>NW_004624757.1:17442140-17533516 GCF_000247695.1 Heterocephalus glaber | reverse complement strand
GAAGTTCCAGAGGTGCTCTTTATCATGAAAGTATCTTATTTCTCCATCAATTTTGAAAGATAGTTTTGCAGGTTACATCAATCTGGGTTGGAGGCTGTTTTCCTTTAGGGCTTGCACTCTAAGCTCTTCTCCCGTTGAGGGTTTACATTGAGAAGGCTTCTGTGATTCTGATGGGCTTTTCTTTGTATGTGATTTGTTTCTTTTCTCTCACTGCTTGTAGAATTTTGTTCATCTCCTGGTTTTCTGGAATCCTAACTATTATATGCCTATGTGTAGATTTTTTTGATTAAGGCTATTTGGAGTCCTATATGCCTCACTTATCTGTGTGCCAAGTTCTTTTCCCTTGTTTGGGAAGTGTTCTTCCATCACTTCTGTGAAAAGTTTTTTTTATGTCATCTGCACTCTCTCCTGTTCTTCATTGATTCCAATCAGTCTTATGTTATTCTTCTTTGCATCATCTGGCAGCTGCTGGATTGATTTCTTGTGGTCCCTTACAATTTTAAAGCAAATTTTCTTTTCCTGGTCACTAATCGCAATCTTATCTTCTATATCTGAAATTTTGTCCTCACATTGGTTCATTCTGCTGCGCAGACTTTCAGTGGAGTTTTTAATCTCCTGGAAATCTGTTTGCATCTGTTTTATGGATTCCATTTGTTTCCTATGTTAGGATTCCATCATGTTCCTCAGATCCTCTATTTTTTTAATCTGTGTCCACTCTAGATTTATTAATCATGTTTTGCATTATGAGCACAATCTTTGCTGTTATCTGAGAAATTATTTCTGATTTCATTTTTTCCAGATCCTCTTTTGTTGCCAGTTCAGGTAGTCCAGGCTGTTGAGTGTCAGGTTGTTCCATCTCCTTTCCCTTTGGGGTTGCTGTAGGGGATCTGGAAGTCTGTTTCTGAGTCTTGCTTATGTGTCTTCCCATTTCCACGGCGGGGGGGCAGGTTTTGCTGCTGGCTCCCGCACAGCTCACCTCCTCTGCCCTAGGAGTGGTGGAATCCTTCCTTTCTTCTTTTTGGGGAAGGGGAGAGGGAGAAAGTGAATGGAATAAATAATTTTCCCTTAGTGAGAAGTACTGATACAGAAAAAAATGAAGTTTCAATAATGAATGAATTGTTTTGTAAGAACATAAATTCTTGATTTCCATTGTCATCTTCAAATTCAAAGCCTATTTGTAAAACAGCTGGATCCCACCCTCTCCCTTTCCACTCTATACTACCCCCAATCTGTGAGGCTTTGAAGAGTAACCACCAATTCCAGAGAAGACTTTGCCTTTTGGAAGAGTTACTGTTAGATTACAGCTCTGTCTTTTAAGAGCAAAGTGATGGCAGCCTTCAAGATACTCTGTCTGTAGAAATTGCATAAAATTTAACTTACCCCCTGCTTCTGATTAAATGACACAGTACATTAATGTTTTGTGAAACATAAAGACCATATACAGTGGACCCTTGAGTTATAACTAACCTCACATATGAACAAATTGGGTTACCACTGGAATTTTAGTTTTAACTTACAACCAAAGTTTTGAGTTATGATTTCCTTTCCTGTGTGAGGTTGGGAAATCCTGGGCCAGTATCTCTCTAAGGAAACTGAGGTCTGTCTGGAAGAAAGTGTGGCCTGAAATTATACAGCAGAGAGACTTTGAAGGTTGTGTAGAGGAGCTAAGCTTTCACTGACCCTGTGGTTGATGACACTGACACTATAGCACAGTCTATAGGCTTGCAGGTAGATGGTGATGTGGTGATGTTGAGGAACTGGCAGAGGAACACTCAGGAATTGTCTACAGAGAAACTTCAGCAACTTCTGGCTGAGCAACAGAGAATGGAAGCTGAGGAGCTTTCTGAGTAGGAGAGAGTCAACAATCAGTGCAGCAAACTTCTTCTTCTGAAATAAAGGAAATCCTGAAAAAAAGGAAAGACATACAAACATCTGTAGAAAAGACCCACCCAGTTAGAGAAAAAGCCAATCACTGCATTCACTTGCTTAATGACAGTGTCATGTCATACTACAGAACAGTGTCAAAGAAAAGTCAGAAACAGACAACTTTAGACCAGTTTTTAGTTCTGAAAAGGTTGAGACCTAGTAAGCCAGAAGCAGGTCCCAGTGGGCTGCAAACTCTCTCAAGGAGGGAAAGGACACCAGAGAGCTGGATTCTCGGTGTTCTTACAGAAGGGGACTCTCCTTCCAAACAAGAACCATCTTCCATTTCATCCTCCCTTCTTGCAAGCCAAAGATGTCAACTTGAATGGTGAGTATATAATTAAATTATTGTTTCTGGTAAACTAGGCACATTTTATAACATTTGGTGAATGCACTAGGAAAATTATTGGTGTTTTTGGCAAATTATGCACATTATACAACCCTTTTTTATTATGAAAAGTTAGTTAAGGGGTGCTTTGGAAGGTTCAGAATGTATTATGAGTATTTCCATTATTTCTTACAGGAAAAATAGTCTTGAGATATACAACCAACTTGAGTTACAATCAGTCTGGTAAATGAATTGAGCTCATAAGTCAAGGGTCCACTGTAAAGGTGTGGAATTATACTGTTGTAAGAATCATAACCATTCTCATATAATTCTCTCTGGTCTGATAATTAGACCTGACATGCCTGTCATTTTATTTCATCCTTTGACTTGAAGTACCAGACCTTGAGGAAGTCAATGTTAAAATATAAATATGTCAGATGAAATGATATATTAAATAATGGTCATCATATTCTATCAAGGTGCATGGCTGTGAGGGGTCACAGTGGTTAAGAGTATTATTGGCACAATGAAAAGAAATGATAAAAACCAGTAAGAGAAACAAACTATTGATTTATGCAATAACATGGATGAACCTGACACATATGCTGGGTAAAAGAATTCAGAAAGATAGGAAACAGTTTATGTTATATGATCCCAATTTTAAGAAATTCTAAGTTGCAAGAATGTGCACAACTAAGAAGGGTACAAGGGAGTTTTCTGGGGTGATGGAAATGGTCTAAGTCTTCAAAATGGCAGGTGCTACCCCACTGTACAGATTTTGCAAAACTGACTTGAAAGGACATATAAGATCTGAGCATCTCACTGTAGAAACTATATCTAAGATATCATCCAATACTACTGTAGGTACTTTTAATAGTTCTTATATTGTACGAATATGTACTAAATGTTCACAGATGAAAAAATATAGGTAAAACTTAGAATTTAATAGTAATTTACTGGGAATGAGTGGGCATATAGTTGAGCCTCGATTAACCACGCACTGAAAAGTTGTGGAAGTTGGGTGCTACCCTGTGTGAGTCCTTTATTCTTTCTATTTTTGTACGTGTTGCCGTATTTTCTGTAATGCTGAACTGAAGTGACAGGGTCATCGAGGTTCACTTTCAGAGTTACAAAAGTGAAAACTGGGAACAGAAGAACATGTTCAGTTCAAAGCCAGACAGCAAAACGCCCCCAAGCCCAACCTCTTCTCCCTTATCCCAAGAAAACGAAATCTGAGGTGCTGCATTAGGCAAAAGCTGATTTTATAAAAGGAAGCGCAAGACAGCAAGGATGTGTTTAAGTAGCGCGCGCGCACACACACACACACACACACACACACCCACATCTTGTGTGTTTTGTATATAATCTGTTTCTTGTAGCCTTGTGGTTTCAGATGGTTGCATTATAGACTTTCACGCCTTTTTACTCAAATTTCAGAGCCTAAATACTCAGAATACAAGGATCAGAGAAAGTATATTTCTTACAAAATAAAAAAAATTACAATACTTCAAGAACTTATTTTCCCTTCCAGGGTTCAACTCATGTTTAGAATCCAGGCAAAGCACGCAAAGGCGTTTTGTGGAGGGAGGAGCTTGGATTTCCTTCCTGGTGGAGTCCAGGAGCAGCTGTTTTCCACTTAGCTCTGACAGAAATGAGCGTGTATTAAGGGATAAAAAGACGTCTCCCAGCTCGCGCGTGTCTTGTGTCTCTGTTCGTGCTGAGCAGGGCGCGGGAGGGCGGGGGCTGCCAGCTCCGAGCGCGCGTGAATGAATCAGAAGCCAGAAAGGCGAGGGGGTGCGAATCTGCTTTTCACGGGGGCTGAAGAAGAAATTGGATAGGAGGGTCCTGGAGGATAAATCGTGCCCCACTGAGCTCCTACACCAAGTCTTTGGGTCTAGAAAGTCAGTCTTATTTAGAGAGCGAAAAGCTTTATGCTTGTTTGTTTTCGACGGCTGGGGAATATTTATTCCTTGCTCTAGAGATGGGAAAAAAATCAGATTCTGGCAAACGCTGATTGGTGGAAAGGAAAAAGGTGATGCAGGGTGGGAAGAGGATTTGCACCCCCTCTCCCGACCTGTAGCTCTCGCTTGGTTGTCCTCTCGCCACCCGCCGGTCCCTTCCGAGCTCACAGGAGACGAAGAGCTTGCGAACATCCCCAGGGGGTTCGAACAAAAGCGACCCGTAACGCTGTGCCCGAGGCCCGGGGAACGTGCTCCAGTGCTCATACCGTCCCAGCTGCCCACCAAAGGCGCTCACTGCCTTAGGTCCCCGGCCCTCCTCCAGGTTCCCTTGGGTGGACTCTGACCGCGGCGGGGCGGGGGGTCCCCTAGGATCCGGGGAAAACGCGGAGACAGGGAGCGGGGGTGGGAAGAGGGAGCCACAGCAGCTCAGAGCCAACGACCCGGATCGCCCAGGACCCAGCTGGAGCCACATGCCCCTACCCGCCCCATGCCGAAAGGCGACTACAGTCAGAGGCGCAACCTGCTACCCCACCGCATCCCCACCCCGTCCCCACCCCTTCCCCGCGCCGCGGCAGGCGCGCAGGAGAGGCGGAGAGAGGCGCTGACAAATCCGCTGTGGGGGCGGGAGACGAGGGAAGGAGGAGGCCCGGGACTGCGAGGGCTGCGCGAGGCAGGGGCAGCGACAGCGGCGACGCGGAGGGAGAGGTGCGCGCGGGCTCGGGGCGCCCTCGCGATGCAGCCCCCGTCCCCACGCGGGGTCCTCCTGCGGTCTCGGGCGGGCGCGGGAGCGGCGACCCGACGACAGGTCCTGGTTTGTCGCCCACGCCCCAGCCTCAGCTCGGGCTGACGCTGACGGCAGCCGCCCCTGGGGACGGTCCCCCTCCCGGTGCCGCCTCCGCCCTTCCTGCGCGCTCCTTGCCCCCCTCCACCCATTGGAATATTTGGAAATTGTTTAATTTTTTTTTTTTTTTTTTTTTTTTTAAGGAGTTGGAGGAACCGGAGTTCTGGAGACACAGAGGCACACAGGTGAGTGCCTGGAGATCTGAGCGGGCCCTGCGAGAGGATCGCCGTGCCCCGGAGGGCTGGGTGCAGCGAGGACCCGGGGCTCGGGGTCCCTCACGGCAGGCGCGGGTCCCTTGCTTGGCTGGAGCAAAGTAAATTGGACTGGCTGTCCTCCAGTCTCTCCTCTTCTCTCTAAAAGCTGAGAGGTCAGACGGCATCTCCGGAGTAAGCCTTTTCTAGCGGAAACGCTAGAATGCTGGATGGAATGTGAACTTTAATTTCTCTGTTAATTACTCCTCTGCAGGCCGCTTTCTTGGTTCTGTGTAAAGTGAGGAACGAATAATTAAATGAAGCGCAGGGAAGGCACGCCAACAGGTGCTGAGGGGTTAACAAGCGTGGGGCGCAGGGCCAGCTACTGAGGTGCAGCTGAGGTTGACCCCTCACCCCCAGCCGTTGGTCTGGAGCCTGCCCGCGGGTGTAGACAGCGCCAGCTCGGTGTAGGTGTATATAGCTGTGTAGAGTGGATATTTGCCTAATTGAACAAGAGTCTTTGGGGTAGCTGTCGGCCTGAGCCACAGCCAGAACCACAGCCAGAGCGACCAGGACTCTTCTCTCCCCTCTCTGGGATCCACCAGGAAGCGCCTTTCTGGGGTTCATTTTAAGGAAGCCCCGCCCTGGCACCCAGGTCCCTGTCTTTTTTGTGTTTTTTCTTCCAAACGTGCTTCTAACTTTACTGTCACCTTTCAGACCCCCAGAAGTTGAAAGAGAGGCCCATCTTTTCATGCAACTGCACTTCTGAAATGCAGCAAGAACAGTTCGCTAATGAATCATCCTAATCCGTGTTTGGGTGGCTAGACTTTCACTGGCCAAGATGGATGGGAATTGTTACATTTTTAATGCAAAAGCTAAAAAGGGCTGCTGTGTCCAGTGGTTGAAATCAGGGTACACTTAATCTCATAGTCTTAGAGGTTCTCTGGATATTTTAGCTTGCTTTTTACCTGGGTGTTTTAATCTTGTTTTCTTTTACCCAAATGTTCTCATTTGAAGTGTTCTGTGTTCTCCAGTGTGGTGTAAAGGTGATCATTAGCCATGGATGTATTCATGAAAGGACTTTCAAAGGCCAAGGAGGGAGTTGTGGCTGCTGCTGAGAAAACCAAGCAGGGTGTGGCAGAAGCAGCGGGGAAGACGAAAGAGGGTGTTCTCTATGTAGGTAGGTAACCCGAGTGTCACTTGGTATTTACTCATGATTGGCAGGTTGGATGATTGATGTTCTAAATGCTGATATTTCTCCATCGATTCATGTCTCCATCATCACTTGCCAAGAGGATGGGATGAGTTATAGGTGTGTGTAGGTAGAAGAATATGAATGTGTACATTTTAGCTAATAGTAAAAAATGGGGACAATCTTATATTTTTCCAGATTATTTCATTTTGGTACAATGTTTAGGACTTTTCATTTCTTTTTTTTAATGAATATTGCTGTGCATCAGTGACTATATTTTGGAAGATAGTTTTTGAAACTCAAAATCTTTTGAAGAATAATCAAGAATATTCTTTAGCTCAAGATCATTCATGGGATTTTGATTTCTTTTATCAGGAATAATATTTGCTACTCTGAATGTATTCTGGTTTTAAAATTGAGAGTTTGGTATGGTCCCCTGGTGTGTAAAGAGAAACCTACCTTGGCCCTGAAATGGTAAGGATGGATTAGTCTTTGGTAGAGTTATTCTTTCCCATCACTTATTCATGGGGAACCCTGGGGACTAAGTGTTCAAGAAAGGGCTTGAGGTTGCTATTACTAATATGTCAGAAATGTTTCCATAGTTCATTTATCAAATTACACACGTAATAAATCATGAAATTGATACTTACTACCTTTTTTCCCCTAAGTGGCTACCTTGATGCATACACCAGTACATTCTGTATTGTGAACTGTGTTGTGTTATTTTACAAACCACTTCAAATTCTTTGGGGGAAGGAATAGAAACATATGCGTGCACACACAGGCAACCCACTGTTGGTCTCCTGTTTCTCCTCTGCTCCTCTGAGCTCTTCCTCATTCTCTGAGGCCGGTGTGGCAAGAGAAGTCACAGGATGAGCAGAAGGTGGAGGAGGAGCTTGTTGGGAGGCACGGATAACAGGCATGTGGTGGAGTGAAAGTAGCTCTGCTGCCTCTCCAACATAGATCAGCAGGAAAGAACTTTTATCTGGAATGATTTTACTGGTGTTTCTCATCAAAATTCATAGCAGATCACTTTTTTCTCATTCTTCATAGATTCTGCTTTATTTATGTTGACTGAATCATCCCACCAAGCTTCATTTACGCCTTCTTTCCTTTCCTTAAAAAATATTTTCAAAAAATCTAAAGTGAGTGTTAAAAGAGAAAAATTGGTGACTTAATTTTAAGGGTATTTTTTTCCAAATTGTGAATTATGTATTTGTAGATGAAATATGAGATGTAAAATCTGTGACATACAGGTTAATACTGTCTCTTTGTCAGTTTTTCAAGTTCTGAAATTATAGGCTTCCAACTATTCTTTGATTTCAGTTATTTTATAACTTTGTATTTTTAAGAATGTGTGTGTGTGTGTGTGTGTGTGTGTGTGTCTGTGTATATGGGGATTGAACCCTTGGCCTTCACACTGAGCTATTCCCTTAACCTTTATTTATTTATTTATTTTTGAGACAGGGTTTCACTAAGTCACTAAGTTGCGCTGGCTGGGCTCCAACTTGTGATTCTCCTGTTTCAGCCTCGGAGAGTGCTGAGAAGGATATCTTTAAATTGCTAATGTTTACTCCATTAGTTTGTAACAAACTCAGAATGTACTGAATATTAATTTAATACATTGCACTTTTCTAGGTAATGAACAGATTTCATCATCTGGAGTACTTATTTGTTTTCACTGTTAACTAGGAGTTTGGGGAAAGAATGATTTTATTTTTCAGAAATTAATTGTTTTTTGATATTAGGTGATTATATAATATTGTGATTTGTTTACACATCAATTTTTAGAAAATAGTTTTCAATATATATCATGATATTTGCCACAGTATTTTTTATAAATTATTTATTGGTTATGTGCTGAAGTTTAATTAAATGATGAACATATAGATAGCAAATATGGTAGATCATAATATACTGGTCTCAGCTACTCACACCTGTTGTTGAAGTGTGAAAGCAACCATAGACAGTAACAATGTAATAGTTTCAATAAAATTTTATTTACCAAAACAGATGGTGTGCTGGAATTAACTAGTAGGCTGTGTTTGACTGCTTATTGGTCAAGTGGAAAAAATATGGACTGGATGTCCCATAAACCTGAGTTTTAGTTCAGCGTGAGTCCAATCTTACCATTAATGTCTTGGAGAAGTTATTTAATATCTCTGAGTATTCCCTCATTGGTAAAACAAAATACGATTTAGAAAAATACTACTTTGCCAAGTTTTTGTGAGAAAGTCACAATAAAGCAGGATATAAGATTAAATAAGCAAACTTTTGTATATAGGAACCGTGGTAATTATTATCAGATAAACTCTCCAGCAGAACAATTATGTTGTCAACATGATTTCTCATCCTTTCATTCTTCTTTACAAAAATGATCATCAATAATTAGTTTGGAAGATTAGGAATGATTAAAGAAAGTTTTATAATTGTACTTATGCATGAAGATGTTTGAGAGAAGCCTCATAAGTAATCCCATTCATTTATAAGAATAGGTATTTGGCAACTACCTTTTAACAAATAGAAGAACTACCATAATAATCCGTGTGCCTTTTATATATTTTTCTCCCTTTGTGAAATCTGTATACACAAATTTTCAATCAATATACTTCAACTTATTTGAGCAAAATCTCAGTCATGTTGCTCAGAAATTATACATTAAGATTTAGATTCAAAAACAGAAAAATTACTTCAAGCATATTAATAAATGCAAGAAAATAATGATCTTCAAAACTCCTTCAGTATCATTCTGCTCAATAAGCAGCAATCATCACTGTGATTAATATTAAACTCTCAAGTCAAAAAATATATATTTCACCTTATCAAATTGAGAAAGTCAATGGAACACATGCAACAATTCTTGCAAGTCCCAATGTTACTTGTGACCCTCTCCACTCTGTACCCTTGTGAGGTTGTGAGAGACAAGACAGGATGGTGGAGGGCGACCTCAGCTCAAGGAAGTCATCAGCTCTGGAGTCTTTTCAGTTTCAATTATCTTGCTATTACCATGGCCAGTTGGCACTTATTTTGCAACTATAGCTCATTAATTGGAAATTTCTCATAAGTTAAATGTTTATCATCAATTATAGACTGCTGCTGAACAACTGTGATAGCAAATAACAAGTCATTGGTTCGATACATGGCACATCATTAGAATTCTTGCTTGCTTTTGATTTAAGATACGTTCCGTGGTTCCATGATTTAACCAGAGATCAAAATCTGAGGTACTACTGAGGCAGAGAGCAAAAATCAAACCAACAATTAAACATTTCTTTCCCCTACTTTTTTTGTTTTTAAAATATAGGTACAGGAGTGGGGGGAAGGGGTAGAGATGAGAAATATTCTCTTAAATATAAGCTATTCTCACTAGATATTGTTCTAGTATACACAAATTCTGGCTACCATAGTTAAGTAACACCATTCCCCTAATAACATAGCTTAAATTTCTGTTGTCACAGTACATAGCTGAGAGCAATTGCATAAGGTACAAACTTTACTGCTAGCTCTTCAACCTCCAAGTCATTACACGAATATCAGAAACACATTGTAATCAGTGAATATATTACTTCTTAAATGTTTGTCAGTGATTAATCATTTCACAACTGTCATTCAGTTCATACAGACAGCATCTTCTTAGTTGTGTTGCCTCTTTGTCTCCTGGTGGTAAAATCCATGAGATATTTCACAGAAGTCCATGAGAGAAAGAGGAAACTGGCTATCAAAGATCACAGTGCAGCAAAGAAAAGAAGTGAAAATACTGAAGTAAAATTGAAATCAAACATAATTTGACTTACAGGAGAAATAGTGGACCTTGGTGATGAGGTCACTACTGCAGTTCAGGAGGTCCTTGGTATGCTCTAAAGGGAAGTGTGCCAGCAAAAATGGGAAGAATGACAGATGCAGGCAGCAGTGGATCAGACAAAGTGGTCCCACCAAACACTGCAAACCGATGGGACCCTCAGGGGTAAATCATGACTCTCATAGTGCAAAGGGTAGCAGTGTGAAAGCTGATCCGCACTCAGCCAGGAGAACGCCAGCTTAATGAGACATACAAGAGCTGTCCAGTCCACACCGGAAGTTATGCAGTGAGAAGGACTACTCTTGATACATTTTATAATGAAGTAAAACACTTTAATTCTTAATATTTTAAGTTTCAGCATAAGAAATAATACTATTTTTACTATTAAATTGATACTTTTATTTCTCTTTACATTTATACATGGCTAAGAATTTTTAATAGTTTGACAAAATTTTTTAAAGGTCAAGAAACAATCAACATTTTATCACTGATTTACTGATAATATTTCTTATTGATTATTAAGATTATTTAGTTTTGTCTCAGTTTGCACATTTTACAATATCATAGTACCAAACAAGGTAAGTGTTGCCTGTAAAATACACACATATAACATATATGTTAATGTGTAAAATACTATGACATGTACTTTAACATATTTAAGCAACTGTACCTTTTTACTTACATACACATATGACTTGGTGATTTTTTTCTGTGGTTTAAACTGAACAACACTTTACAAACTTTATATGTGAAGAATGACAGTTATCACTTACCAAAATGTGCAAGGTACTAGACACCATCTTAAGAATTTTTATGTGAATTATTTGCTTTGATCATCACATTAAGCCAGTGATGTACGTTTGATTTTGGGGGGTTAACATGAAGATTGACGATCGGAATCCAAAGCTCACATTCTTAACTACAAAGCTTTACTTTGTTTCATTTGTACTGAAGGCCTTTATATTCAAATTGAAAGTTTTTAAATATATTTAATTGTTTTATTAAATGTAGAAACTTTACTTGACTATTTTATAAAATGTAAGTTAATATAATATAGTGCATACAGAGTTGACTTACTATCCTATTTATATATGTTGAAAAATATTCAATGAATATTTTCAATGTGATAATTTAGATTATCTTATTGATGATATCATTCAGATAATAAAATGTACTTCCACATTTTAAATAAATCTGAAACTACTAGGACTACTTCACGTCAATGTTTCTCAAAATTTGATCCATGAATTACCTGTGTGAGATCAGGAGGGCTATTAAAATGCAAATAATTTTACTTTGCATTTATTGAATACTTGGGCTCTGACTTAATAATCAGCATTTTTAACTAGCACTTTCATTTAGGTAATTATGCTCTAAGGTCCCCTCATATTTTTTCTCCTTTAGTTTGAAAAGTGCATATATTTGTTTCTTACGTGTTCCATAGGGATTGTTGAAACCTTAGTGCCTTTGAAAAGTGAAGATTTGTAATTATCTTGCTATCCCTTTATAAGTTTAACTCATTCTCAGATTTTATGTCATTTCCTTATATTCTTTTATGTTTCAAAAGAAATCCATTATTTGAATTGTAAGATAGCTTACAATCAAATGTCAAATCTGTTGTTAATTTTTTGAAAACATTTAAATTAAAAAGCTGGTGTGAATGTTAGTGAAAAATCCATTAGAGAGGCCATGACTAAAATATTAATAAACTTAGTTTTAATAACATATATAATAGCATATATAATAAGTATGGGAAATTGAGTAATGGTCAAGGATTGGAGGAAATTCTTACATGCAAAGTTTGATTGTTGCTGTAGCCTATTATTACATATGTAATATGCAACATTAGGCAAATCATTGAACTAGATTTTAAATTTTTTCATACATGAAATGAGAATAATACACATCTATTAGATGGATGTAAAGGGATTAAATGAGATGATGTATAATAGTGGCTTTTACATAATAGGGATTTGACAAATGTTAGCGCCTTTCTTCCTCTCCTTTCTGTTTTGTTTCATGTACTAACTAATCTCTCAACTGTGCTGAGCTTTTTCAGCTTCGAGTTTGGGTCTAAAATCTCCTCACTAAGCCACAGTGTTATATCATGCCCTGCCCCTGCCCACGTCATGTAAGTTGATATGTGATATGGGAATCGATGGAATAAAAAGTCATCATTTTGTGTTAAAATCTCTTTTAAAAATCAAATTTGTTTTTAACTGATACATATAAAACGCAAACATTGTACACATTAATGGATACTTGTGATGTTTGATACATGTATACCCTGTGTGATCAGGTTACACATGTCTAGCTCCTCAAACTTTTCTGTTATTTATGGTGAAAACTCAAATTCCCCTTCCAATAACTTTTTGAAATATACAGTA
Organism: Heterocephalus glaber; assembly: GCF_000247695.1. The sequence goes on along the minus strand of NW_004624757.1, from coordinate 17,520,894 downwards.
CATAGTGTCTGCTCCAATCGCCTTACTCAGCAACAGCAAGCTAGAACTTCTTTTTTTTTTTTTTTTTTTGTACCAGGAATCAAACTGTGGACCTTGTGCTTGCGAGGCAGGTGGCAGAACCACTGAGCTAAATAAATCCCCAACCCTAGAACTTCTTATTATTATCTAATTGCAGCTTGGTGCCCATTGCTGAACCTTTCCCACCCTTGCTTCCTCCTAAAACATTGATATGAATTGGGAGCTCTCCTGTTAGCTTTGTTCTCTTCTATTTGTTGTGGTGCTTACTGGATCTCCTCAGTTTATTTATTTTTAGGTTGTTTTTTTTTTCCCTCTGAGGATATCATTATATATGGGCTTCTGCAGATAGAGATTTTTAATTAGTTGTATTTCAAACTGGCTAACCAGCAACCTAAGGACAGCGTGAGACTTATGTTTTGCATTTGTTTGTTTTTACAGGCTCCAAAACCAAGGAGGGAGTGGTTCATGGTGTGACGACAGGTAAGTCCCAAGAGGATTATATGCAGGGAGGGTATAATGTCAAGTGACAACAAGTGTGGCCAGAGCATGGATCATCCAAAATGTAATTGTCAATAAGCACTGTGCATAAAGAGAAATGTTCTAAAGGAGCATTGATCTGGTTTAAACTTATTTTTCAAGCATTTTAAAATGAATACTTATGATAAATAATGCGTAGATTTACTTGCCAAGAATGATGATTTTGAGCTGACCCACTATGTTTAATTTTTAGTATTTGGTCATTTGAATATTCTGACCTAAAATTAACTAAATTATCATAAATAAAAATGTAAGAGTGATCATTTTCTGAAGGATTAAAGTAAAATTTTCTGTGGAATATTGTATTCTGATCATAATCTATACTGATTATAATACTTTATGATTCACAGTGCATTTTAGAAAATACCTTTGGAATGATTATAAATCATTTATTATATTTAGCTCCATGTGGGCTAATGTTACCAGGACTCTGAACAGGTGTGTATGGAGATTTGCAATAAACAAAGAGCAATAATGATGAAAGTAATGGTATAGGTGAGGATGAAGAAAATGATGATGACAGTGATATAAATAAAAAAAGAAAGAAGAACTGGACATTGTGGCACATGCCTGTAATACCTGTACTCTGGGGAGTCAGGCCCAGCCTGGGCAACTTAGGGACTTGGTGAGACCCTGTTTCAAAACAAAAAATAAAAAAAGCCAAGAGTGTAGCTCAGTGCAAACACTCTGGATTCAGTTCAATTCACAGTATTGAAAATTTTTTAAAACATTGAAGTAGAATAAAAATTTAACAAATTATCCCACAGAGTTGACAATTGAGTTCTATGTTGTGCCATACTCTATTTCTTAAGTATGTGAAACCAGAGATTTAATCAAATATCTGATTCATATAATCAGAAAGCATTAAACATAATAATCCTTCATAAAAATAACATGTCTACATCATAGAGTTATAAAAGTGAAATGGTGAAAGTGAAATGAGAGTATTAATACGGTATTGTGATTGGGAGCATAATCACTGGTGTTAGTCTCTTAGGCTCAAATTTCTGGTTATACTTTATCAACTGTGTGATTTTCTGTCAGGGTTGTAACTTCTGTGTGATTTAATTTCCTTGTCTCTGAAAGAATTAAGTAAACTAATATACAAAAAAATTAGAAAACTGAAAGAAAATAATATGATTATTCAAGTGTTACTTATTTCCTTAGAGTGGACCTTTCTTGAGCAACATTTTTACAATACCGAAGAAAAGCATTTCATGTCTTTTTTAATGCACATTTTTTTTTTTGTAAAAACTGTGTTAGAAGTAATTATGTAGCTTTCATTTGCTCGGTTGCAATGCAATATATAATGCAGAGAGCTTGGCAAATAAGTGTACTTTGATGCCTTCTAGGAGCCTTCTATGAATGATATTAAGCAAGATTTTAATAAGAACTGGATAGCAGAGGTGGAGAGTATACTATCTGAAGAGTTTTAACTTAGATAAATGGGGCTCCACTATGATAGCTGAAAGTGAAGCCATGTGATTTAGAAAGAGGACAGCATGTGGCAGGGTTTCAGAGCCAGTGGCTAAAATGAAGACTCTAACTAATACTTTTTTCTAATGGATATAATGGAGATGAGCTGCAAGAATAACTGTCAACAAGTTTGGTGACTTTTAGTCTTCTCCAGAACACCATATTGTAAATGAGGTTTTTTTTTTTTTTGTGTGTGTGTGTGTGTGTGTGTGTGTGTGTAGGGGGATTATAATAAAGTAACATTTTACAAATATTCTTGAGGACAATAGCCTACATTCATGTTTCATAATTTTACAACACTTTACATACTCCATTCTATGTTCAGCATGTTAGAGAATCTAAGCTGTTCTACAGTAAAAATATTTTGGTAACATATTTTAATCCAGAGTTCTTCAAACTTACTTGACTGTTGAAACTTTCTTTCGCTAAATACAGGGTAAAAATAAAACTAATGTTTCATAGAAAACTATGGGAGTTATTGTTAGGCAGCAAGGCCACTGTGTTTTGGGCGTAGAAAATATGTGCAGCTGTACCAGACCAGGACTCTGACAGTGGTACTGTATTGGTTAGCTTTCTTGTTGTTGGCCCAAAATACCCAATATTTTCAACTTTAGAGAGAACAGGTTTATTTTAGATCACAGTTTTAGAGAGTTCAGTCTATGGTCAGCTGGCTCCAAGGCAGAAATGTGAGGGTGGAAGGGTGTGGGGAGCAAAACTGTTCACTTCACAGCAACTGGGAAGTAGAACACAAAAGAAGAAATGGGAAGAACTGGGCTAGGAGCCAGATATTGTCCCTAAGATCAAATATGCATGACCCACCCAAACACACTTGGAAGAGTGCTTGACTAATCTCATGCCAGTCAGCCTGACAATCAAGATTAAATGTCACAAGTACAATATCAGATATGCTATTATAATTAGTCTGATCATTTGATAACCTGCAATAAGGACCATTCCTGTTCCATATCAGATAAGTGAATGACTTAACTTGTTGAATAAAGCTATTTAATATAAAATCCAAATTCCAGTTATGGGGATAAGTAAGTTTATGATAATTAACTGATTTCTTGTTATGCTAGATTTAAAATATTTATTATAGGTACATCATAACTGCTAAATAAATATTTGTTATTGCTATTAGTCATTATTTAAGAAAGCAAGAAACTAATTATATGGTACATAAAATTCACTATTGTTAAAAGAACATTTAAATTCCCCATAATTTATCCCAGTAACGGTTTTGCAGAAATGTAGACTTCAGTAAATTTAGGCCAAGACTTTTTTATCTAAAAAATCAAAGAAAATAAATTCTCCTGGTTAGAAAATCCAAAATCTCCACCCTGACTCCTGGCTTTTTGACTTCTAGGAAATTATATCAGTTGTCAACTTAATGTATCATGTTAAAGCACGATATAAAAATATATTTACTTGAATTACTAAAAGATAAATCTTTGAAGAAACTTTAGAAATGATGATATATAAACTTACTTGTTTTTTCATACAAGTATGATATAAAAGAAATTCCTAATATTGGAGACATTCTGAAAGTTTAAATTCTTACAGAAATTTATCATATCAAAGCAAATTTTCAACATGTAATGATCTAATATTCTCAGTATATTGTTTACCTATCATTTATATACTAAATCGAAGCTAGATCTTATTAATTTTATAATTTCATTTAATGTCAGAAGTTAGATTTTGTATATCTATTATGAAAATGCCACATTTGTTTTTTGAAATTTTACCTTTAATTGAGCTAAGAATCAAATGTAAGTCTAATTCTTGAAATTAATGTATACTTTATAGAGAGACACAAAATTTTTTAGGGAAATTCCAAAGTATTTTTTGAATATCTATTATAAGATAATATGAAGAATAATAAAGCAGGATTTAAAGGAGTCAAAATAGGGTGGGTGGAGGTAAGCAGATACTTTGTTGAATGAATAATTATGGTGCAATGTAAAAGCTTAACCTGAGAGAGATACATAAAATTTTATGAGATCATAGGAGGGCAAAGAAAGGCACTTGTTGATAGGAGAGGTTTTTAACAGGGAATGTGGCATTTGAGCTGGGCTTTAACAAAGGAATTGAGTTCCCTAAATAAACAGAGGAGAAATAAAGGCTTCTGCCCAGAGAAGCTCTGTATACCAAACTGGGAAAAACTGGTACAATGGGAAAAATATAAGCAAATTCAAAATATTATAGTCTCTTTTGAGTACAGGAGGGAAATATCTATTTTAATTCTAGTTATAAGGAATTCCTTTAAAAAAATAAATACAATTTATTAAATTCAAAATGAACTCATTAAACTTGTCTTTTTTCCCCTTGTTGTGAAACGTCAATGGACAGAGAGATGGTCTAAAAGGTCCTAAATGAAGGAAAAGGGTTTCAAGGTCAATGAGAAACCTATTAGAGAAATCAGTCTTTTAAAATATGTCTCTTATTGTTACCTATAAACTCTGTCATTTTGAAATGTAACTAATTTATTTATTGTTACAATAATAAAACTTAGTGAGATTATAGTATATAATACTGTGCAGTGTATGTGTGTTAAAACAAAATTAAAATTTATACATACATAAAGGATATCTACATACTGTAAAATTCATGGCTGGCAGAAAAATCTTTGAGTCTGTAGAAAAATCAAAGCCTATTTTTGTCTTGCTTTGAGAGTTTTGACAAGAAAATTTTCATCTCAAACAAAACTTTGTATTCATGTCTTTGGAAAAAAGTGACAAGTTGACACATATAATTTACTATTTTTAAAGGATCAACATTCTAGGAATGTTTAAAAACATAAAATTGCCAGCACAGCTTTTCAGTGGCATTTAAACTGAACTTGAACTGTGACTAGCCATTGCTGCTCGGGGCGTCAGACTTGCCCTTGAAGTGTCAGGGAGTCAGACACTGAACTGTACAGTTCCAGCCCAAAGGATGTGCACAGAGCAGCAGCTGCCATGGCCACTTTCTGGTTTTAGGTTGTCTGACCACTTCAGGCATCCCAACAGTGCCTGAACTAAAGAGTGAACCTCTCCTAAGTAAACCATTTCAAAACAAAATTCTTTGCCTACACTGTTTGATCATTGTCCTCTCCAACTGGTGATATGGAATCTGGGCAGTGTAATAACCACGCGAAAAGCCCATGATGGCTGGCACAGTGTAACTCTGGTTTCCTCAGACTGAGGCAGATCTGGAGAGTACAATGCACAACAAGAAATGTCTGTTTAGGAGAGTGTCTCTCAAAAGCAAAAATTTTCGAAGCCTAGAGGACAAAGCAAAGAATGAGTTGTGTGGCAAAATGAAAAGGCAAGCATGACATAAATGTAGATAAGAGATGGAGAAACTCAGGATCTGTGGGTACAGATGTTATAGAGGATTAAATGAAGACAGATTGGTCTACTTCTGTATTGACCTGAGAATTATTTAAAGAATTGAATCTCTTGTCTTTAGGTACATTTTTCATCAAACGCTTCAGTTGACTGAAAAGCAAACTTTCTATTTTTTTAGTTTTTTTCAAATTAATTTTATTGGTACATTTTAGGTATACAATATAATGACATTCATCATTGTAAATTTGCACCTTTATATAATCTTACTTGGTTCTTATTTTCCCCTTCCCCTGCTCTCCCTTCAACCCCTCCATTCCTCCCTATTTACAAAGACATTGTTTCCATAAATTTTCTCATATTAGTTCCATTCCCTTCTTTCCTTTTCCCTACCCCTCGCACTTCCCCTTCCCCTTTGCCCCTTTTCTTCCTATTTCACATTATCTATTATAACTTTTAGTCCTTCTTTACACGTTCAGTTTCTCACACTAGAGAAACTATTGGGTATTTACACATGCGTGTCCTATTTATTTCACTTAAGAGTATCACTTCAATGTGCATCCATTTAGCTATAAATGTCTCTAATTTCTCATTTTTTATGTCAGAGTAGTACTCTGTTTTATAAAAGTCTCCAGTTGATGGGTAATTGGGCTGCTTCCAAGTTTTAGCTATTACAAATTGTGCTACTATGAACATGGGTGCACATATATCACTGTGGTATGATTCTTTTAATTCTTAGGGGAAGATCCCCAGCAGGGGAATAGCTGGGTCAAATGGGACTTCCAGTCCTAGTTCTTTGAGGTATCTCCATACTGATTTCCACAGTGCTTGCACCAGTCTACACTCCCACCAGCAGTGGAGCAGGGTTCCTCTTTCCCCACAGTCCCGCCAGCATTTGTTATTGGTTGATTTCATGATAGCAGCCATTCTTTCTGGAGTGAGGTAGAATCTCAGCATTGTTTTCATCTGCATCTCTCGAATGACCAGTGATGTTGAAAATTTTTTTCAAATGTTTATTTGCTGCTTTTACTTCTTTGTCTGAGAAATGTCTGTTCATTTTAGATGCCTATTTTTGGATTGGGTGTTTAAATTTGGGAGGTCTGATTTTTTAAAATTTCTTTATAGATTTGAGATAGTAGACTTTTGTCTGAGGAACAGAAAGTGAAAATTTTTTCCGACATTGTGGGCATTTCAAATTTCAGATTCTTGGATTGGAGCTGTTCAACTCATAAGTAGTATTTATTATCTTACTTACAAAAGTAGTGAAAGTGAACTTTCTGAATGAGATCAAGAAAATGGAATTCAAATTGAAAGAAATACATTTCATGCTGCGACTGATTTGACTGTAAGTGCACCTGTAAGCTTTCTCTACACAGTCCTTAACATACACCAAGACCAAACCATTCATAGCTATATGTTCATGGTGATTAGGTAAGAAAAACCTCCTACTATCTGGATAATTGCAATGGACTCTCTTAGCAAAGATTCAATGTTTGCCTACACTAAGCTCACTTAGAAGAAATGTAGATTTTGTTTCTTCTGATCCCTCTGTGTTGTTTATGATGTGTGTAAATATACATGTGTAGAAGTGGAAGGCAGATGGAAGTAGAATTATTAGTCATTGTCATTCTACCATAATTTAATTCATTATTTTTTTATTTACTCCAGTGGCCGAGAAGACCAAAGAACAGGTGACGAATGTTGGAGGCGCAGTGGTAACAGGGGTGACAGCAGTAGCCCAGAAGACAGTGGAGGGAGCAGGGAACATTGCAGCTGCCACTGGATTCGTCAAAAAGGACCAGCTGGGAAAGGTATGGTTGCCCATGTTTTATGTTATATGTAAATTCTTGATGTCATGGTTCATTTTTTCTCAAGGCAGGGACAGAAATGTCTATTGTGGGGAAGGCTTTCTGATCCTTCTTTCATAAAACAAGTACTACCTCTAGACAGCTCTTGGTTTTTTGGTGATATTAATCCAGAGAAATGCCATGTAAATTGTACAATCATCACAATTGCTTCAATTTCTGGAAAAAAGTTATTGAAATAAACAATGTAATAAATGCGAAGGGGACTGTGACATTTCAGAAAGAATGAATGCTTTCATGTGAACTATAAATCTTGCAATTTTTCCTTGTCGGAATAACAAATCTCTTTGTGCTTCATCTCTAAATTTCTAAAATGAACATATTAGTTGATTTCTATATAATGATATCATCTCTATTAAATGGCATATTTGCATATCATACAACAGCTTATTACCAATTATATGTTTGTAGGGGTTGGGAGACTAAAAATGCATAAGAATCAGAGATCATGGTTTTGGGATAAGTCTTAAATTTTCAGAAGAATTTTAACTTTTTATTTCTTGATAAATATATAACTCTAGTAAAGTTTGTAGAGTAGGCCTTATAATTTTCATTTTAAATGAAAATATTAAAATATGAAATTCAGCTTGAAGATGAAATTTTATAATTTTCATGAGAACAAGAGCACGATGACTTTGTCTCTTTCCTAGTCCTTTTATTCTTTGAATAAATCAAATATGCCCTTGCCCTGTCTCCTCCCTCTGCCTGTAAAATTCTTCTCCAAGACAGGCTACTTGACTCATCCCCCATCTTCCTCTCCCTCTCTCTCTCTCTCTTTGGCTAAAGTGCCTTTGAAAATAATGATTCACTTATTTTTATATATACTGTTTATTTTATCTCTCCCCATCTAGCATATAAGCACCATGAAAATGGAATATATTTCTTTTGTTGCTATGGTTTATGTCTAGATATTCCCCAATAGCCTCATGTGCTAATAGGCAGGGCTTCTGGAAAGTGATTGTATTATGGGGCTCATGGCTGAATTGATCTCAAGAGGTGGGGCCTGGTCTGGTCTGAAGTGCTGGGACATATGTGTCCTGGAAGGGTGTATCTCTCTCTCTGGCTCTTCCCTTCACTTTCTGTCATTCCTGTCTGCCATGTCTGAGCAACTCTCCCTGGTCATGTGCTTCTGCCATGCCATCCTTCCTGGGAGCCAGCCAACTAAAGACTGAAATATAAGCCAAAACAAACCACTCCTTTTAAGTTGTGGGTACCAGATATTTTGTCCCAGCAATGAGGAAAGTAACTAAGACATGTGAATAAGCAGAGTGACTTTTTGAGTCTTTTTATTTTTATTTTATTTGATGCTTGTGGTACATAACTGTTACCCTGTTTTGGGGAGTTGGTGACTCTCTGAGTCATTTATACTCATACCCATGATACAGGAACATTGGTTACTCAACTATCCAAAAGTTAGGATCAAAATGGTTTTGAAGTGAATACCCTGGAAACTCTGAGAAGAGAGTTTTGATTTGTGGGCTGATTGCTCTGGGTTGTTTTCACTCGTGCAGTGCTAAGCAGCAGGACTACCTTTATGGTTGATTAAAATATTGATAATAAAATAATAGCTCTAGAAACTTGTGATATATTTATATTTTCCACATGTAGTGTGTGAGGGCCAAGGCTGAGCCTCCAGGCCTCCCCAGAAGGCACCTGGAGAGGGGTCTGTTCAGTCCATATAGTCCTTCGTGAGTGATTTCATTAATTCCCCAATAAGAACAACACACACAGAGACAATTATCAGTATCAGGGCAGCATCAGAGCAGAGTAGAGCTGGAGCTGCAGCTCCAAGCTCAAGAGCTGAGTCTATTCTTTCATCAAAACAATAGTTATAGCTACATAGAAAGCACAGCAAACACAGCTTTCAAAAGGTTACATTGTTCTCTAGTTCATACCATTTATAGTGTCTTCTCTGCTTACCAGGACATGGAGAGACAAAACACCTGCTGTATGACCTTGGCCATGCCGAGCATGCGTGGTTGAGTAGTTAAGTCATTCTTAGATAACTGTGGCTCATTATGTGCATGTTCCTGAGAGCAGAGTAGTGTCCTTAAGTGTTCTCAGATACCCTCAGATTCCTGGGCTTTGAGTATAGGCAGGAGTAGTAACCCATATACTGACATTGTTTGGGGCAATGATGGTAATCATGGGAAATCCAACTGTTCTTCTAAATAAGTGCTTCAGTTAATACTTGAATATAGGGTTGATCATGGCAGTGATCCTTTGCACAGAATATGCATTTCAAATAATCTTAGTTGTGCTAATAATTATACCAATTCCTTTTTCCCACTTGAAATTATATGTTTAGCTTTATTATATTTCAAAAGTTAGAAGGGATCTCAGAAGTATGGAGGAAAGGGACCAGTTTTGTTTCCCAGGTTTGTTTGACCATCTAAAAATTGACTTAGTGCAATCTATTGATTGTACAGATGAAGAAACTGAAATGCACAGAGGAGACATCAATACTCAAGGTCACATAGCCAGTTGGAGCAGACTGGACATCTGGAGTGTTTGTCCTTACAATGTATCACTTCCTCAACTGATTGAACTGTGGATGAACAGATTTAAATTGAGAATTCCATTGCTTTAGATTATTAAAAAAAACAGGGAAACATGTACCATCTCCTTTTTTTGTCTCCATTTAAAATATACAATGTAAATTACAAATAGGAAGTGAAAATGCTTCGTCTTTTACAAAATTAAGCTTGCTTTCTATCTTCCTAAAATATTGTATTTATTTTAATATTTTAAAGCATTTCTTAAAAATGTGATAAAATTAACCATTTGGAGATATTTCTCAGGGATACTACAGGGTCTTATAACTTTATTACATGAAAATGAAGTCATATTAGAAATTGCAGCTTAGCTGTGGAAAAACCATTGGATGGGAGCTGAAATAACTGGTCTTCTTACCCTGCTTGGGCACTAATTGGCTGGCTGACCATTTGCAGATCTAAGGCCCTTTTGCAAATAATGAAGAAACTCTACTACAAAATTGTTAAAGTCCAATTTTGTAATAAATTTGATCTGCAATTTTGTAATAATTCAAGGAATACTCTAATAAATGCTTGTGATTGTCACCACAACTCTGGGGTGCCAAAAATTCTAGAGAGCTTCAATAAAAATCATCAAATTATTCATTATATAAAATTTTAAATAACTTAGTATCTGTCATAGTGTGGTCCAAATGATCCTGGTGAATAAAAATAAGGATTCCTATCTTTTTTCCTTTAACTGTCTATTAATGACCCCAAAGGGACAATAACTTATTTAAGAAATAATGATTGTTCATGGTATGTGGTACCAGACATCTGGTTTTTAGAAGCAGATCCATAGCTGTACCCTTCTCTTGAGATGTGGTATCTCTCAGTGTTCAGATCTCCACCCTCCACAGTACAGAATTTGGCTCATCATTCCCTGGTTGATAACAGAGCAACCTCTCTCCCTCCTTCCCTGTCTTCTTCCTTCTCTCTCTACCTCTCTTTTTTTCCTTTTGTGTTTTCTTGTTTTTGTTTCATATGAAATCAAGGGCTATAGTAGCTCATTTTGATTTTTCTCCTTTTATTTGTCAAATATCTTTTTGGGACACTCTTTGGTATAATCTACTTACTTTAGATGTTAACAGAAAGATATAATCACAGGTAAAGTCTTTTTTCCTAGCTTTATTAAGATACAATTGCTAAATAAAAATTGTATTATTTATGGAGTACAACATGAAAGGATTTTTGTTTATTTTTTGTGGTATGGGGGATTAAACTCAGGCTTCCTAAATATCAGGCAAGGACTCTATCAAGGAGCTATGCCTGCAGACCTTGGTGTTTTGATGTAAATATACATTGTGAAATGCTTATAATAATAAAGACAACTAACATATACATCACCTCACAAAATTATCTTTTTCTTTTTTGTGGTCACATTTAAAATCTACTCTCTTAGGAAATTTCATGTATGTAATATAGTATTAGTGATTATATCCCTTGTTTTAGATCTCCAGAACTTACTTGTCCTAATTGAAACTTTATACCTTTTGAAACCATTCCCTTCCATCTTTCAGTCCCTAGTAGCCACTATTTTATAATCTGTTTCTGTGGGTTGGACTTTCTCAGATTTCACATTGAAGAGAGATCATGCAAGATTGGTCTTCTTGTGCCTGGTTTATTTTTCTTTGCATAATATCTTCAAGGTTCATCTATGTTGTGGCAAATACAAGGATTTCCTACTTTTAAGACTTAGCAGTACTACACTGCATGCATGTGTAGCACATTTTTTTTGTTTATTCATCTGTTGATCAGTCCAGATTGTGTGTCTTGGCTATTGTGAATAATTCCACAATGAACATGGGAGTGCAGATCTCTTTTCAAGATAGTGATTCTATTCCCTTAGGATATTCATCTAGATGTGTGCTTGTCGAGTGATATAGTAACATTATTTTTAATTTTTAGGAACTCCTATACTATTCTCCATAATGGTTGTACCAATTTACATTCTCCTAACAGTGTCCAAAGATTTCCTTTTCTCCACATTCTTGTCACCACTTGTTAATTTTCTCTTTTTGATAGAAGCCATTCTAAGAGATCTGAAGTTGTACTTCACTGTGATTTTAAGTTGTGTTTCATTGATGATCAGTGATTGAGCATTTTTTACATGTTTGTTGGTGATTTGTATGTCTGTTTTGGAGAAATATGTATACAGCTTCTTTGCTCTTTTCCTCTTTAATTCATTTATCTTGAGTTGTTTGTTTGTTTATTTATTTATTTACTTTTGAGAGATTCTTGCTATGTAGCCCAGATTGGCCTTGAATTTACAGGAATCCTCCTACCTCACACTACTGAGTGTTGGGATTATGGGCACAAGTTATACTTGGTTCTAATTGCCTATTTTAAAGTCAGGTTTATTTTTCTAGTATTGATTTAATTGTGTTTCTTATATGTTTTAGATATTAGCCCCCTATCAGATATATAGTTTGCAAATATTTTCACAAAATAGACTGTGTCTGTAATCTGTTGATTATCTTTGTTGTCCTGCAAAAGCTTTTTGTTTTTATGCAATCCTATTTATCTGTTTTTGCTTTTATGGCCTGTTTTTATGGTCATATAAAAAAATCATTGCCCAGACTAATCTCAAGAAGCTGATTATTTTAAGTTTTCTTCTAGTGGATTTATTGTTCTGGATACTGTGTTTAAGTCTTTAGTGTATTTGAGTTAATTTTTGTATTTGGCATGAGATGAGTCCAGTTTTTTTCTTCAGCATGTTAATATAGACAATTTCCAACACAATTTGTTGAAGAGACTACCCATTTCCCAGTGTATGTTCTTTAGATTTTTGTTGAAGATCAGTTGATTGTGTGTGAATGCATTTCTGAGTTTTGTGTTCAGTTCCATTGCTCCCTATGACTATTTTTATGATGGTACAATGTCATTTTGACAATTATAGCTTTGTAGTATTTTTGAAATCAGGTGATGTAATGCCTGTAGTTAAAAAGCTGTCATAATGGCTTTTCAATTACTGGTTGCTTAAGATTGCTTTGACTGTGTGCAGTGTTTTTCTTTGGCTCTTCTGGGTTCTGTACAAATTTTAGGCTTTTCTATTTCTATGAAAACTGTCATTGGAATTTGATAGGGAGTGCATTGAATTTCTAGATTGTTTTGGGTAGTATGGACTTTTTTACAATACTGATTCTTCTGATCCATTTATTTGTGCTTTTAAAAATTTTTTTCATCAATGTCTTACAACTTTAGTGTATAGGTACTTCAAAACCTTGACTAAATTTATTCATAAGTATTTTATTTTTATTGATGCTATAGTATATGTGACTATTGATTTCTTCTCCAGACAGTTGGGTGTTCATGTGTATAAAAGTGCTATTGATTTGTGAATGTTGATTTTTTTAAAATTCTACAACTTGATCAAATTTGTTGATTAGTTCTAAAAGTTTTTTGGTGGAATCTTTAGGGTTTTCTATATGTATAAGGTCATATCATCTGCTAACAGTGAAAATTTAACATTTTTTAAAATTCTGGGTTTCAATTGTTTCTTTTTCTTGCCTAATTACTCTGGCTAGGACTTCTAGTACTAATATGGAATAGACGTGGTAAGAATTGGCATTCTTGTCTTTCTTTTATCTTTGAGGAAAATCTTTCAACTTGTCATCATTGAATATGCTTGCTGTGAGCTTGTCATATATATTGATATACAGTTCTTTGTGTGTGTGTGTGTGTGTGTGTGTGTGTGTGTGTGTGTGTGATACTGGAAAATGGACCCAGGGCCTTTGCACTGAGCTACACTTTCAGTGTAATTTTTTAAACTTTGAAAGTTTTTTAAAATTTTAACTTCTGACATAGGATCTTACTAATTTGCTAAGTTGCTCAGGCTGGGCTTGAGGGGTTTAAATTTGATCATCTGGCCTCAGACACACAGAGTGCTGGGATTACAGGTGTATGCCACCATGCCAGGCTGAAATGTAACTTTTTAATACATAATTATTGAGAATTTCTATTATTAAAGGATGTTGGCTTTTTTCTACATCTATTGAGGTGACCATGCAATAGCTGTGATAATTCCTAAACTATTAATAACTGCTTTAATTGTAAATGAATTAAATTTCTTCCATCAAAAGAAACTGAGTGGTTGAATGAATTCAAAATCAAGACACAATTATATCTAGATAATAGAAACTACCTATACACGTAGTCTTAAAAGAAAAATGAATGGAAAAACTAGAGAAAGATTAACTATAAAAGTGTACTCAAAAGCGGGGAAGCTTGGCTACATTTACATGAGACAAAATAGGCATAAAGGCAAAAACTCATACAAGATGAAGAAAGTAAAGAAAATATATCATATTATGTTACAGATTGAGCATCTATAATCTGAAAATTCAAAAATCTGAAATACTCCAAAATTTAGAACATTTTTTTCTTTAATAGATTATATTTTTACTAGTACATGTGTGCTTTACATAATTATTACATTCCTTGTGGGTTGTTGGTTCATATACATAACACAGCTTAATTCTTTTCTCATCCGCTTCCTCTTTCTTTTCTCTCCCTCCTCCAACTCTTGATCTCCTTCCTATCTGGGAAGGATCTGTCTTCCTACTTCCTATTATCTATCTTTGATTTTGCCCCTAGTGCTGACAGGATGCCACACATGAAAATTCCACAAATGACCTCATTTAGTGGGTTCCAGTCAAAACAGGATGCACTGAAAATACTGTCTAAAATTACTCAGACTATGTATATAAACTATATATGAAACATAATGAGTTACATGTTTAGTATGGGGTCCATTCCTGAGATAGCTCATTTTCCTAATTTTGTATAGGCAAATATTCATAAATCCAGATATATTCAAAATCTGATTAATTCTGATCCTAAGCATTTAAGATAAAGTATACTTAACCTATATGTAATATGGTGAATTCACTGAGGATATAATAATTGTGAATATATATGCAGCCAACATTGAGGTACCTAAACATGTAAAGCAGATAGTAACAGAACTGAAGAGAGAGATAGATAGCAATACAATGGTAGCAGAAGATTTCAGTATCCCACTTTCAACAACAGATAGATTATTTAGACAAAATGTTGATAAACAAGCAGTAGACTGGAACAACTAGACTGAATGAACCTAACAAATGCAGAATATCTCACCCAAAAATAACAGAATATACCTTTTTGTCAAGTGCAAATGGAGCAGATCAATCATATGTTAGGTCACAAATAACTCTTAACAAATTCAAGAAGATTGAAATCATAGCAATCCTTTTTTTTTCTATTCCCAAAGGTGTGAAACTAGAAATTAATAACAGAAGGCAATAGGAAAATTTACAAGTGTGTACAAATTAAACAACCTATTCCTGAACAACTAGTGAATAAAGAGGAAATAAATAAAGATAATGATTTTTGTACAATTGTATATGAATAAAGCCACCATCGTAATACTTTCTAATGATATAAAATTAGAGTAAAAGAAAAATAGATTATTCTGAATTTTAATATCTTGTTTCATCAAACATCTGATATACATCTTTACCTGTGTTCACAGAAGTTTCAGTCATATGATTCATTTCGTGAAGCTCATCCATTTGAATGGCACAATGGAAGCAGGCTAAAAATGCATTAGCATAAATTTAAGTTCAAATTAACAATGATGTTATACAGATAAAATCGATGTTTTCCACTTCAGTCAAGAAAAGTAGACTTGCCTGTAGCAAGAGTGCTTCTGCTCATGCAAAATGTTACTGAAGTCTAAATTGCTTCTGATGTAGAGCTAATTACTAAAGCATCTGATCTATCCTAACCCCTCAAAGTGTTTTGCATATGGCTACTGCTCAAATAAACCATTGCTTAGTAAATGAGCATCTCTTTAATGCTACCTTGAAATGTTCTAGAAAAGTTAGATTATAAGGTTTTTAGATGTTTGTAAACTTAGATTAAAGCCTAATGTAGTAATTTAAAAAACCCTCATTGACCCAATTTATTTACTTCAGAAGATATATATTATTGAGTATGTATAATATTTGAGTATGTATATGTTTTGCAATGTATGTGTAAAAATCAACATTCTGTGCTCATATCAGAGTCTACAAATTGTTCCCACTTAGAAACGCATCTGGTAGCATGACTTTCTTTGTATCCAAAGATGTTTCAATGGGTTCGATATAGATGAATTGTGAATCTTAATCTAGTAAGATTTTAAATGGGAAAACACTATCATTAGCTATAAAATATTAAGGAAAGTATGCTTAATGTTATGTTTTGATTAAAATTCCACAGCATTCAGTCATTTACTGAGTACTTTGTAAGTGCTAGACAC
Source organism: Heterocephalus glaber (assembly GCF_000247695.1). Next base: position 17,504,849 of record NW_004624757.1, on the reverse strand, counting down.
TCCAGTGGCCCTATGGGGAATACATAAGTGAATCACACATGGATGCTTCCTGACATCAAGAAATAGGCCTGTAGCCCTAGCATTCTGGGAGGCCGAAACAGGAGGACTGCATGTTCCAACCTAGCCTGGGCAATTTTGTGAGACCTTGACTCAAAATTTAAAAATGAAAAGGGCTGGTAATGTACCTCAGTGTGAAGGCACCGGCTTTAATTCTTGGTACCCTCTTTGGACCCCCTACCTCCACCAACAAGAGAGAAAGAAATGTACAGTCCAGGAACGGAGACTGACATGTTTATCCCTGGAAGAAAGTAGCATCTCTAATCTCTGATAACAATATATATTTGTAACAGGTAGGTAGCCATCACAGGAAAGGTTAAAGGAGTGTTGTTGGCAGTGAGAGAGACTTATCTTATCAATAAATATACATACTCAATAAATATACTTTAAATTGTGTTAAAGTGTGTCTTTGCCAGCAGATTGTGATATTACCTCACACATATAATGGCCACAATATTTTAGCTGTTTAATCATGAAGACATAAAAATGCCATCACCTCAGTCCTAGGGTCAGTGGTTGATCATCTGTAAGCATTGCAGCCTTGCAACATATGTATGGGTAAAATTACAATTTCTGTCTTCAGAGAACTGATTGTGAAGATAATTTTGATTGTTAGTGAAAAGTGTTTTAAGATGAATGTGATAGAATTGCTTTACAGGACTGCAGCTAAGAAGTTTAAGTTACATTTGAGCAATTGGTTTATTTCTTCACACTTAAGACAGGTTACAGTTGTGCTGACCACAGCCTGAGACCACATCCTGAGCATTCTCTATGAACCCGTCCTCATCACACATGTGCAAGCATCTGCTGCTAATGTTCTTCACAGGCAAAGACGGCATGACACATTTCGTAGGGTTTCATTAATCAGTACCTTTATATATATAGTATGATTTCAAACTTAAGTGGTTTCTAAAAATTTATTTTATTGTATATATTTAAAGTAATGTTTTGATATGTTTCATGATTACACACATGTAGTGAAGTGATTCTTTTGTAGGGTAACAACCATCATCTCATATAGTTACCATTCTTTTTCTCTCTTCTTCATTCCTCATTCTCTCTCTATCTCTCTCTCTCTGTGCCTGTGTGTGTGTGTGTCTCGTGCACTCTCTCATTTTGTGATAAGAGTGCCTAAAATTTGCTCTCTTGGCAAATCGCCATTGGGAGATTACCAGTGCAATATAATATTATTAACTATAGTACTCATGTTGTATATTAGATCTCTAAACTCAGGTGTTTTTGGACTCTCATATAAGCTATATTTTCATATAAGCTGTATTTCTACTTCATAACAAGATTATAAATCTGGATAGCATTTATATGTAGGAAACAGGCATGAAGAGAGTAAGATATGTTTATATATTATGACATCTAATAGTATTATCCTAAACTTTGGTGATAATAAAATTATTTGTCTCCAAAAAATAAGAAATAATATGATTTTTGATCTTTTACATGTAGATTTTTAGTTTTCTAATCTTGGGAATACATTGATGGCATTATTTCCTTTATCACGGGAAAAATTTAAAAAGAAATTCTAAGGTTCTTCAAATATTCAAAACACAAAAAACATCTAAGACATAATACAATTACTTGAGATTTTCATAGGAATAGAAATAAGGTAAATGAGATATCAATTTTGTTTTGCATGTAAATACATAAATATAGGAACTAGAGTTGGATGAAACATTTCATCAATTTAATTGTTCTTCTACAGGGAGAAAATGAATAGTGTGTCAACTTGAATATGAGATAATTCTTTTATAAGGAATTTTATTAAAATTTTTACCAACATTTGGATTTTTGAGTTACACTTTAAATAATCCTTCCCTACTGTGTGATTCTAAATTCACTAAAGAGATATTTATGAAATTTCAAAAAATAGTATTTAATTCTTATTGTGCTTATAGTGTATATCAAAAGAAAGAAGAGAGCTAGATACAGATGACTAAATAAATGATTGAATAAATGAAAAAAAAAGAAGGAAGGTACATATACTGTTTTACCTTTTTTTCATAATCTTCATATAAACACATGATACTTCTATTTGGAACTCAATATATATGAATAAATTCAGTTACAACTTTATAGATTGTGGGGGATAATGTGAAGTTTTAATTTGAAGAGGTCAAATAGATTTTAATGATCTGTGCCTGTGAGGGAATTATATAAGCCTTATAATGCATAATACAAAATCACTTCCCAATTCACATGTACACACATTTTTTTCTATTTGATTATTGGGAGTTCACACAAACTGGACAATTTTCTATTTAATTTTCCATTTAATTAGCACTATGCAATTTTATACATACAGGTTTGGAGAAACTACATAGAGCTTTGCCTTGAGGTTCCAATTTTTGCCTGACAGATTGTGTATCACTTCCTATGTCTAGGGAGAAGGCAGGCACTCTGTCACCAAATTTGGGATTAATATAATGGTATATACCATGTGAAATTACTTTAAACATATTTCACTTTTAATCTTACTATTACAGCATATATAAAGTAGGCATCTTTAAAAAATAATCTTCACTAAATAATATTAACTGCTCTTAGTAGCAGTCTTTTCTTCAGAGTGTTTCTCCTGCAAAGGGAAACTAATGTTTGTGAGTTGGAAAATAAGATAGTTCACAAATGTCTTGACTACAGCTGCTTTCAGTCTGCTATCTGAGCTCTGTGAAGGGCTGTTGGCCCTGCTCTTCTTACCTGGACCCTGGCTTGCATTCTAGGCCCATTTATTCAATTATGTACTGCCAGACCCCTGGCAACTCATTTAACCTTACTAAACCAAAGCTGCTTATCTGTAACTGCCCAGCCAACTGCACATGATTAGAGTAAGAATGAAATGAGATAAGGCAGACAAAAGATAAATAACAAACTATAATGCAGTGTAGTTACAATATTTTGCTGAGAAGACCTTGCATTTTCTGCCATAGGTGTGCTAGATAGTTGATTACAAAAGGTCTTCTCCATATTTGTTTATAGTTAGATTATAATAAGTTGTAGAACACCAAGAGGCAACAACTTCATCAAACATGCCACATTATTTGGTTAAATAAACTGAAGTCACACCACTATTATTTTTCCTCAGATCTCCCCCAAAGCAATGCAATTCTATTGAATATTATGGAAATGGTGAAATTATTAAGTGTTCTGGGTTCTTATAGAACTGTTCACTGTCTTTGAGAGACAGTGGAGTAAATAAAGTTAAAAAGTTTCTCCCTTTAAATGAAAAAAAATCTCAGAGTCCTTGGTATTACATTTTAGGGGGATGGTTGTTGTCTTTCTTAATGCCTCTTTGATGCAGATCTTGTGGATAATATGTTCTGGGTGTTCAGTAGAACACAGGTTTGAGATCCTGCTCATTCATTGAACAGCCCCCCCCCCCCCCCCCCCATACACACACATACTCTCTTTTCCACCTTTTCTTAATAATGGCTGGTTTTAGATCTCAGATTAGAGATATTTACAGAGATGATGAGGACTTGGTATTCCATATCAGAATTCCTTCTTCATAGCTGTTTTCTATAAAATTCCTTGAGTCAAGACCAAAGGAATGACTCTCTTCATTTTTATGAAGTTTTTGTGCCAAATCCTGACAAAGATCTTGATGACCCCATGAGGCAAGTTCCAAGTAAATTGTAGTTGTTGAAAATCAGCTGTTACATCTTCATGGTCTGTTTTTCCTTTCATCCAAAGCAGGAAAGTTATTAAAGGGAAGAGTACGGAGAGTGTCTCCTCGTGCTAATTTTCCATGCCAGAACTTTCGAAAGTGAGAGATGTTTTAGAAGAGGACAGTCCCCTCTTCCTCAAAGTCCCCCTCAAGTCCACCTGAAAATGAGATGGTATTTCTGCAGAAAAGTGAGGGGCAGAGGGCAAGGAACAGGAATATCCTTGACCTTGATGAAATCTCATTTTCACTTCTTTTTCTCTCTGCACAGCCACTCGTGTCTTGAAGTGACTCTTTGCCATGGTACATTGTGGTGTACACATTCTTCGCCTAATCTTAAGTTTCCATAGGAAAAACCTGTTCTCCCGTCGCTCACTGCCTTGGTCCTCACTGCTTTGGTCAGCCAGCCCCTGCCTATACTTCTTTCCAAGGCCTGTTCTGAGCCCATGGCAAACCTAGGAACTCCCATCATACCAGCTTCAATTCTCAGGAACCAAAGTATCCAGGAGTGAGAGCCAGTGGCTGTACATCCTACAGCTTAGTCAGCCAGCCCCTGTGTGTGTAGAGCTGTTCACTCACACTGTGTCAACATTAGGAAAGAGCTGTAGGCTTTGCTGCTGCTGAGGCAGTATCCCGCCAGGAGATGAGCTGTGTATCCCTCATGGCAGAGGACAGGAGTCACCACTTGCCTCTTCAGAGCAGAGATTTAGGGATAAAGACAAAAGCTCCACTAATGCTTTCCTTCAACTCTGTTTCTCTGAGAATCTCATCTTTCTTTTTATATTTTTTCTTATGGGAAAATAATGAAAAGGCCTGACCCTTGCCTTTTAGAATTGAGTAATCTGTTTTTTAACTTCCGGGTTATTCTACTTAGATGTGGATAGGAAAGGGACCAGCAGTTCCCAGTGACACACTCCCTTAGTTGACGTTTCACATTTTCTGAAGTTCTACCTTAGAGATGTTTATCAGTCACCCACAATCCAACAATAGGATCACAGAATAAGTTGATACAAATTATTCATGAAAACATGTTGGGAGTCTATATTTAAATCATTGAAATTATATATACTCAGACTCAACAGTGTCAGGTATGTGAATTTTAATCATCATAAATTTAGATATGAGGATGCTTATCATTCCACTGGCTAGAATACAGAATTGAGGGGGGAAAAGCTGAAATTTTGATAGTAGTATCATTAAGTGTCCACCTGTAAAAGGTATACTGAACAGCCCCTAAAGTTGGCGTAGAAGAATAATTGATGACATAGGAGGATGCTCTTGCTCCACTAAATGGAAAGAGCAGATTACAGAACAGTGGGAACAATTTGTTTGTGTAATATTTTCATTCTTTAAAAGATCATTATTGGATATTTTGTGTGTATAAAGACCTGAAGGAAATCCACTAAACACTCAGGTTTTCTCAATGAAGCACGCTTCACATTTTAGGCTGGGTGATTCTTTGGTATGGGGAGCGGGCTCATTCACTATAGATGTTTACCCACCTGGGGCCTTGCTGGTTAAATGCCAGTGTTCTCCCCAGGCATAGTGATAGCCACATAAAGGCCTCCCACAATGTCCTTTAGAAAATGCTGCAACTTAGTGACTATATCTGGATCATAGATTTCAGTCATTTTATTTTCTCTTTTTTCTTATTTATATTTTCTCCAATTTCCTTTTATAAGGGTATATTAGATTCATAATGAAAACATGATATGTGGTATTTGTAATTTTTCACACCATTTAAAATGTATGCGACTGAGCAATCTGCTCTTTTAGCCACAATTAGAAATTAAACATGCTAATTTTCCTTCTCAATACCCCAGTTTCCATTTACATTCATTCAGCTGATTCAAAAACTCATTTTAGCCAAGATGGAGTCCGACCATGATGTCCAGGAGGACTCTGACACCCTCCCTGGGCCAGAGCCCCGATCCCACCACCAACTGGACCCCCCCTCAGATCCTGTCCTGCGTGTCATCGATTTCAAGGTTGTCCTCCTCTGGCCTTGGACTTGGCCCATCACTCTGCTTGGCATGCAGAGGGCACTGATAATACAGGGTACAGACTTTTAAAATAGACTTCTTTATTTCTACTGTAGTTGGATAATCCTATCTATAGTGGATGGATTTTACATATAAACAAAGACTTTTATACAGACTGGGGTGACATTTTTATTCCTTAGTCTTTCCTTATAAGCTCTGAATATCATCTTGTTGGTCACCATTATTTGGGACATAGTAGCTAGCATGTCTGACTATCCTAAGTGTCTAGAGTCACAGTAAAATAAGTTATATTTTTAGACTTGTTTATTGAAATATAACAAAGACTGAGCCATTGATGTATGTATTTGGAAATAAAATTCAACTGTAAATAGAAATTAATTTTTCATATTAAAAATAATTTATGCATACAAATGAAGATTTTTAGAGGAGAAAACCTCCCAAAATGCCATTTTCAAGTGATAAATACTCTGAAAGTATCTGAGAAAAATATGTAATTCTCATACTACCAAAATTTTGTATTTTCATTCTTTATTGAAAGGATGAATTGTCTTCTCTCCTCACATTATTTCTTATTAGAAACTAATAACCACCTTTATAAAAAGCAACTTCAAAGCACTGACTTATTTTTTAGGTATTGCTTTATATTATGACTAGAGGTTTATAATTTCAGGTGTGTATTATGTGTATGTGGGATTTTAAGGCATTTGGGATAGGGTGTGGGGTGATATTGTAGCATTTATTTCAGAAATTCTGTTTATCTTCTCAGAGTGTTCAGTTAGTGTATCTAAATTAATCTTTATCTTTGTAATCTATGAAATGGTGTTTGGCAGTGCACTAATCCTGTTATTCAAATCCTTGTTTTATTTGTTTTCTCTTTTCAATTGCGTTATTTCCAAATTACTTAACAAAATTCTTCATTCTGGGTAGACAAATATATTCAAAATACTTCCTAATTACCTGATACAATATGTAACTTTTAGCTCTGCCTTGTCTCTGAGAAGGCTTTCACTTTTACTGTCTGAATTTTATTCATGCTAAAAACATCTAGCTCAAATCTTCAAAACTCCAAAGCACTTTCCCTAAGTTGTAAAACACATAGTAATTTCACTTTGTTTTGATCTCATAGAATTTGCAGATATGCCATATAATTCTTTTTGTACCTGTCATCCTGTAGGTAATCATTTTACCTCTATTTCAAAGATGCCCTCTTTTCATGCATAGAATAAAATCCAAATAGTCACTGTGGTTCAAAGGTTATTATTTGGCTGTCATCAGGTTCTCACCTTCTTTCTGTTTTCTCCTTATATGGTAGCCTCCAGCTACAGTGTCCTCTGTTCTTAGACCTGCCAAATACATTTCCAGTACTCACTAAATATATTTAAGACGACTTATTTAAAAAGATTCTCTTCTAAAAGCACACAAAAATGACATAGTCTTTTTCAGAAAACCTGACTCAATTTCCTGATCTTAATTTTAAAAAGACAGCTTGTAGGAATGTATAAAATAGCAAAGATATCTTTCTCTACTCCATATTTTCAAGCTATTTCACTGCATATTAGTAAATTAGTCTGTTATGGAGTATGTGCAAACTGTAATGAACTTAAGCCTATTTTTTGTACTTACCTCAAAAGCTATTGGTTTCCATAACTCTATAACAACTGTAGTTATTATACATGAATACTTGAAGTTAATTTTTTTTTTAAGAACAAAGGAGCCATTTCACAGATGAAGTAAGTCTTAGAGACTTATGACCTGCTTGTAACTATACATTATTCATATCCCATGAAATATTTTCTTAGTAAATCACATAACTTAGAATGACTGTTGGACAGATGGCCCAAACCACATGCAGCCAATGTCAAGCAGTTGGTGAGCATGAGGTGCCAGAAAGAAGATTATGACTATCAAGGCAGGACGCTTCTGACTGCTCTTGAAAATGATGATCTGCTGCTCTCCAGGCTCCACGAGGTGTTTTCCTTTGAACAATAATGTCATCCTAAACAGCACTCCATGTCTTATATCCCAACATGTTCAGTCTTGTGCAAGGCAATTGGAATATAAATAATAAGATGAAATGTTTAGGCAGATTGAAAGAAGACTTTCCCTCCCTCTGCTTTTAATGCCACAATGGCGGTTAAGAATTGTAAATTTCTTTGCAGAGAATACAACAGTGCTCAGCTGCAAGCAAATGAGAGGGAGGGAAAGGTTGCACACTGAGGAAGATAATGTCATTTGTCACTGCCCAGATTTGTCAGCAGTGAGGAGCTCTCAGTGCACTGGCTGAGATACCAGGCTCCTCTATTTATTTCTCTGGAATATATCAGCAATGAACATTTCACTCGGAGCAGAGAAAAATGTTAAAGACCAGTTAGCTTTCGTGATGCCCAATAGTCAGCTCTGATATTGATCAAGGCTCAAAAAGATGGCTTTGCAACTGCTTTTATCTATAGCTTGTACTGATTCATCTAGAAGATTCTAAATTCAGGAGGTATCATTGAGTGTAGTAGATCTTCTTAGTACTAGAGAATTTATTCAAAGCTACAGGTAATCTACCTACTATAATGTTTTCTCTGATTGAAATCATTGTAGATTAACAGTTTCTTTTCTGCAGGAGGAAATCAATTGATAGCCTACAACAAAATTATGTGCTAGGGCTACTAGCTTTACATCCAATGCAAATTTTGCATATATCACCCAAATCTATAATATACATAGCAGTATATGTAGGCCAGCAAACATGTGCACAAGATGGCTAGAGGGACACAGCTCTTGTCACTTCACTTTTTTTTCATGGTTTTTGAACTTCTTCAACTGAGATAGTAAAGTTGGAAGAGCCCAAAGCAGTCCATTTTGATGCTCCACCTTTCAGGCTCACAAAGGTAGATGTAACAGCCATCACAGGATGATGATCATCCTCACCCTTTTCTTACCAAATTTGGCTATTTGCTAACACTTTACACTACATTAAAAATATTGGGAAATTGGTCATATGAATTTGGATCCTAAATCTTGCTTGATTTATCCATAGTATCTTATATGAGATTATTTCTACCTTTAATTTTCAGTTGTTCTCTACTCAATGATTTATTTGGTTGTAACAGGGCCTTGCTATGTCTTTCAGCCTGGCCTTGAACTCACCGCGATCCTCCTGCTTCAGCCTCCTTAGTGCTAGGATTACAGGCATGTGCTACCATAACAGGCTCTAAAGATTTAACTGAACCCAAATTATGGCTTTTGCCATTATCAAGGTTAATTCTTCCTTTAATGTTAATTTTAAACATACAGAAAACATGCTTTTGAAAAGTTGTACTCATCTATCTTACTTATCTAATGTTTCCCTTTTCCTTGATGATGTATCTATAGTTTTCTTGGACATATAGATTTCTAATCTGCTTTTTATATTACTTCTTGTAAATTGTATTCTTAATGTGGATTTTGCCTTTATTATTTCCATAAGCTATTAAAAGAAGTTTATTAGCCACAGTTACAGTTGTTACCTTGGGAATGCATTTTAAAGTACTTAAAACAGAATCACCAGTTATAGCATTTGGAGTTTTCCTGTTAGACTATACATTGCTTCCTAAGCATTTCACTGTTATACTGTATCTGGTTGATATTAGCTATTCTAGGGTGTGTTGTTATGCAGATGCCATTGTTTGATTTCATTTAGGCACATTTCACACAAGCTTATGGAGTCAATACTTTTTTCAGGAACTATTATTATATAGATATTAAAATTTGCCCTCTTATCTGCTCATCTCAGGTTATTTATGTGTTGTGAGATAGAAATGCATTTGCACTTTAGTTTTCACTCTTTTTAAACACTGTATTTTGAATAAAGGTTGAAGGTGATTCTTACATAGCAATCAATACTAATTTTTAACAACAAAACTATCCACAAAACAATAGTATAGGTAAACACAGAGCATAAATGAGACCATAAAATGATACAGGGTGCTGACACACAACATTTGACTATTGTATAATGAATTTCTGAGTAGTGCATACACTATAGTAAGTCCTAGGATGGAAGAATGAATGACATGTTTTTAGATCTTAGGAAATAGGAGCATAGCATCTCTGTGTAAGTTATTTAGATGCCTCTTTTCTACATCATTCCCATATTAAATCTTCCCCAAAGCTAATGTAATAGTTTTCCGAGATCTGTTTTAGACTCTAGACATTGAATTCAGTGCCTTTTTCTTCTTATCAGATTGGACTCATTCCAAGCCTCTTAACTTCTGGACAACCACAAAGATGAGATGGGATACTAAATCTTTCACAAATTTATCTTGATATCCTATCCAGTATTTCTTGGAACTGAAGGTCACAAATAGGAAGAAGTTGTATTTTTTTAGTAGAAGGAATAAATCATAAAACTATGAGTATAGAACCAATGTCTAAAACTGATTCTTGAGAAAATAAGAATCCTGCCCGAAGGATCTCCCTGCAAAGAGACCCCACATTTCAGCACCAACAATAAGGAATAATGTATTTAGTATGGTTTGATTTCTAGGAATTTGAATTCTAGAAATGACCCATACAGTTAGAAATAAGTAATCTAGCCTTCTCCATTTTCCTATGAAAAATAGAGCTACATTATCTTTATTATCTTTGAGACAATGAACAAATTGGTTCATTATTCAGTTATCTCATATCTTCATCTGTAGAGAATGAGAACAACAAAATTCATATCTCAGAGATATGGGGGTGATTACATGGAATAAATGTAGTCCCAGAGCCTGGCACAAAATAACTTAATACTCACAATTCTCTACTGCTCCTCCTGGGTGCTCTTCATTCCCCAACTTTAAAATTGTACTGCTGTGCTTAGCACATACTTCCCTGCCAAATTGTAAACTCTTTGGTGTAAGGATCCTCACTGGTATAATATTACACTTTACATGGTGCTTTATAATTTTCAAATTCTTGACATAATTTCAGATACACAGCATAGGTTTTAGGTGTTTATTGTTATTAACATTAGTAATGTTTTCAAGGTTATTATTATAACAGCAAGACAGTAGACAGGAAAAGTAATATCCTCTCCATTTCATAAATATGCCTTCAAAGATCACAGAAGTCAGGAAAACCTAAAGCTCATGACTGGTGAACAACCCAGAAAAAACAAACAAACCTTGAAATCTACTGAATCTAAGCTCAGCCCTTATATCTGTACATCATCAAGATTATTACATACCCCAGGAAAGTTTCAAATATTGCATCACATGATGCTCATCTACATATCCATACTTATCAGAACAAGTGGCTCCTTACTCAAATTGCTAACGATTAAGAGGTATTGATGTTTATTGTTGCTAAAACCTTTATCAAATGAAACATTTTATTTATGTGCTCTGTATATCATGGGTCACTTTTTTTCACTCATTCTTAGATTGTTAGAAAATTCTTTGTATTTACCCTATGCCACTTCTGTAGTCTCCATTCCTTTCTGTCTTGCCTCATAGACAAGCAGAACCTCTGATTCTCTGCACTTTCCTTGACCATTTGCCAGTTCATAACCCAGTTATCAAATTGCAACCACTATACACCTATTAGAATGACTAAAATCCAAAAGAGTGATAGTACCACATGCTGGTGAAGATGTGAAGCAACAGTAACTCATTCATTGCTAATGGGAATGCAGGTGGTGCTATCATTTTAGGGTTAGTTTGGCGGTTTCTTACAAAGCTAAACCTAGACTTCACAAATGATCCAGCACTCAGCCTCTTTGGTTTTTATCCAAATGCACTGAAAACTTATGCACAAAACTACACATGAATGTTTATAGTAGCTTTATTCATAATTGCCAAACTTTGAAGCAACCAAGATGTTCTACAATAGGTAAATGGATAAACAAACTGTGGCATATTTACTCAATGGAATATTATTCAGTGATAAAAAGAAATGAGCTATCAAACCACAAAACACATGGAGGAACTTTAAATATATATATTTTAAGTAAAATAAGCCAGTCTTAAAAGGCTACATACTATATGATTCCAACTATGTGACATTCTGGGAATGACAAAACTGTAGAGACAGTAAAAAGATCAGCCATTGCCAGGGGCTCTAGAAAAGTGCAGAGGGACTAGGTGGAGTGCAGGGTATACTCAAAGCTGACACTATTCTTTATAATACTATAATTGTCCATACATGGTATCACACATTTGTTGGAACTGTTTAAGATGAGGGTGAATCCTAATGCAAACTGTGGACTTGACTTCTACTAACACAGTGATGGTGAACCTTTTAGAGCTTTCAGTGATAACAAACAGCTCTCTGTGCTACTGGTTTGCCACCAGTGTACTAATGTACCTATATTGGCTTTAATAATTTTAATATTATATCACACTAACACAAGCTGATAATAATATGGGAATTTGGGAAGTGGAGGAAAAGAAGTACATAGAAACTCGATTTTTTTGTGTAATTATTCTATAAATGTAAAAATTCTTAAAAAAATAAAGTCTAAAAAAGAAATGTAAAGTCCAGATTAGATACAGCATCAAAATAGCAAGAACTTTCACATTCTTTCACCTGTCTTACATTTTCATAGTTGCACTTCACTTCCGTAAGACTAGGTATACAAATATCTGTATTTAAGATTTATGGAGGATGTATTTGTATTTCCTTAAATAATCCTTAATTAACGTGATCTTTTGAAATGAGCATGAATAGACTAGTTTATGTTTCATTTAATCACAAAGAATTGATGTATATAAGATATGCCAGGAATGAGGTTAGAAACTGTGAAAAGTGTGTTATACTGATGACTTCCACATAGCACTGTGAAGCACTGTACTGTACCTGGTTTTCTCTTTGTCCTTCAAATGTTATTTAATCATGCATTCAACTGCCATCTGTTGAGAGACCATTCTGTAGTTTCTTGATAGGCACTGTGGAGATCCAGTTGTGATACTGATAATTTAACATTCAGATTTCACTTCCACCTACAGTTTTGTTTTTTCATGGCTTGAGAGATTATAAATTCTTCCATTGATTAAGGCCACATCTTACTTTTGTAACTTCCATAGTGTCTAACACAATCAAGGCCTTCAAAAACAATGGACCCCAAGAATTTATTGACTCAAGGAATGACTGCATGACTATTAATTAACAATCATCTGTCTCTACTTCTCTGCTTATTTCTAAGATGCAAAAATAAAATAGTGAAATAGGTATATGTTATCTATGGAATCAGTCTCATTTCATTATAGTCTCAATGCTTCTTTCTTTGATATAGTTATTTACAGTTCTACTTATTTGCTGCTCATTATTATTAATTCATATCCTTATTTCACATAAGCACAATAAAAATAAGTAGCGTTTTTAATGATATAATTATGTACAGATAGCCTTCATTAAGTAAATTAAGGTCTAAAAAGCAATATAGATGTCAATCAGTGATTAAGGCTGTGTGCACAAGATATTACAGTGATTGAGGCTAATACCTAATACCAGGAAAGCCTCTCAGTGACTATTCGATAATATTTTGATAAGTACTTTACTGTATCATTTATAATTCCTGCAGGAAATAGATGGTACACACACATTAGGTAACTTGAAGAGAATTTATAAAATGACCTATTGTGAAGGTTTGGACAAACTTAGAAAAAATGCAAGTAATAATGCAGTTATTGAAATGGTAATGATGGACACCAAAGATGGACACCAGCAATAGGTCAAAATAGGCTAAATATAAAAGGGAGGTTACACTATATCATATGCCAGGTAAGAGGAGAGAGTGAGACCTGAGCATGCAAGTGCTGTGTGACGATAGCTCCCTGTGATATCTGTGGAGTAATATAAGCTGCCTGCACTGGCCTGAGCGAGGAAGTAGTGGATATCTGGAAACAGATTGCATTGCCTTACTTTCCTCCCTCTCTGTGCCTTCTTTCTGGTGCTTTTCTTGGCCGAACCCACACAGTAGCCAAAAGGCAGAGGAGTACACTGTGTGGCAGCAGTCCTCAATCTGGGGCAATTTTGCTTCTAGGGAACATTTTTGCTGTCATAGCTCTGGGTAATGGGGGAGATACTATGATAGAGACTGAGAATTCTTCTAGACACTCTACAGTGCTCAGAACTTCTTCCCATGTTGAAATAAACTGTCATTATTGCTAAGACTGAATAACCCTGATGCAATTCACAGAGTTCATTTTCTCAGGGCACTGATTGGGAGTGGGATGGAGAGAATTTTTGAAGGAATGAAAAGAAGACACTAGCATAGCCATAATTGAAAGTAGACATGAGAGAGCACTGAAAATACAAAGTCTGATAGGGTTTTATGGGATTTATTAAAATTCAGACTGGAACACTTAGTATTTAGCAAGCCAGGTTTATCTTTAGAGAAATCCTTGTGGGGTTTATGCAAGGATTTATTAATAAAGAGCACACAATACTTACAGTCAATAATGTCATATAAAACATGGACAAGAATGTTATAGCAAAATGTGATGCATACACAGATGATTTCACTGCATAGACAAACTTTTATTGTTTTCACTTGTGTACCGCTAAAGGCTATGGTTTGCATAGTGGTACAGCTGTGCAAAAGAGTACACTTGACATTTCTGCAGTTATGTGTTTGTGCACACCAAGATGCATAGCCTTCCTGATTAGCTGATAATTGATTGTTTTAATAATTAATAATTGATTCAACTCTTCTATTCCCCAGAGCTTTCTCCACAAAAACAGTTTTTCACATTTTTCTCAATTTAAGCATTTAATCTATTCTGTAGATTCCTGGTTCATTCTCCCAGTTTTTCTCTTTTTCCTTCAGCAACGCTATACATTCTTAGCCATAAAATGATTCTAGGTTCCTTATCTTTCCCAGTCTCTCTTCCATTCTTTCTCCCATCTCTTCCATTGTGAATGTTTGGATTGGATGCTCATCAACTCATACCTGATTAGTGCAGTAGACTTAGCTTCTCTTTTTGTAGTTTATCTTTTCCTCAGTTATCTTTTAACTTCTATATATGAAACTTCATACACCATTTCCCACTTAAACATATTTAACTGGATCATCATTAATTATAAGCTAGAATTTGTCTTAAGACTGATATTTTAAAGTTTTAATATTTTTTCTATGTTGTTCGAGTGTTACATCTTTTATCATTTGTTCTTTTGTACATTTGAATTAGATAAATATTGAACATTGAAGAAATTCACTATCATATGAACTGTTGAATACTGGTTCATCTATAGTTACCAGAATATGTCAGGTCTTTCCTACCTTTGTATATGTGCTTATGGTCTATTTTATGCCTGAAACTCTTTCTTCAATCTCAAACATTTAATACATACTATTATTCAAGATCACAATCTCTGTCACAAATTCTTAGGGAAACTGTTGCCTGTGCTGCTTCTGCTGAACTTCTCAAAGATGGTTTTTACTTTTTGGTTTCCCTAGCACCTACTATGCTATGATAGGCGCTCAGTAAATGTTTCCTGTTGATCTCTACATTTACACTGTCCAATAGTCACTAGACACATGTTACCATTCAGCCCTTGAAATTGAGACATAGATGTAAAATTCACACTAGATTTTCAGGACAGAGTATGTATTAAAAATCAAAATTTCTCAATAATTTTATATGAATTCCATATGGAAACTAATCTCAAGTAAGTTGCATTCAGTAGAGCATATAATTCACCCATTTTTTTAACTTTTAAAATGTAGTGACATGAAGATATAAAATTACATATCTAGCTCACATATAATTACATTGGACAGGGCAGCCCTAGTTAGTAATGTACCACAAGAGAAGCGGTCAGATAAAGCATTTAGTATTGTTTAATGGTACATTATTCTTAACATAGATGATTATGTCCTGTATACAGTTTAACAATTGGCTACTTTCAGAAATTCAGTTTTTCCAGAGGGTTCATGTCATCTAGATGTTGGACTCAGGCTGCTATGTGCACATGCAGAAATCTAAGGATATTTATGCACTTTCATATTTCTTTTAATTTTCTTTGTGAGAATTTTTCTTAACACAAATCTGAAGCATGTGAATTTGTTCTTACTTTGTGGTTACATTCTCATAGTGCTGTGGTTTGCAGGAGCATATTGGCTGTGTTTTACCTGTGAGTGTTACACAATTGCAGGAAGGGCTCATTATTCTCTATTGCTTCCATCCCTTGACCTTGTGCCTCGGAATTGGCTGTTTTTAACTAACACACTGAATACTTTCATTAGGCATTATAGATTCTCTGAATGGCTCTACAAAAGTGCCTTTTCTGGCCTTAAAGAGCAATAGTGTAGAGGTTAGATTCAGAAATCCTTTGCTGTCTGCCTGTTACTTCCCAAGTTACTTATGCACTGTACCTCTGTTTATTCATCTGTAAAGTGGTGACAGCAAATTCCAGAGTGTTGCTAGGAGTATTGAATAAATTGAAAGTTTAGAATACAAATGCTACATAGTAAACTGTAAAAAATATGTTTGGCATCTCTATTCATATCCCAGCCCTTTAAAAATTATAGTTTCTTCTCTATCAACAAATCTAAAGATATTTCAGATTAAAACTTCCAGATAAACAGTGGGGAGATGTCAAGTGCATTTTATGTTCTGTATTTCTAAATATTCCCTTATAATTTAATAAGAAAACAGAATTTGACATTTAATCTTCTACTTGGGAAATATCAAATTATTTTTGAGAAACCTCATGTGAAGAAGATAAAATTAATAAAAACTTTATCATAATATCTTGTCTGTCTGTCAATATCCACAGGGACCCAATTTAATTCCCTTTATTATTGATCTTCTTGGTATTCATTAATTCATTGGTGTTTTATTAGCATTAACCTCTTCACTTCCTTCATTATTCAGAATAGTCAAGTAAGCATGTAGAATAATAACTTTCAAAGCCTAAAAGTCTAAAAAGAAAAATAGAAATTTAAATGCCCAGGAAAGTTTTATTTTGGAAATGCTGGGGACCTCCCTACCTACTGCAATTTAATGAATATTTATAGAATACTTTGTTCCAAATAACAGTAATACACATTATCCTCCAGTGTACATAGAACATTGAACAAGACAGACCATATTCTACAACATGAAACAAATTCTCTTTAATAAGAAATCATACAATATATGTTCTCTAATCATAATAAACTAGAAATCTTTATGATAGAGTTGTCTAAAAAATACCCAAATAGTTGGGAATTAACAGTAAGCTTCATAATAAACAAGGACACATTAGGAGTAGTTTTAAATTTTTTTTTTGCTTGTAACACATAATGATTACATTCTTTATGAGGAGTTGCTACATGTATATAACACATCTGAATTCTTTTTTATGCCCCTCCTACTTTCTGAGTGAAAAATTTAAAAAGCTGTAGGATGCAGCCAGAGCAGTACTTGCAGGAAGTTATAGCTATAAGTGCTTATGTTAAAAAAGAAAAATGTGGGCTGGGGATTTAGCTCAGTGGCACCGTGTCTGCCTCGCAAGTGCAAGGTCCTGAGTTCGATCCCCAGTACCAAAAAAGAAAGAAAGAAAGAAAGAAGCACCACAATTATTAGCTTAAGGTTCTAATTTAAGGTAGTAAAAGAAAAAAATAAAGCTAAAATAAGTAAATGAGGAAATATAATTAAGGATGAAAGAGTGATGTAATGAACAATAAAATTAGAGAAAAATTTTTAAAGCTTGAAATTGTATATTTTTGAAAAATGTCAAAATATTTGATAGACCCCAGATTACCAATCAAGAGTAAGGGAGAGCATACAAATTACCAATGTTGGAAATCTTAAAATGGGTATTCCTACAGAGTCTGTAGAGTTTAGGGGTATTATTAGGGAGAGTCTTGAGCAAAATCATGCAAATAAAGTCAACATTTTAGATGACATAGACAAATTATTTTAATACAGCATCACAACTGGCATAGGATGAAGTAGAAAATATGACTAACTTTTATCCTTTGAAGAAATTGTATTAAGTATTGACGTACTTCCTTGCTGAAGTGGTTTTACTGGTGAGTTTCACACTATAGAGAAGAAAATAACACTCACATTAAACAAGCTGAAAACAAAAAAGATGATTAAGAAACACTTCCCAACTCAATATGTAAAGTCAGCATAATTTTCTTTTTTTTTTTTTGGTACTGGGGATCAAACTCGGGTCCTTGTGCTTGCATAGCAAGGTGCGAAACCACTGAGCTAAATCCTTAGCCCCATGTCAGCATAATTTTCATACCAGAACCCAAGAAATGCACCACAAAAAATTAATATATAGATTAATATCCTTCATGAATATAGAAACAAAAATTCTTCATTTTTTAAGCAAATTGAATCTAGCAGTATCTTCAAAATAGTTTATGTCTTGACCATACAGGATTGCCCTAAATATGAAGTTAGATAAACATTTGAAAATCAATAGAGTAATTAATCAAATATTTGGTTGTTTTAATAAATGCACAAAGAACCATTTAACAGAAAAGTAACACCTGTTTCCAATCAATCAAAATATCAGCTACTTAGGGACAGAAGGAACTTTTCCCAAGCTGATAAAGGGCAATCATCAAAAACCCAACATTCAAACATGAAATACTAATATTTTTTCTTAAAGCAGAAAATAAGGCAAAAGTATCCACACACCCATCATTTCTATTTAAAGAGAATATTGTGAACAACTTTAGGCCAGTCAATTCAACAGTGTTGTTATGGGTTCCTCTGCTAGGTCCTAGATGGTTCATTTGACAAAAAGAAAAATTAAAAAAAAATTGAAACAGGAGAATTAAAAGAGACACTATTCACTAATGATGTGTTTGTGTATATAGACAATCCAAAGAAATCAAGAGAACTATTAATAAAAATTGTTCAAGGTTTTTAAGATATAAAATTCAAGACAAATATTCAAAAATCAATTGAAATCTTTCATATTAGAAGGAACAATTGGGAAATGAAATTTCTTTAAAATGTCATTTTCTATAGTGTTAAATAAGCACTTAAGGCATCAGTCACTTTTAACCAAAGACATACTGACAAGTCAGAAAATTCCCACTGTTTTTCTTTGTAGACATTGACAAACTAAATTTAAAATTTTTAAGGAGACTAAGTACCTAGAATAGTCACATAAATTTTGAAAGAATAGTGAACAATATTGTAAGAGTTTCATGAACTAATTTCAAGATTTACTTTAAGGGTACAGTAATCAAGAGAATGTAGTACTGACATAAAAACAGTCATAGAGATCTATGGAATATAACAGAATCCAGAAACAGGCTAACTCAAATATATGAGCAAATTAATTTTTAAGATAGATGCCAAGGAAATTCGGTGGGGAAAGAAAAGTCTTTTAAGCACAGCGTGCTGAGACGACTGGATATACATAGTGAAAAATCCATAAATCACTTCTTTTCCTCATACTATTTACAGAAATTAACTCCATGGATCAGTCAAATACTAACACTTGTAGACAAAAATCAGCATTTTCTTATGACTTTGAGTTAGGAAAATATGTCTTAAATAGGAAACACAGAATTTTTTAAAAAATCAAAATTAAATCTTCAAAATACTTGAATAAGGAATTTACAAGGCATTATACAGTGCAGGAGAAAATATTTACAATATATATCTGTGGCAAAGAACTTTCATGAAAAATGTATGAAGAACTCTTCCAAAATAATGAGAAAATATTGAAGCAGGCCAAAAGATTTCCAACGCTCAATATTCTTAGTCATTAGGGAAATCCAAGTTAAAACCACAATGAGACACCACTACACCCATTATCACAGCTAAAATTAGAAAGACCAATATTAGCAATGCTCATAAGAAACTAAAGCAACTGAAACTCTCATAGACCTTTGGTAAGATTATAAAGTGCTATAATAGCTTTGAAAAATAATTTGGCAGTTCACTGTAAAGTTAAACACATAATTAACTCATGAGCAACAATTCCACACCTAGGTATTTACCAGAAGCTACAGCACTCTGTGGCTAACTGGCTTTCAAATAGAGATCCAAAAAGTAAGTAATTAGGGGAGATAATGAAAATATATTATGCCATGGCTGTGGTGATGATTATATAGGTTTATTAATGCATTAAGACTGAGGGTGTTCATTTAAAATGAGTGCATAATATTACTGGCAAATGATACTGTAATAAAATCGAGCCTTCTAAAGTTATAGAATTTATATATGAGAACAAACCTGCCCCTCTGAATTAATTGATTTGGGATCAGCAGAATAGAAACTGCTTTGGGACATGTAAAGGAAGAAGATAAAGCATTGGAACATTTGGCAAAGGAAGGGAAAACGAACTTTGTTCAAACTTAGCAAACCTCAAAAATGTCACATAGAAGGCTAATCTGGGGCACTCTACCACTGACCTACCCAACCCTTTTATTTTATTTTTATTTTTATTTTGAGATAGAGTTGTTATATTGCCAGGCTGGCCTCAAACTTTCAATCCTCCTTCTTCAACCTCCCAAAAAGCTGGCGTGTCGCACCAAGATCAGCTATAGAAGCGTATATTTTGAAGAGATAATATTATTTGCATAGTATGAAATGTTGGATCTAAAGAGGATTAGACTCTTGGTCCAGTGGAATAAAACATTTAAGAACCGTTAAGGGGATCCAGGAAGTAAAACATAAAGGAATTCTTGTTTAGATAACATATTTAAATCCTAGAACATGTAGAGTAAATTTGTGTGAGTTATGAAGAATGATTTTCTGTCGCTTCTCATGCTACTTTGGTGATGAACTGACCTTCTCCACAATTTCCTTCTCCCGGAATCTCATGTTTCTATCATCTTAAACTTTTCCCCTTTCCTTCTAATTAATCACAAAATCATGCAATTTCCCTTTTTGGTTTTTAGTCTGAGCTAAGTTTTTTCTTTAGTTCTATTTTACTGGTACCTGTTTGCAATACATGAAGTCTACATTTATCTTAGGGAGTAGGCACATGTACATGACATATCTTGACTCTATTTTAATCCCTTTCCTATCCAGGCCCTCTGCATCTCAGCGCAGCTTTCTCCCTCCTCTTTTCTTGCTTCTAATGCCGTTTCTTTCCCTTCTGCTGGGTTGACAAATTTCTGCATATCTTTTCAGGAATATTGTGACTTGTGATACCTAGTAATTTTGTTTAATAATTAATTTCCCAAATTGAACAGGGAATTTCTTAAAGGCAAATATTGTGTCTTTCTTATTATAAAAAAACCTTAGCATTTAATAATTCTTTAAACATTAGACAAACCCCAAATGAAATAAACCAATTTATTTAGTGGGCTGCATCACTATTACTTTACTGTACTGTAACATAGAGTAGAAGTTATGATCTTCTTATTATGTGTAATAAATAATGCTATCTTAGACATAAATTTTAGGAAAGCAGGAGGCACAATTTTCTAAAAGTTTTCTCTCTATATGTTTCCTATAATTTTTTCATATGGTATAAAATAGGAAAAATTAAATGTATAAGTATCTATCAGTGACAAATAATGCTCAAGAATTATCTGAGTTTACACCCACATTTTTTATTTCCTGAAATATTTAGTAAGTTCAGAGCCAATGTAGTTGAGAAACCCACCACACACCAAGTCAACTGATTGATTAAATATCTCCAGTAATAAAACATCCCACCATTATAATATGCTATGTTATTATCCCATGCTATGATATAATGGGTAGGGCACAAGAACATTTTGGTGGTATTCTTGAGAAAATGCATCTCATCTATCCAGTCAGAGAAACATCAAATAAATGCTATACTAGTCACTTTCCCATCACTGGGGTAAAACACCCAAAGTTCAAAACTGAAAGGAGAAGAGCTTTCTTTTGGCTTACAGTTGAGTCCACAGTCGGGTGGCTCCAGGGCAGAAACAGCCTGCTGGGACAACCTGGTGGAGGACAGCTGCTCACCCCATGGTGGCCAGGAAGCAGAGACAAAGGAGGCGGCAGGGGCAATAAAAGTGATGAAATCTAACCTGTGTTTACAGTGCAGTTAAAATGAATATACTTGTGTTAATACTGTGTTCTTGATTATTATATTATTATCATTTAAGTCATTAATATCAGGGGAAGATGATAAGGAAGATATGGAATCTATGTAGCACTTATACAAATTTTATGTAAGTTTAAAATGATTTCAACATGAAATGCTTTGGAAAATAAGCTTATATTTTTATCTGCACATTAATATTACTAAATTAGGTTCTTACATCAGGAAATCATTTGATTTTACTTTTCTTTACATTTAATTCTGCATTTAATAGTGATTATAATTTCAGTCCTGTCTTACCCATTTTAACAATGAATCTGAATTTAAAATTTCCCATTTTAATGTAAATAGGTTTCATTAAAATGTCACACAAAATCTTCCAAGTGAGAGATTTTGGGGAGGGTGGTGGGGATGGAAAGTAGATTCACTTCTTTTGGAACATTAACTGAAGGAAGTCTTTGTTTTTTTCATTTATGCTTCTTTATTTGAAACAAGGTCACATCTTTCTTTTTTGGTAGCTTCCATCCTAAGTGAACAAGATTTGCCTTGACTTTAAAAGTGTAGTGGTTACTTTATGTGAGCAGTAGCTTTTTGTCCTCATCTGAAGATCAAACAGCTCAGAGTTCTAACATTCTAACAATAGAGGTAGGAATGGCTTATTTGCATGACTTAGTGACATTTCTAGATGTAATAATGTATTATTTTTAACAACACCTTTGTTCAGTGGTAATTGAAAGCAGTTCCTGGGTGCATGTATTATTATATATTCAGGACCTTTTAACAGTTGTTATTATGCCCACTCTTTAGAGGTTAAGGAAATTCCAGAATAATAATCATGCAGTGAATGATTTCTAGATTATAATGTGATGAGAACTAAAATAGCTTTAAGATTATTATGTGAGATACAAATGGATGAAAAGTACAATAAAGTCTAATAAAGTGCTCCTGAACTTTTATTTTTTTCTCCATTAGTTCTTTCCATAGCCAATATTATTACAATTCTTTATCATAGGTAAAATGTATACAAAGTATAGATCTATACAGAGTGGAACTGAAGTTGAGAATGGTTTATCCTCTTTACTCTCCAAAACACCAAGACAACTTATTTAGCCTCACAGGAGTCTTCTCTCTAACTCCACCATTGCAGTGACAATTCAGGTCTTCAAAATGGACTTCAACAGTAACTTTCTAACTGCTTTCCATAACATATTACTGTTATACAATGCATGATATTGCATTAGTCACATATTATAACCTCTAGGAGGTCCTGAGCTTCTTCATCTGAGGCTTGTGAATAACAGTTAGACCACTTGATGATCTTTGGTCCTTTAGGGGCTTGTGTGTGTTTTCTGTGCAAGGTAGTGAGTGCAGGAGAACTGTTCTTGGCTTTCATCATGTTCTGATAGGGCTAGTTAACATATGAAACATGGAGAACTTCTCCAATAGAGAGAGTTCAAAGCTTCTCCCATTTCTACCACCATTGCCACTGCCCCTCCACATTTCACCTTGAGTTCTGAATCTGAATCTGCAGGAACACAGGACACAGTCATCACGATAGTAGGCGCAGCACTAGATAATCCAGTAAAATGTGTCTAAGACTCATTTCCTACATATGACTAATACCATATTAACTCAACAAATGTTTCTTCAATTTCTGCTTTGTCCTAGGCCCTATTCTAGATGTTGAAGAAACTGAGGCACAGCATGCAAGTTAAATACCTGTAGATACTATAAAGAAAAAACAGGATGCTATAATAATACAATTTGCTCATACATTGTGCTAGATTATATGTACTTGATATTTGCAATCATGACCTCAATTAATTTTCAGAACTGCATCTTAGTTTATAACTTAGTTTATAACACCCCCACTTATATATGAGGCTTAAAATATCCAAGTATTTTCCTCAGATAATGTAGTTACCAAGTGGCAGGGCAAAACTCTTGTCTCACTCAGTTATTAACCAAGTTGAATTTGTATTGGTTGTCAGACCTCATTCTAAGATACCAGGGCATACTTAGGAGCGAAGCAAATAAAAGTCCATGCCCTCAGGGAATTAACATTCTCACATAGGGTAGACGAACAACAGAAAATAAGTCTGATATGTAATACTCCATGTCATGATGAGAGCGTTGAATGCCCTTGTGTTGCTGGGAAAGACAAAGAAACAGACTCTTCCCTAGAGCTTCTAGTAAGGAACACAGTCTGGTCAAGACTGATTTTAGTCCAGTGAAACTGGGTTGGATTTTGGGTCCTCTAATATAGTAAATTTTTCTCATTTGAAGCTACTAAATTTGTAGTAATTCATGACAGCAGCAATAGAAAACTAATACTATAACAAAATAGCATCACAGAACAATAAAAAGTACATGCGACAAATAATATCTACAAAACAGCTGAAATACTATATAAGATGATACAATGAAAGCATATAGGCCAGTATTTGACATAAGGTAAATAAAGCATATCATCAGCATCATAAACCACAAAATTTAGGGATTCAAGCAAGAAGATATAAGAAAATCTCCTTGGTTTGTGGAAGTTATTATAGAATATATAGCAGTAGATAACAAGTATCAAATAAGGGAAAATATGTCTCTGTTTGGATTAAATTTAATTTAAAAGGCAATAAGTGATCTATAAGTCTTCTAAGAGGAAGATGCAAGTTAAAGGATATATTTTAGAGTTTGACTACAGTACATGTAAGAATAAAGAAAAGAAGGAAACATCAAGAGACAGTATTGATACTTTCTGTATACTATTGAGAGTCACGAGCAGGGAAACAGTCTTGAGGAAAAAGGAGTTATACCAGAAGTAATCCAGTGAATATGTATTAATTTGGAAGAGTGTCCCCAGAATTATTCTCAGCCCATGCATCTGTCTGTTGTGCATGAATTTGTTAGATGTTGCCTCGCTAGGTTTATACCAGGGAAAAAAATGAACAGGATGGGCCTAGTTAGTCTATTCTCCTGTTAGCTAATGGCTTAGTCACTCAGACTTGTACACCCTGTTTTCCCATTTCTAAATATGAGGATATATGCTATAAGATCTCTAATAGGTCTCTGCAGATTTAAAATTGTATAATTCTCCTGTCTCCACAGTGAAAATTTGTTATAACAAATATTCTAAATGCACAGGTATAAGAAATACTCATTTTAAAAGTCAATTACAAAAAATCATTCTAGAAACAAACACAGATTATATTTACATTCTACATATCCTTACTGTTCTTCAGAAGCCTTTACAGTACAAACCACCCAGAGATGAAAAATTGTATGATTTTCTTAATAAAAGTTAGAAGGATTTGCTTTCTTGGAGTTGGAAAGCCCTTTATGAGCCCTTTTCATTTTCTCAAATGAAAGCAATTTAGAGGCATCACTATCTGTGTTTGAGGGCAATTGGGTCAAAATTACTTATTTGCAGGGCAGTTTTACCTATAGAAACCATTGCCATATGGCATGGAGGCAAGAAATTCAGTAGTAGGTAAATGTAGAAAAACCTGTGAAACTGTGCTGAGCACGAGTCTAAGCCAAAAGTGTGTTGTTGGCTCCTTTTAAAGTTGTGATGATGAAGAATATTTCATCAGCCTAGTGGTGCTGCACAGGGGAGGGAGGGAGTGGGAGGGGACCAGCAGCATGTTTGCCTTGTGGACAAAAAAACACATTCTTCATTTTTGTCACGTACTAAATCAGAGCTGTGAAGAATTTTTTAATTTATTCTTTGTGAGACAAGAAAAAAGCTACCAAAGGCAGTCAACAACTTGCTCTGTTCACACCTGGAGGAGAGTGGGAGAAATGTCTTAGTGACTTTAGTTTTGACCTCAAACTCCTCTTAAGAAAAAAACCAAATTAATTCAATGACCATTCTACTTCATCTCTGACCTTTTTTTTAATGAGATTTTTCCATAGGACATGAAGAGCTGCTCAGTTATGTACATTGTGTTTCCTGATATAGGTGAGAAGAAATCACAAATATGACAAAGCACACAAATCTTTAATAGCAGCTGGGTACAAAACCACCTAAATATGCATATCACAATTAGTCTTATTGATGTCAGAGAGTGTGCTATAAAATACTGAATCTGACAGTTAATGATATTGAATAACAAGCATCGTTTTGAACTAAGTTGCAATGTTCCAGTGAGTTTATTAGAGTCAAATCGCTTCTCAGCCTTTTGGCTAAGACCAAGTGTATACTAAAGTCAAGCCTGACACGTATTTCCTGAGACCAGGATTTTGTTATTCAGGCTGTAGCTGGAATTGCTTTACCACCCTTGTTTGATTATCCTTAGTCATTGCTCTCACCTCTTCACTCTATTCTTCCACTCTCATTCATTCTGGTTACTAAAGTTGTGATCTTTTCCCTATCAATTCCTGCTAGAGCCCAGGACATGAAGAATATGGCAGCATATACTACTTGCAAATAACCGGACCACAGGTCACTCATGGACTCAGTCTCTCTCTGCAGAACTCCCACTTCCACTTAGGACCCCCCTCCTCTGCCTAAAGCCTCAGGAATTCTCACCTTGCTCTAACAACTAGGAAAACTTACCACTGAGACAAAGTATAACAAATACTACCAGAACTAGTAGAAAATCTTGAGCTTTGTGAATGGACTTTTGGTATTTCTTGGTTAGAATTAGAATTTCTTGGTAGTATTAGTAAGATGTTGCTATAGTTTTGTTACATGACACTTTTGGGTTTGCCTTGGGAAGTAAAACCAATGCTTAGTGTAATTTCTATGATGGAAACAGGTTCTTTATTTAGCCAAAAGACTTAACAAATACATGTGAAGAGGAAACACAATTATAACTGAGCAGACAGTGCCCTGGGTAACAACATTCTCTTAAAATATTTTAATCTTAAGTCATTTGATTTTCTTACATATCTTCATTTATATTGGTCCATTTTAGACAAATTTAATATTATTATTGCAGAAATTAAAGAAAACCTTCACTTTTCTGTTAATTTACCAAAGTACTTGATTTAATTTTATACATGGTACACTAATGAAGATTTTTATAAGATTAACATGATGATTAGATAATGACATGCTTTAAAACCTAAATTATTGTTGTATGAAATAAGGTACTGGTAAGCATTCCTGTTTTTTCTCAATTGTGAGAATTTTGATAAGATATTGTAAATAGTCAATGAAGGGATTGTATTTTTAGCAAGAATTGTGTACTTCCTACATAGAAATGAAGCATTTACTGAAATACCTACAAGACAGAATATTTCTGAATGTGTATTACACACTTATAAACCTCTTTTCTTCTGTATCAATACTTCAGAGAAAAAGATTTGCTTTGACAAAAAATACCACACACATCTAACCAGTGTTTGGATTGTGATAAAAGGTATAAAAAGATTAAAATGTTAAACTCACATAAATAAGGCCTTGTTGCTAACTTGAATTATGCTACTGGACCATTGAAAGGAACAGTCGGTGTTCTCAAGTGGCCTTTCACTGTGTCAAACCTAGGAAGATATTTTACAACCAAGAGAACAAGAAAAGAAAGATTTATATTTCAATTTGAGTGAAGAATTTAGCTTCATGTGCTATTTAGGGAGGTACCAGAAAGATGCTGCTCAGCAAAGAGAATTATAAATTTAGGCAGTCTGCCTGGATTTCTCAGCCCTCTCCTCCTTATATTTTGAACTCAGAATTTTGAGTGATACGTGAATGTCCATATTACTTGGCCTCTAGGCCAAGCAAGTATTTTGATTTTCAAAAAATACTTGCTGGTATTTTCCTTCATGTAACATTATATTGAAAAGAAAGTTGTTTATCCATCTTCCCTTGTACTTTCATTTTTTTCTTCTTTCTTCTCCCCACCATTTTCTAGGAGGTTACAACCACCTCCAATTTAAAATAGCATAGATTTTTTCTCACTCCACTACTGGGTACAATTATTGCAATTGCTATTGAAATTATTACTGGAAATATAGAATATGGCCACATGCCCTGACAAGGGACAACAGATTTTGGTAGACCACTAGAAAACTCTAATGACATTGTTAAGCATTGCATGTGGACAGATGTCATCTAGAAGGAGATTCTTTTCCCTTCAGCAAACATATACTGAACACCTTTTCTTTAGTTCAAAATGAACTAGCTGAGGGGGATATAAACATTTTGTAAGAACATATGGTTGATCATACTTGCAAAGGATGAATACATGGCAAGTAATCAAATGTACATATCGTTTGGGTCACCTAAGTGAAATGAAATGTCCATAACTACAAATTAGCAGTACATTTCTGTGAGATGGCTAAAAGTCCTTTTGAATATAATTATATTAAGGAGAGGAAGATGGTGTTTTAATTGGGAAGTTACCAGTTGTAGCTGAAAATAGTTCTTAATTTTTAGTGTTGCTTTTCTATATTTAAACATATTTATGCTTCTAACATTCAGAGATGAAGAATATGGTTTTGGACCTGACAAGAATAGCATATGTTAGCAATGCCACTGTGACATTTTTCACAATGAACTGGTCATGTTGATGGCTTTGCACAGAATTGATTGTTGAGATTAATCTGGCCAACTATGGGATCATGGCCAAAATGTGAACAAGCTCATCTGTGTTGCAGATTTCTCCATGCATTGATATCCAAATGCTCTTTAGATTTTATTAGCTGATGTATTTTAGAGGTCAGATAGCTTTTTGGCTATGTTAATCACTTTTATAACAAATCTATACGTGATTTTCACTGAAGTATATTTAGACGTTGCCCTACTGGGCATTTTTTCAAGTCATGAATGTACACCTTGTGTACCAGCTTGAACTTTGCTTCCTGGAAATAATTCGCTCCTAGCAGTATCTAATGCCAAAAGAACTCTTGAACCCTCTGTGAATATTAGTTCCCACCTGTCTTTTAATTTTTATCTCCAAATTATCTTTTCTCTTTAATTCCTCTTTGGCTTCCCCAAAGGAACCTCCAAATATTATTTAGATAAGTTAAGTTCATTTATGAAGAAAAATTAGTTGAAATATTGACTTTAGTTTATCCCTACCCATTTAATAAACTTTATTTTGATCTCTGTTTAACTCTGTCCTTTAGTTGTTGAATAAATGAGGTGTTCTGTAATCACAGTTGTTAGTTTTGATCAGAATATTATACAACACTGTGACTTCTGATGGAGATAAAGACCTTGGAGAGATATTTAATGTAAAGTATGTTATCTAACATTTGGTACATGTATCAGCATAACATCCTTCTGTTCAGCTTTTTCATAATCTATTACTCACCTCTTCAGCTTTCTTTTCATTTAAAAGAATAACAACTCTAAACACAGTTATACACAGACCCAAATTCATGTGCACAACTGGGCAAACCAACACATATACTGTTAGAATATGGTACCAAGAGTGTTTTAGTATAAAGAATGTCCTAGTAGAATGAGATAGGTATCTCCAAGTAGCTACTATGGATTTGAGACCAAATCTACCTCTAACTACTGCTATACTTGTGATAAAATTAGGTGACCTCTCTGGTCTCAATTTACTTTTAAATACCATCCACCTGTAATTGAATACTGAGTTTTCCATAATTTTTACATACTATAAATAACATTTGATGAAAGCCTTACATTTAAATCTTTGCCTACATTTTCATTAATTTCCTAGGAAAGATTGGAGAAATAAATACTGGACATATGCATCCACCATTAAAAATATTGAAAACTCCTGATGTATAAAAAGTGTATCATATTTAGTAAATATTTCTCATTTTAAAATTTTCTACTTTTTCCTTTAGCAATAGATTCCTGATCAAGTGCATATAAGGTCACTCAGAAGTTAGCATAATTTTATAAAATTAAATAGCTGTATATAATCTTTTAATATCAATGGAGTAGTTGATCCTTTAGAAATAATTCAGAATTTTTAATCCATAGAACATAATTAAAGAGCTCTGTGACCTTATATATAATTTATCCTCTCTGAAGCACATTCATAACGGGAGGGTTATTGCACGTTGTATGCATACTTTCACACCTGGGACATATTTATGTATAATAACAGGTTATTGTAAAATATGTGTTAAAATGCCACTTGATAAGCAGGAAAACACCATGTATTTTTCTTAATAATACTAATTTTTGATAAAGTGGTAAGGCTTATTTAAAGTTCTTTGGTTTCAAGTTCAATTTATATTGTTTTTCCTCTAATAATTTTTAAGATTACTGAATAAGGTACTTTTTCTTAATAAGCATATTGACTATTTTCTTTCAATCAAACATATTAGCTACATTTTAACAATAACATCAGACATGGTAAAATTTTAACATTCTTTACAGTGGACAGATTTATGAATGAGATTAAAAGGAATAAAATGTACAAATGGATCTTTATGAAACTTCTCCCAAAACAATTTATCCCTAAGAGGAGCCTGTTTCAAGAAAAATCTAACTTGTTTTTCATAGGCATTTAAAAAAAAAATCTAGCTCATATGGTACAGTTTCGAGGAGAGGGGGGAAAAAAAGCATCTGAGAATCTTTGGAATCCTGCCTAAAGCATCCCTTGGCATTTTATCCCACCTTCTGGGTGCAACTGATTGACAGGAGGGAGAAGCTGCCCAGGCATAGTGAGATGGGAAGGACACAGTCAGATAACTGAGTGTTCTTGAACCTGAAGAACAGCCTGTTTCTTCACAAACACTAACATTTTAGTGTCTCATCTCCCAAATTTGTATGATTCATGGGATCAGTCCTTCTGTGTCACTAGCCTGTTATATTCACTTCCCACATGATTTTAGAAGAATAAACATCTCTTCAAAAATATTGGTTGGCAGTTCTATTGCACATTTCTAAAATAGAGTTACTTTAAGGTTGAATTTTTATATGAAGATTAAATTGACTAACCATTCAGAAATTTTAATAAAATATATTTTTTAGAAAAGAAAAATGCTTAGATTCTTAAATTTTATAGTCAAAGTAGAATGATATCAATTTGAGACAGATCACTAAGATTTGCTCAGCTTCTGCTCTTCTGGGAAGGAACAACCTGAGAGACATTTTAATAAAAAGACCTCTTCAATACAGAGGTGTCATGTTTAGAAAATACATAGATTTTTAAATAAATGCTTATTGAATTCTTGACACTCTTGGGAAGCTTCCTAAATGCCAGTAAAGTCCCGGGATGTCTCGTGGTTGCACAATCATCAGTCTTGGTGTTGGAAAGGACCAGTGTTGTCCTTCATCTTCAGATTCAGCCCCAGACCCAGAGTAATTAACTGACTTGTCCAAGGTCTCAAATCTAGAAAGGGATAGAATGGGCACTGGTATAAGTATTGCTTTCCCTCACGCTATGAAGGCCTCTATGCTTTGAAAGCAATGAAGACACTATGCAGGTGATGCCCCTTTTCTTGATTTGTTTTATATTTTTAAACAGCAGAGTTATCACCTCCTCACTTCACATTCACAGCCCATTGCAGGAGGAAACATTGTTTTTAAATTTGTCATCTTCTCTCCTTTATTTGCAAGATGCTTGATACTAATCACATCCAGTGTAAATATTTCCTTTTACCTCAAGGCCAGGATTTTCTGTTGATTAACAGAAATATTACATCAAATATGCAAAAGTTTTCTACAACTAGGAAATGCTGACAGTTCTTTCTCCTTTCCTTATTATAATAAGGCCAAAGAAAAATCTGTCTTATTATATCTGTCCTGGAAAAAGGTCCATTGTTATAAATGCATTTTTCCATGTAGGTCATAAACCCACAGTTGAGAATGTAATTGCCTACTGGAAGATAGACTTTCAGAGATGTAGAGGGGAGAAAGAGGAAAGAGGAAGAAAGGGAGAGAGGCGGTGATAAAGTTGAAAATAATACAAAAAGTGATAGTACCTGCATGTAGCCTTTGGTTAGAAGACAATAATTTACTGATGAAACTCATGATTAGAATTAATTCACTCAGTTTTCTAAGTAATAAAATAACCCTAGAAAAATATGTTTAATATATTTATTAATATGAAAACATATATTTGCCAATGCTTGCAGAAACCACCAATTTCACACAGTTGCTTAGTTACAAAGCACTGACCACCCAGAGTCTTCCTGTTGCCGAAGAGAGAAGCAGCAGCAAGTGTACTTTTACAAAAGTATAAGGAATTTTTAAAATTCTTGTCCATGTTCAGTGAAAGCAGGGCATATTCTTTTTCTTCCTTCTGTATCTTTCCCCTACTGCCACATTATGAGCAATCTTACTGTTTAAGAGAAATTAAAGAATTTCCCCTCTCAAAGAGTAAGAGTGATCATGTCATCAAGTTTTTACTTTTCTTTAAATTAATTTTATTGATATAATTTAAATATAATGATCACATTAATCAAAGGGAATTTGTACCTGAATATATATATATATATATATATTTCAACCTCTCCTCCCCTCCTTATTTACAGAAGCTTTGCTTCCATTTTTTTTCTTATTTTCTCATTTTTTTCTTTTTTCTTCCTTTTTCCCCCTCCCCCCTTCACAGTTGGTAATGCCTTTTAAAAATTAAAACAAGTTCATCATGTAGGTCATTAATCTTGGATATGATCTTTTCTGTCACAATAATTACCCATCTATTCTCAAATCTGGAGACTTTCTTTGCTGGTTCAGACTCATGTTCACAACACAGCAAAGATCTTACCATATTTAAAGCCCAGAGGGCAGAGATACAGCTCAGTGGTGAAGTGCTTGCCTAGCATGTTCAAGACCCTAGGCTTAATTCCCAGTAGAGCATAAATGAATGAATTAATGAATGAAAATGAACAAATGAATAAAAAAAATGAAGACAAGGACACCATGTAACACACACTTTCCCTAGTATTATATTTAATGAATCCCAAATTAAAGACTGCCCTGAGAATCAGGCAGGATGGTGTGTGACTGCAGTCCCAGCACTCTGGACAGCTGAAGTAAGAAAGTCACATGGTGGAGTCCAGCCCAATCAATTTGGTGAGTTAATGAGACCCTTGGTGGGTATCTGAAGTAAAATGTCTGAGGATATAGTTCACTGAGGAGATGCAGAGTACAAGCCCCAGTAATGCAAAAGTGAAAAACTAACAGATAGATGAGAAATCAAAAAAAAATTCATAGATACTTAGATAAAAATAACAAAAGAAGTGGCCACTGATTTATTTAGTATGAAGACAAAATGGCTGTCATGGGTGGAGACGGGGGAGAGTCCCCACAGTCCCGGGCCTGACTCTTCGGAAGACACAGAAGGTTGTGGAAGAATCAGAGATTGAAAGTGTAGAAGCAAAGTTTTACTTTTATTCAGCAAGCATGCAAGAGTACAGCTACCTTCTTGCAGGGAGACACGCAGGGGTGCCTGAAACGGAGACACCATTACAGGGGGGCTCAAAATGCTGGTTTTCTAGTAGTTGGGGCCTATCCTGCCTCTGGGCTGAGGGCGCCCCTACTTGATTGGTTAATGATTAACTTAGCTCATTACTAGGGACAACAGGGAAGGGTCTTTTCAGGGGCCATTTACATCTTAGGGCCAAGGTTCTTTTTCTTTTTGATCTTAGCAAACCAAGCTTTTCAGGGTACAGCATGAAGAGGAGGTGCAGCCTCAGCAGACTGTCAGCTTTTTATGGGTGGTTAAGCCTGTTCTGCCAGCTATCTGAACTCCTTTGGGGAGGGGCTCATTTCTCCCTGCCTAGGGGTCTCTATCCCTACAGGACTATAGGCCTTTCTATTACATGGAGACTCAGGTTATGGAACCCCCAAGACATGAGCTCACTTCCTTGGCAACATCTCCAAACAAAACTTGGATCCCTTGTTAATGGGTGTCACAATCTAGTAACAGCCGTCTCCCAAGCTCACTTGGCCAGAGATGGTCAACAGCAAACATGCTGAGCTGCTTCTCCACTTCGAGAGGCTGCATCCTCAGGACCCCAGGCAGAGAAAGTACCTGTGAAAGATTAAGAAGAGGGCTGACTCCATCCAGATGCCACAGGCCACACTGTAGCAGCCACATGACTGTCACAGACACCCCAGGGATGGTCTCCCTGGGAGTGACCGCCAGTGACCTACCAAAATCAAGGTACCCCAGTGAAGACTCCCTAAGCCCAAATATCAATGGCAGAGAAACTGGGAAGAGCACGGGGCAAGTATCACCAGGCCCAGAAACACCCAGTAGCTCTGGCCAGGCCTCCCCAGAGCTGGGCACAGAAAACCTAGAGAGTCAAAGTCCAGGGGGGGAGACCGAAGTCATAGCCACTGGCCCCCGAGACACACTGAGAAGCCTGGTGTACATCCATCCAGGCCTGACCGCCACTATTGGAAACAACTTCACAAAGAGCCTTGCAGAATTCCGGCTGGTGTGGTCCCTGCAGGCAGTTAGGCTGCTCTCATTGTCTGAGCCCTGCCTGCCTGCTTCCCTGGGCAGACAACCCATCTATGGTCCCTTCTTCCCAGGCACCTCCACCACCTACACCTCTACCCGATCGGCCCTGATTTTGGGAAGAGACATCATGGCAAGATCTCTTGAGAATTCTATCCCATTTGAGGGCCTGTGTGATGAAGATGGAGATGTGTTGTGTTTGGACAATAAACAGCTTTTCACCACACACTGGGTAGAGGAGGAAGGAGACCTGTATACTGTTTCACCTCAGTTGGAGTTAGAAGAGGCCATTAGGCTTTCTGAGCTAAAGAAAGATTCTGAGCTCTCAATTCATTCATCGCCCTGTATACCAGAACATCCTAAACTGCCTTATCCAGGGGGAGAGAAATCCATCCACCACAGAGCTGCAGGCTGCTGGAGAAAGGTGTATTATGTGAATGGCCACACTTTTCAGGCCAAACGCTTCAGCAGGCGAGCTCACTGTGCTATCTGCACAGACTGTGTAGGGGGACTTGGCCACCAGGTATATAAATGCACCAAGTGTAAACTCTCCATTCACAAGAAGTGCCACAAACTTGTCACAATTGAATGTAGGCAGCGTTCTTTACCACCAGATCCCATGGTGCCTGTTGATCCATCATCCATGGCCTCAGACCCTGCACACACAGCGATCCCACATAACCTTTCAACTCATGAGGCTTTAGAACAAGTTGATGAAGAGCATGAGGCAGGGAACACTGGGGAAGGTGGCAAAGCTTCATCTGGTCTAGGTCTTCAGGACTTTGATTTGATCCCAGTGATTGGCAGAGGAAGTTATGGGAAAGTACTGTTAATCCAACAGAAAGAATCAAATTGTATGTTTGCAATGAAAGCAGTGTAAAAAGGGCATGTCAACATTGATTGGATACAGAAAGAGAAGCGCATTCTAGAGCACGTATCCAATTGTCCTTTTCTAGTTGGACGGTATGCTTGCTTCCAGACAGAAACCAGACTGCTCCTTGTTCTAGACTATGTCAGTGGAGGAGATCTGCTGTTTCATGTGCAGCAACAAAGATGGCTTCCTGAAGAACATGCCAGGTTTTAATCTGCAGAAATCAGTTTAGCAGTCAACTACCTTCATCAGCAAGGAATACTTTACAGAATTTTAAAATTAGAAAATGTATTACTTGATTCAGAAGGGCACATTAAACTCATCGATTTTTGCTTGTGCAAGGAAGGCTTACAGCCAGGAGACATGACCCGCACTTTCTGTGGCACCCCTAATTTCATGGCTCCAGAACTTATAATAAGGGAAGATTACAGTTTCAGTGTGGACTGGTGGAATCTTGGAGTCGTAATATATATCATGATGATCGGAGAGTCTCCATTCGATCTTGAGAGCTCTGATAACCCTTATGAAAACTCAATCGAGCATGTCTTGCAAGTAATTTTGGAAAGAGACATTGTCATACCTCATTTTCTGTCTGTATAAGCTGCAGGTGTCCTAGAGGGTTTTCTGAACAAGGACCCAAAAGAACGACTGGGTTGTCATCCTCACAGGGTCTTTGCTGATATTCAGGAACATTCATTCTTTCTAAATGTGGACTGGGACATGATGGAGAAAAAGCAGGTGGTGCCTCCATTTAAACCAAATATCTCTGAGTGATTCGGTTTGGACAACTTTGATCCTGAATTTACTAATGAACCTGTCCGGCTCACCCCAGATAATAATGATGTCATGAGGGAGCTTGATGGATATGAATTTGCAAGCTTTGAGTATATCAGTCATCTTACAATGTATGAAGAAGAAGGGGTCTGATCCCCATTTTTCAACTATGCATTTTCCTTATGTTCCCATTTAATGCTTGGAAAAACTTGTTACCAGCCTAGATAGAATTAACAATTTCAGAGATGCCTAGAAG
The DNA here is from genome assembly GCF_000247695.1 of Heterocephalus glaber. Next base: position 17,468,935 of record NW_004624757.1, on the reverse strand, counting down.
CTAATTTTACTTTATTGTTTTGAAGCTGTATTTAGATGTAATAGTTGATTCCCATAGTCTAGAGTAGAGAATATGGAATTTTTTGTTCATAGATTAGATTTTCATGAACTGATTTAAATAACAATGAGGCAATCACTTGTTAACCACACTTGTATATACATTCCATTTGTTGAGTGGGACATAATGCCTAATATTTTTTCTTTTTACTTATGATACAAGAAAACAATTTGTCTTTTCAGTAAAATATCTTACCTATGCTAGTTTCTCTCCAACCACACTTTTGAAACTGACCACCTTTTGGGGTCAGCTTATAAACTCTTCAGGAAAATCCAAAAAATACCAACAATTGTGAAGAAAAACACATATACTTGTATCTTTTTTATATGAAGAAAATACAATATATGACTACAAGCTTTGGAGGGATGATTGTTCTCATGAGGTGGGGCATCTGAAAAGGATTGAAGGATAATTTATTAAATGTTTATAAATTTTGGATTGTTCTAAATTTGAAACTGGAGCATTAACTAAAATTAAATTAAACTAAGATTGTACCATTATAACTTATTTACATTTAGATGATGATGGTTACCTTTCACACCCTTGGCATAAAAATGATACTAAAACAGAAGGTTGATATATAGCACCCTAATTTTAGTTAATGATCTAGTTTTGGGTTTGGAATGATTTGAAATTTGTAAACATTTGAGAAATTATCTTTTGACCATTTTTAGATGCCCCATTTCATGAGAAATACTACTTTTCCAAAGCTTGTACTCATGTATTGTCTTTTCTTCATATAATTTAGTTTGAAACTAATGAAAGCATCAAAGGAAAATGTTTATAGACATTCTCCTGTTCATTTCCAAGGCATGTATGTTTCTCTTAATGCCTGGAACTTGTTTTAAAACAAAAAGCATTATTCACAACATAAACTTATAGAGAATTCTAACATGTCAGAAATATGTTTAGGATCTCACTTTTAAGTGTTGCTCTTTTCCATAGGGCACTTCAGAATGTAGAATAATCACCCAGGGTGTTTGTTTACCATGTTTATTACTGAGCCCACGTTAGAACTCTTTTGGACTTTTGAACCTCATTTTGAGAAACACTTTCTTCAAGATATTCTTTTGTCCTCCAGTTTAATAGTAGAAAGTGTGTTCATGGTATAATATTTTAAGATGTTACAAGCAGAAATTTACAACTTTATGAACATTTTTGAATGAATTTTACATGAATGACTTCATTAGATACCTTCCTTGTTCCCCTCAACCAAATGTTATCAGTTTTCTGCCAATGATATCCAAATGATGAGCATTTTTCTTTGTTGAGATTTTCACCATTATTCAGGGTGGTCTTTAGCTTTTCAATTTTTTAAGTAATAAGATTAACTGTATATTTTATAGAGAACTGCATTACAAATATGTTTTCAACTATTTTTGTCAGTTCTTTTCATGTCATACAGAAATTGTCTCAAAATACTCTTTAGGGGAATAAGTCACTTTATAGTCAGAATAGTTGACATTCTGGTTTTCTAAAAAATTTATTTTGCATAATCCTGTAGTCAGATCATTTTATGCATATGCAGCTTGGGTTAAATTTCAAGTACTGTGTTTAGGACTGGTATATTTACTGTATACATTTGTTTTGATTTCTGTCATGTAGAACACTGCCTTGGTCATCATAATGTAATCTGTGTTGTGTTCTTCTTTTTTCATGTTACAGTCTTTAAAAAAACATTTAATATAAATTCAAAACAAAAAAAAAAAGAAAAAAACCAAATCCTTAACTTATATTTTGACCTTAACATGTAACAAGTACATACATTTGGAAATTTTTGATCATTATAAGGTCCATATTTTACCATGTATGAAATCTTGATGTAATGCAATTATCATTATATTAAAAAACAGTAATGTGTTGGTCAAAAAAAAATGACTGCCCTGAAACAGTGAAGGGCATGGAACACCATTTATACTGCTTAGCTTGTTTTTGCAGGTCTAAGTGGTTTCCAGCTACATTTGTAAAAGGTACATATCTGGAAGAAAAATGGCCAAAGTCAAGCATTTGGCTATATGTACTTTGAGAGCTATGTTTATAAAATAAATGTTAGGAAATGCATTTCTTTTTTGTCCTTGTTTAGAGGCAATGCAGAAAGGGTTTTAAAGATATTGAAGGCCAGTTTGTAGTCTTAAAGTAGGAAAAACTGCACTATTTCTTACCATAGGGTCATTTAGCTGAATATAAGAAGAAGGCCTCTTGTTGAAGATTAAAATATTGGCTACAATTAGGATTCTGTACTCACTTGGAGTTACAATTTTCCTTTTCTGTGAATGATGAAGCAGGGTACTGAGATGCCTGCCTCTCTTATAACCACAGCTTGTGGTGTAGTGAAGCCAGTCAGGGTTCTAGATCCTGTCATTGTATGTGAAGGAATGATGACCCTGTGTTCACTATGGGTCTATAAAGGCCTTGACATTGCGACAGAGTTGAAATTAGGAAACAAGACTTCAAGTGCATTTTTACTGATTAGTGAAGTATATATCATACTTTCCCCACAACATATTGCTTTTGCAAATCTTTATGTAGGTAGCCATGTGATGAATCAAAGAACTGATTTGTAGTTAATTCTTGTGCCTTATGTAAGGGCATGGATGAGGCCCTACCCATGGGGCTGTCTTTGTAAAGAAGAATAATTCACTTCAGCAGTCACTTATTAAACTTCCAGTGAATTGGCCTCACAGCCTTAAAATCTAATTGATGAAGACATATTAATCAATTAATTATAACAACATATCTCTTAACACAATACTTCAATGTATAGTTATCTAACATGATAAATCAAATTTAATACACTAATATGTAAAATATTATATGAGTGTTATAGACAATACTTTTGAAAAACCAAAAATAAATTATAGGAATATGCTGTGGACCCAAGCTAGGCTGGTACAGCATTGGGCATGGAGAAGAAGGATTTAAAGCAGGATTCTAAGTGCATACACTGAGGCCTCTGGGACAAAGGAAGCAGTCTTGGGAATATAAGCTGTAAAACACCTTCCTAGAAAAGGGACTTTTATGCCATGCAGGTACTTTTATGTGTGCTTCAGGACAAGGTGGCGAGGCACTGAATCTGAGTCAGGTTCCCTGTGTACTACCACTTCCCTGTAAACAGTCCAGCCTTACGGGAGACTTAGATCTAAAGCTTGGTCCCCAGGGATCAGTTTTAGGGCACTTGAAGTGTCACTTAGTGTCTGATGTCAGGTCTCACTGTCAAAGAGAAGGGAGTTAAAGGCTATTATGGACAGAGAAACAGGGACAGAGACTCATTATAGTGTTGTCTTAGATAAGTAGTTGAAGCTGCTTAAGTACCTAAAGCAGGCAAGTTGTGGAATATGAGGGGATTCAGCTTCCCAGGGAACCAGCAGGTCCAGCCATTACAGCAATTTCAGAGAAATGCTGTGGGGTGGGGTAAGGTTCTTTTTCCCTCGCTGGCCTTCTCCCTGAGATACATTCTCAACCCTTTTAAACAATGTTTATTTTATTATTATAATTAGTATTTTATTTTGAAGCAAGGTGTCTCTTAAATTGCTGTTTTGGCCAGGCTGGGCTTGAACTTGTGATCTTGCCTCAGCTTCCCAGAGAGCTAGGATTACACATGGAACCACCACACCTGGTCATTTGCTTTGTATTATACTTGATCTCAGAATAGTTTGGGTTCCCAAATATTAAATTTTTGGGAATATGGGTTTTTGCTATTAGTCTTTTTGCCTCTACTTCAAAAAACATTTTCAAAGAGAGTTTATGAGCACCCGCTCCTTAACGATTGGTACTTTTTGTGTACCAGTTTCTCTGTAATTCCACAATAGAAAGTCACAAAATTCCCACACCCACGTTACCACGCAGTCTTCTGTAACCAATACATTAATGGTAGATTTTTGTGGGTCCCACCGTGGGTATACCTTGTTAGTGGGAGACAAAATGGTTAATAGAAGCTGTGACATCTCTAGGATACTGGAAATACATTTAAAGTGACTGGAGCACACACAGAAGTAAGGACTAAACTGGAGAAGATGGTGGAAAACATCACAGAAGCGTCATGTGAGCCAAATGACCCAGAATGCTTCTCCATAGGGTTTGCTCACCTGGGTGCTGTGCCACTTCCCTCCTTGCTCATTGCCCTCCCTTGCTCTCATTCCCCTCCTCTCACCTGTACTTCAAGTCTTCCTGTCAGCCTTGCATCCAGCAAGTCTCCTTAATTGTCTCTTCCTCCCAGTGTGACTTATTTATCCTTCCCCCTTGCTCCTATGGCTCCTGTGCATACTTCTGTTCTTGCCATAGCTAAACTGTTCCATCACCTTCTTCTCTGTCTGTTCATGTGACTGTGCACTCATTGAGAGAAACGGTTGTCTCGTTCACCGTGGGTCCTCCACACTGTGAGAGCAAGAATACCAGAAGAGGAGCTGGGTAGCTGGCTGTGGTACATGGTGAACGACTGTGTGTCATGCTAGTTATGGACAGTGGGCAAATGGGAAACACAGTCACACCTTCCAGTGAGGACTAATGGAATCACTTATATGCTTTAGAAAGAAAGCTGATAACATGCAAACATTCAGAGAAGAGATGAGAGGGAGGAATTCTGATTAAGAAATTCAAGTATAGGTATAAGTGAGAGAGCAGTGAAGGTCAGAAACAGATGCTAATGTGAGAATGAAGAAAAAAGCTAGCACCTTAGGGGTGAGGAGGAGAGGGAGAAGTGTGAAGAATGATATAAGTGTGATCTGTTTTTCAGGAGTGAATGAAAGCTTGAGCACTTGAGCTAACCAGGTATAATATTTACTTTTGAACAAAGTAAAATGGTTGTGACTTATCATTTCACCCATGAACTGAAATAATGAAAAAATATAAATCCTCACTTCACAACCCTTCCATGCATCTGCTGGACAAAGGCATCTGGTGCCATTGCCACCAAATCCCACTGAAATGTAAGACTTGCAAAAATGAATGAATTCTGCTTAACCACAGAACCCTATATGAAAAGCTTGCTTCTTATTTTTCCAATCATATGTCAGATTACTGTTTTTGAAGAAATAACCTTTTAAACTGACATAATTGTACATGTTGATGGGGTTGATGTGTGATAATTTGATGTATTTATACAATGTGTAATGATCAAATCAGGGTGACTATTTCCATCTCCTTAAAAATTTATCATTTCTTTGTGTTGGGAAACTTCCAGCACTGCTCTTTATAAAATAAAAGCCTGGTCAGGCATGGTGGCACACACCTGTAATCCCAACCCTCAGGAGGCTGAGGCTGAGGATCACTTAGGGTTTGAGGCTAGCCTGCACTATAAAGTGAGACCCTGTCCAAAAAAAACAAAGATAAATAAATAAAGGCCCTCTAGTTCCCTGTATAATATATAATAAATTGTTATGAACTGCAGTCACCCTACTGTGCTGTAGAATACTAGTGTCTATCTAACTGTATCTGGGTACCTGTTATCTGACCTCCCTCTGTCCTCTTCTGCTACATTTACTTGCTGCTTCTAACCCTTATTTTGTTCTCTACTTTTATGAAATCAAGAACTTTTCTCCAAAAATTAAAAAAATTTTAGTACAACCATTTATCTTTATAAATATTTCAAGTAGAGAAATTCTTTCCCTAAATTGAAAAGTTTACGACTGGATACAAGTATTTTCTAATTTTTCCTCCAAACCTTGATAAAGCATACCATGTACCCTTAACCACCACCACACTGGGACAGCTATGCATTGTAGAAATAAAACTCAACTTGTTCTTATTTTTTATAAAGAATGAAAGACTTGGTCTAAGGAAAGTCTTAAAGATTTGATTCTAAGTGGCCCACTATTCTCAAAGTTTAATATTTTTGCTTAAAATGCTTCTGTCTCCCATGAAGTCTAGTTTAAAAAACAAACAAACAACAACAACAACAACAACAAATAAAGCTTTAACCAGTTGGACTCCAAGGTTGAAGAAATCAATTGAGTGCTTTGGAAGCATCACATTTTCTTTCCTTACTGTCTTTTTTAATTCAGAAGCAGAAATTGCAGATTTAGCTTAAGGTTTGGTATCTCACAAGTGTCAATATTTCAGTCTCTAACATGTCTTGATAGTAACTTGAAATAGAATCTCTGTAGCATCAGCAAAATGGGCTCAGAGATTTGGTTAAGATTTATTTGGCTTGATGCCTGTTGCTGAGAAAAAAAGGAATTAATCCTGAGCACTTTTTTGGAGCCAAATGCCAAACTGTTTGTGCTTAGCATCATGGCATCAGGATTTCCCTTCAAAAAGTGTCTCCAGACTAAACACAGACATGCTCTGCTTCTGGCTGCAGAATTCTGTTTAAAAGTGACAAGTAGCAAGAGGTAGCAGCACAGTGGCATTTGACTCTTTTTTTAGAATAAAAGTTTTTGCTTTCTCTGTCAGTGGTTAGAAACCCATTCTGGTTTTCATTAAACTCCATAAGGTGATTATTTTAATAAGAAGCCCTCTACATAATTATATGGAGATAAGTATTTTTTAAACACTATAAAATTTCTGAAAGTAGTAAAAACCTTTTAATATAAAACATATGCGAGGAAAAGCACCTAAAATATTCTTTCCTTATACTGTCTTACTTTGGCATCTGCATTTTTAAAATGTTCTGTTGTGAACACTCAGTCTGGTGATAGTGGCAGTTACCAAGGCAACTCTAACTCCACCCAGGTAAAAATGACTCTTAAAGATGAGTCTGTGCTTCTGAGCAAATGTTATATGTATGACAAGTAGAAGTCATGAGGGATAAAGCTATCTAAACTTTTTATCTTTACGAGTGTTACAGATACATACATATGTATCTATATTTTAATTAAAAATATAAATAATTTTATGCAGCAATTGCTTCTCCATGTAAATATTAAATATATTTTCAATGGTTTGAGAGGTTTCTGTTTTAAGGTCACTTTTGCAGCTGTCTAACTGCTTTCTTAATCTTACTACACAATATTTTTCTGGCAGAAAACATAATATACTTGTGACATCAATTTTACCCATAGAAATACAGATAATGACAAAAATACATATTTCAACCTGAGATAAAATAGAAGCAATGCCAGTTGTCATGGAAGAAAATAATTCATCTTTGTATTTAAAGTATCTATCTGTGTATCTATGAGATATTTAAAATATCTCATTTTTGTTCTATACATTCGAATTGTTCCCTCTTCATTATACGCATCTTGAATATTAGTATTTACCTAAGGATAAACAATATAGCAGTGACAATAACTGAAAACAAATCTACAGTGAATTGAGTTATCATAAATTCTTACCCTTTTCAAAATAGCTCTACATTTACTTTCTTCAGACTTTGTTAGAGGATTTTTCACCAAGAGTTTTAGTTCACTGAACATATCACACATTCAGCTGGCACAATAATGTAAGTAAATCTAAGTTTTTAACTTGGCTGTGTGCTCACTAGAAGAGGTAGTATGGCTGTCAGGATAACCACTAGTTGGCCATCTACTTTCTCTACACAAGGTATTCTTAGATTAGTGAGTCTTTCCCTACACGTGCTTAGCTGTCGCTAGTGGAGATCCCAGGAGGCAGGAAATTTGTAGTTGTTTGAAGTACCCTTTTGCCTAAGGAATTTACAATGTCACTGCATTTAATTGAGAAAGACTCTCAATACCTTTAAAACCAAGTGAATCACACAAAGTAAAAAATCTATAAAATTGTCATCTACCACTGCCGAAAGACTCCCATGAGTGAAAAAGAATTCTTTCAGCTAATACCTCCCTCCTTTGTGTTATTTCCATCCCATCTATTTCTACAAACAAGAACTGTACTACAGTAATATTTTTGTTATTTTTCCCCTGATAGTTTAAGAGCTTGCAGGTAGGAGTTGGTATCTTAGTCTTCCCTGAATCTCTAACCCTCTGGGGCTCAACATATAGAAGATATTTGCTAATGAATTTAATAAGAATACATACAGAAGGCAGAACATTGTCAGGGGGAGATATAGCAAGATAGGGTAAAGAAAGGGTTTAAAGGATAAATCTTCGCAGCAATGAATAACATCCTTCTGTTGGTTAGTTGCCCTTAGATTTCAGCCATTGAAACAATGTCATAATGCTATTCCCATAGGTACTTTTTTCTTAATCTAATTATTTATTTTTCTGTACATTATTCAGAATTTCTACAAATATGGCATCTAAAAATTACAGTTATTTCTTTCTTTCCAATGTTTATACCTTTAATTTCTTTTTACTTTTTATTTTTTCTAGTTTATGAGTGCATGTATGTGGTAAATGATGTTTACATTCCTTTTGGGAAGTTGGTACATGGGCATAAAACATCTTCAATTGTTTTTTCAATCCCTTTCTACCCCCTCCATCTCCCCTCTGCATAATATTTATATCTTTGTATAGAGTTGGTACAGATACATAACGCATAACATATGTTCTTGAATATAACATTGAATAATAAGATTTACAATGAATTTAAGAACTTTTTTGGAAGAGATTCACCATACTACTCTGAAGAGACTATACACACTAATTTAGATATGTATCTTGATATCAAACCAAATATATGGGGAAATGTGTGTCATCTAATCAAAGAAACACCATATTTTAAACTTGAATTTATTATTTCTCAGTAGCACATCACCATAATCATTGATATCTATTGGAATGTTACATGTGCCAGGCATTGGCTTATGGCCTTCACAGGCATTGTCTCATTCATCTTCACAGTAACCACTGATGTAGGCATTTTGGGATGTTAAAAATGTTGCCCTTGATCAAAGGCCTAGTAATGAAGATTCATAGACACATCTAGCTCCAAAGTCTATATGTACTGTCCATATTAGCCCTCAAATTTATCTTCAATCCAAGCATTAAAAGCAAATCATAGGACCTGGGATTTAGCTCAGTGGCACTGCACCTGCCTTGCAAGCGCAAGGCCTTGAGTTCAATCCCAGGTACCAGAAGAAAAAAAAAAAAGAAAGTCATAGACTTAGTATCTGCCTTGTAGCCACGTACTAAACTTTATTTTCAAATAGTGGTTTTATTTCGGTCTAATGAGCTTGACATATTTTCACATTATATAATATCTTCTTTATAAATATGAAAGATCACAAGGACATATATTTCCTGTGCTCTTCACCATGAAGAAGCATAACAACAAACAAAGCTGTGAATTCACAGATACTGGGAGGCTGGTGGTGTCTGACCAGAAAGAAACCCACCTACGACAGAGAGAAAGCATGTGAAGTATTCCAGCGAACAGAGGCCATTTATGTAGCCACAGACTCAGGGCAGCAACAGCAAAAAAAAGGGAAGAAGAATGCTCATGCCAAGTTCATAGAAAGTTCATTTTGTTTAAGAAAAAAATATGTTGTAAAACTAAGTAAAGTCTTTATCAAATATTGGATTTCTTTTTCTTTGAGATTTCTTCTGTCTGTGCCAAACAGATAGGACATGGCATATTTTCAGTTTGCTCCAGTTGCTTAGGAAGCCATATATTAAACACATTGAAGCATTCATCTCTGAGTTGTGTTGCTGGGCGGGGGAGAGCTCTTATGCCCTGCTTACCAAGGATGCCATCTCTCATGAGACCTTTTGCCCTGCTCCCAAATCTCCTAAGTGGAGAACAGTAAGAATACCTACTCTAGGTAAGCAAGACATAAGATGTACTAGGAAGACCACTCCATAAGTACTAGATGTTATCACCTCTTTGGAAAGGGCTGCCCCTAAAATCCACTTATGTGACAGAAATTGAGAGATTACTATAACAGCATATTTTGTATCTTTTCTGGAGGCTTAGCAAATGTTTTTAGGCTAGGACTTTTACATTTTAGGCAAATTTTTAGGGCCGAAGTTCAATTTCAGCTTCCAATGAAAGAACATATCTAATTCCTTGGCCCAGGAGCCAAGCCTCTTGCACTCCTCTGGAGATGAAGTTCTGATGGAGGAAGGCAGTGACTTTGACTTGAGAGCTTCCGGAAGGAGGTGTACATGCTTCACCCCAGCACAGAGAGTCATCTTACTCATCTGGCACTGCCTGGCTAAATAGAAGATATTGTCCTTTTTAAGTCCTAATTCTTACAGTTTTTAAAGGTATATTGAAGTCTAAACTGTTCTCTGTACTGTGGATTTTTATTACATATGTGTGTACTGCTTCACATACAGTGATTTGAAGTCAGGAACCAGAGTCAAAGCTACAACTTAATTGGGGCACCTTGAGAAGCTGATTTGTATTTTGATTGCCTAAAACCCTGCAACACTCCTCCCTGATTTTCATTCACCATTCAGCTGCAACCCCAGAGCACCTACTCTATCCCTGGTCTGGGTCTCAGGCCCTGTCCTTATCTAGCTGCCTTTTCTTATGCTGCCTTCTGTTCCTCTCACTCCCCAAATCATAAACACAGGGGAAAAAATGAAAATCTCTTTGTAGCCTTTTCTTTGAAGTCATGTTTTTCAAAAATACTTTATTTTCATCCCAACTGCATATGTTACCTTAATAAAATGACTGTTAAGTGTTTTGGGTAGAATTTCCTGTGTGTATGTTTAGACACATATGCTCATATATACATGTTTTTGGCTTTCTAAATATATTGCTTTGTACCCAGATTGTTTTGCTTGCATTTATTTCATTTTGCTTCTTACAAAGAAGCAAAGGCTTTGCTTTTGATGGGAGCTGATGGGACTCAGAGTCTGATGGGACTCCAGAGTCCTCCTTGGTTAACCTTTCTGTTATAATGTATAGCTTGTCACAGGATTTTATAAGTAGCTCTAAGAAATATGCATTTTAAAACTAACCTTTCTGCTGAAGTGGTGGAGATAAAATTATAGCACTTGTTTTATTTTTGCAACTTGAGAATTATCTTGAAGTCACAGGATTTTAATTATGTAGTATCCATATATGTGTATGTTTAAGCTATGTACCTCTTTATGTTATAGAAGCATCAACTTGATAATTCATTTGAATTTTATGAACATTTATAATAGGCTGCTCTGATGCAAGGGATTTTTTACTTAGAAATATAAAGAACCAATTAAATCTTGTTTTGACCATTTTTTTTTTTTGTAAAAAACGTTATTTGAAATAAATCTGCCAAAGACTAAGATGTACACCTACATAGGCAAACACACTGCCCACCTGTTCAGTCACAGCCTGGTCAGCTCAGGCTTCATAATTTTCTCCCCTGATCTGTGACTCATCTATGTTGGGTTATTAGGAAATCAGAATTTTATTGCATGGGGAAGTAGCCACAGGAAGATCTTCATAAAGTTCTGCAAATCCTTTGCTACTACCCTTTGATGATTTCTCAATCGGGGCCAAACAAAGTCTGAACTTCTTTATAACACATTTATATACTCTGTAGTCTACCTTTATTTTCTCTGGCAGATTTATTTTCCAGTACTTGACTTTCGAGGTAAGTGAAAACCTAGTGTCATTACTGCCTGATAGATAAATGTGAAGCTGAAGGGCCTGAATGTAAAGACCATGCAATGAAAAGTTTATGGTAATAACAAAAGAGGCCTTTTAATGTAATGGTTAAAATCTAAATCTTTACTGTCAGATCACTTTCTACCAGTGAGACATTGGACAAGATGCCTTAATTTTTGTATGCCTTACATAAAAATGAAAGAAAAAAAGTAAGAAAAAAATACTGCTGCTTCATAGGATTTAAATAAATCATTTAGCATAGTACCCAACCAATAATAAATGCATTTAATGGTGGTTATTTTATAAAGGGAAGGCAATTGACTTTATTTCCATTTTTAACACATTTTGATATAGATTATAGCTTTAAAATGGAAGTTAGAGAATGACCTGGAAAGAATTAATCACAAGATGATTTTTTTTTTTTTTCGGTACCAGGGATAGAACTTGGGTCCTTGAGCTTGCGCAGCAGGAGGCAAAACCACTGAGCTAAATCCCCGGCCCAGGATGATTTTTTTAAAATTAATTTTATTGGTACATTTTAGATATACAATATAATGACATTCATCATTGGAAATTTGCACCTTTACATAATCTCTCTTGGTTCTTATTTTTTCCCAGTTCCCCTGGCCCCCCTTCAACCCCTCCATCCCTCACTATTTACAAAGACTTTGTTTCCATTTTTCATTTTCTCATATTAATTCCATTCCCTTCTTTCCTCTCCCCTATCCCTCCCACTTCCCCTTCCACTTTGCCCCTTTTCTTCCTATTTCACATTATCTATTATACATTTTAGTCCTTTTTTACACTTGCAGTTTCTCACCCTAGAAAAACTATTCAGTAATCATGACTGAAGATGGTGAGAGTAAAAAAATAACTGCAAAATGTTAACCTGCAATAGCATGGGAAAGCTCAAAAAGGCTGCTCTGTTTCTGGCCCCTTTACCAAACTGGGAATGAGAAGTTTGAAATTAAAAATCAGGGAACTTGTTGCATTTATTTTCCACATGATTCTTTTTTTTTTGAGACAGTCTTACTATGTAATTCAGGCTGGCCTTGACCTCATTATGCAGCCCAGGCTGGACTTGAACTTGGGATCTTCCTTACTCAGCCTCCCAAGTGCTAGGATTACAGACATGTGCCACCAAGCCCAGCTAGTTTCCACATAGTTCTGATCCTTAGAATCTGTAAGAAACTCAAAAAGCAACGGGTAGCATCCCATTTCAAATCATCTTTTAGTGATTAAAATTATAGTGCAGGTTTCCAACATGAATTGTTTTTGCAACTTAAATGACTCAAATAGTACATAATTTATCAATGTCCAATCAAGCCTTTAGGTAGTGCAATGAAACTCATCATAATTTCAGAATATTACTTAATGATACCAATTAACTGTACAATATCTCTGGATGCCTTATAGCCCTGAAATGATTTGTAGTTTGGTTGTTAGTAAAACTGAATGTCAGGGAATGTGCATAATCTATATGAATTTCTACAGAAACAGAGTATCAATGAAGTAATTCCCTGGGGATTAGAAATAAGTGAAAAATTTCATACCTTTCTATTTCCTTTTTCCCCTCAATGGAATACTCCTGTTGCAGATAGCTTTGCATAGGAAGCTTTGTATAAATCTTCTTCAGCTATTAAAAGAAGTAACATGGGGTTTCAGAATTGGTATTACAATAAATTAGTTTATAGTTAGACAGCAATTATATTACTAACCTTAGCTTTGGTTTTCAAAATCATTTTCCATTTGATTTTACACAGTCGGGTTTTAAAGTTCAATGTCTAAATATCTATACACTTTATTGAAAGATATATTCATTTGTTTGGGTCTGCTAGTTTTTATAATTTCATGGTCATAGATTTCTTATACAAGCAGTACATGATTTTTATTGCAATACATTTTGTTATGTTGTATGTATTAATAGTCTTTTACTTATGGAAAGCAGGTATTGATCTGCAATTCCTTAAAAGATTGTCTTAATTACCCCTCTTTTCACCAAGGCACAATACCCAACACCCACAACCTAAGGAAGGAGTGATTTATTTTGGTTCATAGTTACAGTTCATAGTCAGCTGGCTCCAAGGCAGAAATAGCATGGAGGAAGGGCCTGCCATGCGGGAAAGCTGCTCCCCTCAGGGTGATCAGGAAGCAGAGAGACAAAGGAGGACAAGAAAGGGAGATAGACCCTTAGAGGTCCTGCCCTCTTGACCAGTCTCTTCCAACCAGAACCCTCCCCCCCCAGCACCCCTAGCACTGCGTACACCAGTAGATGAATCCGCCAAGGAGCCCAGGGCCCACCATCCAGTCACCTTCTAAAGGCCTCCTCACCTCTGTACACAGGAGACTTTTAGATTTCAGATCTAAAGCATAAGAAAGATGAGTGCAAAGTGTGGCATCTTTGAAGTTGTGGAATTTATGTTTAAAAAGTTACATGTTTGCAGAACTGATGCTGTCTGCATATAAAGAAGTTATAGATAATATAGCTCATCTATCAACCATCTCTCCAATGTCACCTTTTCTTAATGAACAATAAGACACTTGGCAGTGAAAATATATCAATGTGCTGCTGCTAAATAATTTAGCTAACACAGATTACCTCTAAACCCATTGGCAAATCAACAATATAATTTTTCCTTCAATCATTACTTGTTTTTTGGACAAATATTCATGGAGTCCCTATGATGTGTGAGACATTTCACTCAAGAAAAGTAGGTTATTGTATAGAATTATCCTTTAAACATTTTTGAAGATACTGAGAAAAGAAAAAAAAATGGCTGAGAAAAGACCAAAGGTCAATTCATTGAAAAATCATATTTAAGCACTCCCCCTTTTTTCACAAGGTATGAAGTTACCACCTTATCAAGAATAGATATTTCAGACCAGGATGTGAGACTCCAGTTTCAGTCAGGCTCATGGAGCAGCTTCTCCCTGATAAAACTGCCACAGGGGCTCTGCAGTGTAGCTGCTGTTACAGTGTAGTTGTGCATGCCAGCTTTCACTATGCCTAATTCCTATGTTCTCATTAGGGATTTTTGGAGCTTTGGGATTTCCTATAGTACCTTGGGTATAAAGTATATTTCTCTAAATGAAGAACAAAGAATTAGATGTGATGAATGTACACGAAATATGAATGACTTTCTCACTTTATTGTAGCAGAAAGTGCATGTAGGAGAAATTAAAATCGATTCTAGGACATGCAACTGCTTTTTAGCTGGAAAATATTTCAAGTTTTGTGCACTTTGGAGTAGAGATGGAAAAATTATTTTTTATTCACTGTTATCAATTTTTTGGTATAAGCTTTTATGAATGAGTGCCATATAAGTCTAGGGAACTGTATTTATAGTTGTTTCTGACTCAATTCCTAAATTATAGATATATTTTAGGACTGTTCCTAATAGGCAGCCTTTTGCTTCAAGCTCTATCTAGGCGCATATCCAGACTACTTTTCCACTCTCATTCTTAGCTACTATGACAATAATATTCAGATAACATACCTCCATCCACATGACTCCCATCGATGAATCCCCCGGAGCAGTGTTGGGAAGGCCCATTCAGATTCATGCTGTTGGTCTATTATTGTGACTTTGTGAGGAAAAGCAGAACTTCTCAGAAAAGTGCCGTGAAAGAGAATTAACCCACCAGGCAACCAACTGACCTATTGTTTTTCTATCTCTTCACTTTAAGCAGCCCTTCTGAACCTGCAGCCAGCACAGACACAGTCAAGTGCACAAAGTATGTGCTTGGCCATCCACTACCTTTCCTGGTCTAAGACAGTTAAGATAACTCTTAAACATTTCCTGCCTAATCACAGTAGATGGCATTTGCATATTTTCTTAATGATAGTATAATTATACCAAAACATTAACAAATAGGGTGAATTAAATGGAAATGTATGGAATAATAAATAGTGTAAATAATTATAGTATGCATGTATAGAAATAACCAGTGATAGAAAAGAGGAACTATATCATAAATGAAAGTATTTTTTAATCCAAGCACTTTTTAAAAAAAAAAATAAGTTCAGTCATCAGTCTGGGGACATACAAATAAATAACTCATATTGCTCCTTCTGTGTGGATATAAATTTTTTGCTTTCATAAAAAAGAATGCCAATGTAAACAATTTACTTTTTCTCTATGAATGTAAGGATTCTACATAAAGATTACTAATTAGATGAGAACAGGCATCCATTTAATTCAACATTAGTTATTTCCAGGGGCCATTCCTAATGTAAATCACTCTGAAATTTACAGAACCAAATCAATGTGGAAATGTAGACAGAAAAGCTAACAGTCCAGTAGAGTGTTTGCCTACTTGTTTCTGATTAGAGAAGCACAATTCAAGAAATGTGTACTGTATCATTAAAATTATATAGCAGGGATTTTTCATTTGATTACTATGAAAAGAGTCAATATCAAACAGATTGGACAATTTAAATGAGTGGGCTAAGACCCTAGGCCCTTAGATTCTGCACTAGAGTATTACCTGTTTTCCACCATAAATCTGTTTCACGTGTTGGACAATGATACAGATCCCATTTGGGATTCTAGGGTCAAGTAATAATTTTCTTGTGCGATGAATATTTGTTGTTTCACATAGTGCTAGTAATGGTGCACAGAATAGCAATGAACAGTGATTCTTTTCCATGGCCTCTAAAACCTCTTTCAAAAGTACCTTTAAGTATTGTTAGGGTTATTCTCAAAGCCCATTCAGTGTGGATATCAGCTAGACAAAATTTAAAAGGGATTTTAATAGAAGGTCATTTTATGGTCCTCAGATACTGTTAATTAGATTGAAAATAAACCTGTCACTGAGCAGAAATCAAAACAACAGAGTCATTTGCAAATGTGAGCTTTTTAAATTGGAATGCTGGCAGTTGGGGTAAGTGTTCTGTCACACTTGAGAGAAACCAAGTCCCTAAAGATTTATAGCAATGTTTAGCTATTATCGAAACATCTCCTCATAGATGACTTAGTAAATGTCTGTCTTTGCATCATGTAGTGGTGTACAAGTTAATCTCCCCTTGTCCCTATTATACACACCTACACTTTCTTCCCGAACAGCTTATGAAGTGAGAAAACGACTGATTTCTGATGATAATATCACACAGACCACTTGCTCATCATCTGCTAGTCACATTGGCAGTGTTTGCAGTTTTAAACAAACTAAAAACAGCGAATATATTAGGAAATTAACAGTTTTCTGATAATAAGCCTTATTTTATTGTGTAAGTTATCTGATATTTATTTTTGTCTCTTGTTTGAGGACATTTGATAATAGAACTTGCTGACACATTTTGAACTCAGTTGTTTAGAATAACTATCATAGCAACCCTTTAATGGCTAAATTCAAAATCTGCTGTTCTTGCTATAAACATTTTGACTATTTTTACCATGGCCAGTTCTAACACACTCCAGGTCTGTGTTCATTACATCGATACAAACCTTCTTTAAAAGGGTATTTCATGCCAAAGCTATCCGTTGTAAGTCAAGAACACCTCAAAGGTGACTCACAAAGTGAATTCTAACCTTGCAAAACATACCTGTGTTACTTTTATTTTGAGATGACTTTGTCCTTTCCTGATGAATTGCCTTTTGCACGTATTCCCCATTGTTGTAAATTTTTTATAAGCCATTTCAACATCTCTGAAATAAACATCTTTTTTTTCATTAAGTTTATTGGTACATTTTAGGTATACAATATGCTGACATTCATCATTGGGAATTTGTACCTTTACATGATATATCTTGGTTCTTATTTTTTTCCCCATTCCTCTGCCCTCCCGTCAACCCCTCCACCCCTCCCTAATTACAAAAACTTTCTGTTTTTTCCTTTTCTCATATTTATTCCTTTGAGAAACTGAAAGGGATCAAAATGTGTAATAGATAATGTGAAATGGAAAAGGAAAGAATGAAATAAATATCTTTTAATGTTTTAGACTTTTTCATTCCATCAAATTGTGTTATGTAGACCTATTACTGTGAGCATGTATACTCATGAAGAGAAGCTAAACCAAACCACCAGTGTAAATGTGTGTGGTGTTTTTTAAGGCCTAGAGATTGAGAGTTCTGTGAAAGAAATTACATATTTCTTCAGTTCAGATTGCTTTAGGCTAAGATAAAAATCTTTTTCTGGTATTATGCAACTTATTTTATACCCAACTATATGCTCTCTCTGTGGTATATGCAGATTTTGTATGCCTGGTTGTTTTTGTACATGGTTCCTGGAAGATATTTGAAGAATAAATGACACGCAATAAGAACAAATGTCTATACAAGCACCTTTTATTTGGGTGTAATTCACTACTCTGAGTTGTTAATAAGGATGTCAACAGTAATTACTTGAATAAAACATTGTTGATTATTAGAACATTAAATAATTTATGAGTTCAAATATGCACAAAATACCTGTCTCACATTACTATTGATTATTAGATACTGATTTTCTTAATTGTTCTTTCAAATTATTCCACTTAAATTTTTGTTTTCCTATTAGCTGAATATCTGGGTCAAACTGATCAGAAGGTAGGAGGATACTGAAAATCCTAGGAAACTTCACTTAAAATGAAACAAATTCATCACAATATATTTTTTGTTTTATTTAATGTCATGTGGGGTGTTTTAAAACATGTCATTTTTATAAGTTGAGGTTTTGATATTAATTTGTCAGTAATTAAAAATATATAATTGCCTTTAATTTTTCTTGAAAATATTAAATTTTTAAAAATAGCTGACTCTTCATCACTCATGTACACGTTTAATTATATCAATTTTGTAGGCTCCTTAGAAACCTATGTGTCATTTGCTCTTTGGAAATCTAAGGGATAGATTGTTTCAGGCCTGTAATCCCAGCACTGTGGAAGGCTGAGGCAGGAGGATCACAAGTTTGAGTTCTGCCTGGGCAATTTAGTGACTTAGGGAAACATTGTCTCAAAGAAAAATATAATAATAATAATAAGGGCAGGGAATGTAGCTCAGTGAAAATGCCCTGGGTTCAATCCTCAGTACCAAAAAAACATAAAAACAAAAACATTTAGAAATATATAACAAATATTATCTTTCAACTTTCCTTGAATTGGAAGAAAACCTTTGGCTTCTTGACTGCTTTCTTTTGTTGCTAATTCTGAAGGACTATATTTTATATAAAGTCTCACAAGGCATTATGAGAATAATTATGCTTTAATTCCTTAAAGGTATTATTTTTAGGACAAATTGTAGCTTTGGTGTCATATGTATTTAAAGTTGCAAACTAGTAATATTAGAAAAATAAAATTTCATTATTAACCTGATACGTTTAATAATTTAAGTTCAAATAATTTATTTGATAATTAATTCATTTATTAAATAATATATTGCCCAATATCTTTAATACAACTAAGTGTTCACACTTTTCCTATGATAATAATTTTTAAAAGTTTTACCTAGTGGTCATATAAAGTATACTTTGTGGAGTTTCATTTATTTATGTATTTAGCATACAAAAATTCATATACAGTTGTCCCTCATATCTGTGGGGGATTGTTTTCAGGCCACCTTCAAACACCAAGATCTGCACATGCTCATGTTCTTCATATGAAATGGTGTAATATTTGCATGGAACCCACATCCTCCTGTGGACTTTAAATCATCTCTAGATGTGTAATACCTAATACAACTAAATGCTGTGTAGATAATTGTTAAACTATATTGTTTATGGGATAATGACAAGAAAGAAAGGTCTGTACCTGTTCAGTACAGAGCTAATATTTTGCAAATTCTTTGTCCTGTAGTTGACTAAATCCATGTGTTATGGATTGGATAAAAATGTCCCCCCAAACACTTTTGGAATGTAGTAGATCATGGGAGCAGTAACCTCATCAATGGTTAATCCAGTGGTGAGTTCAAAGCAGATTGTGCTGTTAGAAGGCAGGATGGGTTGGAGGAAACATGTCACCAGGATCATAGCCTGGGAGGGTACATCTGTCACTAGCCACTAGCTACTTCCTGTCTCTCTCTCCCTCCCCCTCTTCCTATCCCTCTCTCTCTTCTTCCTGGCTGCCACAAAGTGAACAGCTTTTCCCTCCCCTGCCCTTCATTGTATTTCTGCCTTGGAGCCGGCCAGTCATGACTGAAATCACTGAGACTGTGAGCTAAAATAAGTATCTCTTCCTTTAAGATGTTTATGTCAGCTATTTTGTCCCAGTGATGGAAAGTGTACTAATATACCGTGGATACAAAATCTGCAGATACAGAGAGGTGACTGTATTTGCCTTGGTAGCATTGATGAAAAGAAAATATAATATTAGCAAATACCTCCTATTATTTTATACTTGTATTTTATGATAATGATATTTGAAATAAATGTTCAAAATCTATTATTAATTTCTTTACATTTGTACATCTGTACCTTTTTATTTTCAAGATAGGTATCTTTTTAGTTCTTCTGCCTCATTTTTAATATGGGCCTTTAAATAGTGCACTTTTGTTTTTAATTTATCACAACCACAAATTGCAGCCGCCTGAGCTCCATTTGGAGCCTAACTGGCTGGCTGAGCCTTGTTATTCTCAGCCCCCCACTGCTACACAATATGGCCCCATCACACAGCACATGAGGCGTCTGCCTGTCTCAGTGCCATCTTAATGGTGTCATTTGAATCTGGAAATGAAGCTGTCCACAGATGATGCCTTTTCCTTTCAGTCTCATTACCTTCTCCTTTATGAGTTAATTAATACAAATTTAGATGTTAAATTACCACTTGGAGAAACCTTAAAAGCCTTGATATTTTGATTCTGTGTGTGAATAAAGATACTGGGAGAAATGAAAATCTCTAGTATGATCAGGAACACCCACAATATATCAAATATATTTTTGAGGCTTGAAAACGTTTACTATTCATTATTGAATATGTTAAATGTGAATTAAATATAAATTATTAATTGCTTAAACTTGTTTCCAGATTGAAAAGTAAATGTTTATCTACCTGTTTTAAATGATAATCATTGTGGCTGAAAGGGCAATTTTTCTCTTATCTCTCTGTTTAAAATAATCTTTACAAAACATCAGTTACAGAGCATATATAGTTTCTTCGTTGACTGAGGTGATATTTCAAGTAGACAAATATAGTAAAAATAATTATGCCCATGCTCTGTTTAGTTCCCATACAAATTATTTGGAAAAAATTTAGTCAGTGATCCCAAACTCTACCATAGCAATGTACTTCTCAAATACATCTATTAGACTTGCTGAAGGCTAGAGAAGATAAAGATAATCCCTGATAGTCCACCAACATCATACATGCAGAAATTCAGGCACTGAAGGCACATGTTGTACTGACATTATCATATAATCATATGCATAAGTGGGAGAATATTCATACTGTCAAATTAGCTGCAGTTATTCATGATTGAGAATCAAATGAAACACTTAAGTGTATTGAGTAATTGGAGTTAAAGATAATTACAGCCAGACATGGCTGTCCTAAAATAAAGCTAGTTAGAAAACTAACTGAATGTCCTGATGATCCAAGTCTGACTAATGTTTCACTTTAAATTGGGGAGCAATATTTATCTTCAGCTCTTTATTTGTCTATTGGACAGCTTGCTCATATCCATTAAGTAGCAAGGAGGGAAGGGAGAAGCACTATATAGGTGTATGACAAAATACTGAGATTGATTTGTGGCCTGTGATAATCCTAGATGCTGTTACCTGTTTTGGTGTAGAGATGGATCTGTAACTGCTAATAACTACTGATTGGTACTACCCCAGGGTCATTTACTTCACCCAAGCATCTTCAGACCTGACAGTCTGAGGATAAACATGATTTCCTTTCATTGCACATTCCATCTGCTGGCCCTAAGCCTCCTCCCACAGCGTCCCAAATGACTTATTGAACTCTCCAAGGCTATCTCACATGTGCTCAAGAACAAATGTGCACACATTTTTCTGCTTGGATTTCTTTTTGAAGTCTGCTGCCCTAAAGTTTTTAAGGGACAAATCATGCCATGCCTTCATTTGCCAGTGACCTTGTCTCTTGAGTCTGGAGTATTCAGATTACCTTGATCAAAATGGCATCCTCAGCAATGCACCTTCTCTCTCTGAAATCAAATCTGATCCTGCAGGCAAGTTTCCTTACCTCTCGGCACCATAATTCTGCTATTCATAGATCTCCCCACCTCCATTGTTTTTTTAAGAAAACTGTCATAAAATAGAATCACAGAGAACATGAAGAAGGCACACCAATTAACAATTTCCATTCAGACAACCCAGCTTATGTAAAGTTTCTAAAGGAGAGTCACAATTAGATAAGGTCAGAAGAATAAGAAGGGTGCAGTTGATGAGAGAGAAATGGTGGGAGTGGGGTTGTTAGAGTGTGGAGTGGATGCACCCAAGGCAGAATGAACTCCAAAGTTGTGAGGGTCTGAGGACCTGGTATTTATCATGGTACAAAGAGGCCAGAGTACATAGAATATAGCAAGTATGAGAAGAAATGAAGGGTGGAGATGGAACAAAGTATTTCAGATCTCACAAGCTGTAGTAAAAAATTGGATTTTTATTTATAGACTTGGAAGTTTTATAAGAGAGGGATTAACATTGTGCTATTTAAGTCAGGTTTTATAACCAAAAAGGTGCCAGAAACAAACTAAAAAAAAAAAGGATTTAAGAACAGCAACAATAATGAGACTGTGGTGATGATTTTGTTCACAAATTGTAGGAGTATTTCCATTTCAGTAATGGGAAAAATCCTTCATTACTTTAAATTTTTATATAAATGTGTATATAAAAAATTTATGAATATAGACACTTATTGGAAAATATTGCTAAACATGATTATTTATTGCATGATTGCAGTTTACTAATCTCAATACCCATTGAATTAACACAGGAACATATTTATTTTCTTGGATGTTGTGAGAAGAAATTGTTCGGAAATGTACATGAAACACTTTCAAGTAGCTCCATAAATAGAAAGATTGTAATTTGTCTTGATAGCTTCCAAGTCATCACTCAGAAGTGAAATGGGCTCAGATTCAACCAACTTAAAAGCATTTGCTTTTTATTGATTTCTTCAAAGAACAAAGAGTCTTGGATTGTCAAGTATTTATCTTGGATTTTAAAATCTGAGTATACTTTATTTTGGAAAAAACCAAATCATAACAGTATTATATAAAGATATTTATACTATACTTTAAAATGAATCGCATTCTCTTTGTACCCTTCTGCTTGTAACATAACTATCTTATTTGTCAAGGTCCTTAGATCCTCAGAGCATGCAGCACTAGTAGATGCTTTAAATACAATGATTCATTTTGTTTAAGCCCCTTAAGACCAATGCCACAAATACAGCAAACAGTACGAATTTTCATTGTTCATCTTTACCACAAAAGATAATTTATTTTGGCTTTAAGTAATAAAGTCCAATGCTTTTTTGCTCTCTCCCTCTCAAAACTTCTTCTTTTTTCTCCATAGATTTTATACTCACTTACAAAGGAATAGTCTACTATCAGATGCTATTTATTGTCTTTCCTCCTGGAACAAGTGTTAATTAATCTCTTTGGGTTTGAGTGTAGAAAGGAGTGGGGATTGAGGAAGGGTGAATAATCATCTAGGGAGTTAACTTTGTCTCTGTAGGAGACCAGACCGGTGCTGTGTAGGAAAGCTTTGGAAAAGGAAATGGAGCAGCCATTTCCCCAGGGCTTCCTCAGTGGTCAACTCCATCACTACCTGAGGTCCTGGATTTTGTCCTTCTAAATACACGTGAGTGGATGGATAGCCATGAGCTTGTTCTTCTTTTGGCACACTTACCTGTATTCTTCAGAAAAGATGCTGAGGATATGTTGGATGGTTTCTTTGAAATCACCAGAGTATATAATATGCAGTAAATAAAAAGAAAACTGAACAGAGCAATATAATTTATAAAATTTCTTACAGTAATATTCCATAGGATAGGTATTTTTTGAAAAAAATCCATTGAACTCTTTAAGAGTAATTTTATTGAATATGGCTTGGAGATCTGCAAAATAACTCTACCTTTGTTACATATTTATCGCTGTTTATGTAACTTTTCAAGGTGCTTGCATAATTTAGGAAAGAGGTTATATTACTTGGAATATTGAAACTGATAAGCTAATAAGACTAGTTTAATGGAAATATCTGAGAAAAATTTGGAGAAATGGTCTAAGGAGTTTTGAAATAATTTGACTAATAGATCTAAAACTGATTAACATTTTTTCTAACAATGAACTAAAATTATGTTTTCTACTGGACAGAAATCTAATTCAATATATTACTTTAAGGTATTGAGGCTCTAATGAAATAATAACAAATTCAAAAAGGTGTTTTCTCTTAGATTATTTAATACTCATTGAGTGAGGCCATTAAAAAACAATATTTAAAGGACTTGTATGCTACCCTCTTTCAAGAGGCTTGAATTCTAAGAAAGTTTCAAAACATTAAAGAAATCATGTAGGCCCCCAGAACTACCACCAAAAACAAGTATAGGGATAGAGATACAGAGACAGAGACAGAGAGAGATGTATATAAGATAGCTATATACTGGACCTTCAAGTTACCACTGGCCTGATAAAGGAACAACTTGGGTTAAGACTCAATGGAGTTCATAAATCAAGGGTCCACTGTGTGATCAAAACACACCATGGCTAAATCTTTAAAAATTATTACAGTAATTTTCAAAATTTCCCCTCTTGCATAGAACGCCCTTATGCCATTGCTCTTGCCATTTCCTGAAGCAGTTCTAGAAGTCCTCTTTTCTGAGTGTCTTTACACGGTTTGATCAAAATTTCAGTGAATAATGCTGCTGAATGACATCCAATGGAAAAATGGGCTCATAAAAACTTTACAATATGTCCTCATTCATCTTTTCCACCAGGTGTGGCACTGTGCCACTTCTGACTCTTCCCCAAAGTCAAAATGACCATAAAAGTTAAACATTTTGAATCAATTCAGAATATCAAGGCAGCCACAACAGAGCAACAAAAGATACTGAAGTTAAAGGATTTCTAGAACTGTTTCAGAAAATGGCAAGAACAATGAGAAAAATGTGATTGAAGCCAGGGGGAGTATTTTGATGATGATTAATGGTACTGTGTTTTTTACTGTAATAAATTTTTTAAAACTTTAAACATTTGCTCTATTGTTATGTCACATCTCCTCTATGTACATATATGCAACATAAGTGTGATAATTGTGTTTGCATTTACACATGTATTACATGGGTTTTTTTTGTTTGTTCGTTTTTGTTTGTTGACACAGGGTATTGCTATGTAGTTCAGGCAGGCCTTGAACTCACTATATAGCCCGTGCTGCCTTCAAACTCCGGGTAATTCTCCTGCCTCAGCCTCCTGAATGCTGGGATTACAGGCATGGGCCACCATGCCAGGCTTTTTTGTTTGGTTTGGTTTTTGTCCTTACTCATAGCAGGTACTCCATATTCATTTATTGGATAAATCAATAAAATGTATTATTTGCCACTGTTGTAGTCAGGGTTTCAAGGGAATGGATTCAATACAGAACACATGATTTATAGGATTATTCTATAATATTCACCCAAAAAGTCAAATGTGCGTGTGCATATTTTTAACAAAACAAAACTTACTGGTAGGTGGATTGTTGTCAGGTACTAAGCTCTAGAAAGAGAATAGGAGAATGATAGTATTACAGTAATTGTTCACAATTATATTCAATCTTTTTCCTTTTGCTAAATTGTTCAGAGAAATCAGCTAGGTGATATTAGTTTCTGAAAAAGTGTGTCAAGATTTAAAGTCAAATCCAGAGGGAATTAAAGGTGTATGAGTAAATGTCAAATGAGAAAGTGTATATTATCCTTATGTATTCTTCAATATTTCTTGTACATATATTTATAATATCCAGTTATAAAGTTCTCACCTAGATACTGTACTTTAAATGTATTGCTAAAATACATAGAGATACAGACTGTTAATGAATTCCAATAAACACTTAATGGTTTAGAGGGTCAAATTTTTCTCATCTTCTTGGAATTCCAGCCTTTTAAGTAAACACTGGTAAAAGAGTCTCAACATAAAATGATGATATGCAACATGCCTAAGCACGGACCCACACATACACAGCTGTGCTTTGAGAGCTGGTGTGGCCTGGTAGCTCAGAAAAAAGCCCAGCCCTGAGTCCATTTCTTACACACCTGAAAGAATGGGCTAATTAGCTGTATCTGCAGAGTAGACCTAATCTTAGTACCTAGCTCCTAATGTTATGGTAAGGCTTGCAATGAGTATCTAACAAGTAGTAGAACTTCGGAATTTTCAAAGCTGTATTAGCTATTAATATCATGTACCCTACAGTTTCACCTTGTAGTCAAGACACTTTCAATTTAGGAACTGTCTGTATACATTCATTTCTTGCCGATTCAAAGAAACTATATTTTTATTATTAAAAGATTAAATTTTGGGCTGGGGATTTAGCTCAGTGGTTCCAGTGCCTGCCTTGAAAGCACAAGGTCCCGAGTTCACTCCCTGGTACCAAAAAAAAAAAAAAAGAATTAAAAGATTAAATTTTATACAATCTTTTCATTATCCAGACTTCTAAGATACTGTGATAACACCAGGAATAGAACTGGAGGCCAATCTGTGATGAGATTTGGGAGCCCATTCTTCAAGGGGGATAGAGATCATGCTCAAACTCTTGACTGATGGCCATATGGATTGTGCCTTTAATAAGGAAAAGCTTTAGATAACTTAATAGAATGAATATTAAGGTAATTGTAGAAGCAAAATAAGTAATGTGTTCTTTTCAGATTTGCATTTCCTATTCTTTTTTTCATTTGATTAAACATTAAACTTGAGGAGTACGGTAGAGGTTTTAATAAGAATAGTGGCTTTTCGGATCATCCCGCTGCAGACAGGCAGCCACCTGGTTCCACACTACAAAGACACAGAGGACACCAGACCATCAGACCACAGTACTGAGTCCTGCTGCTCCCAGCACAGAGGTAGGGGCTTCTGAGCCACCGTCCCACTGCTCCTGGTCCACAGTAAGGGGCTTCCTGGCTACCAACCCTCCCGCTGCTCCCAGCCCACAGGAAAGGGCTTTTGGGACACCTTCTGTCCCACCACTAATGGCCCAGAGGAAGGGGCTTCCGGGCCACCATTGCTCCTGCCATTCCTGGTCCAGAGGTAGGGGCTTCTGAGCCACTGGCCCACTGC
The DNA here is from genome assembly GCF_000247695.1 of Heterocephalus glaber. The sequence goes on along the minus strand of NW_004624757.1, from coordinate 17,442,305 downwards.
TCCTGGTCCAGAGAAAGGGGTTTCCCAGTCACCATCCCTCCTGCTGCTCCCAGCCCACAGGAAAGAGCTTTTGGCCCACCATCCTTACCGCTGCTCCTGGTCCCTGTCCCACCTCTCCCAGCTCAGAGGAGGTAATCCATGCAGGCACCAGCTGCAACCCCCCCC
>NW_004624757.1:17387284-17405769 GCF_000247695.1 Heterocephalus glaber | reverse complement strand
TTTTTTGTAAATAACAAAAAATAAAAATGAAGGGCCTCCTTCAAGGTGTGTCTCTGCTGTCACAATATACAATGTTGGGAGCAGTGTGCAAATATGTCAATGAGTCTCAGCAAGCCAGTAGCAGACCTATGAGATTCAGGCAGATTTCTGGCTGCTAGTCCTAAGTTGAGCTCCCTGACCTCCTGCAGGGTTGAACTCTGCAAGGTTCTACTGCAGGTTCCAGTTGCCCTTCCCCTGAAGATAGTCTAGGTTCCGATGGGAGATGATGATCCCTCCAAATTAACCAAGTATGGTGGTCTGGTGTGCCTTTGTCGCAGAGATTCTCTCCACTTTTCCACTGGGCTTCAGTTTTCATCAGGGAGCCTGAGAGAGGCCCTCTTTCTGTTGCTCACTTCTGCTCTATCTTGTGGAGCTCAGGACAATGGGTTTTATGACCCCCTGTGCTTCTGTAGTGTGGAACCAGTTAACAGCACAGCCAGAAGGCCGGAGACTGGCGGTGGGGGGCGGGAGCTGGGCCCTGCAGAGACTCACTTGGGGCTAAGCTGGTCGGGTTGTGCAGAGCGCGGGGACGGGGGGGGGGGTCCAAGCCATGCTGGGGTCCTCACCGTGCACTTTCTGGTCGCAGTGGGCGGAGCATGGGACAGAGTGGGGGCCCAACGCCATCGAGGTCCTCACTGTGTGCCGGCTGGTCACGTTGTTGAGAATTAATTTTTTGAAACATAATTTCACCTTGTTCAGGCAGCCCTAATTAATGTTTTAGGAAATAAGAAGAATCTTTTTCCAAGAATCTTGATGAATATTATTACATAATAGTTAGGAGTGTAATGTTGGAGCCAGACTGCATACCTCTGTTCATTGATGGATCAAATGAAGATATAGTCGTGATTACCTTATATGGTTATCATTTTAGGATCATATAATATATGTAAAACTGTTGGAATTGTACCAAATACAGAGCAAGCACTAAACAAACATTAGCTATTATTATTCCACATCAAAGAAAAATGGAAAAATAAATATTTTTACTATATTTCAATTCAATTAACTTCTAAAAATATCCCTATCCTCATTCTTGCTAGTCTGGAAAGAGGAATCCCTTTTATATCCAATGTGTTGAGGCATGGGTAGGGGATCTCAAGAAAAACTTCCTAAGTAACCCCCCTCCAAATAAAAGTCCTAACCATAGTTTCTGTTACAAAACTTTAAAATGACAGACTGTACAGAGTAGAGTAATTGCTGTCCTTTTTGTAACTGGCTGTGTCCTGTGGGAGACTCTTCTTAGCATACTTGTCTGGAATAGGTTCTAAACAGGATATTCCACTTTGAAGTCTGAGACCCACTTGAACCGATTTTCTTTCAGATCTCAAGGACCTCTCAAACGTCACTTGTATTTATTCCAATAGAACGGTAGGCTCCTGGAGCCTGGAAGTCAGGCTATCACATGAACCTGACTACTGTGCATTATCCTTGCTCTGACTTTCTTAAAGCCTTTAATCTCTTTGGCAAGGAAGATACATCCTTTCCTTGTTCTTCTTTTTCTGGGTTTCCCATCCACTGATCTTGAAGCTATTACCTCCATGCTCTGCTCTGCTCTGTGCTCTCCTATCTATCCTTTTTGTAGATGAGCAATTTGTTTTATCTATTTTCTCCCAGTCAGATATCATAACCAATTGCCCGTTGTTTTTTAAAGCAGCTTCTGGGTTTTGGCTTGCTAAGGTCTTGCTCTTTCCTAAGCTTTCAACATTCCCTAGGTTTCCCTGAGATGTAAAGCAGACCTTCGCCTTACACTCTGTCAAAATCTACACTCCCCACTGCTTCCTCCCCAATTGCTGGTATTGAGGTTTACCTCCAAACATCAGTGCACCTGCAAAGATGAGATGAGTGGCTGATTTTGAACCCACAACAAGAGTAGACTTCTTCAGCTCAGCTCACTTTCACTTTGATGATGTCCTATTCATTCCCTACACAAAGAGCAGATTTTCAAGAATCCAATCCATGCAAGTTTAAAATAATAAACAAATATAAATGCATATTTAAGCATATATAATATTTTTATCAATACAAAGGAAGATCAACCCTAAGGCATGAAAAATGAAAATAGTTTATTCTTAGATTTCCCATCATGCATTAGTATTTGCAACCAAGTCTACATCCAAGTAACAGGAAAAGAGCTGGCAGTGGTTGTTATGCTGTGAAGTCTTATTAGGTGACTCAGCTAATTACATGGCTCTGCAGGTTCCATGTGGCAGGCATTGAGCTGCTTACTAAGGAAAATAGGATCTAAGATGGACTACTAGCTCTTTGCTATGCAATGAAGAGCTCTTCTTAAAATTATTTTCAACAGATTCCTAATTTATATACCAATTATTTTTATAAATTATGAGTAAATGTATAATATTTAAAACTGGATCCAGGAATTATGCTGGAATATAGCATTCAAAAGTAATCCCCACATATACTTCCTGTATTATCTTACTTTGCCTCCCTCCAAAACTTTTTAAAAACAATGAGATAAACTAGTTTTTATTTTATCATCCATTTCCTTTATCTTTCTCCTCCTCTGAGAAGATTGCCAAGACTAAATAAATAGCCAAATGGGCAAAAGACAAGAAAATTAATAATATGGTGACAGATTAAAGTACAGCATAAATGGCTTCTAAATACATACAGTTTCTATGTAGGACTGGCTTCTCTGAAAGCATTATTTAACTAAAATAGATTTTCATTCTTGTTCTGAAAAGATTTCCTGCAGGTATGTACAATGTGTTTGCCATGTGATTTACAAGGCTCTTTAGTTTGACTATTCCCAAGTGACACCATGATTTGTTATTGGCTGAGACACAATCTGGTGAGTCAATAGCATAGATGAGGGAGGGAGAGGTAGATTTGGGGGTGACCCAGGACCATCCTTCACCCCACCTGTGGCAAGGTTGTGCTCCTTGTGGTGTGTGCAGTTTATGATGAAATTAATGTGTTATAGTCACCCTCCTTAATTAGGACATTCAGGATGGTCTCAGGAGACAGCACCAGAGGTAATCAGTGGTCTCCTCTAATCTCTGTGCATGTGTGTGTTCCTACACCAGTGTTTGTGCGAGTAGAAAATATGGATAGGAAACTATTGACTTCAACATCAAAATACAACAGGTTGCTACATTTTCAAAATTTAAAGTATTTTTTTGTTTTGTACATCGAGGCCAGCAGAAGGTGCTACACTAACATAATAGTTAAAAAATTCAAAAGAATGTAATTGTGGACTTCCCTGGGTGCTCCAAGCCTGTCACTTTGTACAAGGCTGATGCCTTAACCTTCACTAACCCACCCTCTTTGATATATATCTCACTAATATTATAAATAATGTTGCTACTCTTTGCCTGTAGTATATGTAATTGCCACTATAAAAAAACCCATAAGGCTCTATTGACAGAGCCACTAATGCTGGGCCTACCATTTAAACTTCATTCTTACATGTATAAAGCAGTGAATGACCAAGTCCATTTGATGTAAATCATAACTGTACTTTTCCCAAAACTAAAATGTTAATTTTAACTTAACTATATATAGTTGGAAAAGGAGGCAGGGCTCATTAAATGTCTCTTTAGAATGCTTTATTACTTTGAGGGAATCGGTTATGCCAAAACATAGCAATTTTCATGGCTTATGTCATTTTATATATTTACTAGAATCCATTTAAACACTTTACAGTATACCAACAATAAATATTATCATATTTTTATATTATTTCCTATGCATAATACTAAGACAATATTGCTGAACTACATGTGTTGATTTGATTTTAATGATTAAATAGCATTGTCTAAATTTGTTTAATTCAATTTCTTTTCTTTGAAAAATTCTTGTTTTTAAAACAAGAATATTTACACATATATACTCCTCTCTACGAAGAGGAATGTGTGATGTACATTCTTGAAACCTCTGTGCTGTTTTCACTTAAATAGGAGTTTGGGGCTTGATTTCATATTAGACATATTGGATTCATAAAGATGAAAACGTAGGCAGAACCTTTTTTTTACCCTTGAAGTCAAAGTTCTTTCTTTTTAGTTTTCTCCTTCATCTTTATGGCTGCTGTCTTTCTCCTCCATTCCTGTGTTTTGTACTATTGAGCAAAGGTGTTAATTTCATATCTCTGAGGCTGGTTAACATTGTTCAGCACTGCAACAAAAGAATGTTTCTATCCAGACACTCATATCTTGTAGTGTAAAAGCAGTGGAGTAAAAAGTGCATCTGTTTCTTTGAAAATTTAAGGTGTAGATGTCAGGTAATTGGTGAAGCCCTGCCATCATATTACCATGCATTGTTTTATGGAGTGTTTGCCACCCTTCAAGAGGCTTTGAATGGAAGACATTTCCTATTTTAATGTACATTGCTATACTTTTATATTAAATGATGCCACAGAGTTTACAAACAGTTGACAATACTGAGCAGTGATTTGGAGCATACTTAAGATATTTACAAGTCCTAGAAACCCACATTTTAAACAAGGGCTCCAGAAGATTCTAGGTGTTTCTTGCAACTGTGATTTGGGGAATCCATTTGTATCTTCATTATGTGCCGGATTAAATGTGTAAAATAAAATTAAATTATCAGTCATAAAATTGAATAAAAATAACTTCTGTACAGGAAATATTAATAATACAATATGGTTTAAAACATGAAATAATGTGAAATATAATATTATTCATATAGATAAGTATGCTAATCAAAAGCTATATAAGAGTGTAAAACATTAAGGGCAGACAGAAGTATAAGCAAAGTTAATGAAATTTGATTTGTCTCTCGATTTATAGTTTGGTCAAGGAAACCGACTCCCTTCCATTTTCCAAATATGCCCACTTGTGGTACAGAGAATTATCCCCTGACACAGTCAGTGGAACAACTGTGGGTGGGGTATGGACCTGAGACAGGGGCAGCAGCTGGCTGGGGCTCTCACATCGAGTTGCCCTGAAACAAGCTGAGTGTTAGATTCCACTCTCAAGACTGAAATTTCTTCCCATTTCTCTTTTCTCATTTCCCTTTCTCTTACTTTCACTTCTCTAGAATTGCCTTCCAAATAAAGTATTAGTGGATCAGTCTGGTCCCAAGGTGTGTTTTACAGAGAATGTCAGCCAGGACAGGCGTTGGTTGCTCATTGGTTATGTTTGACCCACCGAGTTCATTTAGAAAGAACTTGAGTAGAGTTTTCAGTCTGGGAAGGGTCAGTCATTCCATTTCTGCTCCTTCCTAAAGGTACAGCTTTTAAGTCCTCTCTTGTTAGCAATGCAAGTTCATCCCATTGTAATTTTTTGACAGCCATCTTTCTTACCACTAATCAAATGCAGATACAATACTGACGTTTATTTTATTATTCTTAAAACAATTCCATTTGAAAAAGGAGACCAAAGACTTTCCAGCGACAGGGCCTATGGGGGGGAGGGCATTATTCTCTTATGATATCTATATATTTTATCCTGTAACTTGTCTTCCTAAACATACAGAGATATACAAGAATTCAGACATTTTTCTGGTACATTTTGTCACTTTAACATACTCTGGCTTAATATAATATTTTAAAGAAAACTTGGGAAGAAAATGTTTTTTTTCAAAGTTGTTTAACATTACATTGGTACTTTCTTTTTTTGTGGTTAAAAAATGACTAGATGATGCATTTCAAATTTTCAAATATAGTTACACTTGAAAAATTTCTTAAATTCATAAAATGCAAAATTTAACATTCTTTATTATAATTGTCAAGGTTTAATTAAGTATAGTTCTAAATTACAGTTGAAATTAAAATATATTAAAAGAATTCTTTATAGATAATATTCAATATTTCAGAGCATATGTACAGGTATTGTGATAAAATTATACCTGGTGATCATATATAGTATTTGTTGGTATGTGTGCTCTTAGAATAGCTGCCACATATTTTCATCTGCTTAAAAAGTCTGTTAATTATTATAAACTCAATAAGTTTTGATCACATAATCACATTTAGAAAAACAGGTAAGATTGCTGTCTGTGGTGATAAATGCCTGCAGCCCTGGCACTCTGGGAAGGTTAGGCAGGAGGATCAAAAATTCAAGCCAAGCCTGGAAAAATTAGTGATCTAAGAAGACCATGTCTCAAAATTAAAAAATAAAAAGGGCTGTAGTTTAGTGCAGAGGCTCTGGGTTCAATCTTCAAAATAAATAAATAAACAAAAAAAATCTAGAGTTAGAGAAATAACTTGTAATAAATACCTATACTTTCTTAAACTTCTGAAAAATTATAAACTCTTCTTCATGCTACACCCCACACATCTTTCCCCACCCAAACTTGTATAGTTTTCAAAAAAATACTTAAATATCTTATTTCATCTGTGAACTTTTGACTATTTAATTTCTGCTGAGTATCACCTCATAAAATGTCAGGTTTACAAAACATTATGGTGTAGCCACAACTACCTTGTTCTCTAGATAATATACAGTGGAGCTTCTGGCTCTTTACTAAAGTCAAAAAGTCCACAAAAGGCAAATGTTTTGAATCGGTTAAGAATAACAAGTCTGCCATAACAGAACAATTGAAGGTGCTCACAAAAGAGGACTTTCAGAATTGCTTCAGAAAGTGGTGAGAATAATGGGATGTGTGTTGGGGTGGGGTACGGTATTTTGAGGAGGATTAATGTTAACATCTTTTACTGTAATCTTTTTTAAATTTTAGATACCATATTTTCCAACCATGCCTCGTATGTACTTGATAATTTTCCAAAAGTTACATTTTTCTGGTCAATTCTTGTCCTAAGTTCTTGCTTCCATGAAATAGTCATCTCTTCCTGTGCTGTTTCCACAGGTTCCATCTGGCAGCTTCCAGTGCTGAATGCTGTGTGCAAACTTCAGCGAGGGCTTAGATAACAGCAAGGCTATGAGGGGCCAGGTAGGGTGCTGGTGGGAGCCTGAATATTAGACATCTTGTTCCGATAGGATTGGAGCTACTTTCATGATATGACTTATAGCCGAGGGAGGTCTCTTCACTACCATATCATCTCCACTAGCTGCTTGACCGTCACACGTTCCTTTGTCCTTGTCTTCAGACTGGTCTTTTTACACTAGTCTGGTGACTCATCAGAATGTGTTACCAAGACATTCTCATCTGTGCTTTAATAAATACTGGTTTCAGTAGATTTTACTCCTTTTAAAAAATATTTATCGTATAAAAATGTAGTGGCCTCATAGAGCATATGTTTGTGGATAATCTGATGGGCAGAGGACCATGACTATTTCCTCACTGATGGGCTTTTAGTAATCAAATTATAAGATGATTTCCTGTTATCTTATATGTTATTCCACTAGACCCTGACTAGATTGTAAGGAACAGGAGTAGTCAGAGTCAGAATAGAATATACTATTTCTCAGTTACTGAAATCTATACATGGTTCAATTAAAGGAAGCATTTTGAATGCCAAAACTTTTGGAAAAGAAGCTCAGGGTAGTGATGAAAAAAGAGTGTAGTCACTTGTGCTCGTGTGACTGGGAAAATTTCCTCAGGAAGATGCTTTATAGGATTTCGGTGAGCTATTTTCACTTCATGTAGGTAATATAACTATTTTAGACATTTATAGTTGTTTATTATAATTTATTAGTAAAATATTGATGTATTTTTATTTTACCATGATAATTCCATTCTCTAGAAATATGACATTAAAGAATTCACTGGCCAGACTTGTGAAAGCAGCATATACAGTTGGTCCTCCATATCCATGTGTTCTGCACCCATGGATTCAACCAACTATGAATGGAAAATATTGAGAACAGTTGCATTTTTATGAAATATGTACAGACTTTCTGTCATTTGTGTCAATCAGTTTCCTATCATTATGACACTATACCTGAGATAATCCACTTAGAAGGAAAAAAGTTCATTTGTGACTCATAATTTAGAGGTTTCAATCCATGGTTGATTGGGGTTATTGGAAAGACAGTATTTTGTAGCAGAAGCTTGCAGCAAAGGAATCTGCTTGTCTCATGGTGGCAAGAAAGTAAAAGAGACAGAAAGGGACCAGGGACACGAGGCTTTACCTCTTAAAAGTTCTACCATCACAACAACAGGCTAAGGATCAAACCTTTAACACAAGGGACCTTAGGGCACATTTCCTAACAAAACTATATTACATAAGTCCATAACAATGCCATTTATGTAGCATTATCACTAGATATTTTATGTAATCTAGAGAGGATTTAAAGCCTACGGGGGTGTGCATAGATGGCATGCAAATGCCACCCCATTTTATATAAGGGATTTGACTGTGCATCTACAGATTTTGGCATCCAAGGAGGGCCCTGGAACCAACCTATTCCCTACACATACTAATTTTAAAGTGACTAAAGGCTTCTGAAAGTGTAGGCTGGGTCTTGTGATCTTGATAGCTATTGAACATTATAGAATCATATTCAATTATTTACCCTTCTTATTTTATTTTTCTACTTATTTGTCTTTATGCTTTTAATGTAATTTTAATGTAATTTGTCTTATAAGACAAACATAACATTTTCTTATCACTTATTCTCTTACTATATTTATATTTCCTTTGACTTAAGCCCCTTACCTTTAAGTGAATTTTAGAAACTTTAAACTTTAAACTTTAAGATAATTTACCACAAAAATGGAGAATATAGTGGATACTTAACTGAAAACACATAAGAAAGCACAAATTTTATTCTTTATATTTAGTTCAAAATTAGTGATATATATTTAATGTTATAACCTATAGGTCTTTGGAATCCCATTTTAAAAGGATTACAGAAAAGAGTGCTCAGAAATTCATGTATTGTTGTTTTTAAAATAAGCAATCATTATGTACTTAAAACTTAAGTGAAGGATTAAGATAAACTAGAAGGATTTCAGTTGAGCCCAGTGTATGATCCTTGTAGCCAAACATCCCCAAGTCACATCCAGTGTTGCCTGGCTGAACTTAAAGAGCAAGTACTCACATTCCCAAGCATACATGAAGATTCACATCCTGAACATTCACCAGTCCCCTTAGACAGGCCCAACTCATCTGTGACAGTCAACAACAGACAGGCCAGACTTACCATACCGGCTAATCCATCCTGTTTTAGAGTCTTCTAACAGATGACATGACACAGTCAAATCCTGAATTGTCAGTTAAAAATGCATGGAACCAAGCATTTGCCTTCTCTCCTTTGTACTTAACCCTACTAATACTTATCTAAATAGCCACGAGAAGTTGATGATGGCTTTTCCTTCTTCCACTTATACAGATCTTGGTGGCCCATTTTATCACTAAGTCTAATTGTAATTAATGCTTATAAAATGCACAAGAGATTTGACCAACATTACAAAAGATCTGTCATCTAGAGAACTTATAATTTGAACTCAAATCTTGTTCCTAACCACCACACACCAGAACCTAGCATTTTTGTACTAAGACACAAATTAGTATGAAAACAAAACCTCTACTCCACATTTAGAAAGAAGAAAGATGCTTGGGAATGGTATTTCTTTTATTTAAAAATAACTTGGACTTTTCCAATATATAAAAAGGAGATAACACATGGTAGGATGATTTATTAGCTTCCTGACCCAGCTCCCATAAGCCTGATCTTTTATTTGGTCTTTTCTCACTGTCAGCCATTTTCTTTTCTCTTTGTCTACCTGTCAGTCACTTCCATCATGAAAGCAGGGGAGATTATTTACATCAAACAACACTATGTAAACAGAAGCCAAGGGACCATGTGATTTCTTTGAGTAAACTCTTTGGGCTCTTTCTGCATCTCTGCTCTTTGAATTTTCAGTGAACTTCATGTTTTAAATAACTACTTTTTTGGAATAAATGCAAAGCAACAAAAGCTATTTAATGAAGAATAATGGCCATTTCAGGTTGAATGTTGTAATATCCTGTTTCTAAAAGTGTTTGGCCATGTTATTTGATTTTATTCCTTCAAATACAAGGAGTTCTGGAAGTTCTTCTTCTTGAGTGTCTTTAGTTGTACTGTCATGCCTGCCTTGATGTGCTGAATCCATTGAAAATGTTTCCCTTTTGTAGTCTTTTTGACTTTGGTGAAGCCATATGGTATGAGATCAGTGAATAAGACAGATGAGGACATATCTTAATGTTTTTATGAGCTTGCCCCACCTTTAGATGGCACTCAGCAACAACATTCACTGCATTTTTTAAAATCACAACTGGTTAAGACACTACTGAAAGACAACTTTAGGAGCTGCTTCAGAAAGTGACAAGAAGGATGGAATAAGTGTGTTCAACACAAGGGGAAGTCTTTTGAAGGGAATTAATGGCAGTGTGTCTTTTAGTGTAATAAACTTTTTAAATTTAAGCATTCACTGTATATTTTTATCATATCTCATATAGTTTAAATCTTCAAATTTCAGAAAGGAATTTCATTTGGGCCAACATTTAAAAATAAATTATAAAACATATATTTTTACATTATGAATAATTATAAAGTTAAAACTTCAGGAATAAAAAGACTACATATAAATCACCAACAAAATATTTTCACTATTTTGTTATTTTCTTTCAATCTTTCTACTTTTGCATTTGAATTCTATATGAATTGTATCCACAACATATACAACACTTTATATCCTGCTAAAAATTGTGCCATAGTTTCTCCTTTTATTACATAATTCTTGGATCATAATAATACATGTCTTCATAATAATCTGTTGCATATTTGAATAATTTTTAAATTTTTTATCACCTATCTATTATTGAATTAACAAGCTTTTGGTATTAACATTGATCTTATAAAACATATCTTTGGGTATAGCCTCAGACTATACCCAGATAGTGAGTTACCTGGACAAAAACTTGGTGCATTTTTAGGGTAAGTAACCTATGTTGCCACAATGTTTCCTCAAAGCCATTGTCTAGCTGGAATGTCAACCATAATATTAAGGAGTGTCATTTTTGTAGCATTTCTGCCAACATCCCATACATAGATCAGAATTTTCTCAAAAAATGTTTGAAATGTGAAAAATGGTGCTTCATCACATTATTTTTGTGCTTCCCACTTTACATACTAGAGTGAAGAAGGATCCCCTCAGGAAGGAATTCTGGAAGATATGCCTGTGGATCCTGACAATGAGGCCTATGAAATGCCTTCAGAGGTAAATTCTTACACACAAAACTCCAAAAATAAAGTTTAGGAGTTGAAGTTGGATCTCTATAAAAGCAGTGTCAAAATCTTGTCATGGTCAGATTTCCCTTCGATTAGGATTTGTGTGAGTCAATCAGGAGAAATTTTCTCTAAGAGGCAATGTTGATTCGGGAGGGAGAGGTGAGACAATATGGTAAGTCAAAAGAGTGGTGAGCATCTGAATAGATGGAAAGACCAGAGGCAAAGGCACAGGTGTCTGTGCATATGGATTGGTCTGAGGAATAGTAAGTAATTATGGTTCAAGTTTATGAAACAGTAATGATAGATTAAGGCTACAGAGATGATTAAGGTCAATGACAGATTGTAGAGCAAAAGGACAACTTTGGTTTTAAGAAGCCAACTGGAGGTTTTGAAGAAGGTATGTTTGGTTTTATGCAGAATCTTGGTATTATTAGAGTTGTTCTTAAGGAGGTCTTACCTGACCCCTTTGCCTAAGGCCATTTGTATTCTTATTATGAATGTTACTAAATATTGTATTGAGGACTTGGGCTGTGAAAGAGAATAAAAGTAATTATTGAAGTCATAGGTGAAGATGAAATTTCCAATTGGGAAAGTGAAAGGACAGAATCTTGTCTTTAAATGTCTTAATTTGCTTCTAAGGATTAGAGTATCTTACCATGAAAGAAGCTTCATAAGCTACTTAACTTATGTCTCCAATTTAGGTTTGAGTGCACTGAAAGCCAGAGAGGCACAAGTATTTTGTTTTATAGGACTACATCATGTAATTGCTAAACAGTACATCTGGAAGTAGAAGCCAGATACCCTAACTTTGGCAACTAACATAAATTACTTTTGTATGTGATAGGTAAGACAAACTACAAAATTAAAATGATATTTGCTTATAGCAGAATCATTCCAAAACCGTTACGAAAATAAACTTAACTCACAATGTCGAGCCATGTCCCATATCATTTGCCCTGAATTCTTGATTAGTGAACACTGCTGCTAACAGTGAGTGCTGCCTGTTTGACTTCCCTAATGTTAGGAAGGCTATCAAGACTACGAACCTGAAGCCTAAGAAACACCTTTGCTCCCAGCATCTTGAGATCTGCTGACAGACGTTCCATCCTGTGCAAGTGCTCGGTTCCGATATGCGCAGTCATGATGTTTCCTCAGAGTTTTTATAGTGCATTTTGAAGTCTTCCGTCAGCAGTGATTGAAGTTATCTGTACCTGCCCCACTCAGCATTTCGGTGCTTCCCTCTCACTGAAGTGAATTTATGGTAGCAAGGTCTTCGTGTGCTGTGGATATTGTGGCTTCAACTCTAAATTGTTAAAACAAATTAAATACACCTAAGTGACTACCACTTGTTTTTAAATCTCCACTATTTTGTTGTTGTTGTTGTTGAGAAGTTGTGATTTACTCTCATATATTATACAATTTTAGGTGTCTTTAATGATTCTGTCTAAGAATAATGATATATTGTGAAATTTGTTAAAATACATAATATATAAAAATATGTGCGCATGAATCTATGCACCTATAAATATTAACTATGAAATTTTACTGTTTTGTGATGTGTTTTATTAACTTGTGTTTGTATATAAATTGTGAAAATTAAAATAAAATGTTATCTCATTACAAAAGTATGTTTGTCCCATCTCAGTTTAATAATAAAATTATACTTTTAAACAATACTAAATGAAAACTGACACAACAAACTTAATTTAAAGTTCTTAACAGCCATTTGAAGAAGAAGGAATTTGAGAGATGTTAGTGAATTTGGAACCTCAACATTATGCTTGGATTTTCCTGAAGCAGCATTACTCAAAGTATGTTCTAATCTACAATGTTTTTTTAAGAGGCTGTATTGAAATGATGGTCCCATGCAACAAAAGGTGAGAAATTATTTGGACCACATCTCCTTTAGAAATTCATAAGGTATTCATAAGATATTAGCACATTAAAGGCTCCAAGAGAACCTGGTGAACTCAGCATACCCCCTCCCTTTTCTTTAAATAATCCAAAATACTCTCTTCCCTCTTTAAACCTCTCTTGGGTGCATGTTTAACAAGAGTCATGCACTGGGTTCAATCCCTGGTACAAAAAGCAAAGCAAAACAAAACAACAGAAAAAAAAGAGAGAGAGAAAAACAACAAAACAAAACAAAACAAAACACTCTGGGAAATACCAGAGTTTAAGAAATGTTAATTCTCTAGATTTATGAAAAATCTCATGAGTTTCTTTAAATTTTGCTAATATATTAATCTTCATTAGAAAAGTTTTTCACTTGAGGAAAAACCTGTTAAGTTCCCAGGAATGCTGACAGTAAACTTGGCAGTGAAAAACTGTATATAAGTTAATTGAAAATGTATTCCATTTAAGGTTTTTGTTTTTGTTTTTGGTACTGGGGATCCAACTCAGAACCTTGCACTTACAAGGCAGGTGCGGTGTCACTGAGCTAAATCCCTGGCCCTAAGATTCTTAATTGTTCAGAAGACAAATGACTTTTACAAGTCATTCATAGAAAGTATAATTTTAAGAAATAATATTCTAGATGTGCTAGTAGTTTATATGTAATTGTGAGTGATTTGGTATATATTAGGCATTGACAAAGAAGGAATGAGAAACTATAAAGATGGCCACCATAGAAAGTTTCTCTTGTACCTAATTGAAAAGAGAATACTAGAGTGCTCAGCCACGTGTGTTGTCTTAAACTGGAAAGAAGAGGTAAGTCTTTTGTTTTATTTAAGTTGTGTTTAGGCAAGTGAAGTATTCATTATTGAATACTTCAGTATATATCAAGGCACCTGAGAAAATGGTGATTAGATTATATTTTAAATCTTCCTAAAGCACAGTATTTTTAAAAAATAATATGAATTGGTATTAAGTGATGAAGAACAAACAAAATTAGACTGACACCAGTGACTGAGAGCAGCTTAAGGTTAGGAAAGTTGTGAGCTTGAACTTTAGTGTTTATATTGGTTAAAATTCTACTCTCAGGTGCCTCTTTTCTAAACATGTTCTGGAAGTTACTTGTGAACAGTATGTTATTCTATCTTAATAGTTTAATTCATACCAAGCACTTATACAAAATATTCTATAAGCCACACAAGCCATTTCAGGTGGATTGTCTCACATTCTCTCCTAATGCTTTCACCTTATCAGTAGCCTGAGGATTGTATGATCCTAACTTTATTTTGCAGATGTACATTCCCCAATACCTGAGCTCTTCAGTCTTGTATGACTCCACAGGGGCTTTAGCCGAACCATTCAGGGAGCGCTTTGTTAGCACCTTAGTATTTTAACATAAGATCTGATTTTCTGGGTGTATTTTTAATATATAATACTAAGGTTTATCCTTTGAGTTAACTTGGGATAGAAGAATTCAAATAGCTGCTACAATAGCTATTACATTAAAACTATTTCTAAGTATGATTTTACTTCTAATATTTCTTATATGATTAATATTTCTTTTACTACTTATCTGCTACTAACACATGATTTTTAATTATTTTAAATCCTATGCTGAAGTGGTTAAACATATTCCTTCAAAAAGCTCTAGAGTCTCTGGTAAGTTTTGCTAATATAATTTAGTTCTAAACTCAGCTAAGACTACATAGTGGTTTTCCAAATGTTAAGCTTGCACCTACAAATTAATATACTGGGTTGAGCCTTAGGAAAATGTATCCTCAGATTCCCTCAAAGGTCAGTGACCAGAAGTTCCCATGGTCTCTATGGCAACACAGCAAGATAAGGTACCCTGGAAATGTGCTGCATTTTAATTAGGTTCCTCTAGGGCTTCCTAACTGCATTTTGCAGGTAAATCAAATACCAGGTTGCTTTATATCTTGCAGTGAGATAAAGGCTAACTCATGCCTGTAAATATCAAAGCTAAGCTGGTCTCCAGGAAAGTTAAATCTAAGCAAATATAATAGCAAGGCCATGTATTTATCTTAAGAAGGACACAAGACTCTAGTTAGAATGGTCAATGGTGTTTGCTTAATGAGACTGACAGAAGTAGTGGAGAACTTGGACTTTAAAACTAAGCTATGCAGGATTGAGTCCCAGTTTTGTCACTACCTGTTCTATTCTGGGCAAATTAGCTAATCTCTAGGTCTCTCAGTTTCCTTCTCTGTAAAAATGTATATTATAGTAATAGTGTTTCATAGCATTATTAGGTAAAATAAATTAATTAACATACTTAGAAAGCTTAGGACGGTGAATGACAGTAAATAAGGAATCGATGATATTAGTTGTGGTACTAATAGTAGTAGAGCATGCTATATTTTTAAAGGTAAAAAATAAAACTTTAAACTGGTCAGATACATTTATTTATATCTTCTCTTAATATAAAATAGTAGTCAAGATTGGAATGATGGTCAAAACACTTTGGAGACTTAAGGTGGAGGCTATTCCCTAATAGCTATAGAAGTATTTTAATAATTTAATAACCAATATTTCTATATTTGGGTAGTTAGCAGAATGTCAAAAACATTAATAACTTACAAAGAGAATAAATGCACTAGCTCCGTAAACACTATTTATAAAACACATCTCTCCTTAGACTTAGTTATACTGATTGAGTCACATATCTTCACATTCAAGTGAGATGTATTTTGTACACACACATGCACACAGATATTCTCTGTTTATGATTCACTATGGAAGAAAAGGAAAAGATATACAAGTAAAACTCACAGGTCTGAAACATTATGATCAACTACAAGGGGGAAACAAAAGCAGCCACTTAGATTTCCATCACTTTCCCAAGTCTAATTTATTTCTCATCGTCTTCCTCAGTATGCCTCACATTTGGTTAAAGTTCATTTTTAACCCAAAAGGAGGCGATGTTTACATGAAATCTTCTACATTACCCTAGAAACAACAGAGATACCAAGAATCATGTTCCCAGGCAAAGCAGTATTTGTTTTCTTTGTGCCTCTGGTGGTGCCTAGGAATCAGACCCAACAAGAGTGGGTGAGCTGGTGAGGTGCTGGCCATGGTGGCACTCTGTCAGACCATGCATTGCAGCAGTTATAAATCAACTGGCAGGACAAGATGAACTTGTCCTTTACCCCCTGGATCTTTTGTTCACAGTCTTGGGAACTAAGCATAGCAGAAAATTATTATTCAGTGTTTCCTAACAAAGGTTAATCTTTTGTTTAAAAAATTACCAAAGTCTACACAGACAGATGAATCTCTAGCACATAGTACTTAATTGCAAAGTCCTTTACAAATCTCTATGGAAATAGTTAAGGCAAATCTTGATAGGCTGCTAAAAATTTGTAATTCAGCAGCACTGACTCCTGCTATTTAAGATGGGGGAGCATGTTGAATGATGAGAAAGCTGGCACATCTTGGCAAACTTCCCTGGCACCAGGCTTGGGCGAGCATAAGGGCACATACCACGCTTTTAGATAGGCCATTGCCTGAGAGTGATGATACAAAATGGAAACTGCACAGGTAAGTCTCTTTCCCATAATTTTTTAAATATGAAAGACACACAATCTATGAAATATAAATACTATATATTGTTAACGACTCATCCTGAGTTCTAATTATTGTAGAAATGTTTAGAGACAAGTATTGGTAGATACTTAGTCCCATTCTGCAAAACAGTCTAGCACAATTTAAAGTTACATCAAAGAACAGTTCTGTAAATCAATATTATGAGGGCTGTTTTGTCACTGCCCGTGGGGAAACTAGACATTCAAATGTTACACTCTGCCAGTCTCTTACTAGCAGACACAGTTCCAGTCCATTAGACATAGCTTTTAGTCATCATTTTCATGCCAACAATTTCTGGATGTGCTAGAAACCGTTTGCTCAAATAATTACTTCTGAAATAGCAATGATTTCCACATAATCCATCCCTTTTTATAGATGATTCCTCCTATTGACAGTTTGTAGTTGACTCAGATTCCTCTAGCAGTCTCTCAGCTGGCAAACCTCTCCATCTTCCTCCCCGCCTCACACCCATCACCACCTTAACACAGACTGATCTGTCATCTTACATCTTTAATTATGGCATGTTTTAAATTCAAATATGTTTAAATCTGATCTGTAATCTATAGTATTCTGGCTTTTGAATACATTGTTTATACATAACCACCTCAATTCCAAATAACAACCTGGCTCACAATAAAATAAACAGGTCACCAAACAAAAACCATTACAGTGGGCTATGAAATAATGTTGATTTTTAAAGTGAGAAATCATTGATAGTAGAGAAATAAGACTACAGAATACATATAGAATAATTAGATTATACATTTGTATATAAATTTGCTAGTAGCTAAATATTTGTAAGAAAAACAGCGTACATAGTTTTCAGTGCCAGGAGGAAGAAGACATTTTGTTGTTGTTATTTATGGTCATTATTATTATCATTAATTTACAGAGGAACAGAATAGCCTTTTAATTTTTTTCTACTTTATTATCCAATAGAAACTTGCTACTAAACGTCTTTTAAAACATAGCACAGAGAAGCCCATCCAAATTGTTACTCCCTATAGTCAAAGAAGTACTTATAATCAAGATCTTTTCTGAGGAAGAAATAGTGGAAGTTCCAGCCATACTAACAACAGAGGGTCTGAACTAACTGCACTCTCCTGTTCTTAAGGCTCAAATTAAAGCCAAATAGGTAGAGACAAGGGATTTTCATTTGTCATTTCTTCCAAATCTCTAAAGACAGTCAGCCAAAGTCCTAAGTGGAACTGACAGAACTGAAAGCATGATAGTAGTTTTTGTTAAGGAAAGGACCCAGTGGAGTGATCTGTATAGATTGTGCAGATGTCTCACAACATTCAGGGGAAGAAGAATTAGGTAATTGTAGTCTAAGATGTGTTAGGAAGAAAACTTTTTGAAATTTACTTCTCTATGAAAAGAAGGAGATTCTAGGAAGCCATTGAGATATAGGTCACAGGGAGAAAGACATCCAATGACTGACAGTGCATTAAGATGCAGCCAGAAGTAGGCAGAATTACTCAGATCACATAATGTTACAGATGTGGGAGCAAGTGCCATTCACCAGACAGCACCAGGGAAGTGTGACAGCAGAGAGCAGCACCACCATTACCCCAAGCCAAGGTTCAGCCATGGGATTCTTGAGCCTTTGATGGATTCTCAAGACCACAGTCAGAAAAGATGAGGGCTCTGAAGTGATCAACTGCACTTCTTAAAACTGCCTTATTATCATATCAACTCAGGCAGCCAAAAATGTCAGTCTTGACTCAAAAGCATTTGGCAAGCTAATGAGCAAATCCTTTGTTATGGTCTTGATAGTTTGTGAAATTAAAATATTTTAAGAATGATTGGTGTTGCTGCTGAGAATTTTGTTCAGAACAAAATGTTTTCATATGTGTCTGA
>NW_004624757.1:17359226-17373293 GCF_000247695.1 Heterocephalus glaber | reverse complement strand
TCATTTCCCTTTGGGATTGCTGTAGGTGATCTGGAAGTCTGGTTTTGAGACTTATTTACATGTTTTCTCATTTTGACTGGGGCGGGGGGCTGTTAGCACCTGCATGGATTACCTCCTTTGAGTTGGGTGAGGTGGGACAGGCGCCGGGAGCAGTGGTAGGGATGGTGACCCAAAAGCCCTTTCCTGTGGGCTGGGACCAGCGGGAGGGATGGTGACCGGGAAGTCCCTTCCTCTGGACCAGGAGTAGTGGGCCAGTGGCTCAGAAGCCCCTACCTCTGGGCCGGGAACAGCGGGACTCAGTACCTTGGTCTGGTGGTCTGGTGTCCTCTGCATCTTTGTAGTGTGGAACCAGGTGGCTGCCTGCCTGCAGCGGGGTGATTCGGTGTCTTCCGCGTGACTCAGGACCTCGGTAGGGCGTGCACAGACCTTCCTGTGTGCAGCGGGCTGATTCAGTGTATTCGGCACGACTGGGGACCTCGGTAGGGCGTGGGCAGACCTGCCCGTCTGCAGCGGGCTCAGTTTTAGGTAAATGTTAATCATTACCTTAGCTGCGATCTATTTCTTATTGTAAATCTGATTTGTTACAGTAGACAGAATCCACTTTCAGTGTATTAGAATTAGCCTGGTTCTATTTGTATTACATTAACAAGCAAACGAATATTTGGAGTTATTGAAAAAATCATCACACAGGGCGTTAAAAAAATCTAGCATTTATATTCAATACAAAGAGTAATTACATTGTGAGGCACTGGACTAAGAACTTGTAATGTTTTTTGAATATTGCCTTGTGGAGAAGAAAGGTATCAAACAAGGAGATACAATGTTTGGTGTGAGTGATGGTTTTTAAGCTTTCTCAGTTGAAACAGAATGAAACACCAGAAAATGGAACTGTCCAGGCCAGTACAGCATATCAGACTTTTGGGAGGTTGAGTGACAGTGCTAATTTTAAAGACAATGGAATCATGTCTCTTGCTGAGCATAATTGATGCATTGGGCAAGACATTGAGAGGCCAAGGGTAATTAATCACAGATCAAAAACAAACTGTGAAAGTTAGAGATCCTCTTTGGCAGTCTATAAATTAACTTTTACATTTTTCAATGGAGCATTTCACCTTTTGGTTTCTGGAGCAAAGTATCTGATGTGCATAACTTAAAGAAGCACAGCCTTATTTTGGCTCATGGATTCAGAGGTTTTAGTCCATGGTCAGTTGGCTCCAAAACCAGGCTCTACTTCTTAACAGCACATTGAGCTATGAACTCATTTAGTGCCCGCATCATCCAATCACTTTCTAAAAGCCAGTAACAGAACTCTCAGTAAAGCCTCAATTGTGGTAGGTCAGGCTCTGGTTGGAAAAGTGTGAGCTGAAACATGGGATGGAGCTATAGGATAAAAAATATGGAAGCCCCAGATTCTCTTGAGCCCTCTGGATCTGCAAAAGTTTCTACTCCTCTCTTCTAGAGTTAATCATTTTCCTCTGCTTGAAAACATGATAGCAGGCTGTAGCCTGCAATCCCACCTAAGAAGCTAGCTCCACCTCCATTCCTAACCACCAGGGCAATAAGCAACAGTAAACCATGATATGGAGTGGAGTGCTGGGACTGAAAGAGGGGAAATGGACTAAACTCCATTATCTAGCCAACAGGCACCACAAGGAACCAGAAAACAGTGGGACTGGATCAATTCTGAAGGTGAGGGATTAAGAAATTGGGGGGCAGACATAACAGAAGTTTGAATAATGACAGTTTTATTGATGGAATAGTGTTCTCCTGTACTTTGAAGTCTAATAATCTGGCAAACATTGAGGAAATAGTGCGAATATACTGCCTGTCTAGCACTTAGAAGTTTGGAGACCACAATGGTCTACAGTAAGTGCAAATGAAGCAACTGCAATAGCAAATAGTGGAAGCAGGAATACTGGATGGATGCTGATGTAAGGCTAGAAAATCTACCAGCTGACCATATTCCATGAGTAGAGTAGAAGACACTTCTTTTACTGAAGTGATAGCTTACATATAACAGCACTGAGAAAATAAGTGGAGACTTTTCCTCTGGAGGTGAGGAAAAATAGCAGAATATTGTTTTTTTTGTTTTGGTACCGGGGATTGAACTCGGGTCCTTGTGCTTGTGGGGCAGGCGGTGGAACCACTGAGCTAAATCCCTGGGCCCAAATAGCAAAATATTGTTATAGAACTGAGTTCAATAATAAATTGATAGTGGCAGAATCCCCAAAATAGCAAATACCAGTTGTGGACACAACTATCCTGAGCAAAGGGGTTACAGTTAATTCAATGAACAGCAAAATTGGCAGAGCAATCAGAAATTCTGAATCACATGGCACCATGAAAGTGGTCAATAAAATATCTCCCCTGGGGACAAGAGCATTACTTAAATCCATATAATCAAAATGAATCAAATAAGAAGGCCACATGGCACTAAGACCAATAAAATATTCCAAATGCTTGCCAGTTTCCATATTGATGCCAGATTTCATGTCTGCACCATAAGAGATGAAGAACAAATTGGGACATGGTGGGTAGGGGAAAGAACTCTGTTTGACCATGCAACTGGGCAAGTATGTTGGAAAATTAATCTCACATTTGTTTCTCAAAGGTGCTTACAGACATTTATTCAGGTAAAGCATACACTAGGAGGGGAGGAATACTAGGATAGGGGAATAGATCCAATATTACTCAGGGTTGCTGCACAGTGAGCCCACTGGATCAGCAAAATCATCCAGCGGCCACTCTGCTGGACTTTATCCTGAATATATAATTGGTATAGATGTACTGAGATGTTGCTAGGATGCCCATATGTGTTTCTGTCCTAATTTGTAAAATAGATCATGGTGAAAAGGGCCACATAGAAGCCTACCCTCTCCTCATTGGTCAAGTTAATAAATCAAACACAGTGCCACCTTTAAAGTTTTAAAATACATAAGCACAATTATACCCATTCTACCCAATTAATTTTCTAGTCAACCAGATGAATTCTGTTTTTGTGCTTGACAGAAAATAATTAACATGGGCTCACATACTCAGCATGTGGCCATTGATCTGAAAAATATTTAATTTCTATTCTCATTGAGATAAATGATCAGAATGTATTTGAAGTCACTTGGGACGAACAGCAAAACACTTTTATGATCTTGCTGCAGGCTATGTTAACTCTCCTGTCATCATTCCTAGCATGCTCTAAAGAGATCCATACTGGCTCAACATTTACATAATACCACGTTAATCCACTATGTGGATGATATCATGTAATAGAACCAGATGTACCAGAAATTGCAAATATATTAATCAGATATAGTTTTGGTTACACCCACGAATTTCAGAACATGGGAGACAAATCCTAAGAAGAATCAGGACCAACTACATTGGTAAGTTCAGAAGAACCCAGTGGCCTAGAAAATGTTTGAACATCTCCTCAAAACTATATTAGAAATTATTGCATCCCACACATCTCATCACTAAAAATAAAGCTTCTTCTAGACCAAGAGGCAGGCAATCCCACTTTTGGGACTAGCACTCCACCTTTTATGTGTGACATGAAAGGCAGCCAAATCTGAAAGGCAGAGTAGAAAAGTGGCCTGCAGCAAATCCAACATGGAGTAGGGCAATATTTAAAGGGTTCATAACTGACAGAGGGGGCAAGGACAGCAGAGGGAGGGACTATTTGTCTCCCTTGCTCTGACCAAGAATTCAGCTGTATGACTTTTTTGTTAAAGTATGCCTAGTTTCAGAGGGAATTTATGAAACTCTAGGTACCTGCTAATCCCACAGACTTTGATAAGCACAAATTATTCTGCCTTTGGGCTGATGTGACAAAAGCAAACAAATCCCAAGTAGACGTGAGTTAAAGAAACTTTGGCTAGGTGGAAGTGCAGAGCCCATAGTGGATCATAATGAAGCTAACCCAGTCAAATTCTTTTGGATATACGAGAGGTCTATGCACAGAGAGGGCAGTACCACTTGTTCTGTATTCCCAATGTCGAAAGCTACTCTCCCAGCCAGGTCTACTTTAAGCCCGCTGTACTGAAAGACCATCTGCTTGAGAATACAGCACATGGTGATATTCATTTACCCCATTTCCCTCCATGCTTACCCTCAATGGAAATGTGAACAGGATGCCATTTTGTCTTTTAATAAAAGTAATTATGGCTTACTAACTAATATTTGTTTCCCAAGGACTTAAAATATATTCAACCCTGGCTCATTTTTACAAGTCTTATCTTGTTTTATACTTAAATAATCTAATTTGTTTGATCCTAGTATTACTCTTATGTTACAGAAAGGAAACCAAGGAATAAAGAGATCAAAGAGATCGAGTAAACAAAGTCTCACAAAGAGTAAAGGTTGGAGCTTGATTCCCATAAGAGAATTAGCAATGGCTGGAGAATGGAGGAAAGATAGGGGAGATTCACATCTATGGGCTCAAAATAACAGAAGACCACTTTGAGTATATGAATGTATGTTAAGATCTTAAGTCAAATCCATTCACCTATCCAATACATCCTGCTTACAACTCCAGTCAATCCAGAAGCAATAGTTACTTCTCTTTGTGGACTTGTCCTCCATCCCAAAACTTTTTCAGTGCCCGCTCCCCTCATTTGTATCTAATGATGTAATATTGATTCAATGTAAACAACATGTGCCTGCCTGCCCCTAATTTTTGTTATAAAACTATATATAGCTCTAGGTACAGTGCACTTTTTCCAGCTGCTATCAGGCCTTGGGGCTGGACATTTCAGAAACTTGTCCTAAGACCTGGTCCCTTTTCTGGCTAATATGTTTAACCAATCAATTAATCCTTTTATTCCAGAGATTTCTTGTTTTCAAGGCTTTTGTTTTAATATTTTAAAATTCTAGCAGTTGACTTGGGAGCCCATGTATTGAACAACTAGCTGTGTCATACTGTGTTCTCCTTTTACTTTGCTTACCCTCATATTCTCTTTGAGAATTTCTTTAATGTCAGGATACCTGGATATAAATTTTTGCATAATATCCCTATGATATGTTTTCTTTGAGGACAACAAGTAACATGGAAGATAGAGGGGATGAAAAGAGAAAGGGAAGGACATTGGTTAACGTTCATGGAATCATTTCAGTTTGAAGGCAAATACATTTGGGTCAGAGGGGCAGAAAGGAGAGGATAGTTAATACCAGATAAAATTAATTTGCAAATCTACCCCATTTCACTTCCCAGAGATCTAAATATAATTGATATTTGGTAGATTGTTAAATAAGTAAATGGAATTAATATCCAAAATATTTGTGATAAATATTATTTTATTGAATATAAAATTTAGAATTAAAATTTAATTGCTGCATTTGTGGTACTAACATGGGCTTGTAGCTTTTTATCACCTTGCAAAAAAGTGGCAGCTACTGTGTTATATTTTATGAGTTTGAACTATTATGGTTATTTGTGGTAGACTGCATTTCCAAACATTCCTCATCTCAATGCTCTTCCAGAATATCACCACTCTTCGGGAGAAGTACAGCCTAGACTATTCCTTTTTCCTTAAAAATTGGGCTGGGATTTGTGGCTACATTTGCAAATACCATGCAATGGAAAGGATACCAGTACTTCCCCAATTGGGGCACTAGGGCATAAAGGGTGACACCACTCCCACCTGGCTTGCATTATCTCTCCCCTCATCTCTGAGATCTACCACCTTGTTGTGAGGGAGCAGGAAGTGCAAGCCATATGGAGAGGCCACATGTCAGTGTTCCACTGACCACCATGTGTAAGGTCTCCATGGACAGCCAGACTAAGCACCAGGTGAGTGAATGAACAAGCACTCAGATGTTCAGAGGATACAGTCCCCAGCCCTCAAGGCTTCTCTGAGCAGAGAAACTACCTCTTCATTCTTCAGGGTCTCTCTCAAGTTCGATCTTCTGTCCTTAAAGTGGTTTTCTCTCAATGCTCAGATTCTATTACACTGCCCTTTTATACATTATTAGGAGGCCTCATGAATTCTCTCCATACTGTATATGAAATGTAGGTATATATCTATATAATTATACAAATATAATTTATATAATAATTCACATCTGTATACTAATTTCTGTGGTTGTTTCTTATCCAAATACATATATACGGTTGTCCCTTTGTATCGCTGAGGAATTGGTTCCAGGACCTCTTATGGATACCAAAATCTGCAGGTGCTCAAGTTTCCTATGAAATGGTGTAATATTTGCATAACCTACATAACCCTCCACTATACTTTCAATGACCTCTAAATTACTTACAATACCTAGTATAATGTAAATCTATTTAAACAGTTGTTATAATACATTGTTTAGGGAATAATGACAGTAAAATTGTCTATATATGTTCAGTACAAACAATTCTTTTTTTATCCTGATACTTTTTATCTGAGATTGATTGATCCATGGATGTAGAACCCCTGGATATGGAGGTCAGACTATTTATATTCTATATATATTATGAAAGTGCTGTGTCTTTCTGGTTCACCATCTGTTTCACCATATGTCTCCAGTATTCTAATTCTGACAGTTGGTAAGCCCTCAATACATATTTATTCTGTAAATTACTCTATGTTACTCCATTGTTAGAGTAACATCACTGACTAGAGGTCAATCCTGTGTCCCCTGAGTCCTTACCTGGGGCTGGCACCTGGAACACTGACACACAGACTCGTCGTGTGGCCTGGGCTTCCTCTCAACACAGCACAAAGTCTAAGGGGCTGAGGCCCCAATAAACTCAGAATCTCTAGAGAGACTGGTGTTTGATACCCTTGAAGATTGGTAGGGGACAGTAGAAGACTGTTGTAGTAGCATGGTTTCCAGTTTTGCATTTATATTTTCAGTAAAGCATGTGTGGTTTTGTTTGTTTTATAGAAATAAGTAGTTTGCCTAGGCAGATTTGATTGTAGCATTACTTTTCTTCCCTTATAATTTATAAAGGACCTCTTTATAAGTGTCCTTTGCTTCTGCCCATGATGTACTCTGCCATGATTTATCGTTTAGAGAATTGAGGCTTTGCTCTAAAAGGTGAAAAAGGTAAAGAACAAATTCAGAAGACAGACCCTACAAATTTAATCCCAGCATGGCTGATGAGCTGGTTGACCTGGACCTGGATATATTTTAAATCTTCCTATATCTGTGGCTCTATAAAGCTCCACCTCCAAAGTTTTCCTGATGGAAACAGATATTTCTGGTGATATGTGTGACACAGTTTAATGCTACATAAAGCAAGAACAAAGACCTTTGAGATATGTTTTGGGGCAATGTGTTGTGTAAAAAGAGTAAGGGCTGTGAAGTCAGATAGATCTTGAACCTGACTTTATACTTTTAACTATGTCGTATCTTTAAAATGACCTATAATTAGTGTTAAAATGAAACAAAGTACTTAAACACACTTCAGAGTAAGCTCTCAGAAATTTCCATAACTTATCTTAAGTAATATTAAGGAAACAAATATATGGTGAGACATTCCACATTATAATTGAGTCAATGCCAATATTCAGATTGTAATATCATACTGTAATTTTACAAGATGTTTTTATTGGAAGAAATTGGATAAAGGGTATATGGGATCTCTCTGTGTTACTACATAAAACTCTGTAAACTCACAGTTCTCTATAAGAAAGTTTAGTTTAAAAATCTGTAACTATAGGGAGGAGAGCCTCAATTCATACAGTACAGGTAAAAGAAACATTAGCAATACAAGTATTCAGGCTCCTTCATTTCATGAATTATGTAAGGAAGCTCACAAAAATGACCTGGGCAATACATAATTACTAGGAGAACCAGAAATCCAAAAATGCTCACTGTCCCAGTTCTAGGCTCGTTTTATAATACAAATCTAAGTATATTTTAGCAGGTTTTTTGATATCTAACTCATCTTTGCAGTTCCAACTCTGGGGTGCTTTATTTGTGTCCGTACCCTTTTATAGACTATTTTTTTGAGCAATTTTTGTGATTCCTTTTTATTTGAACAGTTTTTGTGATTCCTTGTACTGATACAGAATTTCCCCAAATCCCTCCATATTGTATAGTCAAGTACTGCATAACAACATTTTCATCAACAACAGACCACATACCTCAGGGGACCCACAAGAATATAGTGGAAGTGGAAATTTCCTATCACCTAGAGACACCGTAGCCATAATAACACCATAGAACAGTAAGCTACTTGCATCCTTGTGGTGAGGCTGAGGTAAGCAAATCTTCTGCACTGCCAATTGTGTAAAAGCACAGAAACTACAATTATGCATAATCCATAATAGTTGATAATAAAAGAAAACTTTTACTGCTTTAAGTATTTACTCAATCACACATTTCATCATTATTTTCAAGAGTGCTGAGGCAACTTAGAAGAAAAGATTTGCTGTAAAACAGTTTGCCATGCTATGCCAGCAGCAGTCATATACATCCTGGGTTTCCCATGTGTCTTGGTTGCACAAAGAATCTAGAGGCCACATCAAGTCACTGAGTAAACCACCGAGGTCTGTGTAAGTACACACTATGATATTCACACCACGGCAAAATTTCCTAAAAAGGCATTTCTCAGAACAATCTCCCACCACTAAGTAACATAGAACTGTGCCTTGTAAGAGCATCTGTTGATACATAATTTTGAAATGCTGGGAACAAGTTTGAATAAGTATCTGGAATTCGGAATTTCTTGGGTCAATTTTCTGCTGCTGCTCTTTGACAGAAATGCCTTTGAGAGGCTGTGTGAATGGGGTCTACCTGTCCATACGGAAAAACTATTGCTTCAGGTGATAACATATCAATTCCTTCATATTTTGGAATATAATGAATGGAAAGAATTTAATATTTTTAAATAAAACACATTGCTGATATACTATTCTTAGGATTCAATTTGAAACATCATTCAAAACCAGAGAGCATTTTGTGTAATACGTCTTAAAAGACTCCAGATATACTCCTCTTAAAATGTTTTACCTCTTTGGCTAGATTATTTTTCTACACTCTGCTAGTAAGTTTTTATTCTTTTTGGTTGCATATCTAGATATATCTAGGTATAAACATCTCATAGGAGGGTTTTTTGCTACCACCAATGTTTTATATTGCTTCCCTCAAGAAAATTAATTAAAATCAACATTTTGAGGAGATAGGGAGAAGGATAATTACATTTTGTAGAAAGTAATATTAAGCCATGATGATAAAGAACTGTTTTTCACTGGCTTTTGGGGTCAGAAACTTAACACAAAACACCTGAGTTAAAAATGGAGGACAACTGGCACTGTGCCTGCCTGGCAAATGCAAGGTCCTGAGTTTGATTCCTGGTACCGGAAAATAAAGTGAGGGATAGTAAATTCAAATAGGGAAAGAAGAATTTAAAAAATATAAGAGAAGAAAATCTTAGAAATACATCCTATCATCTTTTTTATCCAATATATTTATAATCTAAATAATAATGTTAAAAATCCAAAGAAAGCATTTTCCTAGAAAATGTACTAATGGAATTTGAGATATATACATATATATATATGCATATATACATATATATATATGCATATATACATATATATATATATAAACCTATATATATGATAACCCGTATAGAAAGATAAAGTTCTTCACAAATCAGAAACATGATAAAATTATTAAAATCAAGATACAAAATAATAAGGATATACAGGATGCAAAATATTTATGCATACTAGAAATCATTGGTGTATGTCAAAGGAAATTCAGGTATTTTCTTAAAAAAATGCTTTGACCGTAAGTTATAATATTACAATGAAATCTCATTTTTTCCGCCAGTTGAACTAAGTTTCCATCTAGAATAATATATGTATGTTTCTCACTTTTACAGAAATAGTTGTTCAGATTTGTTTTCCATTGTCTTATCTGTGTAAGAGAGTGACTGCGCATAAGTGAGTGTGTCAACCTAAGCCCTCAAGAAATGAATCAAGTTGAGAGCTAATAACATGCACAGCAGGTGAAGATAAAAGCCTGCATAGCAGCTCATTGTACTGTTGTTTTGGTACAGGTATGCTCAACCACAGATGGAATCTTGCTTCAACTCACTGTATTCAATACTGCATGAGAAAATATGAAAGCACTCTTTAATGTTTTTTATCAAATATGTGTAATTCTTTATTATTCAGAATGACATATTTAAAAGTAAACATGTGTGAGGAAAAAGCATGCTTGACAGTCACAATTTTCTCAGCATGTAGGACAGTGTTAACTAAACACCACGTGGCTGATTTAGATGAAATCTAACACGGTGAGAAATCCTGAGGTCATTGCTTCCATTACTATAGTTTCTTTGAACTTTTTCTTTTTTAATTATAAAAAATAAACTCTTTAGAAAAACTAAAACATGGTATTCTCTTTTAAATTTTATTCCCCCTAAGGTCCATGATACCATTATAAAAATTTACTCATATCCTTAAAAGCATATTTTTCCAGTTACAAATACATATAAATTACACATACATACACATGATATGATACCATTCATATTATTTTGTGATTTAGATTTTTATTTTGGTCACTTAATAGATTACATAAATTAGTTAACTAATTTATCAATGATTGGAGTATTTCTAATTATTTACTATTATAAACAATGTTAAGTGTCCATTTACTATACTTTGGTACATATGAACAAATGTGGCTATAATTTACTAAAATAATACACTTGATCCATTTTAACTTGGGTAGATAGTTCCATATTCTTTCCAAAAAGGATGGGCACATTTATACTCCCATTAATAGTGAGCAAGTGTCCATTTTCCACACACTCAATTAAAATCTTATAGATTTTTCTGTCCAATAGAATTTTCTGAATTTAAATAAATTTTCTATATCCGTGGTGTCTAATATCGTAGCCACTAGCTATATATGACTATTGAGCACTTCATATTTTGCTAGTGCAATTAAAGATCTGGATTTGTATTTTTCTTTTAATGAAATTATTTTAAATTTAAATACTTCACATGGTGAGCATTTACCATTGAATAGCACAGTTATACCCAGGGTGGGATCTGGGTGGTAGATGTTTCTTTCGTTTTTGAATATATGTATCATAACCATTTGGAATCTTTAACTGGTAAGTCCATGTCTTAAACTTCAAATGGCCTTTCTCAAAGACAATTTATCCACTCTGTATGTATATGAGGAGTACTTCTATTTCATGTCTTTGTGTATCTGATAAACTTTATTAAAAATGAAGCATTTAAGATATTGGGGCAACTCTGGAAATGAAATGAAAATCAGACTCCCTTAATCTCCCTCCCCCATTTCCTTGTTATTGTTGGCCTTTAGGGTTTTTTGTTTTTTGTTTTCTTTTTTTTTCTGTTTTTGGTTCTGGGGATCGGACTCAGGACATTGTGCTTGTAATGCAGATGGAGGCACCACTGAGCTAAATCCCCGGGCCCTGTCCTTTGTTTTTGTTTATGACTTTCTTTCCATTTGTGACTTTTCTGGACAAATTCTGTTGTTTGTATTTTCTGCTATGTTGGATGTCTTACGTCTCTTCTCAGTTAATTTAGTTATTAGATAGTGATTGGATGGGGATTTTCTTAAATGCCTTTACTCAAAATATTTCTCAGGGCTGGGTATTTAGCTCAGTGGCACCATGCCTGCCTGACAAGCCAAGGTCCTGAGTCCAATTCCTGGTACGGAAAAAAACCCAAAAAACTTCTTAGCCTTTGCTGCCAGACTTTGTGGTTATGTTCAGGTGTATTATCAGGATTCCAGCAGACACTTTCAACTGTCCCTCAGCTATCAGCTCCTGAACACACAGCAACTCACATTCAACCAGAGGTGAGAGGTTAGGGCCTTCTTGGGTGCTTCCCTATTTGTTCACAGACCTGTTTATGCTTGTAGATTCCCAGCAGTATTTAGAGCTTTTTCAACACCTTCTAAATTCCTCTCTCTCCTCAGTTTTGTATTTTAAGTTCCTTAGCCTCTTTTCAGGGTTAACTAGTATCTCCACCTCAGGAAGCTATGATGTTAAATTATTACTGATGATTCTTTTAGACACACACCTGAGGATATGGCAGTTCTCAAAGAGAAAACACTAAATCCTGTCTAATAATATGAATGGAGGTTGTCAGGTAGCTTCCATACAGGTCAAGCAGTAAATAGCAATGAGGGATGGGGGTGCAGGGGAATCCAATCTTTTGCTTTCCACTGCATTAACTGCCAGGCTGGTGATTTTCAGGGCTATTGTGTTTGCTTCTGTTGTTTTTAAGGCTACAATAGAGCTGCTAAGAGAGGCATGAGGATAAAGGGGACACCACAAAGCAAACATACCACGCTCACTGTTTTTTACCAAAATTTCATGATTTCTCTAAAATAAAATATCTTCAGACTGTAGAAAGCTTTGATTAGATTCTAGAGTTCAAAAAAGTTAATTTTAACAGGTTTTGCTAGTGTATTCAGTGCTTTTATGGAGGAATGGTTGTTGGAGTGTTTTACTCCTTCATTCTGTGTTTCTTCATTTTTCTTTTATTTTAAAATGATTATAGCAGATTAGAAAAATACTTTCAGCATTTGATAATAATGTAAGGATGAATAATTTGTGGCATTTATATTTAACAAAATCAAATTCAATCAAATTAAATATGCAATCATTAGGCCTTGGTGTTACAAACAATATGTATTTGAAATATATAGATATTAAGAGAGAAAGAGTCAATGTTTTGTGGATCAGGATTTAACATACCAATTTAACACACTCCTACAAGAAGTAATTGTACTTACACTAAAATAATAGTGTTACAGGATCCTACAGTACTCTTAATACAGCGATATTTCAGAATCCTCATACCAGACAAAAAAGGATAATTTACATTCTCTTTAGAATCCCATGGCACCATTATAAAAATCTCCTTAGCAACAAAGAAATTTTCTAAAAATTTGCAAAAGTAGACTTTTAATACTGACATTTTCTGAGTATAATAAAACTTTAAACATGGAAGAATCAGAGAAAAAACAATATGTTAGACCTACTCAATTTGAAGTAAACACTCTTCTAAATAACTCAGATTAAAGGGGAAATCAAAACTGAAAGAAATTTTAGCAGCTATGACTATTTTAAATTTTAAGAAAGCTACCTTTTCAAATAGCAGCTATTATTCTTTTGTAGACACATTAATTTCTTGACATTCCTTCAGGATGCAAATTTCAAATAAAAAGTTGTTCTCTTTGTATTTGCTCTTTCTTAAAAGCAGATTTTGACAGCACAAAATACTGTAATACCCATAATCACATTTCCCCAAGGCTACCACTTTTACCACTCCTATTTTGTGCTCTTTCAAGGATTAGGTTCTCAACTCTGAATAATTACATCTCTATCTTCTGGATTGACAATTTTAGACATTATGTACTATTTCCACCTTTTGAAAAATCAGGATTTATTCACATTACTCATTATTTCTTCTTGCTTTTGTCATTTTTATACTTCATACTGTATTTTTTACTCTGATGTGGTTACTTAATAACTTTAAGCAATATTTTAAGCCACTCTTTTTCCCACTGTAATAAGTTCAGACAAGTGTCTACACTATTGTGTAATAGGAGGATAGGACTGACTCTACCATGTTAGCTCCTTCTCATCTCAAAATCTTATATACTTTAATTTTTATAATGTCAAACAATAAGTTTACATTTAATTCATCTGTCCTTGGTCAAATATCTGATCAAATGTTCAAAGTGAATTGTAATTTTACCATTGTAATTTTTTCACTCCTTGGTCAAGGAATGTACTAACATTTACCTTTCTTCCTCAATAGGCTCAGTGCCAGGACACCTGTGACAGCTGGAAATATACTCTATGGAGCATTCAAAATCACAACACATTTTATTTTGCTTCCTATTGTCATTAACAAAATCATACAATGGTTTGTTTGTTTGTTTGTTTGGTGGCATTATATCCTTAAAATTATCGAGCCTTTGAGAGAATTTTGACCAAAATTATAACCTAGTAATCTGGTTGTGTTTTTCTCTCCCTCTGTCTCTCTCTCTCTCTCTCTCTCTCTCTCTCTCTCTCTCTCTCTCTGAGACAGGGTCTGGGTATGTAGTTCAGGCTAGCCTTGAACTCACTAGATA
>NW_004624757.1:17344844-17359121 GCF_000247695.1 Heterocephalus glaber | reverse complement strand
TTTGGCAAATGGTTAGTACTCACTTTCTTTCTTAATTAAGAATGTAGAATTAATTTTGTTAATATTGACAGCTGGTATAGGAGATTATTGTCTTTATGTACATCTGCCTCATTAAGTGTCTTTTTTTTCTTGAAAGGAAAAAATGCAATTTCTGGGCTGCATGAAGGAGGCATATGAGTTTGCAGGCTTTACTTCAGAAGACCGGTGACCAATTGCAGTCAGACACACTGCTCCTTACCCCAGGGACAAAACAAAACAAGCATTGATTTACATCTGCTTCTGTTTCCTAGGAGGAACTGCTAATCAGGGATTATCTTAAATGAAGTTTGGCTTGGGCTTTTTGGAGCCCCACATGCATTGTGAATTCAAAGCTCTACTGGGAAGAATGACTCTCACTTCTGAAATTTCTTTCTGTGTATTGTGTGACTTCTGATTTCCCCAGTTCAATTTTTGACCTTTCTAGCACTTTATAAGTTTGACTCTTAAAATATCTCTTGTTCTTTGTCTTTGACAAGGGAATATATCTAATTAATACTGGCTGAACATCTCTAATCTGAAACTATAAAATACTGCAAAAGTTTTTTGAGTATTCTGTCTGCACTCAGAAGGTTTTGTACTTTGGAGAATTTTGGATTTCAGATTTTTGAGTTGGGACATTTACCTGACAAAATCTATGCAAATATCCCCAAATCCAAAAAACTTCAAAATTTGAAATACTTCCAGTCCCAAGCATTTCAGAAGAAAAATATTCAACTTATAATTGCCAAAATATGTTTAAACATTTTGCTGCCATCTTGTCTTTTGATCATATTGTTCATATTTTAAAATATCTTTTAAAAACACGTTTTTGATTTCAATTTGGTTATTTCTAATGAATTATAAATTTTATATCTTATTCTGTTATTGTATTTAATTATTCTTAAAGTGAGAACAAGCTAGCATAGTCTATTTACCCATCAAGGTAAATAATGTATCACTTGAATTAATAATCATTGTTTGGTACACAGTAGGTCTTCTGTTTTGTGAATCTTCTTCTAAAAATTATATTAAGATTTATAGTAAAAACCTCAATAATTTCTTAAAACTATTTGAGCATTTTTCTGGTCCTTTTGCTCATGATAGTTTCTTAAACCAAAAAAATTTCTCTTCCTGCTTTATAGTGGGATTTTTTAATTTACTTTTTTTTTTTGATAACACATGGTAGTCAATTCTGTGGGTTCCATCACTACCTAAACATATCTGTAGAAATACAATCATGCTGAAGTCTTACTCATAATTCATGAGTTCACAAATTACACATATTCCCTGAATGCTGGTCTATGCTCCTGCCACTTATCCTGAGTCTCTTGACTCTCCTGTTCTCCTAAGTCTTTGTTTTCCCACAAGGTGGCCACTATCCACATCTGTGTATTTCAATATCAATTCATTAAAATTAAATAAAATAAAAATGTTAGTTGCTCTAGCCATATTTGATGTGCCCCACCAGCACATGGTAAAATAGTACCATAATTCTCTGATGAGCAAAATAATGGTCTCCCAAAGACATTCAAGTTTGAATCCCT
Source organism: Heterocephalus glaber (assembly GCF_000247695.1). The sequence goes on along the minus strand of NW_004624757.1, from coordinate 17,357,559 downwards.
GGAAACTAAACAAATTATCTCCACAGCAAAAGAGATTTTATACAGGTTCCTAGGGTTAAGGACCTTGAGATGAAGAGATTATCCTAAGTGAGCCCAGTGAAATTTACAAAGTCCTTCTAAGGGAAAAGGATGGTAGAGTAAGGAGCTGTTTGAACTCATTAAGTCTGGCTGGCTTTGAAGATGCAGGAGCCAGGAAAGAAAGAATGTAAGTGGTAGTTAGAAGCTGGAATTGGCAGGAAGAAAAGAAAGAAAGAGAAAGAAAGAAAGAAAGAAAGAAAGAAAGAAAGAAAGAAAGAAAGAAAGAAAGAGAGAAAGAAAGAAAGAAAGAGGAAGGAAGGAAGGAAGGAAAAGAAAGAGAGAAAGAAAGGGAGAAAGAAAGGGAGAAAGAAAGGAAGAAAAAGAAAATCCAGATTCCCTCCAGAGCCTGCATGAAGGTGTGTACAGGTTAACATCTTCATTTTAGCCCAGCGAGAACATATTGGACTTTTTTCCTACATAAGCAACATCCCCATAGCCTTAGTGTATCAGTCTGTGCACAGTTCCTCCTTATGCTGCAGCATAAGTTTTAATACAACTTCTTTCAAATAGCATATTATTGCCTTTTCATGATCTCTACCTTGAGTAGAGAAAGTTGAGCTGGTATACTAATAGCTGCTAATACCAAATCCAATGGGCACATAAAGCAGCCAGAAACTGGGGCTGAGAACACCAGAGCCCTTGGCCATGCACTGAAATTGGGTGCTGAAGGCCACCAGTAGCCAGGGAAAGATGCAAAGCCATGGAGCATTGCTGGGAGCCACCATCTCAGTGGAAAGTAGCTGCATGCTGCAAGCTGCAAGGGAGAGTGCTAACACTAAGTGCTTGGAGTTGCTGGTATTCAGAGCTCAGAGTTGTTAACACCAAAAGAGCTGCACTTTATCAACTTGTGCTTTCCATCTGAGATGAGCAAAAGAACCTTCAGCCAATTGTTAACAACAAAATTTTAAGTAATCAAGTGTGTGAAAGTGAGACCATCATTTACTTTGGAAATATTTCCTTTCTATGTGTGTTTAGTTTCTGAGATGATTGCATTTACTATCATAATTTTGAATAGATAACTATAAAAGTTGTTGATTCCTATATTTATATCTCCAATCTACAGTCTTCTTCTGAATTCCTTTAATTTGACAGCTCCAGTTACATGTGTAATAGATATCATAAACACAAATTTTCCGAAACTTAATTCTTGATCCCCTTACTGTATTCATGTTTCACATGTAACTTTCTCATCTTAGTTAATAACTAAGTTAACTAGGTAATTTACCATTTTAATTTCTTAGGCAAAACACTAAAGTCATCTCTGACTCTGTGTTTCTTTCCTAACACTCATGCAACCTATCAAAAAGCTTGTTGACTATAGAAAGGTACAATTTAGGAAGGGCAACATGAAAGAGATATGCAGGGTAAGGAAGGAAGAGAGGGAAGTGCATGATCTTCTATCCCTCTCCAGACTTGCCACACTCTCAGATCCTTCTTTGATGTGTTCACTAATCCAGAACTTCTAAAAATCCCACAGTTGAGAGATATTAATGGAGTTTTTATTAAGTAGCCACTTTTTATTAAACCATTGGCCACTGGTGATGGACCACCATCATTAGCCCCTCAACCCCCAGAAGCCAGAGAGTGAGAGTAAAAGTTCCAGCTTTCTAATCCTGCTATGGACTTTTAGTGACTAGCTCCTATCTTAACTTTCTGGTGACCACCAGATACCTGTCATCTCTTTAGAATACAAAAGATACTCTTATCACTACTGAAAAAAAAGCCAAAGCCATTAGCAGCTGTATGTTGAAAACCAGAGACCAAAACCAAATAGTTATTATTTCATATTCTACCTATAACATATCCTGAGTATAAATACTTTTCATCACACCCTCTTCCAAGCCACCATCATCTTTAGTCTAGAGACTATCATCATAGTTCACTCTATTAGTTAAAATCCAGTAGTAGAATAACAGCACCTAACTTCTTTGAAGGAATAATAGAAATCAGTTAGTTTTTTAGTCAATCAGTTGTTTAAAATAAAGAAAAACTAAAAGAAGAATGAGGACAATGTAAACATTAGCTATTACATGCAGCTTCTATGCCTAGAGGTAGTATTACTGTGACCCAAGAGACAAGATTATCCAACATAAGTGTCAGGAATAGTGGCCTGTCTAGCAGGGACTGGCTATAGAGCATATTCAGAATACTTGACACACAACTCAAAACAAACAGGAGGGAGCAAGAACCTGTCTTCTCACTTCTTCATGTCTTTAACTTTGTGCCAGTGTTTCTCCTGGATCAAGTGAGTCAGCAAAGGAGCACGGGAAGTAGATTCTCTGAGCATTCTCTTAGCATACACCTAATCAGAAGAAAGACAGGGAAAACAGCACATTTCCTTACTTGTCCCCACATACTATGAGAGCTGTCTATCTACCACCACTCCCCAATACATACGTATTCGGTTCCTGTAGAGTAAGCAAAATAATCCTTCAATAAATAAAAATTATTTCACTCTTTTACTCAAAATCCTATCATTGTCTTTTTCATCTGACAGAATAAGAACAAAGCTCTTCACAGAGAGCTGCAACATTCCTTCACACGGTCCATCCCACTCCCATTTTGCCTCTTTACCCTAATCTCCCGCTTCTTTTTCCCTCTTTTCTCCAACTAAGTGAGCAGCAGGCTGTTCTTTGAGGACATCAGGAACTCTGGAGATTTCCTGCTGCTTTTTTTCTTTTTCCCTGTGAACTGCTTTGATTACTCCTTCATATACTTCAAGATAAGTGCAAATGTCATGATTTAGGCTACAGAATGATCCGTGAACATTATAACATTGTGCCTAGAACAATTAACAAATACTGCATTGTAAAATAGCTGAACTGGAAGGTCTATTTAGTGTCCATTACTTTTACTGATGCTGGTGATGCCTTTATTGTACTAAATTATTCTAACTTTATATGTTTTTATTGTCTTTATCTATGATTTGGTATCTAATGAGAAACAATACCAAAATGCTAACTATAGGAAGAATTGAACAGGCAGAAATATGAAAATGCAAATGGCACCCCAGAACATTTCCTTTCTTAACATTGTTCAATGCAGTTCATTTCATGGTTCAATTCAGCACAGTGTCCTGGTGGAATAAAATAATAATAAGGAGAATGTAGAATAATTGAAAGAATGCAGTAGATGAAAACAACAGTTTAGTTATTACATCAAAACAAGTGCTATCTGAATGAATCATACATTTGACAGACTTCAATATGAAGAAGCTAATTTAGTAGAACAGTATTGATTGTATGTCTCCTGCCTTTCTTTTATTTCATGGAAATTTTTATTAAGTGCTGACTCAAGCATAGAGTCACATGCTGCTACATTTTGGAAATGTTTCTTATTTATCTTCAGTAAAACAGAACCAACACAAAAGCACATGATTTAAAAGTAATATTTGCTGCTGAAAAACACTTCTTATCCTCACACCTTTCCCACACACATGAGTTACTTTTCTTAAATGAGATACTACCTCTATTATTGCTCTCAGCCACCATCAGTTGTGCTTTGTTTGATTTTTCAGTGTTGACCTGCAATCACTTTATCTGGCCAGTGCCAAGCATGGCACCTCATAAAAGCAGCCACGATCCTCATCTTCGATCCTTTCCTTATCCTGCCCTTTTCAGTTGATTTTCAACTGGTCTGAAGAAGTGGAATCCACTTCTTCACCTCTGTGTCTGAGTTGGACTGGTGAACAGAATATGGTAGACGTGACCAAGACTTCTAGTATCTTCTGTGTAACACTATTGATCAGAACGCTGCCCCTACCATGTGCACAGATGGATGTAGCCTGCTGGAGATTAGAGAAGAGAGGCAACCCTGAGCCACACAGCCCCTGGTGACACAGTGGCTGACCCCACACATGTGATTAGTTCTGAAGACACACAGCCAAGCTTAGTCCAAACACACAATGTGGAGATATCTTAGCCAAATTAATAGTCATCTTAAGCCCCTCTGTTTTGAGATTCATTGTTACATACAAATTGTCAGGTAGCATCTTTGCTGGCAAATGAAAAAGAAGCAAAAGTTACTGGTTTTATTTTGAATTGAAGTTTGAGGATTTTTTGGTGTTTGTTTTTCATGTTTGTACAGCTAAGGATTGAACTCAGAGCCTTCACATTACACCACCAGCCCTTTTATTTTATTTTTAAATTTAAATTTAAATCTTGAGACAGGTTCTCATTAAGTTGCCCAAGCTATGCTCAAACTTTGATCCTCCTGCCTCAGCCTCCCAGAGTGCTGGGACTACAGTTGTGTGCCACCATGTCCAGCTTCACCTTAACTTTAAACTGGAATAATGAGGGGTCTCTTTGAAATGAACAGGTTATAGAACTGTCTTGTTTGTTCCCACTAACATCACCTCACTGGAACTCAGTTCTAGACACAAGTGTCTGGCACTGTGCTAACGAGTGGCAGGGCAGTGTGTGCCTCCCCTCAGGCAACGAGAGTAGAACAAGCACTAGTAGAAAACCCCACATGTAATTATTGTCATACAAACAAATTGCTTTGACTGCTAATGTTTGTTTAATTAAATCACTTTTTTTAAATAAAGGAAGCTAACATTCTTAGAGCAGATAATTGACTCACACAAATTGGAGGAGAGTGATATCAGGTATCAAACACCCGAGCTAAGATTTGATTATCCTGGCAGTACTGAGAAGGGAGACAACGCAGTTGTCAGGCTGGAATATAATTGTTGTGGTGACCCCAACTTTGGGAAGGGTAGGAGATACTCAGCAGATATGCTGAGAAAACCAGACTATGCTTCCTTGGTGACACTAGTCAGGCAGAAAGAAGTTGAAAAAATATTTTAAGATTCTGACAGACCAACTGATTTCTGAATTCTGCTATTACTCAGGTCTTATAAAGTCATTATACCAAAGAGTCATTACTACTATACAGAGACTGAAAGAGGAGATGCCATATTTTTTATAAAAAGAAACATGGGAAATTAATTTGGAAAGTACAGATTTACCTATATTTTTGAGAATTATGAAAGTATGGTTTCTGTAGGCTAAGATGCATTAATCTGACATTATATATGTGATTTGGGTAAAGGATTTCTGTTTACTAAATATTATTTAAAATGTATATAATTTATATCCAAAAAGTACATTTAAAATAATATATCATGTATGGCTTGTCCTACGAATCATTCAATACAAGAAAATCTATCACAGTAACATATGATATTAACGATCTACAAGATATATATGTTCAATCAATTGTAAAGACTTTGCTAAGGTTTAAAGTATTTGTAATAAAAGCTCAAGTAAATTTTTAATCTTGTAAATAATCACATACAAAAATCTGCAGCAAAAGCTGGGTTTGGTGCCACCTGTTTGTAATCCCAGCACTGGGGAGGTAGAGGTGGAAGGGTCACTTGAGCCCAGAAGTTTGACACTAGCCTAGGCAACAAAACAAGACCCTGATTGTGTGTGTGTGTGTGTGTGTGTCTGTGTGTGTGTGTGAGAGAGAGAGACAGAGAGAGAGACAGAGAGACAGAGAGACAGAAGAGAGAAGAAGGAAAGAAAAGAAAGAAAGAAAGAGAGAAAGAAAGAAAGGCTGCAATAAACACATATAAAGAGAAACTTTGGCCATAGTTTTATAGATCAGCAGTAATACAAGAGGGCCACCACTACAACCACTGAGTGACAAAGTACTTGAGGCCCTGTTAAACTATGTGGTAAGAAAAATAAATGAGTTACAAAATTTGAAAGGGAAAATGATCTAGGGGAAAATATAGCTCCCAACCTGCTAGATGTCAAATATGCCGAGTTCATGTCCCCTGAAATAAGAGTTCCAAAGGACAAAGAAGGTTAAGAGTAGGAGAGGTTTACTGACAATAAGAAAGCTCCTAAGAGAAAAGAGGGGTCCTAGAAATGACTGAGGCTGCTTCTCTAAGAATGTTTTATAGAGCAAAATCACAAAGTAGGTAAAAATCATGAGGTGAGTACAAGGTGGGTCCAACTATAATCAACCAATAAAATTACAAGTATAGCTGCTTAACTACTATCCATCCAGTAGGGAAACAAAGTCACATTGCAAGGGTACATGGAAAGATCAAAGACATTTTTGGGAAGGAGTGGGTCCGGAGGTTCTGGTCACTCCTAAGGGTGACTGACGTCTATCTGAACTTTACAAGACCAGATGAAACTGTAGTATAATTTCAAGTTACTGCGTATCCCTTAGGGAGGCATGTAGGCCTGGTGTTTGCATCTTTGTCTTGAGGTCTGGTCTTCTTCCAATCTCCTCCAACCACAATTCTGATGTCTTTATTTTTTCTGATGTCTCCCTTGATAGCCCAGTCCCTCTCTGACTGTATATTAATTTCTATCTAACTTATCTGTCTATAATGAAATGACAAATCTTTCATTATTTTAAAATGAGATATGCAGAAGAAATAGTAAGAACCAGGAATTATTAAAACTGAAAACTGAAGGAAGCAAATTTAGTATATTCCAGATTAACTTGCCTTAGGAAACTCTCACAGATGCAACAAACAATAGACTTCCAGTTCAGGAGAGAAATTATACAGCAATCTGTGATTGTCTTTGAACAAATCACTTAGACTCCTCAAAGAAATAAGGATAAAAAGGACCCATGCATGGAACACTAAAAGTTACTACACAAAACTAGTAAGAGATGAAATTGGAAAACTATAAAAATGAAAAAACACTCTTGCGAATGGAACTATAAGGTTGAAATAAACAACTGATGACACCACTAAAGAAAGAACTAAATATTCAAATATAGAACTGATGAGTTAGGTGGCAGTACCAGAAAAAGCACATAGAAACACAGGAAAGATGATCAGCAGGGTTCTCAGCAGGGCCACTTTGTTTTTTAATCTACACTTACATGTTATTGTGAAAAGCCAAAGTTAAAGAGAGTGTGTAAATGCAGCCAAAGAAAAGAAAAATTACTACAAATGAATGCTATCTAACAAGAATTATTGTCAGTAACACAATGTGCCAGAAGTTATATATTTTCAAATTTCAGTGAAAAATGATTCTTTCAAGACAAATTTCAATTGTGAGGGTAAAATACAAGTATTTTAGATACTCGAAGTTGTCTACCACACAGTTACTGAAAAATGACTACAGAATGAACCTCAGCAAGAAAGAAGATATTATCTGAAATTAAAGTAAAGTATCAGGAAAGAATTGTGCACAAAACAACCAGCAAAGCATGTTGGTGAATTTAAATGACTATTAACTGTTTTTAAAACTGTGTACTGTGTTTTAAAACAATTTGTAACAAATTGTAAAAATTTGTAAAAAATGATCAAGATGTAATATGTATAAGTACTAATTAATCAAGATGACTACAATTATTATGTATCACAAACATATACTAAAATTTGAAAAGCAAAAAGATCAATTTGTAACAAATATTTTACATGGGATTATTAAAATAGGAGTAGTATTTAGTTCAGAATGTAGTATCTGCCTGCTTTCAAGGAACTGAGATGAATTAGGATTTGAACATAGACATCCAAATTTTTATACTTGGTATTTTAACTGTGATTAAAAAACTAAAAGAAATTGAATTGAGACTTCAAACCACTCTCTTGTGAAAATCCTGAAAGTGTAGTGTGAATGTGTGTGGGGGGTGTAAGTGTTTATTCATATGGACAATAAACTATATTTAATGTATATAATTTTTTAAAAGTCTTAATTATTTCCACTTGCCACCACAAACCCAGTCCACTCATCTTTTGACTAGTTCAGGTCTGCCCACATCCCCTCTTCCCATCCAGTGTGCTGTTTGCTATAGCTTAAGAATTCTGTATCTCCTAAGTTTGCTGTAAGGTTTCTCAGTTCTGATCATTCATTACACTGGTCAACATTTACCCACTAAACATGGCTCAAGCTTAATGGGAAGATGCAGAATCTTTGTCTTTACGGGTCTTGGCTTTTAAAAGTATACTCAAAGTTTAATAAACCATTATAAACTTGGAAGTTAGTTCATTTACTCTATTTTAAAGTCTTTTTTATCAAAACATTTTTAAATTTTCAGAAATAGACATATTCTTGGCTTTGCAACTTACCATTCTGCACATCACATTTACTTTTTTAAAAGCATGGTTGAAAAAAATCTAAAATTCGAAGACAAATTATTGCAAGTCCAAGTGTCAAGGAACAGATGCCTTATTTGCTTTAAGGTTTTATTGATTTTGTACTTTATTTAATGGCCAAATAATATATTTGATGTAATATACAAAGTGATATTATGATGTAGATGTGATACTTCATCAGATGCTTTTTTCCCCAGGAACAATTGTAAGCAACAATTCTTGAAGCACCCTACCTTGGACACCACTGAATCCTTCTGAGAGGGAGTTAGGTCTTTTCCTGGATTTCACATCTTAGGCAGTTATAGGAAGCTATTAATTAAAGTGTGAAGTGAGAAAATGTTGCTTGAATGACTATAATATCATCTCACATATGTCTTTCTAATTTAGTGATATGCTATGTTGGACTCTTGCCTTTTAAATAATTTAGTTAAAAATAATAATTAGAAAAAATAAGATTTAGAATCCAGCAATGAAACTGAGAATCTTAGAAGTCATTTAACTAAACATTAAACTAACCCATAGTGTTTCTAAAAAGCACCTCCATTATTTGCTCACTACCTGTAGGGAGGTTTCGTTTAGTGACTATTCATTGTTAGGGCTTCCTCTCCTTGGGATCCAAAACTCTTTTGCTGCTATTATAACTCATATATTTTGTCAGAATCTACAGAACAACAGCAAGATCATTTTCTAGGTTTCAAGGAGGATAAGGTTACTGACTCTTCATAGTTCTTGATGCAAAAATCAGAAAGTGCTTGCTTTCAGGAAGGAGACTGACTAGAAAGATGCTTAAGGGAAAATTCTCTGGCGAAGGAAATGTTCTTTCTTATTTTCTATGGTATACAACATTGTCACACCTAATATTTAAGAATTACATATTTATTGCATGCAAATCATCCATCAATTTTTTAAAAACTCCCAACAGTACTAAGTAATATACCAATTCTTCTAAAAAAAAATCTTAAATTATTTTTGTGGAGCATAGGTAATGGGGGAAAAATAAGAGCTAAGATACATCATGTTCAGGTACAAACACCCAATGAGAAATGTAAATGTATTAGATACCTAAAATGCACCAATTAATATATAAATTTAAAAAATTATTTTTGTGGAGTTAGTGTTATTGCATGCACACATTAAAGGGCAAACATTAATTATTTATTCATATATAAATAGCTAGAAAATAACAATTTTCCAACTGAATTATATGAATGACAATTGAGAAGAAGAAAAATGTCAGTTTTCTATGAGAACTTTAAATGATCAAATTTTTATAAGCATTAATGATTATCTTTTAAGTTCTACAAAATGTATAAAATTCTAAGCACAAAAATTTCAGCTAAGATTCTTAATCTGAGGCTACAGAGAAAAGCCTAGAAAATATATTTTTGTAAAGTTAACAAAAATTTACCAATGACAAACTAGCATTATAATTTTTAAAAAACCAACTAGTAATGACTTCACACTGGAAAGAGCAGAAAAATGTATAACTTTAAAAGTCAAAAGAAACTGTTGTTAAGAAGCTGACTTCTTTGAATGAAATAATGTCTAGATACATAAACAAAATGTGTCCATAAAATAAGACAGGGGTCCCCAACTATGGTGGGTTAGGAAACAGGCACAACAATAGAGTTGAGGGGTGAGTAAGATAGCAAAGCTTTGTCTGTATTTGTAGCCACTCCCTATCATGTTCATTACCATCTGAGCTCTGCCTCCTGTCCAATCAACAGCAGCATTAAATTCCTACAGAAACAGGAACCCTATGTCTCCAGGCTGCATAATCATTAGCTCAGTTTTTGAAAGAGTTTAAACATTACTTCCCAACCTCAAAAGACCTCCAAACTTGGAAGGAATAGATCTGCTACCCATTTTTTAATAACCCAGGTGAATCAACTTTGTGCTAGAAGAGGATCCAGTGTTTGAGATTGCACATGATGATACCCTTAAGAAATATGTCTGGGGACCAGGGTTTTAGTTCAGTGGTGCCACCACCTGCCTTGCAAGCATGAGGAACTGAGTTTGATCTCCGGTACAAAAAAAAAAAATGTTTGAAAAACATCCAATCTCCATCCATTCTACATTGAAGTCAAGGTTGAATATTTTAAGTTTGCCACAAGAGCACTAAAATGTCTGCTTCCATTTCCAACATCCTATCTTTGTAAAGCAGGGTTTTCTGCAGTGACAGCAACTAATATGAGGTTACTGAGTAGATTGCACACAAGCAACACGATTCAGGTGTCACTGTCTCCCAGATGGAACCATCTAGTTGCAGGAAAAAAACCTCATGGTTCCGACTTATTCTTCATTATGATGAGTTTTATAGTAATAATAGAAATAAAATGCATGATAAATGTAATGTTCTTGAATTATCCCAAAAGTATCCCTCATCCCCCTAATCTATGGAAAAACTGACTTCCATAAAACTGGCCCCTGGTGCCAAAAAGTTTGGAAACAGTTGAAATAGGGTACTGAAGAAGACTGAGACACTATCAAAGAACCAAAGGTAGTGAAATTGAAAGAGATAAATCAATATGAAATATGTAGAATGGTGAAGGCTAAAATTAGGTGTTTAAAGAAGTGAAATATTAATTTCATTATGAACTACTAAACTTACTATTGTCCCAAATGAATTTTAGAACATTATAAAGATGTTTTTGAACAGTTTGAAGGTATGATGATTCCATGAAACCAGTGTGTCTTCACTTGAAACCTGCCCAGTCAGTTTTAGATTCTTGTTAATGAACTAATCAAGCCAGAGAATTTTAAGCTGTATGTAGCTCTAACTTACCAATGTTTTTAAAAATAAGAATAGGAGAGGAAATATCAAGTGTGCACTGCATGTAATAAAAAAAGACATTGTTTTGGGAAGATTTTGTTTCTGTTTTGTATTTCTGTACGTGTGTACACCTTCACAGTGAAAGATATATTTCTTATTTTGGGTTCAATACCAGAAACATTTGGAAGCAACTGTTCTATTAGGCTAGTATATAATATTTGAATTAAAAAAAAAAGAGTCTGATGCTATAGGAAGTTAACTACTTTATCTAATTTGTTCCACTTACGAGCTTGGGTAACACACTGCCATTTTAAATATTGTAATCAAATGACTCAGCATTCAACCAACAATACTGATGTCTTGTCAGTCTTATACTAGAAATTCCCCAGTAAATATTTTTGCTTTGTCCAAGATATTTTTCCTTGTTAGCATCATCCCACTAACAAGAAAATAGATCCTGTGATTAGCACTTTGCCTGGAAGTGTATCTTGCCTGTTCTGCTTTGTTCTGAAGGCTAAAGCAGACATCATCACCACTGCTGGTCTCATAGCAGCTTTTCAGCTTTTAAGGAGAGGGAGAGGAGTCTTTGGACTTACATCAAACTGTAGTCAGTCAGTGCCACCCAAGGCCAAGGTTCCTTTGTTATAGCATCTCACAGGTACAATATTTTCAGTTCTCTATTGCTACACATTTTCTCCATGCATATGAAAACTGTGGAGAGTCAGTTAATCTACCCCATACACATGCTGTGCTCAGAAGCATCCGTCTCTTGCTGTTCCAGGGAGAGGATGCCAATCATCAAGTGATCTGCTTGTTGATTAGTTGTCGGGATGGAAGTTAGACACCACTTTGTACTTGGGGTTGTCATCATGGGGGTGTGGCAGCAGGGAGCATCCTAATGACTCAGTGAAAGTATTCAACAATTTCCGTTGTCTCCGATGCCAAAGACATATCATGCCCTGACATTGAAACCATTCTTCCAGCTACAGACATTTTCATACTCCAGACCTCAAGATCTGGATCTAGACGCCCACCACCCACCCGCAGAGCCAAGTGAACAGAGCCATGCGGGCAGAGCACCCCAGGCTGACTGAGCCCAGCTCTGTCCGGCAGGCCATGCCCTCTTGCAACCAGGAGCCAGTGAGGACGCCCTGACATGCTCACCAGCCACCAGCGGAGCTGCCCAGGAGCCTGCAACAACAAAGCCCCCCACCCCACCCCTGGCCTCTGACTTCTTGGTTGTGCAGCTACCTGGTTCCACACTACAGAGGCACAGGAGGACATAAAGTCCATTGTCCTGAGCTACAGAAGTGAACAACAGAGAGAGGGCCTCTCTCAGGCTCCCTGATGAAAACTGAAGCCCACTGGAAAAGTGGAGAGAACCTCTGCAATAAAGGCACACCAGACCACTGTACTTGGTAAGTTGGAGGGATCACCACCTCCCATCAGAACTTGGACTATCTTCAGGGGAAAGGCAGCTTGAACCTGCAATAGAACCTTGCAGAGTTCAACCCTGCAGGAGGTCAGGGAGCTCAACTTGGAACTTGTAGCCAGAAATCTGCCTGAATCTCACAGGTCTGGGAATAGCTTACTGAGACTCATTGACTTAAATCTGCACACTGCTGCCCACATGGTCTACTGTGACAGCAGAGACATACACTGAAAGAGGCCCTTCACTTTTATCTTTTATTTGCTATTTTCAAATTACCACTATTTTTTGCTCTTATTTTTAATTTTTTTCTTCTTTTTCTACTCTTAAAATTTTTATTTTTCTCTTTTTTCTTTCTTTT
>NW_004624757.1:17324089-17334240 GCF_000247695.1 Heterocephalus glaber | reverse complement strand
AATAGAAAAAAAAAGAGAAATCAACCAATAACAAATGCTAGTGGGGCTGTCAGGAGAAAGTAACCCTTCTCATTGTTGGTGGGAGTGTGGACTGGTGCAACCACTTTGGAAATCATTATGGAGATACCTCAAAGAACTAGGGCTAGAGGTCTCATTTAACCCAGCTATTCCCCTGCTGGGTATCTTCCCCAAAGAATTAAAAGTATCATACTACAGCAATATATGTGCACCCATGTTTATAGCGGCACAGTTTGTAATAGCTAAAGTTTGCAAACAGCCCAAGTGCCCATCAACTGGAAACTGGATAAAGAAGATGTGGTTTTTAATAAAATGGACTACTACTCAGCCATAAAGAATGAGAAAGTAGAGACAGTTATAGCTAAATGGATGCAGATTGAAAGCTTACTCATAAGTGAAATAAATAGAAAACGTGCAAATACTGAATAGTTTTTCTAGTGTGAGATACTGAAAGTGTAAATAAGAATAAAGTGATTACAATGAATAATTGATAATTTGAAATAGGAAGAAAAGATCCAAAGGGGTAGGGGTGGTGGGAGGGGAAGGGGAAAGGAAAGGAGTAAACGAAAATTTATGAGAAAAGAACAAAAATGGAAACAAAGTCTATGTAAATAGTGAAGGGTGGAGGGGGTGAAGGGCACACAGGTAATGGGGAAAAAAATAACCAAGATACATCATGCGCAGGTACAAGCACCCAATGATAAATGTAAATGTATTGTTTACCTAAAATGTACCAGTAAAATAATTTAAGGGGGAAAAAAAGATCTGGATCTATGAGAAGTGTTTCTGACACCCAGAAGACCGACATTCACCACATTTCTGTCAGAGTAACAGGCATCTCACACCAGCATAACATCTACCCCTTTTCCTATCAGAGCCCTTGGCAACTGGAATACTGTCTTTTCCCCATTCATCTGAAGTTCTTCGACTGCTGAGACATTCTTTTTGCTCTGCAATTTTATCCCTGGCCTTTTGCACCTTAAGAAAACTTGCCATACCTGAGAGAAGCATGCTTTACTAGGTCATTTCTCATTCTTCAAATTACAGAGCTGAATTTGAACTGAATTATGAATCTAAGACTTCAAAGCCCAGTATCTATAATTTTGCAAAATTGCTTAGCTTCTGTAACTTCAAGTAAGCTGATTTATGTTCAAATGCTAAGACCATTGCATACTCAAAGAAACTATTAGAATTTTTTTGTGTGTGTTTTGTGACCCAGATGTGAATACATAATAGAAACTCTGTAACTAGTTGATTTGGCTTAATTTTTGTCAGAAAAAATTTTACCAAATAATAATTGTTATTAGACTAGATACCATCGATTTGGGGGAAATTATCATTTTAGGATGAATATCAACTAGAGAATTATCTTTACATTGCTAGTAATGATGAGGTCAGCAGAGGTTAGTTTGGGAATATTAAAGGGAGGCAGTTAGATAGAAATATATGCCATGTTTTATAAAATGTTCATTAAGAATGTGTTTACTGAAGCAGCATGTGGTTGTGCATACCTGCAGCCCCAACTACTCAGAAGGCTGAGGTAGGAGGATCACTTGAGCCAAGGAGTTGGAGGCCAGCCTGAACAACAAAATAAGAACTTCCTCTTTAAAAAGATATATGTACTTCTGTGAAAAAAATAGAATGTACTGTTCTTTGAAGAGTGGCAGAAATAAATCGTTCCAATAAAAATGACAGTGACTATAAATACCAATCTTGGCTGTGATTGTTATATTTCTCCCTGATCCTCTGAAATTGCTTTTTAATCTTTTGAAACAGATGGATATTTTAATTCACCAGGTGAGTTATCACACCATCATCTCTCTTGAGTTCCTCCCAAAATGAAGGAAAATATTCCAATTTAATGAAGGAAAGTTATGCACCTGGTGTGTTGAATTGTGTTCTTCTATATCCCCTGAAAATTATAATGGAGAAATATATGTTTTCTCTAGGCCTTAAGGAAGAGTGTGGTAAAATCAGTTGGCTACATTGTTTTCACTAAGTAGCTGATGGCAATAGGAAGTGATAAATGAAATAGCAACACTGCAGTATGCTTTTCCACTAGGATCAAAGTAGCATCCTTAGAAATTCATGCAGATAAAAACATTGTTAGCTAAAACAGGTATTGTCAAATAATTTTGTCCCATTCATCTCCTTTGTTGATTTTTTTACAAACCACTAAAATCTTTTTCAAGTTTGTAAATCTCTGCCATCACCTATCTGGATAAGTAAATTCCACTTTTAAAGATTCATTTGTAAACCACCATGCTCATTAGTCCTTAGGTACCTTGGTTAAAATGTAAACAGCTCTTCTAGCCACAACATGTTGATATTTATCATTCTCCAGCACCCTGACATGATTAGCAAGGCAGTAGGCAAGGAATAGTAACTGTGTTCACAGAGGCTAAGAACATGTGGAGAGGCAGCACGAGTATTCCAGGAGAATACTCAGAGCAGAGAGGCTCTGAGAAAGGAAGTTACATGACTTGGAAAAGGAGACCTCAGAACAAGAGTTTTCTGTCTCCCCATTCTGAAAGTGGAGACAGCCTAAAGAAATTCGGTTGTATCACAGGGAAAATAATAATTACAGTGCAAGCTACTTCAAGGTCCTCAGGAGGAATGGGCTTATAAACACTTCAGATTTGACCTCAGAACAGATTCTTTGATAAAGGAAGTTCCCAGAGCACTACAGGCAGAAATCCTTCCTTTGCCTGTAGGATTTCTACCTAAATCAGATGATGTTCCCACTGACTTAAGCCTGTTTCAACTTTCTGATGGCCCAGGCCAATGGGGAGCCATGATACCCCACTGGCCTTCCCCATAGCCATTTGTGTGCTGTTCCCTGGCTCCTCCTCAGGGATCAACCCAACCTCTGCCCTCCAGAAACTCCAACATCATCTCATCCTGACCAATGCTCAAAACTTAAGAACCCCTGGCTTAATATAACTTTCTCAAGTAACCATATCCCTCTGAGAAAAAAGGCTGCCTTTATCACAAAGTCTCATACAAAGCAGAGATGCCTATAGGCAGAGCTGAACATGACAAGATTTCTTCAAATGCAAAGTTACACTGTGCTCACTCAGGAAAGGATACCCAACAAAACCCTAGCAAAACATGGATGTCTGCAGAGGCATATTCTGTACCTGTCCCTGGTTCCCCTCTGTCATTCATTTGCCCCTCTCCCCTTTAGCTTTTCTTTTTCTGAATCAAGGGCTCTTACTAAGGGCCAAGTCCTATCTCACAATATGCATTTCATCTGTAATCCCCATCTTTTCCACCTGTGATCTGCGTATCACATTCTATCCAGGCTGGTTGTCACTCCAACGGTCCTCTCTGCCTCTTCTTCCCACACCTTCAAACCTTCGGCCTTAGTAGCCTAAAATAGTAGTAGCTAGCTGTCCTGTCCCTGGCCCTAACATCTCAAAAACCCAGGAAGAATTGCCTGGAATTTGATTCTTGTTTTTCTGCTTGCTGTAGTTACATTCTTTAGAGAAATATAATTTAAATCCCTGTACTTTAGAAGCCTCATGTGCAAAATGAGTAAAATAAACACCTTCCTTATAACAGTATTGTAAAGATTCATGTGTTAACTAACATATGTAAAGAGACTTCAGATAAACAGTTGACAAGCCAGTCTTAATTGCAGATTAGTTCTAACAATAAATCAAATGAAAATGACAGTATCTAGTCAATAGATTTCACCACTGACAGTTTTTGTCATTGTGGCAGATGTATTGGGATGCTCAATAATTTTTAGATGTTTTCAGAGTCTTCTGATAAGTTTTTAACCATCATCATAATATTTTGTCTAGTATTCAGTAGATGATCAGCAAATTATGACTATTTCTAAATATCTACACATAAGCATTCTTTTTCTCTATTGAACTTTATTCTCATCATCATTGCCATTTTATCATGCTTTAGTATGATAAAATAATTTAGTGCAAACATACTAAATTAACTGTTTTAAACTGAGAGTTCCTCAGGACAAGAACTGAAATTTTTGTGTATCCATTTTGCTTGTTGAGTACATAGATATTTAATAAACACATAAAATCAATTAATCTTATCCTTAAGATTTTCTTGAATGAAGGTAAGTAGGTCATAAAATGGAAATTATATTGCATTTGCATAAATAAAAAGATTTTGACTTTTTCCTTATTGTAGATTACAAGGATGCTTTCTAAATTATATCTCAAACTCTATTTATGGCAGTAATGAAAACAAGCTTTTATTTGAGTGACATAATCTAGTATTCATGGATTTTGTAGGCAGATTTTTACCTATTTTTCCTACTTTTTCAGTATGTTACCTAAGCAAGTAACTTCACCTTCCTGTGCTTCAGGACATTAATTTTAGATGAGAAATATTTTAATGTTATTATAAGAATATTAATAACAATTTATGTAATGCTTATCTAAAGTTATTGAAACACTGATTTTTTTCCTAGATCATGAGTCATTGATAATTTATAATTTCATCCATTTCCTTTAGACTGTCAAATTAAGCACAAAAATGAGCAAATACTTTTGTATTTAAGTATATAGTTATATATCAATAATAATGTCCCTTTCACATTCGTAACCTCTGACCCAATTTCCTTTTGTTCTTCATTGCATTACCCAATGGTGATCTTTTTAAATATTATCGGTTTTTACTGTTCAGCTCATTTTTAAAAGTTTTTCAAGTTTTCCTTTTATATCTATTGATTCTTCTTACATTATATATTCTTCTGAACTCCTTGGCTTATTTAATGTTAACCATTTTTTATTAATAAGTGTACTTATTGCTAGAAGTTACAGCTTAACAATATTGAGTCATCCAACCTACCAACATAATATAATAACATAGCATATTATTTCCCCATTTATTTAGGTCTTCTATTTCTTTCAGCAATATTTTGCAATTTTCTCTGTATGAGTATTGTACATATTTGGTTAAATTTTAATGTTAATGTAGAGAAGTTTAAAAATTTCAAACTTCCCAATGACTTTATTCAATCTTTCATTTTCTAATTTATTTTTATGTGGTCAATCTGCTGGTTTCTGAGAAAAAATATCTTTTATATTATGTTAAAACAAAAATTTGTTAAATTACCATTATTTTTCTATCAAGTTTTGCTTAATTTGTCTTAATATCATATTATGTGATGTTGATGGTCATTCTCAAAAGTTTTGGATGTTCTGTTTATTCTTGAGTGTTGAATTATGCCCATACCCTCCCCACCGCTACCACTGCCACCAGGTCAACCAAATAGATTCAAGTCCTGTTCCCTGGTACTTGTAAGTGTGACTTATTTAGAAATAGGGTTTGTGCAGATACAATCACATTAAAAAGGGGTCACAGTGGATTAGGCTAGACCTTAATCCACAGACTGGCATCCTAAAAAGAGGGAAATTTGGAGACGACAACTCAGAGGGAATGCCATGTGGTGCCAGAGACAGAGATGGTAAAGGAACACCAAGAACTTCTAGCAACCGACAGAAACTCGGATGAGACAAGAAATATGTTTCCTGGAGCTTTCAGAGGGACTGTGACCACTCTAGCATTCTGATTTCAGACATACAGTCTTTAGAGCTATGAGAAAATAAACTTCTGCTGTGTTAAGCCACAAGGTTGATAGAGATTTGTTATGACAGTCCTAGGAAAATGATACTTTAGAGCTTTAGCATTTCTCTACCATATATCTAAATATAACTATATTGCAGTGATCCTACTTGACACTATGTAGGTATTATCTGGAGACCTTTTTTAATGAGTCTGATTAATTTCTTCCCTTTACCCTGTGCATTCTCTCCTGCACCACACTGATTCATGCAGGGACCTGTCCTCACTGCATGACTGTAGGTCACTCCACATTCATGAGCAGGAAGAGGCCTGAGTGCTGTTGCAGAGGTCCTTCCCACCTGTGTTTTCCTTTGTTCTGAACTTCGAATTTCTTGGGGGTTTGTAGGATAAACTGCTCTTTCCCAGCAAGTCCTTGTCTCTGTATATATTCTAGATCTAGTTTTCTGTACCCTTCTTTCTCTACCATAGGATCCTGTCTACTTTCCAGCTTCTAGAATTTTTTTTTTAATCATTCCTGGGCTGTTGTCAAAATCCATTCTGGATTTACAGGTTCATTCTTTATATTTTCTTTCTGTTGCATCAGGAGGGTATGAAATGAATATATGTATTCAACCTGTCTTCCTGAATATGGCTGGCAATGGCTTTTAATCTATCTATTTACTTGGGTTTATTTTATGTTTTCCAATCAGGTCTTTCAAACTATATTGGTATTAGAAGCTTTTCTACATTTGACCTTAGCCAAAATGCAGAGAAGTGATTAGAAGCTTTTCTGTAGTTTTCTTTTTTTGCTTTCTTTCCTTTACCTTATCTAGGGCCCAAGAGTAAATTGTGTCTGCCTTAGCATGTAAACAAGGTAGATTTTCCTTGCATGCGAGAAATATTGATTGGTTTCGTGCAACTGAAAGATTTTTAAAATCTTGTTTATCTGAGAAATAGAGGTTGTGTGGTAATGGGAGAAGATTCCCTACTTAAGAATAATCCCCTGATATCTTATAGTGTGCTAAAGTTTAAATTTACTTATATTTCAAACTAATTACCCATCTCATATAGCTTTTTAATTTGAGAAAAGGGTAACTTGTCTTCATTAGTAAGACTGCTAATTTAGATATTTTTTTCAAATGCTACCAATAGTCCAGGTAGAATTTTTGGTTCATAAAAGCACACAAAATGTACAATTGCAATACCTCCAGTATTATTCCCTGAGGAAAATCTAGTGCTAAACAAAGGTTTCCAACTTGCACTTATGCACAGGCAATCTTGTTTTTGTAACACAGTCTCCATGATAAAATGCTTAATTAGCAGGAATCAGTTGAAACAAATATAAAAGAAACATAGGATTAAGGATTTCAACATTAAAAACAAGCCAACAGTATACAAAAACAAAGTAAGTTGTTTCTGTATTTTTTTTAACGAAAACTTTTTCAGAAAACTCTAGGATATTAGCTCTAAGCTTTGTTTTATATCTTTATTAAAAGGGCCTGAGAATGAGAAGAGTTAATTAATAAATCCATTGAGATCCTATCTTCTTTTCTTTTGATTTTCCCGTGGCATTTATTTTATATTTTAGAATATTTCTGATTTCTGAAAAATACAAAGAATCATAAAAAGAATAATTATGCACCTGCCACTACATTAATGTTGTGGTGTATTTATTTCACATTTTTTGCCTTGTACGGTGCTAACATTAAGATATAACTTAAAGCTCCCTTTCACTGCTTGTATTATGAGTTCCCTTCCTTCTTAAGGTTAGTCACTCTTCTGAGTCCTTTCTTTTTATTTATTTTCCATTTTTCTTCCTATGCAGTTCTACAGTTGCCTTTATTTTCCTTCTTTATTTTGTATTTCATAACTCACTATTTTTCCTGTGGTATATAAAATTATTCCTATATCTTTCTTCCCCTTAAGTGAGGCAAGAACATTGGCTTTACCTGCTAACTCACTTCAACATCTATTATTACTTCGAGTAGTCTAGTCTCACCGTTTGTAGCTTCAAATCTTTATGTCCATACATAATTAAATTTGCCAACTTATTTTACCAAATTTTATGTTCAATTTTTTTATGCATCCTATTTTTTTCTTCCTGAGTTTAATCTTTTTGACATATTTCTGATAGTTCTTTCTGGAAATGTATGAATACCAAACTGTTTAGCTCCAATGTGTCTGAAAAAAATTTTCCCTCCCCCTTAGGAACATTTTCCCTCCCCCTTTAATTAGGTAGAGGATTCTTGGTGGAGAATTAGCTTCTTCCAGAACTTTAATGGGAAATTATTGTCTTCAGACAGGTTTTGCTGCTCTTTGGAATTTTACCTCCAGTCTGCTTCTCTTGTAGGAATCTTTCTTCACAATAGATTTCAGGGCTTTTCTTTTTGTTGTTGCTGTTGTTTATTTTTGCTATTCTGAAGTTTCACTAGGGAATATCTAGCTTTTGACCTTTAGAGTTTAAATTTGTCCTTTATACTATTACTGGACGGTGGGTCCAGGCTTCTATCCAGGTACTTGATTTCCTGAACAAAGAATTGGACAAGACATGGAGAAAAGGAAGCAAGGTTATAACATTTATTGAAGGTGGAAAAGGATGCTCTGTAGGGTGAGACTGAGCCAATGAAAAGGCTCACAGAAGCCCCATGGATAAGGAGATGGGGTCTTTAGTATTCAAATACTTGGATTGACCTCCACCTTGTGCAAACAAGGGGATTTTCGTCCTATCAGAAACTCACTTGGCCTCAGACCCAGATATAAACTGTCCTATGGGACAAATGTGTTTGGCCTCTCACCAGATGTAAATATAGGACCAGAAACAGTGACTTTCTATTCGTTGTGCCTACACCTAAATGAAAAATTGACAGTAGCATATTCTTTTCTTTTATGCTAAATATAATTAATTTTATTGGTACATTTAAGGTATATAATATAATGACATTCATCATTGGAAATTTGCACCTTTACATAATCCACCTTGGTTCTTATTTTTTCCCCATTCCCCTGCCCTCTGTTCAACCCCACCCTATCTACAAAGATTTTGTTTCCATTTTTTCTTTTTCTCATATTAATTGCATTCCCTTTTTTCTTTTCCCCTACCCCTCCCACTTCCCCTTCCCCTTGGCACATTTGCTTCCTCTTTCACATTACCTATTACAACTTTTAGTCTATATTTACACTTTCAGTTTCTCACATTAGAGAAACTTTTCGGTATTTACACATGTGTGACCTATTTATTTCACTTAAGAGTATCGCGTCAATGTGCATCAATTTAGCTATTGATGTCTCTAGTTTTGGGTCCTTTATGGCTGAGTAATACTCCATTTCATTAAAAAAAAACTCCACATTTTCTTTATCCATGCTCCAGTTCATGGGTAATGGGGCTGTTTCCAAGTTTTAGCTATCACTAATTGTGCTGCTATGAACATGGGTGCACATATATCACTGTGGTATGATTCTTTTAATACTTTTGGGAAGATAACCATCAGGGGAATAGCTGGGTCAAATGGGACTTGCAATCCTAGTTCTTTGAGGTATCTCCATACTGATTTCCACAGTGGTTGCACCAGTCTACACTCTCACCAGCAGTGGAGTAGGGTTCCTCTCACCTCACAGCCCTGCCAGCATTTGTTATTTGTTGATTTCATGATAGCAGCCACTCTTTCCGGGGTGAGGTGGGATCTCAGCATTGTTTTCATTTGCATCTCTCAAATGACCAGTGATGTTGACATTTTTTCATATGTTTATTTGCTGCTTTTGCTTCTTTGTCTGAGATATATCTGTTCATTTCAGATGTCCATTTTTGTATTGGATCTTTAAATTTGGGAGGTCTGATTTTTTTAGGTTCTTTATAGATTTGAGATAATAGACCTTTGTCTGAGGAACAGAAGAGGAAAATATTTTCCAACATTGTGGGTTGTCTTTTCACACTGTTGGTGGTTCCTCTTGGTGTGCAGAAGCTTTTTAGTAAGAAGAGATCCCACTTGTTGATTGTACTTGTTCATGGGCAACTGAGGTTTTGTTCATAAAATATTTTCCTACACCAGTGTCTTCAAGAGTTCTACCTAACCCTGTTCCAGCTGGTTCAGCATTTCTGTTTTAATATTTAGATATTTAATCCATATCAATTTTGGTTTAGTGCATGATGAAAGATATGGGTCTAGTTTTAATCTTTGGCAAGTTGAAACCCAATGTTTCCAGCACCATTTATTAAAGAGGCTATCTTTCCTCCAGTGAGGGTGTTTGCCTCCTTTGTCAAACATGAGGTGGCTGAGTGTGTCTGGAATTGTTTCTGCATCTTCTAATCTGTTCCACTGGTCCTCAGGTCTCTTTCTTTGCCAGTACCATGTTGTTTTTATCACAGGAGCTTTGTAATAGTTTCAAGTTGGGGATTGTGATACTCCCTGGCATATCTCTGTTGCCCAGAATTGCATTTGCTATTCTAGGTCTCTTCTTGTACTAAATGAATTTTTGGATTGTTTTCTCAATGTCCACGAAGAATGCTGCTGGTATTTCAATTGGGATTGCATTGAATCTATATAGCAGTTTTGGAAGTATGGCCATTTTCACTATGTTGAGTCTTCCTACCC
>NW_004624757.1:17257785-17320954 GCF_000247695.1 Heterocephalus glaber | reverse complement strand
ATCTGTTTTGTGGATTCCATTTGTTTCCTATGTTGGGATTCCATCATGTTCCTCAGCTCCTCTATTTTTTTTATCTATGTCCTCTCTTAATTTATTATTCATGTCTTGTACTATGGGCACAATCTTTGCTGTTATCTGAGAAATTATTTCAGATTTCATTTTTTTCAGGTCCTCTTTCGTTGTCAGTTCAGGGAGTCCAGGTAGTTGAGTATCAGATTGTTCCATCTCCTTACCCTTTGGGGTTGCCTTAGGTGATCTGGAAGTATGGTTTTGGGACCTATTTATGTGTCTTCTCATTTCAATATATGCAGCATACTGTGCCTTTGTTGAAGTGACTCAGTGGTGTTGAATTCTCAGCAAGCCACTAGCAGACTTTACTCTGCTGCTCACCATTACATCAATTCCTGGGTTTAGAGTGGTGGCCTTCTTGATCCCTGAGCTGACCTGTGGTCTGGGCTGGCTTCTGGCTGGGGCCTGTGCACACTTGGGATGGTATCTAGGTGTGTATCTCACTGGGGCCCCTATGTAGCTGTTGTCTGGAAGGGCCTTTGGCTGGGGGCTGTGCACCCTAGTTCCTGTTGTCTGCACAGGCTTTGGCTAGGGTCCCCAAGCACTTATCAATGGTATCGGT
This sequence comes from Heterocephalus glaber, assembly GCF_000247695.1. Next base: position 17,320,323 of record NW_004624757.1, on the reverse strand, counting down.
CAAGCCTCTGCTGGTGTGCCTGTCTGTACAGTTTGTGTGCCTATAGAGCTCTTCTCCAGGGGGGACCCTGCCTCTGACCAATGGTGTGGCAGGGCTCTGACTGAAGCCCGTTAACCTGTGGATTCCCTTTTCTGGTGGGCCTTTGGCTTCGGCGGGTGTGCTCAAGCCTCTGGGATTGGGGCGGACCCCTGGCTGAGATCCACCTGCACCCTTGTGATCTGGGCCACACAGCTGCTCCCTGGGATCTGCAGGCACTCACCAATAGAATGGCGGGCCTCTGCAACAGTAGTATCTTCTGATTGGTCCTATGAACAGCACCAGATTCAAATGAAGGATTGAAAATAGCCCTTTTTCTGATTGGTCCACAGTGGTCAGCAGTCCCAAACCTGACATCACTTTGGATTCTATGCCTTGCACTGTGCTCTGTTTTTAGGAGCCATCTCACTCAACATTTTAGCCATGAGTTTTTATGACCTTAGACACATTTTGCCCAGTTTGTCTTCCAGTTTTCTCTAGCATTAATCTTCTACCTCAAACACCCTCGGCTGAAGTGCCAGGATTAAGTCTCTTATTTTTATTCAAGACAGGAATATATTTAATCATAATTTTGAATCTTGCTTTTTTTTTTTCTTGTGAAAGTAAAATAGAATACTTTATTACTTAAATTGTGTGATTTGTTGGCTATCTTTGTTAAATTTTCCTCAGGTAGTCAGGAATATTGGTTTGCAGGGTAATACTGACTGGAAAATTCCGCTTCAACCCCACCCCTCTGACCTAGAAGTTTTATCTTTGCTGCTGCTGCTGCTGCTTCCCAGCAAAAGCACAATGCCAGAAATTCTTAGCTCTGAGCCACTGTGAGAGGTGATAACAGTCCCTCAGACTAGTCCTGTCTCAGTCTACTAGGTGTCTGGGCTTGTGTGACCCTTAGAAGGCTTCTTCCTGTTTCCCCCACCTCAGGCCAGTGCTGCTGGGGGGGGGGGTTAGATTTTTAAGCCCTCTTCCATTTTAAATGGGGCTATGATTTCAGGCAGTGCATGCAGAATTTTCTACCCTAACCCATCAGAAATAGATTTCGTTTCTGTTATCCCAAAGGATCAAAATTTCCTGACAGCATTTGATCTGCTTCTGGCCCTAGAAACTGGCAAGTCCACAGGTTCTACTTCATCTATCACTGTTTTTCCATTCCATCTCTGGTCCACAAAGATTCTTGTCTTGCTTTTAAAATTGACCAGGTTTTTGTAATTTTCACTTCTAAGTTAACTGTATCATTATTCATGTTCTGAGAAAGGTAGAGGTCCTCAGTACCTACACTTTCTGTGTTTATCTTAGAGAAAGCAATTCCTGCATGATAATGACTGAAATATATTCTTTTTTTTTTTTTTTTTTTGGTACTGGGGATCGAACTCAGGACCTTGCGCTTGCGAGGCAGGCGGCGGAACCACTGAGCTAAATCTCCTGAAATATACTCTTAAAATATGTGTTTGTATGTTGATTTACATTTATACACAAACTTTATATTTTCAAGGCTAACAACAAATTCCTGGAAATAACCTTTATAAATATATCATGTCTTCTCCACCAACATCTGAAAAACTCATACAAGGCTCCAGAAGTAAGTATGCTTGTCCTTTCTTAAATGAGGTCATCTCTGTTGATTTTACTTCTCTTTCTGTACTTGAATATAAATCATTTGTGGGAGACAAAATAATATGTCAGATTCCACTTATTTTTACATTCAAAAATTATTTGCTTATTTTTATGAATACACTGAAAGTGTACTATTCTTACTGAAATAAATAATGCCATCTACTGGTTGAATTTTTGTCAAAAAGATGGTTGTGCAGAATTTAAGTTGGTGGAAACTCATGTCATACCTCATTCCATGCACTGCTTTTCACCCTCATACAATGGCTGAATGACAGCTAGAATTAGAACCCTGATCCAAAACACACAGCTATGTCAATTCAGCAGTGCTACTGTAACCAGAACTGCAAAGTGGAACTTTAAAAGTTAGGTCTTTTTCTTTTAGAAATAAACAGCTTCTCCAAACTTCATCCTGATGACCATATAACCCAAAACCCTTCCAATCTTCAGCCCAAAAGGAGTGACAGACTATGCAGATACCAGTCCCAGAAGGTCAGACCCCAGTTTCCTTTCCCCAAGAAAGGGTACATGAGCTGAAGATAGCTGGAAGCTCTCTTTTTGTTTTTCCTTCCCCTCTGTTCCCTATTATAAAATACTCTTATATACCTGTACACATAGAGGGCCAGGGATTTAACTCAGTGGTTCCGGCGCCTGCCTCGAAAGCACAAGGTCCCGAGTTCGATCCCTGGTACCAAAGGAAAAAAAAAAAGACAAAGAGATGGTGTTTTGAGAAAAATGGGCCTTTTCATCTAATCAGAGGTAACTTTGAATAAATCCCTTTTCTTTTTTACCAAAATAAATGGCCTCCTCTGACCATCTTTACAACTAAATTAAGACTTGAAAACTTAGCCATGTTTGAGTTGCCAGATGAGAATTTTTTCATAGTACATCCATAGCTTTCTCTAACTTTAAAAAAAAAAATTGTCTTCAGTGGAAAAAAATTATATTGAATTTAATAAAGATATGGAGTAATTTTTAAACATTATTGTTACATAAGAAACACTAGCTTCTGGAATAAGATAGCAGGACATGAAAAGATCTGCTGTTTAGCACAACCAGCACTGAGGACGCCTAGAAGGGTGGGTTGTGAACTGCTGGTTGAATTTGTCAATTTGAGGTGCAGCAATCAGTGAGAAGGAAGCATTGGACGGTACATCTTATGCTATGAATTCATTAACATGAATACAAAGAAAACAGCTAACTGAGATGGCAATTATATATCACAGACAAAAGATTAGTTTATGTATGAATGTACTAGAGATTTCAAATGCAATCAAAACTTGTCTATAAATATCTTGTCAGTAGTTATTTATAAGATAGGTTTACCATGTGTCCTTTGGATTTGATTTCAGCCAGCAGACTCAAGTTCCTTAATATTTAATTATCTTCCTCAGGTCTATAATCCTAAGGCACTTTCATTTTTCAATTAACCCTAGTATTATGGAGAACTTAATATATCAGTTCATAAATAATATGATTTTTAGGCAATATTCTCTTCATTGCAATCCTCAGATATAATCAGCTACCATTCTCAAGATCCTAACCATAAAACTGATTAACAACCAAATAAATCTCAAATTAGAGAATGCTGAAGACCCATACTGCTTTTCAGATAAAAGGTTTAAATCTCAGGGTTTTAATAAGGCAAGCCCTAATTTTCTTTTCAAAATTATTTAGGATATCAAAATTATGAATTTATTTTTAAAAATGTGAAACTATTTCCCCCCAGTTCATGATCATCAGAATCAAGAACTACAAGTTTATATTGCAAAAAAGATATTAGAAATATCAACTGTTTAAGGAATCAAGCTTTAATTATCCCATCATTTAATTACAATTAAAGACACAAATTAACATTTGGAGAAGAAAATAATTTTATACTTTTGAACTAATTAGATGAAGATAAAGCTTAGTTTTTTCTATACAGTTGAAGAAAATGAACATTTAGTATGTAAGAGGAAGATACTTAATAAACTAATGTAATAACTATATTTCCATCAAATGCTAAAGATAAGTCTTATTAAGTGCATGAAAAGGCTGAAAATGTGGGTAAGAACACTGAAGACTCAATTTTCTTGTCCAAATGTTATAGGCAGCTAATTTAGATGGAAATTAATATACAATCAGAGAGGGACTGGGAAATAAATAAATACAGATATCAGAAAAAATAAGAAAAAAGAAAGGAAGGAAGAAAAGAAAGAAAGAAAGAGAGAGAGGGCCAGGGATTTAGCTCAGTGGTTTTGCCATCTGCTGCACAAGCACAAGGACCCGAGTTCGATCCTCGGTACCAAAAAAAAAAAAAAAGAGTGACTCAAGAAAGAGAGATAGAGAAAGAAAGAAAAAGAAAGAAAGAAAGAAAGAAAGAAAGAAAGAAAGAAAGAAAGAAAGAAAGAAAGAAAGAAAGAAAGAAAAAGAAAATCAGAACTGGGGCTGGAGGTGCATCTGAAGAAGGGCTGGCCTCAAGACCGAGATGCAATGGCCAGGCCTACTTGCCTCCCTAAGGGATAAGTGGTAACTTAAATTATACTGTAATTAGCACCACCTGCCAGAGGAAGTCCAGATAGACATCAGTCACCCAGGTGGGTGACCAGAACATCCGGACCCACTCCTTCTCCAAAATGCCTTTGTTCTTTCCATGAACACTTGACTCGTTTCTCCATTGCATCAATATTACCTAAGTGGGTATTCTTGTAATCCTATAGGTAGATTGTAGTTTGGCCCATGTTGTGCCCATATTGTGACTTTGCTGCACAAATTACCCTGAAAAGGGGCCTCGATGGCCACCCATTCAAGACCCCTCCTGGAAATCCACAAGCTATTCCTCTTTCCCTATTTCCGATAAAACTCTCCTAACTTCTTCCTTTGGTTCGCAGAGTTCATTCCTTGATGCTGTGGGACCAGGGACTCTGTACATTTGACATTTGACAGGTCAGGAGTTACATTGTTCCTATATCACAAGGGGGAAATTTCCCAAGTAATCGAGGCTGATGCTGGGCCGCCAACATCACCGAGTGTGGTGATGGGATCCATTTGGCCACCTCTCTCATAGCCAGGCTTCACGCAGAGATATTGCTATGCAGGATGAGAAGTCCCATAGACAATTGGAAATTGAGAGCTGGTCCCAAAAGCATTCACTCAAGTGGTATGAAGCTGTTGCTTTCACCAATCAAGCTCAGCAATCAGCATGAAGACTGTCCAACGTTTTCATTAAGATCAGACATTTTCCATATGACTATGAGAGTTTTTGGTTGGCAGTATGTGACATACCATAGCTTCTGGAGGACATGTATTGATCATAAACACTAATAGAAATTATCAGTTTAAAATAGGACAGCAAAAGACCTTTTTTTGCAATTAATGTAAATGCTTATGTCAGTTGAAAAAAGGTAATAAATCCTCTTGATAAAATTACAATTTTTCCTCATCACATGAAATTAAAAATAAAGCCAGTAAAGGTCTATTATTTGCAAATGATGAAATAAAACAATAATGTGGGACAAACATTTAAATAATATTCCTGTGGAGAATAGAAAGTTAGTAAATGATTGTGAATTAGAGAAACTGTACTTTTCTGTTTTGTAGTTTCCTTGATTTTACATCAAATAAATTCTCACCTATAAGCCCTCTCTCTGCTCTCCACCTCTCTGGACTAAATTGTGTGTCTCCAGCATTCTTTAAAAAAAATTTATCAGTACATGTTTGCTCTACATAATGATGACATTCATAGTGGTAAGTTGGTACATGCACATAACACATCTTAATTTTTTCTTTCTCTCCCCTCCCCACCTTACTTCCCCTTCCCTCCATGCCTAGATCTCCTTCCCATTTGCAAATGATCTCCCTGTTTCCTAATATTCATACTTTACTTTGCCCTTTAAATTGTTTATACTTTGGGTTGCTCATATAAGAGAAAACATGTGGTATTTAAGCCTGTGTGTTTGATTTATTTCACTTAATATTACAGTTTCAAGATGCATCCATTTTCCTACAAATGAATCAACTATATCCTTCTTTATGCAGAGTAGTACTATGTTATGTATAAATGTTACATTTTCTTATCCATTCACTTTTTGATGGATATATAGGCTGCTTCCCAGACTGAGCTATAATGAAGTACGCTGGTATAAATATGAGTATGCATGTATCACAGGAATATGATGTTTTTAACTTTTTTGAGATAATACCTACAAGGAAAATAGCTGTGTCAAATGACATTTCTAATTTTAATTTTTTGAGAAATCTCCATAATGATCCCTATAGTGGTTGTATGAGTTTTATATATCCACCAAAAATGTAGAATGGGTCTCTTTCTGCCCATTGCCTCAACAGCTTTTGTTATCTGATTTTTTGATGACAGCCATTCTTTATAGGGTAAAGTGGAATCTTGGTTTGCTTTCATTTGCATTTCTGTAATGGCAGGTTGAACATTTTAATGCATTTATTGGCCATTTGTAATTCTGAAAAGTTTCTATTCATTTCAATTGCCCATTTTTAATTGGATCTTTTATTTGGGGGAGTCTCATATTTTTTATTTCTTTATATTCTAGGTATTGGTCCTCTGTCTGCGGAGTAGTTGGCAAAAGTTTTTTGCCCATTCTGTAGGTTGTCTCTTCATTCTATTACTTGTTTCCATTGATGTGCAGAAAAATTTCAATTTGATGTAATTCCATGTGTTGATAACTGATGCTATTTCTTGTGCAATTGGGGTTCTATTCAGAAAGTCTTTTCTTATGCTCTCATCTTCAGGAGTTTTACCTATTTTATCTTCCAGCAGATTAAATGTTTCTGTTTTAATATTTAAGTCTTTGATACATTTTGGCTTTATTTTTGTATGTGGTGAGAGATATGGACCTATGTTCTACTTTTGCATGTGTATAGCCAATTTTTTAGCACCATTTGTCAAAGAGGCTATCTTTCCTGCAATACATATTTTCCAAAATTCATATTCATAGACCTCAATTTGAGTGTATATGGAGATATGGTCTTCAAGGCAGTAATTAAGGATAAATGAAGTCATAAAGATGGGATCCTAACACAAAGGGACTAATGGGAAGGAATATCACAATCCTCTCTCCAAATGTGCACAGAAGAAAGGCCACATGAGAATACAATAAAAAGAGGAGCATCTGCTAGCCAATATTATTCACAACAGCCAGGATAGGGAAACAATTTAAGTATCCAATGGTAGACAAAGGGATAAAGAATATGATATGATTACTAATAATGTAATATTATTTGACCCTAAAAAAGAATAAGATTTTACTATTTGTAACAATGTGAATGAACCTTGAAGACATTATGCTAAGTGAAGTAAGTTCAACAGAAAAAGAAAATATTATACAGTTGTATTTATACGTGGAATCTAAAATAATCAAAGGTATAGAAATAGAAAACACAATTGTGTTTACAAGAGGGAGGATGAATGGGGAGGTATAGTGAGGATACAAAGTAGCAGGTAGGCAGGATGAACAAGACTAGAAATCTAAATTACAACAAAATTGTATTATATTTGGGACTTCTAAAAAATGAGTAGATTCATTTGCCGTTCATGGCACAAAACCAAAAATAATAGCAGAGATAATGGGTGTGACAATTTGCTTTACAATAATAATCTATTTATTCTCTGTGTATGAGATAACATTATATTGTATACCTTAAATATATGCAACAAAATTTATTTAGAAGAAACAGAGTTAAGTCCTTGCACTTTATTACAACAGCTAAGCAATGCATCAAAAGAAGTAGAAAGTTTTCTAGCTAATAGTGAAAAAACCTAGCCTCGGTCAAATAAATATAATTTGAGATATAAATTCAGACTAGATGGTATCCAGACTTTTCAACAATTTTGATGTCAGGATTCAGTGTTCATCAAAGATATTTATAGATTCTTTCAAAGTTGTCATCATAGTCCAGCAAAAGTTACATTCCCACATGAATCAAGTAAGTCAGAGGGCAAGACACAGAGCACAAAAGCAAGATGGGAGGCAAATTCTCACCAAATGTTCCTCAGGCCATGAGTAATGGAATGAAATTTTCCATTCACCATGTATTCAGTCTTCTGAAAGCAGGCTAAGGCTCTCACACAGTTACTGCCTAATATAACTACAACACTGAGCTGTGTTGACCTGGCGTTTAAAACAGGCCAGGCCCATGATCAAGGTGAATACAGTTGTTTTTTAAAACTATCCCCTGATCAAACTGCTAAAAAAAAAAAAGTCAAACAATAATCACTCAGAACTCAGTTTATAGAGTGGTTGTCAGAGAATAGCATCAATTACCCAAATAATGGTCCATTATTCACTTTCAAACATATGTAATGTGGAGCAAAAATCTTCCTCTGATAAAATTTTATTAGTTAATGTAAAATATAAATTCTCATATATATGTATTAATGCAATGGTAAAAATGAGATAATAATACTTGGTTATAAAGCTTGTTAATTGTAGTTATAGAAACCACTTTTAAAGAACTTTTAAATAGTCCTTACATATTAAAATAAAATGGGAAGTAGATTGACCTTTATGATGTTAATGGAAAATATATCACATTGATAATTTTAGAAAGAATATTATAATCTTTTACAGCCAATAAATTGCTATAAATAATTCATTCTTCTTCTATATATCTCCCCAAAAGAGCTGAAGACATCATATTACAGTGATACATGCATACCAATGTTTATAGCAGCACAATTCATAATAGCTAAACCCTAGAAGCAGCCTGTATTACCACCAACAGACAAATGGATAAAGAAAGTGAGGTATTTATACATAATGGAATACTATTTGGCTATAAAGACATTTGTAGGAAAATAAATACCCCTGGAAATACACTGTTAAGTGAAATAAATCAGACACACAAGCTTAAATACCATATGCTATCTTTTATTTGAGTTAGGAAAAGTACAAATAAAAAACATATGAAATCATCTATATTTAAACTTAAATTATGTGTTTCAATAAACTTTTCATGTTTTATAATTGAGCGCCAATCAATGCTAATATTTTCCTTTAGTATTTGTTATTAAGAGAAACATAGTTTTTTTTTTTACATGACCAGTTTATTTGAATTATTTCTTCTGAATTTGAAGGGCAATTAGAAATAAAAGTAAATATAGAGGTTACCATGTGATCCATCAAACCCTGCCCAACTCTTCAAGTTTTAGTGTTTACTCTAATTGCAGGTATTACTTACATATCAATATCTACTTTCTTCCTATTAATCGCAATAATTTTTTAGCAAGTTGTAGCCATGTTCTCTGCCTCAGTATCTAGTAATAATAGGCAGAAAATAGCATCGTTGTAAGTGTAGTTGCTCTGTGAATTTTTAAGTGGCAGATTCCCCTAAATTTTTGTCCAAGCTCACATTAAGTAGCTGAGTTCTGAGACTTCTCCATTTGGATTGAGCTCTATTCTAACTGAACTTCCTGTTGCCTCTGTGGCTCATTACCTGCTTGTGGGATTTGAGGCTTTTCAGCCAGAGAGTGATTATGGAGATTTGTAACACTGGGTATCAATTTATTTTTCATTTTGGTTAACATTTTAATTAACAAAACTATTTTTAGTGCCCTTGAAATAATATTTTTATTCTTCCAACTTTGAAATCTTAATTGTCTGCCTTCTCTTTATAAAGTTCCTTCAAGAAAGGTATTTATTAAAATGGCATTTTTAAATTACAGCGGAAAATGATTTAAATAAAAATCTAAAGAACAAAATAATAAAATAGTTGAGTTTTCTTTAGATTTAAATGCTATTTATCATTCAAATGAGACAGTTTTTTATCTGCTTTCTTATCTGATCAAGTAAGAGAAGAAAGGATGTGATTATAAATGAATGGTATAAATCAAGTTATTAAACTTATTGCTTCAAAATAATAGAGAATCTAAGCATAATAAATACAATGTTAAAATAAATAAATATTCAAGAGACCTCAAAAACTATACAATACAACCATAAAACAAAAGCTGCATTCCACTCTTCATATTTTGCATAAGACATTAGTATTGCTTGGGTTTGAAATGTCCTCCATAGGTCCACAAGGCAATGGTTTGTTCACTGTCCTATGGGGACTGGAAGGTGGTGGGACATTCAGGAGATGAATCATTGGAGTGTGTCCTCAAAGGCTATATGGGGACCTCCAGCCCTCTTTCTATTTCCTGGCTCTCTGGCTGCCACAGGGTGAACAGGCATCTATCCCACATGCACATGCTCCCACCATGTGCACTGTGCTGCCACAAGCCCAAAGCAGCAAGGTCATCATCCATGAATTAAAACCTCTGAACTATGAAGCAAAGTAAACATTTCTTCCTTTTAAGGTGATTATCTCAGATACTTTGTCAAAATAATCAAAGGTGACTAAAACACACCCAAAATACCATTTATGAAGCAGGCTGGATATATCTGTTTAAAGCTAACCACACTTCCTTTTGTATATGTACAGAACTGTGGAAAGATCTCTACCCAGTCTGCAGATACTGCTGCTATGCCTTAAGTGCACTGTGAGCTCCTCATTTGAGTACGCCTGTCTAGAAGGCATTTTATAATTTCAATAGTTATGTAAAAATCACAGGTGAATCAAAGAACTTCCTTCAATAATAAGAACCATATGTCATTGGAAGTCAGCCCGTTAGATTTTTGAAGGCTTAGGTTGGGAATGTAGCTCAGTGGTAGAGCACTTCCCTGACACTTGCAAGGCCCTGGATTTGATCCTCAGCACTACAAAATTTGTTTTAGTGTTACATGGAGCTGAGTTCTTTCTAGGAGAACTACATAGTGGCCACTGTATTTTTCTTGAGGTAATATACCAACTTCTAAATCTATTACACATGGGCTTATTTCACATGCAATTACTGAGGCAATAAATGATACTTTCCCTACCTCATACCTGTTTTCTAAGTATGCTTAAGCATGCTAAAAGTCTTGGCCTCAGTTTCTCCAAGTATACATTATTGGGCTTGTTTCTACTCCTTTATAAGAACCCCTTGGTTCTTCTCATTAAAAAATATTCATACATGTCCAGATCACTGGGCAAATTGTTCTCAAATTGAAAAACTATGCCATGGTGGTTAGGGTGGAGCATCAGCTTGCATTTCTTTGGGACACACCCAAGGAACTGGTGAAACACGGTTCTAGGTGTGTCTGTGTGGGGCATGGTGACGTGGCCTTTGGGTCCATTTCTGGTCCCTGGTGCCATTCCCTTACTCTGCATCCCAGCCACCATGAATGAAGCATCCTTCAACTGTCTCACCTTTCTCCATGACCTTTCTTCCATAAGACATAAGCCAGTTTGAATCTCTCCTCCTTTACTAATACTAAATGCTGGAACATATAGTTCAGGATTCATTTGGTTCTAGGAATTTCACTTCTGGGAGGCATTGTTATATATTGCTTTTAAAATCTGACTATGTACTTCTTTGGATAGGGTAGTGCACAAACTGTGCTCTGCGGCAAGTCATAGGTGCTATGTTCATAACACAACACATACACATAATTTATTCTCTGGCCAAATTAACTTGGAATATTTTCAATTTTAGCAAATTTAAATTTAAGAGGTTTTTAAATTGTAGGACTTCTCAGAATCTTTTATATGCTATTATGCCTGATGTTTCCTCAAAGGATGGATGTAGTACAATGTTTCTAAATATTTTACCCTCAAAAACATTTTATAATATGCCTTACCAAGCACACTTCATATTAGAATATTGTTACTCTTTGGAGAATGAAAAACTGTAGCTTTTCCAAGCATTGAAGGTACAAAAATCACTTCAAAGGTGAAACCAAAGCTATTTATGCAGCAGGAATCTGTTAGTTATTGGGGAAAATTCATGCTTCTCACAATGAACTGCTAAATTGAACAAAAGAAAAATAGGATATGGCAAGAGAACAAGGTATGCAGGCAGCTGGTTCCCAGAAAATGACCCAAAAGGTAAATTTTCCAAGTGAAGGTGAGCTAAGAGGTAGAGGTAACTTTGACTCTAAAAGAGAAAAATTTGGCTGTGTACCTGCTAAGCTCTGGGAGCTCATTGAAGATAGAAGGCTCTTCTTCTTGGGAGATGAGGGGACAACTTATCCCTGAGACTGAGTTTAAGCCTTGGACTCCAATCTTTGATTTGAACTATATCTCTATTTCTTAGAATCTCTTAAAAGGGTTAACAATTCCTTCACAAATTGTGTTTAGTTTGAATAGGAAAGTGTTTTTTTTTCTCTCACTTTTTTTTGTTTTGTTTCTTTGAGGGAGTTGCATCGCCCTATTCATTTACCTTGAGCTGATAATTGAAAGAAAAAAATACATTTCCTTTTTGCTATTTTCTCCTACTCTATTTGTTATCTTTTCCTAATGTTCTACTAGGAGTTTAGAACAAAGGACAAGAATTTATAGTAATACTTTTCAAATGCAATTGCTAAAGATTTAGTCCATTCTTATAACTTCTCTATATCATTTGACCCTGTTTTCCAGGGTGTATCTGTCACATCAACCATCTTATCGCTGCAAATGTAATAAGTATGGGCTCTATTTCTCCATTACAAGCAGTGGTACAGTGGTAACAGACTGGAATCAATCAATTAATAGCTTCTTGATAATGGAAGCATTTGCTTTTCTTTGTAATTCATTAACAACTACCTTGTATTTCTTGGCATTATTCTTAAAGCTTTTTGAGACACCTTGTAAAATATCTTACTAATTAAGAGAAACAAAGGAAACAAGATAATTAAGGATCACATCAGAATTTACTACTTACCTGCGTTATATTTCCTACAAATATTAAAATAATTGAAAATTTATAAAATTATTTTTATTTCATGCCCTTTAACAATTTTCTGGTCTATCTCAGGAAATACCCAGATACCCATGTAATACCCATAAACAAATTTATACTATTTATTACAATAACTTTTCAGTTGATTCATTTAAGGAAACTGGTTTTAGTCAAATACACTTGGATTCTGTTCCATGTCAATTTAAAATTTATTGTCTATGAGAGTTTATTAAACTGGTATGAACATTCTGGACTCAGTTTAAGCATCTGTTAAGTAAATAAATAAGAAAATTTTATGCCATATTTTGGCCCATTGCTTTTCCATAAGTCTTTTATATTCCTGTGATTACCATGAGAAATCCCTGCTAAGTACAGTAGACCTATGAATGCTTTCAGTTCAGCTAGGAATGTGTCATAATAAATACATTTTTGAATATGGGTATTGACACATTCAGAACATTTTAATTGTGTTTCAGCCTTTGTGTATGTCACAAAACATTTCATCTGTTATAGTTTCCAATATTGAATGGCAGTGCTGGCATTCTGTCCAATAGGTTTCACTCCTGCCAAGATCTTCACTATATTTTCAGACCTAATTCTAATATTCGATCATTCCATTTGGTTGTGTAACCATCTTGCACATTTCAACTAGTCAAATCTGTACTCATATCAGTGTTTTCTTCATCACCTGAATCAAGGAGGTCTGCATTCCCTGTGTCTGTATCAATCAATTCTTGCTCCATTTTACTGTCACGGGAACTTTGACTCACATGACCAACATCAAGGTCATTATCATAATCCATACATGAGTAATCTGATGATTCACTTCTGACCTCCTCTAAAACTTGCAAATTTGTTTCTTCCTGTGCCACTGTACTGGATTGGGGTATTCTCAGGGTGTTAAAGTGGCTCCCCTGTATTTGACAAGCTTTTTAGGAGTAATATATACATCTGCAGAGTTCCATGATGCCAATCTGCTTTGGTGCATCATGGGAGAGGTGGGCACAGACAGTATCTTCCAGCTTCACTTTCCACACACCAAACCCAGACTCTCTGAGAATGCACATGCCTTGTAATAGTCCCTGAGGCTGGAAAGGTAAGGCTGCTGGCCTTCCTCCCTCCCTCCCATCCTCTCTCCCTCCTACCCTCTTGTCCTTCCTTCCTCTTCCTTTTTTCCTCCCTCCCTTCCAGTGAGTAGAAATTTTGAGAGGAACAACATTCTTTGTGTAGGAAATAGTGAAGAATTTGACGTGGTTGGAGCATTTATCTGAACTGGACTTCCAGTAGAAGTCTACTAGAATGCCAGTGTATGTCAATTTTTCATAACACCTTTAAAATTTTGAGGCTGTTTGTTTAGGTGCCACTAGTTTAAGAAAAAGGAGACACACTTAAGAAACATTTGGGAATGATAATGTATTGGACTTTGAAACTAGTCATTTTGAATAATAGAAGGGAAACAAATAAAGATAAATTAAATATCTATCTTGGATAACTCCAAATGTTAGGTAAAGCAATAGAACTAGGAGATTTTGCAGGAGTTACTGATTTGGGGGATATACAGAGCTTGAGCTATTCATAAAAATAATGTGTAGTGCAACATCCAGCAATTAAGTCCCAGTGCTCTTAGAAGATCATATCTATAGGTACAAATTCTGTATGCCCACTGTATCATTTATTTTTCTAAGTATATAAGTCATTTATGCTTATTGTGGAAAATGCAAGAGATAGAAAATAAAGGTTTCCTCTAATCTTATTATCTATTAATAATTTTGAAGTTAACATTTTACCTTCCTCCCAAAATTGAAGTAATAATATGCATTATCTTTTCTCACTTAACTTTATATCATCAATATATTTCCATGTTGTCTAATAAATAATTAAATGCTATATAGTATACAGATTTAACAATTCATTTAATTAATTTTACACTTTAAAATATTTTAGATATTTTCATTTGTCATTGTAAAATGTAATTGTTTACATTTTATAAATATCTGCATACTTCTCTGATTTTTCCTCATCGGATACATTTCTAGAAATGAAATCAATTTGACAAAATGAATAAAAATTTAAGATTGATGGTGAATTTCAAACTGTCCTCCAGAACAATGGTCTGATTTTGTATATACTTTCTCAAGTACTGTGTGAGATAATCCATTTCACTGGATTTTATTGTAATTGTGAAGTTGAACTTCATGCCTCCTGATTGACTTCATCTTTAAAAAATAACTTTTAAACCTCTCCGCTACTATCTTCAGCACATGCTCACTCTTCTATCTTTGTTCTCCCCATGTTCATAATTGCCCTGAGCCTAGTCCCATTTTCACTTCCTCTGATGCTCCTAGTAATTTTAAGTCTTACCCTGTAATTTTGCTTTTTAATTTTGATATCTCTTTATGACTTAATAAACAGGTTGTATGGTTTTAAAAAATAAATAAATAAATTTCTCTTCTTAAAAAAACCTGATACTAAAAATGAAATGTATGGTCATGTAGAAATAGCTTTTATATTTACATTTATGTTAACCAGAAAAATAGATTTCTCTTAGAAACTTGAGAAAACTCTTTTGTACAAAAGAAAGTGTTGATATGATTTGGAGTTACAAACTAAAAAATATTTGGAAAGATAAAGTGATTTATTTATGTCTGTCTGAGACATGAGTCAGAGAAAGGGAGAGAAAGAGAAAAAAGAGAGAGGCAGAAATTCATGCATGTTAAATATAGCATTGATCACATATGTTAATGTGATGGCCATAAAAAGATAAAAAGGTAAATATATAAAGCAAAATAATCATATAGTAGTGATTTCATTATACTTTATTTTACTTTTCAATGAAATCTCACATTGTTAAGTAGGCAAAAATTAAAATGACCAATGAGCCTTTTAATGATGAAAGAATTTTCATAATAATACCAGAATAAAATAAAGATTAAGATTTTGGTCAACCTGATATCTGAATTCAAGAGAGATTTATAGATTTTATACAAAATAACTACCAATACAAATATTTCTTAAATGAATTTATTTTTTATCACAGTTATGTTATGTCTGTGAATATACTTATTTTTGAGTGTTTGTGTTTAAAATATCTAAATTGTAGTGTCTAATTCATTTGCAATGGAAATTTATTTTGGGACACAAGGATGCAAATCTTCTATTATTAGTGTTTGGACAACCCCAGGGAAATGCTGATCATTTGTACAAATTAAAGAAATTATATCCAGAAATAAAAGAGGGCTATGTAGATGACTGTAGGACCGTGATCTTATTTACTCATTTCTCTTGAGACTTCTGACTTGTTAGGAAACTGAGAAGTTGTTTTCTATGTGCATGTTTTCAAATTCTAGCTTCATTTTCTAAATAGAATTAATGTCTTATCACATTGTTTCCATTCAATACATGAAAGTAAACACTGGGCAAGAAGCTTTAAGCCAAAACAGAATTAGTTTTATCTTCTTATTATCTTTATACTGTTTTTATTTTGTTTTAATTACTTCAAAGCAAAAGGAAACCTAATTGGATGAAATATTTTAAATATTTATAACAGTCTAAAAGTTTAATAAAGTTCCATTAAAACTCTCTACATATTGTTTCTTGGGTACTTTCTGTGTGCCATTTAGGAAATTAAGACATATATATAAACACATATGAATGTAAAGTATGAATATATGCATTTTTTTTCAACACTCTTTGCCTGTAAGCCACTGGCAGATGCCTGGGTCCCTTCTAGCTGTCTGGCTCAGGGGCAGGGGTATGGAGGGGAGATTCATCACTACACTTAACATGTGTGGGCCCACAGGGCTCACTCCCTATGCCACTGACACCGTGGGACTCCAGCCAGGGTCTGGTGCTAGATGTGAGGCATGCTAATATGGGAGCTTCCAAACCTGCACCCAGCACACCAGGGAGGAGGCAAAGGTCAGGGAAAATCTGTCCCTCACAGGCCACCCGGCTGCTTGCTTTCCAGCTGGCAAAAGTTAGCACCATTTTAGAAATTCACCACCAGGCCCAGCTCTGTAGTGCAAACCTGCTACTGGCTTTTCATAGAGGATGCCAAGTGCAGGAGTCTGAAACATTAAGCCAGGGCCCCAGGACAGTTATTGCTGTGACCATCCACATCTGCACTGCCAGGATGGGCAGAGTTCAGCATTTTCTAGTCTGGATCCCTTTACAAGCAACTAGGATTTTTTTTTCTTTTCTAATTCAATTTCCACCCTCACCTCCTAAGCTACCTTCCAGTTCTTCACAACGAAGAGAAAAATTCAGAGTGGTTGCCCTAGGGAGGAAACAATGTTTTCAGGTTGGTGCTCAGTACTCTATCCTGCTTGAGAATCCCTTTACCTGTTGAGGGAGTAAAAACGTTTTCCTTTTTTTGTTGTTGTTCTTTTCCTCTGTAGGATCTGTAGTAGAGTTGTAATGGCCATCTTACAAACATAGTAATATTTGAGGATAAGCCCCTCCCCCCAAAAAACCAGTGAATTTGCTTCATCTTGTACTAAAGAACAAAGAAGAACCTCTAAGCATGGAAAGCAAAGAACATTTCAGTGGCTTCACAAGAGGCCCAATCAGGTAGTTTCCTTGAGGTGGACCTGGAGGTTGGGGAATTGGAGTCTCTTGCTGATCCCAGGGGAGGTCCTGGGTGTCACCACTGTTTAATTTTAAATGGAGAACACAAAGACCCAAAGGGAGAGTGTAAGTGGGAGGCACAAATCTGGGGGATACTGTAACACACAACTCCTGAGGAAAAATGTCCAGCCTTACTCAAAATGGGAAAAATGCAAATTGAAACAAGGCATCTATCAAATCAATGAGGATGTTCTGAAATGATAAATCCAACATTGATGAGGGTGTTGTAAAAAAGGCAGCGGTTCCCATGACAGGTGGAAGAATGAACTGTTATGAAATCTGGATAGGCAGTTTGTGTCAAAATCCTTTAAAATGGGCCCACCCCTTTAGCCAACAATTCTTAAACTGTTTCCTAAAAAGAAATACTGGTGGATCTGCACATGGATTTGGCTTGCAGTAGTTGGCTTATTTGAGAAAAAAGTTGGAAATGATATAAAATTTATTGACTCATCAAAACTGGATGGACATTTAAACTGTTACTGGAGAATATATTATGATACAGGAACACAGGCATCTTACATTGGTAAATAAAAAAGCAAGGTATGATAAAGGGAGATAAGTGAGAAAAACACATATAAAACCAGTAACTGCATGACCATAGGACTAAGCTCAAACTCAACAGTCAGAAAACCTGGCAACCTCCCAAAGCCTCAGGTCTTCCTCCCTGTGAAGTAGGGATAAAAAGCCCTTCTTCATGGCATTGCTAAGAGTTAAATGTGAAGCCCGCAGCACAGAACTGCTGCCTGGAGAGTACTCTCTACCGAAGCAGGGGTTAAGTCTCTTCCAAAATGGAAGGAGCGCAATCCCTCGGGGATGGGCTGATACATTACTTTTTTCTCAGTTGTCGTCTTCGCAATTTTTCTGTTTTTTGTATGGTGTACAGGAAATGTGTTATTTCTGGGTGGTTCGGCTGGGCTATCATTTAGCAACTGGATTCATCCGGGAACTTGGTCAAGGCTGGATAATATCTGAAATGGCCTCTCATCCTCAGAATCTTTCTTCCATGGCTCCACATTATTGAGTGGCCTAAGCCTGGACTTCCTTATAAGGATGGTGGTTGGGTTCTGAGAAGGACCACTCACTGAAAGCAGTGTCTGCATGCTGCTGTTATGAAACATTCCTGGATGGAAGCCATCCTTTGTTAACGAGGTAGGAGAGGAACCTGTGAATTCTGCCTTACAATCTCCTCAGCCATGGAAACACTTCTCCTTCTCAGAGAAGCAAACGTGTCCTGTCGGAGCATCACAACCTCATGCCAAGGTGGAGCCTCAAGGACAGCATCCTACTTCAGCTGGAACCTGTGGCTGCCACCTACTGAGAGACGCCACGCAGGCCTTTAGGAGAAGGCACAAGCACCTGAGAGCCTGCATTTGTTTAATATAAGCAAAATAAAGTGAAATTATCTTTATCTCTAGCTTACAAATACATGGAGATTCAAAGAGTATAGCCAAGTTGACCCAAATTGTATAGTTCATAATGATGAACCTGAGACTTGAACTACAGTTTTAACACCAAAGCTTATGTAATAGCTATGAAATAAAGGTGGGATTAGCTTGTTGCTTCCCAAGTGGATTTAGAATAATGCTGATTCCAAATGAAAGGCCTGGGACTACTGGAATCAAGCATCTTCCTATGGTATTCAGCCCTGACCATGTTAAGAAATAGATGGTTAGAGCCAGAAGTGCAGCCCAAGTGATCACAATACTTTCTTATAGACTTTTTTTTTTGCCTAGTTTTACTTTCTAGATAACTCTGACTCTTCTACTGCCAACTTCTATCTAGTTTGATTTGCTCCAAGCCCCTACTGAGCTCTAGGGTCTTACTTTCTTTCATCTTCATCACCTATGTTTGGTTTTCTTTTCTCTAGTGTGTTTTGAATCTCCTGGATCATGATACTGTCACAGGGTTTGGAAATATGGATTATTTTATACTTGCTCATATGAGGAATTTCCTAGAAAATGTGAATTCAGTTCCACTTTCTTTCCCAAGAAGGACCCTCTTCTTCTAGGCACTCTAAATTAAAATTTGAATTCCTGGGCTTGGAATGCAGATAAAGCTTCTGAGAAGTGTGAGTCTGGACTCTGGTTAGCAAAGGAAAATGTTCTTTCTAGAATTAGTTCTCCATGACTCAATCACCCATAGAATTTTACATTTTATTAAAAAATAATTTGAGGATGAAATTAAAGTCAGTAAATATCTCTGATGTTGATCTATGGAAAAGAAACATAATATAGTATAAAAACCAAAACATTTAGTTTTTAGTCTTGCTACAGAATAATCTTTATCAAAATATCCAACTTATGTAAATTGTTAATGTCATTGGCGAGATAGAGATAAGTGATCCCTAAAGATTTTAAAAGTCATAATATTATGTAATAATATGATCCTAACTAGCAAATGGAGGATTTAAAGTTTGGAGTCATAAGGGAGTGGGCTAATTAAACAGGCCTCAGGGGAAGAAAGTGCACCAAGTTAATATAACCAGATGCTAAAATTAGATCAATTTATTTCATTGACCCCTGAAGTTTCAACTTCATATGCTAAAAATGTTTTTGTAGTCTGAATGACAGAGCATGGAAAATACTGAGAAATGCTAGCAAGGCTTTCTTAATGCTCCAGGTGTCTATGCCAGAACAAAATTGTCTAACAGAGTAAACACCTCAAGAAGTTTTGAACTTAAATGCCCAAACACATTTGATTATATATGATTTCATTTATGCTTAAGAAATTTGAGATAAAATTGTATTGATAAGAAACATAAATTTCATTGAAAATTAAAACATTTATTGAAATAAAAACTTCCATAAAAAAATAAATGACAAAATACATTTTGCAATATATGTAGTAAATACTTTATTTTGCAAAAGACAATGAGCTAATTCATACATAATGCTAATTCATATATAATTCAATATAAGGCTAATTCATGAACCAATATGTTGAAATTTATTATAAATTAAATAAATGGAAATTTAAACATACAACACATTATATTTTACTTCTCAGCTTGGAAAAAATTTAAAATGATGACAATGCTACATCTTAGCCAGATGTAGGAAAATGAATGCTTTTATATTTTGTTGGAAGGAAATAATACCATCTTTCTGGTAGACATTTGGATAGTATACATTACTTTGATTTAATATGTACTCTGAACCAGCAACTTCATTCTAATAATTATGCTGTATTTGTATATGTGCATATATGTTTGTCTATAAATGTATATAGATCTTTTGTATACGATTTTTGCCACAACATTACCTGTAATTTTAAAATTTAGGGAAAAATCTCAAGGATCCAAAAATAGAGATAAATATCCTATGATTCAAAAGAATACTATGCACATAGCAAAAACAAATCCGATTGTATATTCACATTGAACAAATTTTACAAAGTACTTTTGAATAAAAATTAACTATGATTATTCATATATATATTCCATGTATTTAAGTGTTTCTATACCTAGAATAAATTATATAGAGCTATAAGATGTTTTGTGCATATTCAATGGCAGATTTTTGTGTCATTTTCTATTTCTTTCTTCAAAGCATATACAATATTTGTGAAACAAGCAGCAAATTATACTTGGTCGAATTTGTTGGTTGTGTATCCACATCCTTTTGGCGCTTGAATATTTTGTCGAAAGAATTTCAAGCTCCACAAACAATCAACATTTGGACAATCTTATTGATAACTCAGAGATAAAAATAACAACAAAAGCAGAAAAGTTAAGTATGATCTTTACTTGTACTAATTTATCAAAGAGTTAAAAAATATTTTAGAAGAGTATTTTTAGAAAGAAAAGGCTTTCTGTGGCATGATCTTCAAACAGTCTTTACTTCTCCCACGCTTGCTCAAATGTGTGGACAGAGAACCTGAACTATAACCCTGCTGTGAAACAACCTGCTCTCAATGTAACTAACCCTGTCCCAGGAGAGCAAGAACTCACTCACAGGTGCAAAGTCACATTAATCTATTTATGAGGGTGCCAATTCTGTGACACAAACACTACCCTTAGGCCCCATCTGCCAAAACTGCCAGACTAAGGAATTAAATTGTGTGATTTTTTTTTTTGTCTAAACAAGATATATTCAAATCATAACAATACCTAACCCTATAATAGGAGGCCCTACCTTCTAAAACAAGATGGTTAATATTGCATAATTCTGTGTGTGTGTGTGTGTGTGTGTGTGTGTGTGTGTGTGTGTGTGTGTTACAGTCATCTTTCAGTGTGGAGCTTGATCATGTTGTTGGCTCCAAAGTGATTATTTTCTGAAGGCTTTCAAATCTTATTTAAATTCCCCCAAAATAACTTTACTTTTTTTCTGATGTCTTTCCTCATTCATGTAATTCTTCACCTCAAGATATTTAACTACAGCACAAGTAGATTGAGGCGTCAGACGCGGGGTGAATAGGGTGCTGGGCTCGAGGGCTGCAGCCAGCTGGGACATGTGGCCGCGGGTGACAGCAGGCATCCTGTGGGCAGCGGCGGTGAGGGGACCATGGAGCTCTTGCGGACTATCACCTACCAACCGGCCGCAGGCACCAAGATGTGCAAGCAGGCGCTGCACAAGGCTTGCGGCGGGGACTCGAAGAAGAAGCGGTCCCAGGTCCCAGTAGCCCCCCGAGGAGCCGCAGCCGCAAGCCTAGGTGCCCTGGTGGCCCGCACCACCATCATCACCACTCGCACTGGGGACCCGAGATCTCATGGATTAATACAGACCCCACGATGGGGAAACACTACCGCCGGGGCAAAGTGCTGAGAAAGGGTGGTTTTGCAAAACGTTGTGAAATGACAGATTTGACAAAGAACAGAGTCTACGGTGCAAAAATTATTCCCCACAGCAGAGTAGCAAAACCTCATCAAAGGGAAAAGAAAGAAATAGAGCTTCACAGAACTCTTCATCATAAGTATGTAGTGCAGTTTTACCACTACTTTGAGGACAAAGAAAACATTTACATTCTATTGGAATACTGCAGTAGAAGGTGAATGGCTCATATCTTAAAAGCAAGAAAGGTGTTGACAGAGCTAGAAGTCTGATACTACCTCAGGCAGACTGTGTCTGGACTGAAGTAGCTTCACGAACAAGAAATCTTGCACAGAGATCTCAAACTAGGGAACTTTTTTTATCAATGAAGCCATGGAACTAAAAGTTCGAGACTTTGGTTTGGCCGCCAGGCTGGAACCTTTGGAACACAGAAGGAGAACAATGTGTGGCACCAGAAATTATCTCTCTCCCGAAGTCCTCAACAAACAGGGACATGGCTGTGAATCAGACATTTGGACCTTAGGCTATGTAATGTATACAATGCTGCTAGGAAGGCCTCAATTTGAAACTACAAATCTGAAAGAAACTCACAGGCGTATAAGAGAAGCAAGGTATGCAAGGCCATCTTCATTGCTGGCTCCTGCTAAGCACTTAATAGCTAGCATGTTGTCCAAAAACCCAGAGGATCGCCCTAGTTTGGATGCCATCATTTGACTTGACTTTTTTTTTGCAGGGCTTCACCCCAGACAAACTTTCTTCTAGCTGTTGTCATACCGTTTTGGATTTTCACTTATCAAGCCCAGCTAAGAATTTTTTTAAGAAAGCTGCCACTGCTCTTTTTGGTGGCAAGAAAGACAAAGCAAGATACATTGATACACACAATAGAGTGTCTAAAGAAGATGAAGAAATTTACAAGCTTAGGCATGATTTGAAAAAGACTTCAGTAACTCAGCAACCAAGCAAACATAGGACAGATGAGGAGCTCCAGCCACCTACCACCTAGTTGCCAGATCTGGAATACTTGCAGTAGAAAACAAGCAACAGATTGGTGATGCTATTCGGATGATAGTTAGAGGGACACTTGGCAGCTGCAGAGTAGCAGCGAATGCCTTGAAGATAGTACTATGGGAAGTGTTGCAGACACAGTGGCAAGAGTTCTTCGAGGATGTCTAGAAAATATGCCAGAAGCTGACTGCATTCCCAAAGAGCAGCTGAGCATGTCATTTCAGTGGGTCGCCAAATGGGTCGATTACTCTAACAAATATGGCTTTGGATACCAGCTCTCAGACCACACTGTTGGAGTCCTTTTCAATAGTGGTGCTCATATGAGCCTCCTTCCGGAAAAAAAAACAGTTCACTATTACGCAGAATTTGGCCAGTGCTCTGTGTTTCCAGCAACAGTCGCCCCCGAACAATTCATTAGTCAAGTGATGGTGCTAAAATACTTTTCTCATTACATGGAGGAGAATCTCATGGATGGTGGTGATCTCCCTAGTGTTACTGATATTCGAAGACTTCGGCTCTCCATCCTTCAGTGGCTAAAATCTGATAAGGCCTTAATGATGCTCTTCAACGATGGCACCTTTCAGGTGAATCTCTACCATGGTCATATAAAAATAATCATCTGCAGCCAGAATGAAGAATACCTTCTCACTTACATCAACGAAGACAGGATATCTACAACTCTCCGACTGACAACTCTGCTGATGTTTGGCTGTTCATTAGGATTAAAGAATCGAATGGAATATGCCCTGAACATGCTCTTACAGAGATGTAACTGAAAGATTCAAATGAACCCTATGAGACTCCTCTTTTCCACTGTAAGATCAACAGGGAAGCCAGTTGAGTGACCTAGAGCATGTTGAAGAAGACAGATGGCTGGTGTACAAAAACAATTCCTCTGTGGCCTGCTGGACTGGGTGGAGCCAGACCAAGCTGAGGTGTACATACAGGTCTTGACTTTGGACAATCCAAGAGTGAAAACAATGTAGTTTTCCTCGAGATACCAGATATAAAAGGTTTTTTCAGACAATTTTGCAGAAAGATTCATTGACTCTTAACTGCTCTCTGTTGAGAACATTTTAGCCAGAGGATTTGGAACTGTGAATATACTTCCTGAAGAGGAGGGAGAAGGGAGGAAGCTCCCATCTTGTTTAAAGGCTGTAATTGGTGCAGCTTTTGGCTGATTAACTGTGATCTATGGCCATATATAATTTTTTGTTTATTTTTAATACACTTGTGGCTGGAAAAGTGCATTCCTTGTTAATAAACTTTTTATTTATTACAAAAAAGATATTTAACTACATTAAAAACCTTCCAGAATATGAGTTTTATGACCACATAACAGGTATTGAAAAATATTTCTTGTGTTGGTAGATGTTTAGACCTTTCTTTCTTTCCTCTTTCTTTCTTTCCTTCTTTCCTTCTTTCCTTCTTTCCTTCTTTCCTTCTTTCCTTCCTTCCTTCCTTCCCTTCCCCTTCCCTTCCTTCCTTCCTTCCTTCCTTCCTTCTTTCTTTCTCTCTCTTTCTTTCTTTCTTTCTTTCTTTCTTTCTTTCTTTCTTTCTTTCTTTCCCTTCCTTCCTTCCTTCCTTCCTTCCTCTCTTTCTTTCTTTCTTTCTTTCTTTCTTTCTTTCTTTCTTTCTTTCTTTCCTTCTTTCTGGCTCTTCTAGGGATTGAACCCTGGTTCCAGTGAGCTACATCTCCAGCTGTTTGTGTTTCTTAATCTGAGACAGGTTTCTCAATAATTTCTAAATTGCCAGAGTTGGGCTTGAACTTGCGATCCTCCTGTCTCAGCCAGCCGTGCCTAGTTTAAGATGCTTCTTGATGATTTTTCTGTTAGAATTCAATTAAATAGTTGAAACTTTATTGCATAATAAATGCTCAGTAAACATTAGTTTTTATTATAATTAGCATAATCATCAGCAAACTGTTGTCTTTGTATACTCAATTCTTTGTTTAAAAAGTACAAAAATTTACTTCGCTCATTTAAATGATCTTATAATAAGTTGCCTCCTTTATTTAAGCTCAATTTTATTCATTCTTTAGAGGACTAGTGACATTTTTTTATAAAGGAGTGTGAAGTCACTGAACTGCATTTTAGAAATAAAATTTACTAATATGATTAATAACTTTATGTCTTTATTAATATGATTAAACATCTAACACAAGAAGGAACAAGGATAATTATAGCTGTATGAACATAGAAGAGGATCTTATCATCCTTGACATGTGCCTCTTGTGTTCTATAGCAAGAACAATTTTCTCCTTACTACATCTTTAAAGATTAAGAATATGGATTGTATAAATATTTCCAGGGGACAATGTCCTTTTTCTGATCACAGTTTATATTCCAATAACATAGTTATTAGTTACTGTTGAACCACAAATGAGCTGCTTGTATACTGCTTTCTTGGGAAATGGGCCACACTGTTCCTGCTGACCTAGGCCAGCTGCAATGGGTCTGGTTAGCTTCCTCCCAAAGCACACATGTTGCAGGCCCTCATCAGTGACATCCAAGTCTCAGCAGCACTATTAGGAAGAGGAAGGGAAAAGAGGACACTGGATGCTTGATAAGAAAGCAATAAATTATCACTAAAAAATGCATATACTTCCACATATTTTCCTCATAAAGTTATGGATTGCTATAAAAACTTTAAATGGGAGTGAATTTTCTAAAAGTAATACTTTAAATAAGACCATAATGTTTAATACCTCACCCAACACCTCTGTTCAAATTACTTAAGCACCTGACACAGAAAGATGTGTATACGTTAACTACTAAGATGTAAGTGCTTTCATCTTAATTCTAATCATTAATTTATTAACATGGCTGATAATAAAAAGCTATTCCACAGCTCCTTTGTGATACATTGGATGTCTTTTTAAAATATGTCATTCTATTGTTTGACCAATTGTATTCTGAACATGGTTTAATAGTTGTCCTAATATGGTTTTGTTATAAATTCTATATTATATTTTGGGGACATAATTATACATTTTCCTTCATAATAAAATAAGTTACAAAGTAAGAGTTAGACTCAAGATGCACTATCACCTTATATAAAAGGTTTACCACCATTTCCTTACACAAAACAAAGCCTGGAGTTTTGAATATTAAGTATACTGCTAATAAGATAATGTCTTCTCACAACACAATCATTGAACACAATTTTTCTGTTTGATTACTACCTGAAATGTCTAGAGCTGTGGTCTCTGGGAAACGGAGAGGAAATCAGAGATAGAATATATTTTTCTGTTAATTAACTCTTCTTATTTAAGTAGCAAGTAGAAGTCTTGGTAAAGAGTTTTGACTGGATTCAAATCCTCGTTATGTGTGTATGAATAGCATAAATATAAGCAAACTACTTCATCTTACCAAGCCTCAGTAAACAAGAGTAATTATATTCTGCAGACTTGTTTTTGGCAGGATTAAAAGAAATAGAGTACAGCCCTTGGTCCAGTGCCTAAATGAGAGTTAGCACTCAATAAGCAAGCCTTCCTACTACCTTGGTAAGGAAGGTCTTCCATAATTTTAGAAGCCAAAACATTCAAGAAATATGATAAAGGACTAGAACTATACTACTCTGTTCCATTTTCCTCTGCACTCAGAGCAGAACCAGCACTCCTGCTCTTTCTCTTCCACTTTCTCTTATTTATTTTTTTTGGCACCTCACTATCATCCTTCTCCTATATAAATGGGCTCTTTGGGTCAGTCTGTCACCATCCAATATGGTGTCAGTCCATCTCATATGCAGGTGTCTTTTCTTACTGTCAACCTAATTGATTTATTTAAGTGAACAGGAAATTACAGTAAGTCCCAGGTTACGGACCATATTGTAATTATATGGTTTACCATTCTGTGACAATAAAAACACTATTGGATTTTGGCCGGGGATTTAGCTCAGTTGTTCCACTGCCTGCCTCACAAGCACAAGGTCCTGAGTTTGATCCCCGGTACCAAAAAAAAAACCCCAAAACAACAGTATTGGATTTTGGCTAAAGATCTATCAAACTGGTGTTATATCTATTTCAAAGACTATGGAAAGTATTAAGCAACATGAACTCCTACCCAACAGGTAATGATTGTTTAATGAATGACACTGGTTACTTATTGCTAACCTAATACTATTATGATCATGATCATCATTATCATTTTGTTAGTCTCAGTATTTAGTAGGGCCTAGAACAAAGCTTGCATTATGAATGAAAGAATGAAGTTATGATCTTACTGCTGCACAGTGATGTCATATTTTGATATGGAGGATACATGTCTATATTTTCTACTAAAAACATAAATATACATATTGATAGCATCCATGGAACCCACTGGCACCTTTTTGTAGCTTCTGCTGACTATGTGACTCAGCTGTATGGCTCAAGTTACTGGTGAGCTGTTGAAAATACAACTGACTCAGTCTTTCTAAATAAAAAATGAGCAGAAAATGTGGAGAACAGATTTAATTATAAACCATCCTACATAGATACAAGGTGCAGTTTTGTTTTTGTGACATGCCAGTAACTCTTTAAATATTTATTGTCAACCTGGGGAATTCATATGTAGACTGAAAGCATATTTAGGTCTTTAATATGCCATCTCAGCAGGGCCTGCTTAAGGCTGCCCATCTGGAAGATGAAACTTTAGAGCCAATTTTAAAACATTTCTCAAGGACAGATAAAACTGTTTCTAGCTGATTTCCACCAAGACATATGAAAGCAAACCTGGGGCTTTTGTATTTAGGAGTTAACATTTAAACTAGCATCAATACTCCTTTCCAGAACACCTGTAGCAAACTCCTGCATAGCCGAGCATAATTTAAATTCAGTTCTATAAAAGTAGCCTGAGAACAGTGTATGAATCATACCAGAGAGAGATGATTTCCTTTCATAGCACCAAAGGCAGTAAAGCATCTACTTAAAATTTTATTCTCATGTCTTCTCTTCAGACTTAATGGATAGGTATAATGTCTTAAGTATCCATCATTTAAATAAAATTCCTCAGACTTTTACCAAGTAAATTCCTATACAAAATGAAGCCATGTTACCTTTATTTTTAAAATGATTGCTTTACCAAAGGTCTGGCATGAGCTGTATATTTAAATTTTTTAAACTACTACAAACATTGTACATCCAAATTAAAGAAAAAAATAAGAATTAAAAGATTACTGGTTTACTACTTTGTAAAAATAAAAGTTATGGCCAGGGATTTAGCTCAGTGGTTCTAGTGCCTGCCTCACAAGTGCAAGGTCCCGAGTTCAATCCCCGGTACCAAAAAGATAAATCAATAATAGTTATACTTGTGTTATAGAATCTCAACTGCCATAGAGTCAGAATCAGTTTTCAGCTAAGCTTTCACCAACACTCACTATTTGAAATATTTTTTCTTCTTCTATCTCTCCTTCTTCCCCTATTCCTTTCCTTCTTTCCATCTTTCTTTCTCCCTTTTCTTTCTTTCTTTCTTTCTTTCTTTCTTTCTTTCTTTCTTTCTTTTTCTTTCTCTCTCTCTTTCTCTCTCTTTCTTTCTGCCTACCTTCTTCATAGGTTAGTAAAGTTGCTATTGAAGTGTGAACATACTATTCAGTCCCTCTTCCTTCTTCTGATATTTCCAATTATATTCTTCTAGAAATTATATTTAGATTGTTTATCTATGATATAAAATAATTTTTAAAAGTGTGTACTACCTAATATGAGGCATAAGAGACATGTGTGGGAATGAGGGCAGGGAGAATGGGGAGAGTGATAGCAGTAATAGCACTCTGGAAAGCCACAGTGGAAACAATTAGGTCACTGACAAAATCCCAGCCACATCACAGGGCAGAATCATAATATTTATGCTAAGTGCTACCCTACCATTCTAATGGTCACTGCAAAAATGGAAATGAACAAAATTAGTTCATCTAAAGTGGCCTTCTATACTATGAGTTTCAAAAAAAGTTCACCTTGTACTGAAATGATCTTTTCAAGAATTAAGAAAGATGTGACATAGCCTTCTCTTTTCTCTCCATCCTTTGAATTGCACTTTCTTAAAATTAGTACTGAAACACAGTAGCCAATATAATAATATAAAATAAGAGGGCAATAATGGTAGGAAGGCAGTAATAGTAGACAGAAGGAATGTCCTTTTTAACATTACTTCTTTTCAAATGGGGTTCTTTGTTACTGAAACAAAGGACAGGGAAAGGTTTTCCTGTTGGTGATGACTAGTTACAATTTCTTCAGGCCTCCATTTACCTGGCAGTTAGGAAAATTACCCAGGAGAATTGCATGAACAAGTCTCTATTCACCCATAACCCTAGGTTTTATGTACTTTGCAAACACTGACCATGCTTAGCAGAATTCTTAATATCCCTCAGTGCCAGTTCCTCCAATGTTCTTGCAATTAGAAAATAGTTATCCTTACTGAAGAGCAAATTATTTGAAGAGTCATTTCAAAAAGTTGGCATGACTGGGTATCTCTCAGGCCATGTGTTGGAAGAAACTGTGTTTGCAGTTGTTTCAAGTCTTTTACTTCCATTGTTATTTTTTTTCTGCTTTTGTTATTTGTAAGTATAAAATGATGCCTTATAGTAAAATACAGTATCATCTAAAGATTTTTATTTGGACATTACCACAGAGCTGTAGAAACTAGTGTTACTGCATTTTAAATCTGTGACTGACAGTTGTAAGCTTCATAAAAGATGTCTTTCTGACCCCAGGCTCCAATATGGGGGTGATACATTTTCCACAGAAAGCTGCATTTTCTTGAAGTTTGCAGACTTTCACAAGCAGATCCAGTTTACATAAATAAGAAGAAACTTCTCTCAGGCTGAAGCAATTCTTTCATTGAGTTTTCTCTTTTGTGCTGCTGATCCTAATTCTACCTGGGTTCAAATTGTTACTGGGAATAGGCACAAAAGGTCCCTACCTTCCCAGGATAGCAAACACTTGATTCCAATCCAGAAGTACATCTTTAGACAGATAGAGCTTGGGTTAGTGAAAAAGAGGTTGTTGTGACTTACAAAATTGGAGAATGAAAAGTCCCTTGGTGGGCATAAGCTGTATATGCAAATGAACTACAGTACAAGCACCTTTAGATTTAAATCATTAAGGCTTATGACTTATGACTTATGACTGTCTTATGACTTCTCTTGTTGATATTTTTATAAATGTTCCCTTTACTAAACACTCCTCAAACTCGATTTTAATATGCTTTTTGTTTCCTGATGGGACTCTGATCTATCAGAGGTCTGGTTACTTTGGTTTACTAAATTTTGTTACTTATTAAAAACAGTAGGTATAAACTATCTAGTAAAAGTTCTTATACCTCAAAATACCTGGAGGGCTTTTTGTAAACACAGCATGAAATTTTAAAGAATGATTGAACCCACTTTCTGATTAAGAAAATTGTGAGAATCTTTACCCTTTGGGCTTCTCTCTTCCAACACATGTCAAAGTCCAAATGCTTGCTGTCTCTGATGCAGTGCTACCTTACCATGTTAGGAGACTTATTGCTAAGTCCTCAAACTGTCTTAATCAAATGATTTCTGCAAAGATTTAGTTTCTCTCTCTCTTACCCACCTCCAACCATCTGCTCTGCAAACTGCTTGCTGAATATTTTACTTGTTAACCCCTGAGAGGGCTTTTTTTCTCTTTGCTCAGAAGTGTAGCTATGTTTCTGTTTGCCTTTTCTACCATGTTGCTGGAGAGAAGGAAAGGTTTCTTGTTTTATTTTAGGAAGAATCCTTATATCCTTGCAATCAGTTGAAAACAGATATGTTCAAATGTGCATGTACCGACTCCCCATGATGAATCCAATCATTATGTACTATGAATGTGTACTAATAAAAATTAAAAATTTAAAGAATCCATAAAACTACTTTAAAAATAATTTTCTGTTTATCAATAGATGTTAGTTGTATTTTTAATATTCTTATTTGAAATCATTTTGATGACGTGATTATTCTAAAATCTGAATCCTTATCTAAAGGCTTATTTTCACCCTGCTATTCTCATTCTGTCAGATTACTCTAAGGATAGTAAAAGCACTACCAAAGAGTGCATGCATAGACAGCAGTGCCCAGAGGTGAAACAAGCAAAGGAAAATGAATCTTTGTATATCTTTTTGAAATCTAAAAAATCTTAGTTCTTGGCCTCCTTCTTGTGTCATATTGGCCTGACACATTTGGTCCCATGGTATTCCTTCACCAGTCATAGTTGATAAGCAATGGACTCACCAATTTGGCTTAGTTAAGTCATAATTAGCCCATAAACATAATTGGTTACCAAGGTTTCCGCCCTGGGGCAGGGGCCAGCTTTCCCTGAAGCATAGTTTCATGTAAGGTAAAACAGCTAAACAAAAGAGTTTGGTAGTTAGAAGAGAAAGCAGTGGCTGTTAAAGAGCAAAGTAAAAGTGACCAAAAAATCTAAAAGACCAAGCAAATGCAAGGTAATATAACTGATGAAGGAAACAGCGCATGGGTCAGAATTTTGAGTAATTAAATGAAGGGAAAATTTTTTTTCCTGGAGGCTATCTTTGCTCATTTTCTGGAACTATTATTTACGAAGTATTTTATTTATTTATTTATTTTTTGTTAGGAAAAATGAAGATGATGGAGATGATGGCTGGAGAATATTTATGTTCTATATCAAAGAAGAATTGAATTTATTTATATTTAATTTCTTGTTCTGAAAGATATTCTGCAACTCATCCAACCATGGGTCAAAGTGTAATCCAATTTCCCTACTGAGCTGATTGACAAATTCTTATCTTAACAAGGTTAAGGCTTGAAAGCAGGAACTTCTCTGATGTTTCAAAAGGCAGTAGCTTTTCACTGATTTTCTTGCTCATTTGATCACTGCTTGTCTTGGTAAGTTGCCCTTTCTCCTTTAAAATCTTTATCTTTGTTACATTCTCAGCATTTTCTTTTTCAGTGGTAATAGTGTTCTCTACTTGCCCTTTAGCAGAGTGAAAGACCCAGAAGGCTGTCTGAAACATCAGAAAATCTCAGATTCCTTTAAAAACAAATAATGTGAACAGTAAGGCTGCTCTAACAGCAGAACCATAAATTCTCAGCCTAAATTCATGAGTACATACAGTGTTCTATAGGTGTGGAATGATCCTGTATGGGGCTGTAGTATACTGTAAGTACAAGAAGATTTTGTATGTGAATATGAACTTATACTTCCATCCAAAAAAAGTATCTTAAAAGTGGTCTCCTTTCATTTATCTTTCAGCGAGTGGCATGTAGCCAGGTTGACCTTCTCAAAGGCTTTCCCCAAAGCCTTTTTGGTGTGTGTGAGTGTCAATTTATAGATTCATTTCCAAATGAGGGAGCCTGGGTTCTCTGGAGAGATGGCCCAGATCTGGAAGGGAAGCTTAGTGTAGCCTGGATGCTCAGGAACAGAGGTGATCTAATATTAGCCTGTGCGATGGAAAACAAATTGCCCTAGCCATTATTCACTGCCTAACAGACTGATACAGAAAGGGCTTCAAATTAGTGATAGTTTTATTTGGGGAAATAGACAACTGTGTTTCATCCAGATTAATCAGGTTTTCAATTCTTTTAATTCATTTATTCAATTCTTCCAGAAAAAAAATCTGATTTAATTATTAGTTTCAGAGAATGTGAATGATTAGGAGCATTCTAATTATTTAAATATTAATAGGTGGTGAAAATATGAATGCTGTACGAAATATGAAGAAAATGTCTCTAACCAGATATGAGTATAGCATAGCATAAGTAGAGGCTAATACTATATATAGTATGTTATACTACAAGTATGAGAAGAACTTATGTGCATGATACAATCCTCCTAACCAAATATGATCCTCCTGCCTTAAAGAAAGTAAGTTTAAAAACAAACAAACAAAAAACATGGCCTCAAAATATGTTTTGGACCCAGGAGAGGTGGCACATGCCTGTAATCCCAGCATTGTGGTAGGGTAAGGCAAGAAAATTGCAAGTTCAAGCCTAGTCTGGAAAGTATAGCAATTTAACACAATTTAGAAAGGCTTTGACTCAAAATTTAAAAAAAAAACTTTGTAAAATGGGTTGGGAATGTGGCTCAGTGCAAAGGCCTTGAGTGCAATCCCTGGTCCCAAAAAAGAAAAAAAAAAATTGATCTATGATCTGGAGCCTGAAGGAGATCAGTGGGGATTTGTAGTAATTTGGATAAGTTGAACAGCCTGAGTTGAAATTCCAGCTTCATGATCTTTTGGCTACATGATTTTGAAGTATTCTTTAAAGTACCTGTGCTTTTGTATCCTTATCTGTAAGATGGTAATGCAAATAAGAACATAGTTGGGTCCGTTAAATTAGTAATAATGAAGTACTTTAGAAAGCACATGGCTCATTGTTAGGTATTATTAGTATTATCTCATTTTCTACTTTAAGTTGAAGAACTTCCTTCAAAATTAATTTTTATAGTTTTGGATAGGGTTAGAGGCCATCTGATTCAGAAAATGCTTTCCATGCCTCAGTTGGTATGGCCATGCATCTTTTTTGATTTAAAGGAAATAAAAATGGTAGATTAGTGACATTCTATCTGTAAGTTTTACTAAAATTATAACATTATAAAATTATAATATTTTCTATTATAGAAATTATAGAAGACATGAAGGAAATAAAAGCAAGTACTTAGTGTTCAAAGAGCTCAAACCTAAGTTTGATCAATACAATCAATATATATGGAACAATTGACAATCAGCTAGAACCAGAAATTATAAACAAATATGTATCTCTAAGGTTGTACCTCCTCTATGATTTAATAAGTATCCATTGTTCTTTGTCTCCTCTTGAGATTAAATTTTTTATTGAGAGCAGCTGTGAAGTCTTGGTTTTCATCCATCTAGGCCTGTGTGCTGTGAGCACGCGCATGCGCTCGCACGCGTGTGTGTGTGTGTGTGTGTGTCTATACAAAGGACCTGCAGCCACCAGGGGAGTGTAGAGCAGCACAAGGACTGCAGTGAAAGGAAGGGAATTGAGGCTGCTTCTCCCACTACTTTTCAATAGCCCTGAGCCCCCACTAAAATGAAAGGATTAACCCAGAATCTAGAATAATAGTATTCATTTACTATTCATTTATAAACAGGGCAAAAACATTCTTGGAAGAAAATCTGATGAGTAAGCACAGACAAGAGTGGAGGAGGAAGGACAACCGTGGGGTGGCAGCAAAGCCATCACTGTTTCACTGAGTCCTGAAGGGAGAATGAGGATTCCCCAGAACAAGAGCTTGGAAATAGATGGTGCCAGAAGCCACAAAGAGCATAAAACTGAAATCCATTCATTTTAGTTAAAGTCAAGGGTGCAGAGGAGGAATGGAATGAAATGGAGCTCATAAGGAGACTGTAGCTGGATCATGGTTCCATGCAGACCATGTTAAAAAATTCTGGACTTCATTATGAAAGGGGTGGGTAACTATTAAAGAGTTTTAAATCAGAAAATGATGCCAAATGAGTTCTTCAGAAAAATTATTCTGGCTGCAGTGCTGAGGGAATTTGAGAGGAGCAGGATTAAGGCAAAGATATCATTTAGGAGATTGCTGTGCTATTTTAGCTAGAGAAGATGGTGGTTTAAGCCAAGCATTTAACATCAGATCCCTCACTCTCTTGATCCTCTTGCCTCTTTCCCACTTAGTGTATTGTGGGAATACTATGACCCTGGTTAAATCTAATTCTTTGCCAACTCCATACCCATACTCAAAAAGTTAAATGTAGCTGGAGAAAAAAGAAATTAAGCTAACTGTTCTCATTTGAAATTTGTGAAAATAAACTGCCAGCAGGCCCTTAAAGTGCT
Source organism: Heterocephalus glaber (assembly GCF_000247695.1). The sequence continues at coordinate 17,285,757 of NW_004624757.1, read as the reverse complement.
GCTCAACAATAGCTACCTACCTTACACCCAATAACTTCCCATTGTCACGTATGTATTTTTTCATGGTTTCTCCTCTTCTTGAAAACCTTCAATACCTCTTTCCTCCTAATTACTCTGAGTTAATCATTTTTCTTCCTAATTCACCAATAAAGTGTCATAATCCTAGGAAGGTTTCCAGTCTCACCTCTACCTCTAACCAGCTGCCTGTTAGCATCACTTCCTACCACCCTCTCTTCTGCAGGCGAAGTTTCCATGCTCCTCACCCAAGTCCATCCTCCCTGCAGAACCATCTCTTCTTACTTTCTTGTGGACATCACCCCAGCAGTTCTTCCCCGTCTCTTTCATCAGTAACTTTCATTCTTTTTCTTTTTTGGTACCAGGGATCAAACTCAGGTCCTTGCACTTGCAACCTTCATTCTTAATGAATCAATTTTATCACCACTGAAATATAGAATTATTTCTCTCATCTTAGAAAAATCTTTTCACAACTCTGCTTTCTTTTTCAGGTACTCTCTCCCATTTCTTTGCCCCCTTTCTTTGCCATGAACTCTTAGAAATAATTGCCCTAAAAAAATTTGCCCTGATCTTTCTTGTAATGTCTTTCCTCTTCCTCCTCCTCCTCCTCTTCCTCCTCTTCTTCCTTTTTTCTTCAATAATCTACTGAAATCAGTTTCTGGATCCCACTACTCCACCAAAATTAATAATGTCAAAGTCAGCACCAATTTCCTCCTTGCTTCTTAGTTATCCTCCCTGATCTTCCTTTACCCATCATTAATATTTTATTCAGTTAGCCATTCTTTCATCCTAGAAAATAAATCATTCACTTGAATTTCAGAATTACACACTCTTACTTCATTGGCTACTCCCCCTTAGTTGCCTTTGTTAGTTCTTTTTTCTTGTTTAACTTCTTAATTTTCAGACATTATGATGTTCATATCCTGGGCCTCCTATCTCTTGGTAATCATATGCAATTCTATGAATTTACATATTCTGTATATGCTAACACTCCAAAATGTTTATCTTCAGCCCAGTGATCTCTCAAGAATCCAATAGCTCAAACCGATTAGAGCACATTATCAACTGGCCACAGTAATTATTTTGGGATAAGCATCTAGAAAAATAAGACACTGAGATTCCATCTCACCTCAAGGACTGGCCATCAAAAAATCAAACAGTAACAAATGCTGAAGAGACTGCAAGTAAAAAGGAACACTTCTACACTGTTGGTGGAAATGTAAACTAGTACAACCACTATGGAAATTAAAGTGAAGATTCCTCAAAAAAGCGAAACTAGAAGTTCCATTTGACCATGCTATTCTAGGTATCTTCTTGAACAGTTAGACATCATAGTACAATGATACATGCATACCCTTGTTTACAGTAGCGCAATTTATAAAAATCTTGGAAGTGGTTGCTATGTCTATCAATAGATGAATGGATTAAGAAGTTGTATTTATGCACAATGAGTTACTACTCTGCTATAAAGAAATATAAATTTGAGTCATTTGTAGGAAAATGGATGCATCTTGAGACCATAATGTTAAGTGAAATAAATCAGACACACAAGCTTAAATATCACATGGTTACTCTTATATGAGAATTCCAAAGTAAAAATAAGGAAAAAAAAAAAAAGATAGATACCAGGAAATAGGGAGATAGATTGTTGTCAAAGGGGATGGGGATCAAGAGCTGGAGGGAGGGGAGGGATAGGAGATGAAAAAAGGAATTGGGATGTGTGATGGACATAGACCAACTCCACATAGGAATTACTCATCATGTACTACTGATGTGTACTAATCAAGTAAAGAAAAATAATACAAAGAGAATGAGCCTCAGTAACTGTTTCTGAACTCCAGGGCAAAAATTCACATGTTCTCCACTGGGGATGAGAACTCAGGTTTGAAATTGCTGTAGTGAATATTTGTCAGAGCCCCACTCCATGCTTGATTTTGAAGCCAAAATATAAAAGAATGAGACCCTAGTAATGGGTTCTGATGACCTTGGAGTCCTTCATGAAGTCACTGTTCAACTCAATTCTTCTCTTGGAATGTTTGATTAAATAGGGATAAAAGTGCCTTTTTAAAAAAATCTGGGATTTCCATTGCTTAAAAACACATGAATCCTAGCTGATATAATAAACTTTGGATGAGTTAAACATTAGTATCTCTTCTTTACACGGAGGACAAGCATGCTACAATATCTGTGTAATGTTCTCAAAGTCATTCATTTATTAAATGATGGTACCATGTAACAAGTGATTATCCAGATAGGCTTTAGACTTTACACTTATAATTACAACTTCTTGTGGTGGAACTTTGGACATTTTGGAATTTAACACTGATGTAATGTGTCCCTTTGGGTGTGTGTGTGTGTGTGTGTGTATACAATCTCTACTAAATTAGAACATTAAAACGATGGTGGTATTTTCTTAAAAATTTTCACAGAGCTATTTCTCATTCATTATTCAGCCCAATTTTTTTGAAATATTCTGAAAACAAAATCAACTCTACTCTTTGTGTTCTTGACTATAATTTTATTTTTCAGTACCAGTGGATTTTGTACTCATGTTTTTAAATATGAAAACAATAACGGAGAATTTGGTTTTGGAACATCTGAATTTGATAAGATAGATTAACCTTTCTCCCACTGAAATGTTGCTAGTAGAAGTGAAATGCAAACAAAACCTGGGAAACCTGCTTCCAAGCACCAGATCTTTTTTTTTTTTTTCATTGTCTGACATCAAGCAAGTTCTTTAGTGCATGTGAGCCATTTTTTCCTCTATGAAGTATGAAACACATCTACTTCACAGGACTGACACCACAATTAAATGAGACATAAAATAGTATCTGCTTTTCAAAATCCTTAGGATAAAAAAATCCCTGTGTTAGCAAAATAAGGTTCCCAAGTATAATTTCAAAGCTTATTTGTTTCAACAGATGTCCATCTTATAAAAGTAGTGTGAGCGATCACAAAAGGTACACCGTCCTTTTACTCATTTTGAAACACTGAAGTGGACCAAAGTTAGGCAGCAAGAATGGCTCAGGGCTGTTCTGGGTGGTGACTGAATGATGTGTGCAATTTAAAACTGTTTGGAATTAAAACAAAATAGCAATTGCTTCCTTTGCATTATGTTGATGTGTCTTGCCTATTCTGTTGCTGAAAAGAAATCCACTCCAAACCTTGCACTACGGAGAATTCAATCTAACAATATTTAGTTTCCTATGGAGTGAACGGGGAACTTATTGTATCTCCTATCTCATCTCAGAATGGAAGTGTTTTGTTTAAGAAGTCTCAGAAGGGAGTGCTTCTTTGATGATTGAACTCCCTGTGGTTTTGGTCAAGTGGAAACAGTGCAGAGGCATGGAAGAAAGGAAAGCTGTAAGCACAGAAGAGAAGCTTTTCTGGCAGTGATAAGAAGAGGCATTTCTTTGACCTTTTAAGTAGTCAAAGCTTAGAGAGTGCCTCGGCAGAAGTCCCAGAAGAGAGCAAAGTAGAGCAGAAGTGAGCCAAGCCTGTGTGGGGAGAACGTTCACTGCAGCTCAAGGGGCCTCCTAAACGGGTCTACCCTTTTCAGTGAGATGCTTCAGTTCGTGAGAAACGTCAAGTAAATCAAAAGTGAAAAACAGATGGAGTTGTCATATAAAAAGCATCCAGTCTGAAAAGAATACTTCAATTCAGAAAAAAGGAGAGAAATATTAGAAGCTAAAGTGGATGATTAGGGAGCCAATATAAGTTACCTATAGGAGGACTAATCTTTATGAAGACAGAGTAGTTTCACTGAAGAAATTTTAACCAAAAATTTAAAAAATAGACGAAGTAAAATAGAAGAAATAAAGATAGAAAGGAGACACAGAAACTATAGCTTTAAGACATAATCAAAATTATCCAAATTTACCCATACTTTTATTCCTTGGGCGTGTTTTTCCCCCGTCTGGGGCCAAATTCATAAGAATTTTACAGATACTACAAGTTCATAAATTCCAAAAGTCACATCAAAGACTTCCATTTTCAAAAGAAATGGTACATAAACAAAACTACTAAATGGGTACCACATTCTAAACTTCAAACACACATAAAAAATTTATATTTCACCCAGTTGATAAATTCAGGTTTTGTTTTAATCTACTAAGGGACAAGAACCTGATTTCAACATAAAAAGCAGACACCAGGCAAATTATAAATGATTAGGTAAAGTATCTTAGTCCATCCATCTTCCGGACACCTCCACAACCACATGTGTCTATTTCCTCAACCCCAGAGCACAGGGAGTCTCATCTTCCAGTGTCCTACCCATCTGCTATAGAGTGTGCACTGCCTTAACTTGGCCTAGTAAATCAGCTGGTGCCTCTCACTGATGCATTTCGAATTCTTTTTTGCAGCTAACATCAAAACCTGACTGGGCTGGGCCAGGGATTTAGCTCAGTACCCAAGTTCGATTCCCGGTACCAAAAAAAAAAAAACCTGACTGGGCTGAGCTGAATTCTCCATTTCTGCTCTAGAGGGAACTCCTCAGACCCTGCTTGGTGACAACAGGAAAAGTTTGTGGGGATAGTTTTATTTTATCTGTTCCTATTTCTGCTTATAACCAAATTAGCCTTCCCAGTTCTGAAACAAAAATGAATGGTACCTACCAAGTGCTGGAATAAAACCAGAGTTAAAAATTTTTCCTCTGTTAAGTAAGAGTGAGAAAATCTGATATAAATTTCAAGTTGTTTGGCTAGAGTTCTAAATATATTTCATTTGCTTGTCATAATTAGAATTTTCAGAGTAATCATACATACATAGTGCCAAAATGTTTATCTTGTATTTAAGATATGTAGGGCATTCTGAATGTTATTAGAAATAAATTTATTAAAAAGATAAAGATTTATGGATTTACTTACATTTTCTTCTCTCTGTACATTCTTATTTAAGAAAGAAATAAGAAAAATGTCTCTTTCCCTGCCATATAGCACAATGTGTTGCATCTTAACACTCCTTTGAAACACACTGATCCCACCTGCAATGATAGTTTGACATCCCTGAATGGTTGGTAAGAGCCTGCACTACTTGAAGAGCAGTGAGCTGTGTTTTTCTCCAATTTTCTGAAAGTAGATGAAATATTTAGCAACTGAAATATTTAGCTCTCAAAAGAGCTGCCACTAATAACCACAGTTCCCAAGAGAGTCAAACTGTCCTCTGGGCTCTATTGCTCAGGAATTTCATCAGTGTCAAGGCAGTATCAATCAACCAAACTGAAAATAGCTGGGGCCGGGGATTTAGCTCAGTGGTTTCACTGCCTGCTGAACAAGTGCAAGGACCCAAGATCGATCCCCGGTACCAAAATAAATCCCCCAAAAACAAAAAACTGAAAATAGCTATTGAATGGTAAAACCTCATCAGATTTACAAGGACCGGGATATCCCAACCAGCAACTGGGCCACAAAATTACTCAATAACTTAATATCCAGTAACAAAATTCTTTGTTTCACTCATTTTGATAGTAAAGTCCCTACAGAAAGAGTATGAAAGTTTTTGAATAATTTTCTCTTTTCTCATACATTCTAAGCCATTTTTTTCCAGGCAGCTATCATCAAATTTATAGGAAAATTGTCTTTCCACAACATTATATATTGATTCTGTAAAGGAAAGCCAACAAGGCTAGGAACTTTAATTAGCTAGTTTACCACCATTAGATTAGGAATAAAGCAGGTACCCAACACTAAAATAGTTAAAATCATTTGCATTTATTATATTTCTCTCACCACAGTACATTTACCTGGAATAATTATTGTTTACATATTAAGATAAATGTATGATTTACCACAATATGAACTGTTTAAAGAAAAGATGTTAAAAATTGCACTGAAATTATAAGCAGCGATATTTAATCACCCATTTAACATATACTGAGAATAAGAGGCAAAGTGAGCAGTTGTACTGCTCTTCATAAGGCAAACTTCAACACAAAAGCTAATTTTGCCTTTCATAGTGTCGAAAACAGTATTATTCCCTTCACGTTTACAAGCACACTCTAAGCATCCAAATAAGCAGTGAGCCCCATTATATTATGCAGGACACAATATGCAGCAGCTAATAAGAAAACTGCAGCCAAACTCCTGGCTACCAAGCTGGAAAACATGAGTCACTTGCTGCTTTAGGCTGCTCCAATCTAGTAATTATTTAACCTTTGCTAACTGAACCAGATCCACAAATGTATTTCTTGAACTTTAAAGGTAAGAATGAATTCTGTTCTCTTCATTAGTATTCTCAAGTGCTTCAAGATGATGCATAAATAGGAATAATAATAGCTAACCTTCACTGAGCATTTACTGTGTGGGAAGACACCAATAGGAGCGTTTTACATATATTATCTCCCTTAATGCTCACTACAGCCCTGTAAGGTAGATTATATTATTAATCAGAATAAGCTTAACAAATGTTCATGAGGTCACATAGTTAGCGAGTGATGGAGTATAAACTCAGGCAGTGACCAAGATTTTAATCTCTGACTCCTCTGTGTCACACAGTTACTCATATGGGTGGGGCACAAGTAAGTGTCCTTGGGAAAAGTGTCTGCTTTGTCTCAGAATTCTGCTGTGGTTCTTGAAGCTTGCAGCATTTATATTAGTTCCATTACTGTCCTTGCTAAAATTCAAACAAGTGCAGGTCTGGAATGGAATGGATAAGCATTTTGATCTATTTGTACCAGTGAGGTTACACTCTGAGAACAGATAATATTGGATAAGAGGGAGGTTCATCAACAGGAAGTGTCTTAATAGTGTCGGCTCCTCATAGAGATATTTAGAAAAATATAGACCCAGATAGGGATTCTAAGGCTACGGACAGCCTGAAGTCACTGAGCTGGGAGCAAAATCAGGGGAAACTGTAGAGGAGGTCAAAAATGGAAAAGAAAGCTACAGGCTGAATCTGGCTGTAAGATGCAAGGTTAAAATCTACAAACCTAAGAATTTTGCTTGGAATAAAGACTTCATAGATTATGAAGTTAAAGGCATAGCATCATACTACTGGGTATCCCGTTCTCAGAAAAATCAACAAAAGATTTTATAGAGAATTCTAATCCATTTCCTTTTATAATACAAACGCATATTTGTAACAACATCCACTTTGAAATAGCAAAATCTTATCCAAGGGAGAAATCATGACATTTGAAAATTACTTATCAAATTGAATTTTAAAATAATTTATGAATTATTATAACCTAAATGGAAATTGATATCTCATTTGTTTTCCTGAAACAAAATATGAAAATGTCAAATGGAAGCGATTTTTTTCTGCTTTCAACTCCTTGGACTCACATGCAGTCAATGTGTAAGTAGTCTATGGTAGTCTATGATCATTTTTTATGTAATGAAATGAGTTTACTAATTTAGAGCTCATTAGTACTACTTTTGCAAATTGGCTTTCTGACTTGTCAACTTGATATTTGGGTCATGAAAAGTGACATAACTGGGTCTCTTGCAGCATTAATAGTGTTCCCATTTTAAAATTTATTTTCATAAAAAGCTTTTAAAGTTGTTTATTTTGAAGCATACTACTAATTCAACTTTTCTCCCTACTTCAATTTTTAACATGAGAAACTCTGGATTAGTTGCCTTCCCACCACTGAGACAAAATACCCACCACCTACAACTTGAGGAGTAAGTGTTTGTTTTGGCTCATAGTTTCAATAGGTTTAGTCCATGGATGGATAGCTCCAAAACAGAAACAGAATGGTGAAAGGACTTGAATGAAAGCTACTCAACCCATGGCAGCCAAGAAGCAGAGAAAAGCAGGAGGAACTGAGAAAAACAATATACCTTTCAGGTCATGCTTCAAGTGATCTATGTCTTCTGACAGAGCCCCACCTCTTAATAGTACATTTAGCTATGAACTCAACAATAGATTAATCCACTAATTCGTATGATCACCTTCCTAAAGTGCCACCTCTGAACACCTGAGTCTTTGGGTGAATATTTTATGAATTTTGGGGGGGGGGGGTACTGGGGATCGAAATCGGGTCCTTGCGCTTGCGAGGCAGGCAGCAGAACCACTGAGCTAAATCCCCGGCCCCTTTGGGTGAATATTTTAAATCTAAATCATAACAAACTCCTCTCAATTATGTGTAAAGTTTCCACAATGTCATTATCCTGCAATAGGTTAAAGATTACATACAGTTGTGAATGTACTGGAAAGAGTTTTTTATTCTAGACAAAAAAAATAAAGCTTACAAAATTTTATCCATTCTCTAGCTTAAGCTATAATTGGATTCTTATTGAAAAATGTAAACTATTCCCATATGACATATTGGAAAGAACTTGAACTTTGATATTATTCAAACTCAGAATCAAAATATGCTTCTTTCTCAGGTAATAGGTGTCATAGGGGAGTGAACTCCAAAATATGTAATCATAAGTAAATAACTATTTTCCTATCCTCTCACTGGGCTAGTTCTTTCCCTGTCCTTGAATTTTAAGCACTAGTAGTTACATTTTAAAGAATAATGCCATTTCCATAAGAACAGAGAACCCCTTAAAACAAAGGAAACAATCGTCACTCCCATGTGTTCTCTGCCATTCTCCAGCCAAGGCATCTGCTTTAACCCGGACAGGCTGACAGTGGTTGCAGTCCCCCCAGCCTCATAAGGACCAAAGCCAGTGACTGAGCAGAAATCAGGCCTCACTGGAACCCTGAGCAGAGGTTGGACAACTGCTTCTCAGGAACTCAGGAAATTCATGTGTCAGAAAAGGTGACTCATAAATAAACCAAAAGAATATGGCTGCACAGATGTCAGAATCTGATCAGATAAAACAGTTTAGGGAATTCCTGGGAACCTACAATAAACTTACAGAAACCTGCTTTTTGGACTGTGTTAAAGACTTCACAACAAGAGAAGTAAATCCTGAAGAGATCACCTGTTCAGAACATTGCTTACAGAAATAATTAAAAATGACACAAAGAATATCCATGAGATTTCAGGAATACTATATTCAGAAGAATGAGGCCCTGGCAGCCAAAGCGGGACTTCTTGGCCAGCCTCTATAGAGAAGTCCCAATGGCTGAGCTCTGGGTGGAGGCTGCCATGGCTGTTGCACTGGGAAAGAGGACTCATCAGGTGGAATCCCTGGAAGTGGTGGGCACCATGTTGAGCCATCTGTCATGACTATTTGCAAATGGAAACCACTGGAAAAACAAAACTGCTGCTCACCAGGAATAATCAGAATAGAGGATCTTATTGTTCAGTGAAAATAATAAGGTGCAACATTAAGGTTGAGGCCTTAAGATTCAGTAGCTTGGTAACATAATTAGAAAAATAAGCCACTGTTCCCTCAACTGTGACTGTTAATTTTAAAGCAAAATATGTGTTCAATCATGTAAGAGAAAAACATTACTGAAAGTGAAATAAATGGGAATATCACTGAAAAAAAACCACCTGCATAATAAAGAATTAATCATACCAGAAAAGTAAGACTCTGTAAGGCTTCTCAAAACTAGGCTCTAATCTCTTGAAAGTTTCAACCTAATAGAAGTGTCTTCGTTATTCTTATAGGGATTCTAGGACCCAGCTGATAATTTATACTAAAAAGATAAGACAGAGTGAGATCATCCATATTTATAGTCTTAACCATAAATCCCAGTCACACCTGAAAGATGAACTTAGATAATTGAATTATTGAGTTCAGTAGTATTAGCCTGACTTCCTCAGGAATGGGGTTGGAGATTTTGTTCAACTATGTAAATAATGATTCAGTCAATTCTGATTACATAGCAAAATCTCAGTAAAATCTTTAGACATTAATGTAAGGTTACCTTTCCTGATTGCTAGGGAAATATCAGTGATGGCAGGAGCGTAACCTATGCTTGAGGATATCGGAGCTTTGAGTTTGGAAACTTCAATTCCCAACATCTGCCTTTGCAATTCTTCCTTTGGCTGGTTCTAATTTGTATATTTTTTTCTTATAATAAAATTTCATCATTTCTCTGATTTCTGTGAGTCAGTCTAGTGGATTACCAAAGCAGAAGGAATCTGTGAGGACCTTCGGTTCATAGAAGATGGTTAGAATTGATGGTGGCCCTGAGGATCCTGGAACCTGCCAAGATGTCTGAAACGCAAGTAGTTTTATGGAAATTGTTTTCTCTGACTTTGCAGTTTGGTAAACACTTTAAAATTGCTGACAGAAATCTTGGCTGGGTGGAGGACTATGTCCTTAGCCTGTTTTTAGCCTCAGGTGTAGTGTAACTGCCAAACCCTTAATCAAGTTAGAGGTACCTGTTGCTGGAGTTTTGTGTTCTGTCAGACTGTTAAGCCACAGTGGGAAGTGGTCCTAGAGGAGGAGCAGTTCTATTCTGTCAGCTCTGGCTTATTCACATTCATTTCCAATCTCTCAGGTTTTGTCCAAGAGGAAGAGAAAATTAGGGTCTGTTTCACGTATTGTCACTGGGCATCAGGACTTGGCAAGTCTACAGCTCATTGACAGTGATTACTCAGCCCCTCAGATGCTGTGCTACTTTGCCCCTCCAGATGGCTTTCTTAGGTAGAGTCCTCATTCAGTAAGGTGAGGGGACACACAGTCCCAAGCCCACCATTTACTCTTCTCAAGAGAAACTTCTCCCTCAACTGGCCACTTCCCAACCTTGTGTAAGAAAATGTCAGGAAAAGCCATTGTGCAGGCTCTTAGCAAGGGTGGCATATGTTGTTGTCTTTGACTTATCTGGGATGGAATGAGTCCTATTTTAATCTTTACTTATGCTTGGAAAACATGAGCTTAATCACATTATCTAAGTTTTCTTTCTCTCAGCACCAATTTCTTCACCAGAAAAATTAGAATTAAAAATAAAATGAAGTTAGAAATTAGTACAGTAGACTTTGTGGCAGACATTTGTGTTCTCCATACCTTTAATTTTATTTTTTCCCTTTCTGTCTGTATAATGCATACACACATACTGTTTTCAGTAACCTACTGACCTATAATAAAAATGCAACTTTAATGAATTACAGTCTTTTCCCTACACATAATACATGCATTCATTAAAAAGAGACAAAGCAGTTTTGTATAACCCAAACATGTACAAAATGTGAAATAAAGTATTCAAAATTCCAATTATTTTTTTAGCCTAATCTTTCTCTCATCTCCATAACTAACACTGTGTTTTCAAAATTAGGTATTTTAAATTAAGTGATTAAAACAGGTGTACAAAAATTTCCCATGTGGATATGAAAACAAAGAAATATAGATATGAGTGTAATCTGGCATTTTTTTTCTCAAAATTGGTAATTTATATCAAACACATAAAGATGTAAATGGAAAATACCACACTGTATTTCCTCAAATCCCATCCCTCTAGAGGATTTCCTGCTTCTCATTCCCAACAAAAAACTGTAGGATTATTGTTCCTGGTCCTGAAAGGGGAATACACTTTCTCTCCTGGGCACAGGAAGAGTCTTGTTAAACATCAGAAATAGCTGCCACCTAGCCACTTGGCGTTCCCTGAGTCCAGGGATAAGGCTGAGAGGGAAGGATCTGCCATCCCAGCACTGGAATTGGTTAAGAGGAGTTAAGACAGCCATTATGCCATTATGCCACAACGACACGGAGAATTTTACATAGCATCCCAGTGACTCTCCTGGGTGCCTATTGGTACTAGTCCCTTGTCCAATTGTAGTAAGTAGATATGTGTATCAGTCCTGACTCCAGAAGGTTATGAAAATCAGTGACTCAGAAGCCTAAGGCATGATAAGCCATGCTATCAAAATAAGGCACTGCCACCAAGATGAACAGAGGTGAAAGCTGGGAATGAGAAAAATTTCAAATGAAAAGCAGTAGAAAAAAAGAATATGCAAAACCACTTGTGCTTCTAAGACTAATTTCAGTGTTAAGGGCTGTAGCTTTTCCCCAAACCCTTCCTTTCCCTTTCTCAATTTTCCTCAAAAAGAGAAGCCAATCAGAACTCTGAAGGGGTTAGAAATGAAGAAGTGTATCTGAATGGTGGAAAGGACAGACTAAGGGCACTCAGCCAGGCCATGCATCATTCAGTTTCCTCTACAAGACAGGACTTGCTGCTCCAGGTCTCAGAAGATGCCTCCCAGCTGTCAGCTCCCTCAAGCTCTAGAGAGCCCCCTTCCCCTCCTCTTGGGCATGTGCGTTAGGAGCTGCTCACATCCCATATCCGGTGATCAATCAATGTGGGAAAATAATAATCTGGTTGTGTCAATCAACCAAGAGCAACCTGGCAGGCCCTGTACATTCCAGAGATTCCCATGGGGTATTGTCAGGTCTGCATCATGGTTTAGTTTCTCCCTCTGCCCAAGACCCCTTCTCTCCCAAACTTTCCTCAGGTATTTAACTAATAAATCCTTTGCCACTCAAACTCCATTTCAACATCTGTTTCTGTAAAACTCTACCCACTATGAATTTTTTTCCTTGCAAAGGACAGAAACCAAACCAGATTAACGGTAGTAAAAGAAAATTTACTGGGAAACTATTCAGAATCTTGAAGATGATGGAAAGGTTGGAGGACTGGAGCCAAAGCAGCCACAAAGAGAGGGCCAGAAAGCAGGAACTGCAGAAGTCACACTGCAGAAATCAGTGAGGGTGCTGCCCTGGGGATAAATGAGCTCTGAATGTTTTCAATGCCTTTACACTTTTCTTAAGATGCAAATTGCAAGGCAAGAGCATCCAATGGCCTAAAGGGCTGCTGACCACCTAATTACAGTTTCAGCAAACTATCTAGTTGGAAAATGTGACTCTATCAAAAGATGTCAGGGTGCTGTTAAAATGATGAAATGGCTGTAGAAAAGGCAGAAAATAATAGGTATCTGTTGTACTCTATCTACTTACATTATCTATCCACAGTTCTTTCCATATATACATATATATATATTTCCAAAATATATACCTATGTATATAATTACTTTTACTGGTCCTCCCCTCAAGTTGCTGTCTAACATCTTTTTATTTCACTCTGAAGGAGTCTGTTCAATGTTTCTCCAAGTATGGACAACTTATTTTTCTTACTGTAGGATTGTCTTCATTGCTTTTTCATTTTTGAGAATCTTTCTGGACATAGAATTCATGGTTGGAAGTTTCTTGTTTCAACACTTTGAAGATGCCATCCACTGTTTTTCTCTCCTCAGTGATTTCTAATGAAAAATCAGCTCTGAATCATATAAAGGTTCTTTGCATGTTTTAAATTCTTTTCCTCTTGCTGATCTCAAGATTCTCTTTTTGTCATTGACCTTCGTCAATTTGATATAATATTTCCTGGTATGATTCCTTTAACATTATCCTGCTTAGAATTCACTGAGCTGCTCAATGTTTTTCATCAAATTTGGGAATTTTTCAGTCTCTATTTCTTCACATATTTGTCTTTCCTTTTCTCTTTCTTCTCTTCTGGGACTCCTATTATATATACTTGTTGATCTGATTAATTATGGTGCACATGTTTCTGAAAAATCTTAATAACCTTAGTCTGTTTTGCTTCCTTCCTTCTTTGCTTGAGCTTCTCCTCCTCTTTCTTCTCTCTCTCTCTCTCTCATCTCTCTCTCTCCTCTCTTTCACTTTTTCCTTAGGTTGGATAATTTCCACTGACCTTTTTTAAATTCATAAATTCTTTTTTTCCAGGTCAAATCTGTTGTGAGTCCCTCTACTGAATTTTTCATATGTGGTATTGTAGTCTCTAACACTAGAATTTATATTTGATTCTTTTTAAAACAAATTTGTATGTTTTCTGGTATTTTGCAGTTTGTAGGACACAGTTGTGATGTTTTCCTTTAATTAAGTAATTATTCTTTAATAATTGACTTAAAGTCTTTATCTACTAAATCCAACATTTGAACTCCTTGAAGGATTTCTTCTATTGGAAGCTTTTTTTGTTTTGTGTTTTCCTGTACATATGGCATACTGTTCTATTTTACATCTTATTAATTTTATGGAAAACTAGGTATTTTAATACTATATTATAGCAATTCTAATATTCAATCCATCCTCAACAAAGGTTGATTTTTGTTGTTGATGATGGAAGTAATGGTGTTTTTCTTATGGCTATTTATTTTATTATGAACTTTTGAAATCTGTGTATTGTGTATTTCCTGCAACATATGATCATTGCCACTGCTAACATTCATTTCTCCTAAGTTTTGTTTTCATTTTTAAGCCTATAGTTCTATGAGGCATCCCTGTATCAGAATAACTTAGTGGAAAACCAATGATCATTGGAAAATTTTTCTAATGCCTCGCTTATTCCACCTTTTGCCAAGGGGAATGCTATATAAAGGCATGTTTTTAAATTTCCATCAAAACCTGTAATATGAGAATTATCTTACTTTAAAAAAAATTCAATCAATTTATTTTCATTCTTGCTTTATTTTTGTCTCCTCACTTAAAATTGCATCAAAATGAATGTAAAATCAATGCCTTTAGACATAATTGAATTTTCGGAGCTCAAGGAACCCCGAGGGCTCTCACCAGTGGTGTTGGACACATTTCTCACTGTACAGGAAGCCAGATGACCAAACTGATTATATTATGAAGGTAGATGAAGAATCAGATTACCTTATATTTCCTTTTAACCTTGGGCATTCTACCAGCTTTAATTGTTGTTCTTTACATATGGCTATTCATTTCAAAAGATGGTTGAGTAAAGTCATGCTATTTTCACAAGTATAGTAGTTTGAGTCACACAGTACATTTGGGGTACCTTTCATATGTTCTATTCTCTTTTCTGCTCTTCTTTTTTGTGTTACATCTTTCAGATGATGCTGAAAAGCACATTGCCAGGGAAACCGTTTGGTAGTCCCTTTTTATTCTTGGATTTCACACTGTTGAGGATCACTTTTTATTACCTGCCTGTAGCATACATATCAGCAGATACTGTCATGAGAGGAGATTTAAATCTTAATTATTCCCTCATTCTTATTCTCTGTGCTTAAAATCTAAGTTTAAACCTTAGAAGTAAAACCAATTATTTATCTTCCTGATTCTTCTCTTTTGGAAACTTTCCTTGCCCTATTTAGCTTTTCAGACTCAAAGGCAACTCCCCAAACAGAGGTAACACTGGGCAAAATATAGTCTTCAAATGTTTCCTTTGAAGATTGCCTTACTTGTTTCTCAAACATAGTCTGCTCTTTTCAGTACCAGCTCTCCTCATCTCCAAACTGTGATGTCTTCACCTTAGGAAACTATAGGCCAGAAAAGAGACAACCAATATCACCTTCCAAACTTTCCCTCTGAATGTTGTTTAAACTGTTCTGAGGTTTCATAATGATCATGATTCTCTGTCTCTTTTCATCTCTATCTCTGTTTTTCTTTTTCTACTTCTACCTCTTTCCTCTTTCCATTCTGTCTTTTCTCTAGCTGCTGTAGCTTCTTATAAGTTCCTGTATTCCCTAAGAAGGACTGGAGATGTCAGGCCTAGATATGGGCCAAATTGTATTACATTTGTTCTTGATTCATTACTCCACAGGAGTTTTTCTTTTTCACTTGTTTTTCAGGTTATCACTTAACTACATGCTAATTTTCCAGGATATGTTCAAATCTTTTGCAACTTATAATAGGAATCTAAGCATTCTAACAAAGAGCCCTTGAGCTTTCTTTATCTATTACCAAAATAATGACCATATTTAACCAGTTGTAAATATGAAACACATCTCTGGTACAATTTAATACCCAAGTCCTTTATCCAAGTAGTCATAGTTTTAATTCCCTGATTTTACATAATCAAAATATAGAAATGATTCATTAAATTTGTTGGCAAGTATAATAACAAATACATTTTTATGCTTTACTGTTTTCTGTATAACTTACTGCAAAATATTTTAGGTATAAAAATCTTACGAATCAGAAGGAGAACTTAGGGCAGAAGTTTTCATTCAAGCGGGAAAACCATATCCTAGTAATCATAGGCCAAATAAGTAAAATATGAGGATGAAACAGAAAAAAATTAAAGAAATTCTAGATTTAATAAAAATTAAATTTCATATTAAACCATATGGTTGAAATGTCAATAAAGAGAGGGAGCTATAAAATGGTTATGAGGGTGTGGCAAATGCATCTAAGTGAGACTCTTTTTAAGGATCCTATCCTAAAATCACAAATAAAAATGTCCTCCATCAGGGACTAGGGATTTAGTTCAGTGGTTCTGGTGCCTGCCTTGCAAGCACAAGGTCCAGAGTTAGATCCCCGGTACCAAAAGAAAAAAAAAAGTCCTCCATCAAATGTGAAGAACTTATAATGTTGTGATTTTTACTATTACCTACCCATGAGCAGACACTTCTTACTACAATTTATCATCTTTGCTCTTATGAAATACTTAGATGTACTTTTATCTAAACTTAGGACAGTATCCAATTATTTCTATTTCTGGAAAGCACATAGCATGAAAGACAATTTTCAAGGCTAAGAACATGAAAATAGACACAGTTCCATAAATGGCCATTTTCTCCCTTCATCTCTCTAGAGGAAGAAATACATAAATATGAGAAAGAAAGACACCAAGTACAGAGTGAAGGAAGCAAAAGTAATTACCTACTATTCTGGTAAAACTGTGTCATTTAAGAAAAAGTTTTAATAATTCCAAAAACTTATTTTCAGAGTTTAAACATCCCTCGTAACTTTCATGTACCTTTTTAGTTAATTCATAATAGGTCAAATTTTTAATGCTTTAAATAATAGTTTAAAATTTTAAAGGCCATTGCTAGCCTTTTGTGAGAATGCTTATAAATAGTATCAAAATATATCTGTTTATAAGTAGTTCCAGAAATAAAGAAGAGGATAGAACTATCCGAAATAGACTAGAAGAACCAACAGAGTACCTAGTGGTGATGAGAAGTCATGCCAGTTTCATAACAACTACACAAAAAAGATCTCTTTGGAAGAGATTGTCAGATTCCTGCTTTTCTTATTGCTTTCAATAGGCCATGAAGTGCTCCAGACTGATAAGTCAACTAACAAATAAAATATTTTTTGATTTTTATATGAGAACTTGTCCAAAACCTTTTTAAAAAGTTACAATCTGACTGGGGATTTGCAGAATCTGTGATTATACTATACACAGTCCTAAAACAAAGAAATAAAACTGACCTATTTAATTGCAAGATTAATCTCAGCTATTTTGTAAAAATCTCAGATATATTCAGAATTCCATAAAATAATGTTATCATTGTACATATCATAATAAGACAATGTGTTATGTACAGCAAATACAAGAATAAGTGAGACATAGCCTATGTTTTTGAAGAGGAACCAGTTATGTAAAAGTAGAAGAGCTCCAATGTATTACAGGTCCTGTACAGAAGTGAGGACAGTGAAACCACGAAGGAGCCCTCTGTTTTCTTTATTGGGGAAGCAAAGGAGGAAGTGCTTTGACTGGAGGCAAGTTTTCTTTGTGTGTGCCTGAGGACCATCTATTGTGTGGTCAGCCTGAGTGGATGTCTGTTCAGTTTATAGAACAAGATGAGACATGTCATTGCCCTTCTTTCTGGCTACATTAACCTGGTTGTCTTACCATAGAAACTTATCATTAAGCATTTCCAGGTCTTAAAACTATTTGCCAAATTTTCACTTTATTCCAGAGTTATAGGAAAAATAAGTTTTATATATATATATTTAAAACTCATATATTTAATAATGGAAACTCATATATTTGATAATGGAAAAAGCAGAAGTCTAGATCCAGAAAAATAGGGCTCTTGCTGTCAACAATAAGTCATGAGTTTTAGTAAAATTACTGAAACATCACTAGCCTTGATTTTATTTTATGTTCATTGAGGGTTTAGGACATGGTGCTGTTTCTAGTCTCTTCTAATTATAAGTATTAAGTGATACACATTCATTATACTTTATTCATTTGTGATGATTTTAAATGCATCCACAAATTCTTTTTCAGTCCCCCTTCAAAAGTAGAACATAATTTCACTCTCCTTGAGTACTGACCAGCACGTGGTGGGAGTGAGCCTGATTTCCCAGAGTAATCTATCAAAGGCACCATAGCTTCCTCCTGGCCATG
The DNA here is from genome assembly GCF_000247695.1 of Heterocephalus glaber. The sequence continues at coordinate 17,267,775 of NW_004624757.1, read as the reverse complement.
ACTCTTCGATGACCCATTCTGAGGCACTCAGGCATGTCATGAGGATTCTCAAGCAGCTGCATGGAGAGGTTCACATGTCAAGAAACAGAAGCCTCCAGGCAATATCCAGGTAAGTGTGCCCTCACAGAAGTCCTCCACTCCAGCTATGTCCTAAGAAGATGCCAGTGCTCTGACTGCAGCCTCATGACAGCCTCTGAATCAGAACCATCCAGGTAAAGTGCACCAGAGTTCTTGACCCACAGAAAGTATGACATAATTACATGTTTTTTAAGGCTCTAAACTTTGTGGTGATTTGTTATGCTGCAAGAGACCACAAAGTTACTCTCCCACAAATCATCTCGTCCTTGGCTCAGGATCCCATGCCAAATTCCTAGCCACCAAACTTCAATGAGCAATAATGTAAATACAGAATATTGCTTTCTCTTTAAACTTCTCTTTGCAGAAGGTAGAACATCTAGTTTTCTATATCTGTTCCTGCTGTGATATAGAAATCTTAGCCCTCACCTTCTCTCTAGGGTTTCCAATGCTTACTAGTATTATTGCTAAAAGTTGTTCACTATTCAAAACTTCACGGTTTAAGGATAATTTGGAGAATTACAGAGCATCACTTTCTCACAATTTCTTTAGGTTATCCTACAGTTTTGGTCCAGGTACTCCTCCCACCTTGGGCAAATTCTCATACTTCTGTGGTACTCTCACTCCCTAGAGCTCCTGATTGGCTGGTCTGACTCAAGAATCCAGAACAAAAGGCAAGAGGCTCAAATGATTTTTATAGTCTCCCAAGGTTCATATAAATACTAAATTTATTAGTGAATTTAAAGGAGAAAATGGTGAAGAGAAAAGAGTTTCATGTCTGTACCCAGTGGTCTTATGATTAAGTCACACCACTGCTATTTACTTGTTTTCTGAATACGAACAATTTATTAAATTGCTATAAGTTAAACTTTCCCAACCAGAAAATGAGAGTATTGATAGCTACTTTATGGAATGAGTGTATAAATTTAGGAATATATTGAACATGGAAAGTCTTTATAAAGTGGTTTTATACATTTTAGTTACTGTTACTAAGCTACTCATGAAAAACACAAACAACTTATAAATTGGTCAAATTCTCATATCTAAGAGATTTGTAACATTGCAAGTTTATTTCTTTTTTCAATAATATGAAAGTATAGCATGGAATATGAATGGAGCATAGCACATATGAATGGAGTCCAAAAAGCTGAATTTCAGGCTGCTGCCATTGAGCTAAATATTTTTATAAAAGTTGCTCATCTTATCAGGGCCAATGTTTTCTCACTGGGTAAGTGAGTAAAAGAACCTTAAAATGAATTTTTGGATGCTACTGATTGTTTAGTAACAGTAGTTAAATGCAAAAGGAAAATTTTTTAAATTATGGACAATAATTAGCATATAATACTTTTACCTCCTACATTAAGAGAAAGAATTTTTACTCTGTAATAATTTCATTTGGACCAGTAAGTGTGAAAATGTTCTTATTTATCTGCTTTGATAAGTAGGCAGATGATTTCTAAGGATTCATTTTCCTTGTAGTTTAATGCAATTGAAATGAGTTTTCTACTCACCTCTTGAAACCTATGGAGCTTTATAATCAATCATATAGAATATAAAAGATCTAGTGATGCTATTAAACTGCATGACTTTTAAATGTTAAAATCACCAAAGAACCTTTAATTTTACTAGCAATGACATAAACAACCTTTAATACTGTATATTAAGTATACATATTAAATCATGATAAATATTCATGGTGAACCATAAGCCACCTGATATTGCAAATGGCCATTAATTTTGTCATTTATGTAGCACTGTCAGATCTGATACAATAATATTTATAATTTATTAAGCAATATGTCACAAGAAAACGTCCAATCCTACACTACTATAATAGTAACAATGGATGTTACCAGGGAAGAGTGGAGTATAAATTATTTCTAAATTTGAACATGATGCTACTGTAGTAAAATGTCCCATGGCTAAGAAAGTCATTAGCATGCACTGTAGAACAAGCTTGTCACATGTAACACACACACTCACACACAATTAGAATATTTTCTATTACACACAAAGCAGAAAGAAACAGAAAGAAGAAAGCATTAAAGCAGATGATCCTCTAAATTACAGCAAGCACAGCAGGAATGGATGAGTCTTGAAATGAGATGTGTAGGGAAAGGTTATCTCTTTTATAGCAAGCTAAACACTTTCCCCTTATCTACAAGGAGCTCAGTTCAAAGCCAGGTCAGCAAGGCAAACTCGGAACTCTTGGGAATTAGAAAACACAGATCTTGTACACAAAGCTATTGTTTCCAGTGTATGATTATGTGACAAATAAAAGTGGAAGAGCTCATTAATTTTATTTAACTGTTTATCACCAGATGTTATGAGCCATATGGAAAGAAATATAATTTAATGTTCTTAGATCCATGAATGCTTGTGTGTATATGTATGTGTAATTGTGTGTATGTATCTAAATAGAGCTCAAAGAAATGCTGAAATCTTTATAAAAGAAGTTAGTTTTACCAGATCTTTTATTTAAACAGTAGAGAGAAAAGCATTATAATGTTTATGATAATGTCACCTTAGCAGTACATAGGTTTTTTTTTTAGTTTCTAGCATATCTTTACAGGCTTTATTTTCATTTTTATAATAATATTATTATCACTATTTTCCTACAGAAGAAATTGAAGTCCAAAAAGCTCATAATCACTAAGCTAGTAAGTGTCAAAACTAGGATTTGAACTTTAGAAATCTACTCTTCACTAAAGTTTCTGAGAAAAAGTGAAGAAAAAGCATATAGTTGAACTGGCTTTCCCTGTGCCTTTGGAAATATCTTAGGTTATTTCTTACCACCACCCATATATAAATTGTTAATCCCCTGACAACAATCAAGCTCATAATGTTGATCTTGTATCATGAATACCTGGAGACATGGTTCATTCATTTACCTAGCAAGGTTTAGTGCCTACTATATGCCTAGAAACCTGTTAGCCACTATAAATATATCTATAAATAAAACACCATGTATGACTTTGGGTTGCACCTGCTTGTCCACTAAAGCAGAGGATCAGACACTGTGGACATTGCAACCTGGGAGGGGGTTTAGAATTCTCCTATTCGCCTTTCCCAAAGATACAATAGGAACAAAGGCAAATGTACTAAGAGTACCTGGGTACCACAATGTTCAAAGGATATATATTGTGTGGGGTTTAAAACACAAAGTTACATGTAGATTCTTATTTATAGTCTTTCATTTTTCTCTTTTTCCCCTCTCTTTTTATTTCTTCCTCTTTTTGCCTTCTCAAGCATCAATCAAAAGCACATTTCTATCATATTTTCCCCCCAAATAAGACCTAATTGGAAAATAAGCCCGAGCAGGATTTTTCAGGATGCTCATAATATAAACCCTACAACAAAAATAAGCCCCAATTAAGATCCTCAGCCAGGCAGATGCATTTATCATGCCAATGGCAACACACAGCAGGCAAATGTATTGAATTACAAAATAATGATGTTAAATATAAATAAATAATATTATTAATACTTAAATGATAATATAAATTATAATTATTTGTAAATACCCAAGCAGGAGCCTTTGGGCAAGAGATAAATGCCTACATAAACAGATGCATTTGAGACTTATTGCCAAATTACCGCAGAGTACAGACACATGTACGCTCTTGATAACGAATGGACGTTGGTTGTGTCTACTATGAATCTTTATCATTCAATACATTGTGTGTTGTAATGGATGTAATCAATGCACTCATGTGAATTAAAGAAACGTTTTCTGAATTTTGGTGCCTGCAATTTTTTGTTGCATTTGTGTGGACCTGTTAACTGTCATCATTTTTGTTGCCACTCCTATCTGGCAAGTCTTCAATTAACACTCAATGTAATGAAAACTTTGTAAACCTGCAAGAGGTCCTGACTTGGTTGAAGAATTCATGGAATAAAATCACTGACAGCTGTGTTGCCAATGAACTACAAGCAGGGTACATGGACAAGAAGTGCTCATTTAAGGAGAGCTCTATTGCTGAACATGAGAGATTAGGGCCAATGGTTCTATTGGAAATGGAATTCCAAGAAATTCAGGCTGGATTTGGGGGCTTGGAGAGTTAGGATAATGTTCTAAAAGAAGATGTCGTGACTATATTTGAATAAATTCAGATTTTTGTACATGAATAAATGAATAAATGTAGATTATTGTACATGAAATTGAGCCTTATTGTTTCTTTTGGAGCAAGAATTAGTGTAAGATCCATTCTTATTTTCAGGGAATATGGTACCTCATCTGACCAAAGTGAGTATGTATTCATTCAGTGAGAAGAAGTTCAAGAGGCTATGTCCCTTCAAGAGTGAAGCCATTTCTTTGAGAGGTCTCTAGTACTGATGCCTGAAACTGCAAGGAATTTTGATTTGTGAAACAAGTCAAGTCTGGTATACGTAAAGCTTGAGATTTCTTCTGAGACCCAACCTGTACCATTTAGAAATGCCAAACTGTAGAGATAGCTGTAGGTATGAATAAAATTTGGAACTCACAGATACCTTTTTATAAAGATCTTTTATATAAAGTATTTTTCCAGTGGATGATTATATGACAAATAAAAGTATGAACTCACAGTGTGAGGAAATCTCAATTTATAATCTCAGTAAGAAAGTGTTTGATACATTTATTTTCAATTAATCAACATGACTTCAAAGCTGCATCTTCACCTATCCAGGTGGTTTGAAATTTCAGTGTAAAGACCTTCCTGTTTTCCATCATTTCAGTGTAAAGACCTTCCTGTTCTTACCTACTAGCAAGGCATTTTGGGAGGCCCTCCAGGAATAAAGCATCTGTGCTAGTTATCATGGAGGCTCCCATTGCACCACTGTCTCCAGTTCCTGTGGGCCTGCTGCTTGCACCCTCATGTAAAACAAATTTATCTTGGGGAACCACACTGCTCTTCTTCTCCCGGGTTTCCCACTTTCTGAGGGTGCTGAAATGGAGCAATGCATGCATTTATATTACAAAATCTGAATTAGAACTGCTGATTGAGTAAATCATTGGGTTTCTGGAGTTCCTCCCTTATCTGCTTGTATTGATTTGTGAGAGCCATTTGTGTACAACACCACTCAACCTTACATTTGGTGACATCATGTAGCAAAATTAAATTGATTGTCAGGAATATTTACCCCACAGAAATTGGAAAATGTTATTTATCAAGAATGTTGTCTATTAAGAAGCTACTTTTAAATATTTACCAGCATGTACTAACCTAAGCTCATAGATCTGAACTCAGTTGTGCAGGCAAAGTCTATTTGGTTCAATATAAAAAATGTGATGCAGACATCATCTCTCAGAAAGGCCACGAAGGATTTCAAGTCACAAGGTTCCATTTACAGCTAATATAGTTTCCAATGCGTATTTAATTACCTTGGGGCAACTTCCAAACTGGGTGATTCTCATTCCCTAAGTTGCTAGACCTCTTTAAAAAAATCTTACAGCATTTGTTTTCTGAGCGTTGCCTTTCCCTATGTTTCTTGAAGGCAGAATAAAAGGCCTTCGGAAAAATCAGAGCATTGATTTTTTTTCCCATCTCTTTTATGTTGGCAGTTTAGTGGATCTTCCCCTCAAGGGAGAATTAATTGTTCAGGTCTCTGTGTTCTCTCCCATTTTGCTCAAACCACTAATATTGCACTTATCACATTGTGTTACTGTCAGATTCTTCCTGCCTCTTTTCTTGGCAAGATCATGAGCTGCTTGAAGGCCTCCCTTTCACCTGTTTACTATTTGCACTGAAGATGCCACTGGCTCCTGTTAGCCAACCACAGCTGTTGAGGTGACCTGAAATGACTTGAAAATAGACGGAGCCTGTTTATTTGAAGAAATATTCCTCAACTAAACAGGATTGCATTTTTAAAAATGATAGATCACTCTTCTAGGTCATAAAAATATTTATATAGCTCATTCCACAATGAAATTCAGATCACATACTAAATGCAATGGGAAAGGAAAAGACAGAGCAGTAGATTTTGGTCAAGGAGGCTACAGAGACAGTGCACCTAAGTCTATATTACCAGAACCTCCAGTGGTTCTGCTATCACAATGAAGTCACAGGGAGGTAGAATGTAGAATCATTTAATGGTGTTACCTATTACATCTAACACAGCAGTTCTCAAGTCCATTAAATTCTAAATCTCCTTTTAGAACAAATATTTTCTAAGGTCCATTTGCTATCTTGGAATTAAATTTGCGGATAGTATAAACTGCTAAAAGACATTATTTTAGTAAATCAAAGCCATGTCATAATTGTAATCTAAATAATTTTTTAAAAATTAGCTAATTAGTAAAACAGTATCTACTTTGGTGTGGACATTAGAAGACATATTAAGAGGTGGATGCCAGCCTCTACAGAGCATCATCGCAAATTGGTCACAAACATTGTAACTGATACAGATGGTTTGCATTGTCCACTCAGATAACATGATATTGTGTCTGGCAACATTACTGGAAAAATAAACCAAAAATGTTAAGAGCTTTAAAAAAAACAAGGAGCAAAGTAAAATGGATTACTATGAAGTTCTTAAAAATTCAGAGTGTGTTAAAATTGCACAAATATTTTATATATAAAACAGGCTCTAATTTGGATAATTATAAAAGGTTTGTAGTTTATAAACATGAATGTCTGAGAAGAAGTGAAAAATCACTCTCAATGTGGGCTTCATTCATCACATGAGATCTTTCTGCACACTGTAGGATGTCTGTCATACTGGCATCTACCCCTAACTGCTGGAAATCTGCCTCCTCTACCTCATCCCTGTAACAAGCAAAATCCCACCTACTTCCCAAACAGCCTCCAGTGTTTTAGAACTTGTGATCTAAAGAGACTCTCTAAACTTTTGCTAAAATGAAGATAATCAATGTTTTCTAAATCTCAAATCTGGTATGAAAATTAAGTGAGAAAAATGTTCTTGAAATTTTCTGACAAACTGCAACAAATCAAATGAACAAAAACTTATTCTTGCTGCAAAGATTTACTTTTTGGCAAATTTGGAAATTTCTGGTAGTTCCATAATATTGAGGCCTGTCCCCACCTCACTATTTTTAGAAGACTGTTTCCTCATGCCAAGGGCAACAGTCACCCAAGGACACCATTGAATGAACATCGTTCCCTGCCATTCTTCCTGCAGTGATATTTTAAAAGCACCTAAGTAGGAATTGAGGTATCTTACTAGCTAGTGGGTACTGCCATCTAGTGACTTACCTAAACCAGTCAGCTAACTTCACAGAACTTAGCTATCCAGATATTTAAACAAATCAAGTGTATATATACCCAATTTTCTGAAGCAGACATTTATTTTTCATTTTTGTGACACGTTTCTGTGAGAAAGCTGCTACTGAAAATTCATTTGCAAAAAGCAGTTTGTTGCCTAGCTGCTTTGAGGCACGATGATATTCATTATTGAATTCACAAAGTTTTTAACTATTTCCATTTATGCCTAAATTGTGACACCTCCACTAATAACATTTCTCTTTCTGCATGAGGAGAGGAAGGGATGCTTTGTTGCTATGATATTCAGATTTTCTCTGGATTTACTCACACTTGTCCAGCACGTCTGTGTTCGAGTGCCCACACACCTGACCCTAGTGAGTGGTCAAGGACTGCCATCCATTTATCTGATTTCTCAGGTGAGTCCAGCTCTTGCCCGAGGAGCATCAACAGTTGAAATGAAATAGGGATTTATGCTGTATGCTATGGAGTGTCACCTGAGCCCAATGTGTGGCCACTGGTAGTTTATGCCATGATGTCAAGATCCAAGTGTGTGATGTGAGTCTCACAGCCTTCCTGCTACTTAATGCATGTGGCTCAGGAGACAATTCCTGAAAAGGCTGGTAATGAAAACAATCAAACTTCTATTTGTCAAAAAACATACATAAGTTTACAGTCTATTGATAACACTTTATTTTGTTCTTTTAAAACCCTATTGCTTTTTCTGGATGTATCTGTCATAGTGTTAATTAATTTTAGTTAAAATCTGAAACCCCAATGAAATGAAAACAGATCACAAGCATGAAAGAGTGGCCTGTATAGGCCCTCAGACTCCCCAGAGTCTAGCAGCATCTTCTTGCTCATGTAGGCCTTCAAAGGAATATTTATTAATTTGCATTAAATTATTTCTGCAGACAATCATCTCTATTTGTTTTAAACTACACAAAAAAGTCTATCACTACCATTTTCTCATGGACCTTAACTCTATTAACAGTGATTTTTCACTAATGGGTCATTAAATCTTGTCCTTTTCAATTATTCTCGTTATTCAAAATCCTCATTTGTGAAGTCAGAATATTACAGCAAAAGAGTGAAAATTTTTATCCCTTTTTTAAAAATTCTGATTTATTTCTGTTTAATAGCTTATTATTGTAGCCAGAACATAACAATGTTAAATAACAGTGATGACAGACGAATACAATCCTAGGTTTTTAATGACCTATATGAAAAGCCTTTGGAATATAGCAATGCCATTATCTACTATGTCCAAAGATGTATTGTCAGAGTTAGTTTAGAAAAGTAACTTCTAAGGGTCCAAATATTTTTCACAGTCTTAGAGTCTAAAATCAAAATGAATAAACTAAAAATGTAAAAGAACTGAAGTTACCCCCTTATACTATCAGATCACAGTGGAATAAAATTGCAGATCAATAACATAAGAAACCACAAAACTCCCACAAACAAATGGAAATTGAATAACACCCTCCTGAAGAACCAATGGGTCACAAAGGAAATTAAAGAAGAAATTAGACAGTTTCTACAAGTAAATGATGATGCCAGTACAACATACAGGAATCTATGGGACAAAATGAAAGCAGTTCTACGTGGGAAATTAATAGCAGTGAATACCCAGATTAGGAAAACAGAGAGAACTGAGATAAATATCCTAATGCAGAACCTCAACCTTCTAGAAAAAGAAGAGCACAACAAACCCAAAGCTTGTACAAGAAAGGAAATTATAAAGATCAGAGCAAAAATCAGTGCAATGGAGACTAAGAAAATAATACAAAAAATTAATGAATCAAAGAGTTGGTTTTTCAAAAGAATAAATAAAATCAATAAACCTTTAGCCAAACTTATCACAAAAAGGAAGGAAAAGGCTCAAATCCATGCAATTAAGAATGAAAAAGGTGAAGTCAACAGACTCAGCAGAAATCCAGAGGATCATCAATACCTATTTTGAGAAGCTGTACTCTAATAAAATGTAAAACACAGAAGAAATGGACAGATTCCTAGATACATATGAATTGCCAAAGTTAAATGAAGAAGATATAGAAATTCTAAACACCACAATTACAAAGACTGAAATTGAACATGTAAAAAAATTTACCAACAAAGAAAAGCCCAGGTCCTGATGGCTTCAATGCTGAATTCTTTAAGACATTTAAAGAAGAACTATCACCATTACTCTTCAAACTCATCAAGGAGATTGAAAGGGAAGCAATACTTCCAAATTCATTCCTGGGAGCAAATGCTACTTTGATTCCAAAACTAGGGAAAGACCCAACCCAAAAAGAGAACTACAGACCAATCTCCCTACTGAACATAGATGCAAAAATCCCCAACAAGATACTGGCAAACAGAATACAGAGGGTCATCAAGAAGATCATATAACCTGACCAAGTTGGATTTATCCCAGGGATGCAAGGATGGTTCAACATTCATAAATTAATAAATGTAATACATTATATTAACAGAGTCAAGGACAAAAACCACATGATCCTCTCAATAGATGCAGAAAAAGCATTTGACAAAATCCAACACCCATTCATGATAAAAAAATCCAAAGGATAATTGGAATAGAAGGTCTTTATCTCAACCTGATTAAGGCTATTTATGAAAATCCAACAGTCATCATCATACTAAATGGTCAAAAACTGAAAACTTTCATGCTAAAATCAGGAACAAGACAAGGATGCCCACTATCACCACTCCT
>NW_004624757.1:17242060-17256725 GCF_000247695.1 Heterocephalus glaber | reverse complement strand
CCCTCAAATTCAAAGACCCAATTCAAAAATGGGCATCTGAAATGAACAGACATTTCTCAGACAAAGAAGTAAAAATAGTAAATAAACATATGAAACAATGTTCAACATCACTGGTCATTCGAGAGATGCAGATGAAAACATCACATATTCCACCTCACCCCATAAAGAATTGCTACTATCAATAAATCAGCCAATAACAAATGCTGGCAGGGTTGTGGGAGAAAAGAACCATTCTCCATTGTTGACGCGAATGTAGACTGGTGCAACCACTGTTTAAATCAGTGTGGAGATACCTGAAAGAACTAGACCTAGAGGCCCCATTTGATCCAGCTATTCTCTTCCTGGGTATCTTTCCAAAAGAATTAAAAGAATCATACCACAGTGGTATATGTCCACCCATGTTTATAGCAGCACAGTTTGTAATAGCTAAAGCTTGGAAACAGCCCAAGTGCCCCTCAACTGGAAACTGGATAAAGAAGATGTGGATTTTTTTTTATAAAATGGAGTACTACTCAGCCATAAAGAATGAGAAACTAGAGACATTGATAGCTAAATGGAAGCCTATTGAGGCCATACTCTTAAGTGAAATAAATAGGATACACATGTAAATACTGAATAGTTTCTCTAGTGTAAGAAACTGAAAGTGTAAATAAGAATGAAAAGGATTACAATGAATAAGTGATAATTTGAAATAGGAAGAAAAGTTCTAAAGGGGTAGGGGAAGAGGGATGGGAAGGGGAATGTTAAGCACTGAAAGGAAAAATTATGAGAAAAGGAAAAAGTGGAAACAAAGTCTATGTAAACAGGGAAAGGTGGAGGGGGTGAAGGGCGCACAGGTAATGGGAAAAAATTAAGAACCAAGATACATCATGTACAGGTACAAGCACTCAATGATAAATGTAAACATGGTATATACCTAAAATGTGGCAATAAAAGTATTTATGCAAAAAAAGAAAGAAAAACGCTACACACATAGAGAACATTCTGTATAGACCTATATATGTGAGGTTCAAGAATATATCAAATTCATATCAAAAAGTAGTTGCCTCTTGAGGATGGGAGAATTGTCTGGAAAATAGCATAAAGGAAACTTTAGATGTGATGAAAATATCTTATGTCTTCATTTGAGTGATAAATACATGGGTATATACATTTTTCAAATCTTAGATAACTCTCTACAGTCAAATCTATGAGTTTTATGAGTGTAAAATATGCATTAAAAAGACATGATAATGTGCAGTGGACAATCAATCAAATATTTATTTTCCTCATTCATCTCCAATATTTTCATCAAGCTAAAAAGCAAAAATAAAGTATGTTTATATTTATTTTTATGGGAATATTTTCTCTTATTATACATAAATGCCTACAGTAATATGTTCTCAGAATTTAGAAAAATAAGACTGTCCTATAAGTTAAACTTATTCATACTTACTTGTCCCGGCCCGCGGGTAAGTCAACGGAGACCCTAGAGGGGGAGCGAGGATGAGAGGGGACAGGGGACACGAGAGATGGAGACAAGACAGGTTTCTGATCAAGTCTCGTTTATTGCAGAAGCTGTTACAACATATATACCGTAGGGCTAGAGGGGAGGAGCAAGAGGAGGGTACTGGGGCTACTTCCTTGTTGCCGGGTAGATTTGCAGCAGGCCCGGATATGTCCGTAAAAGGCACTCAAGAGTTCTAGCGGGGGGGCAAGGCCCCCCACACTTCCTGAATAGAATGAGTTATTTGCAAAAATTATTTGAAGAGAAAGCGATTCACATAATACTGTGAGAAATTGTGAAACTCTTGTAATAGTGGCCACAATATACTATTGTATGCCAGATGCTTAATATGTCTTATCTCTAATTCTTATAAAATCCTAAAAGTTATATTTTATTTTAAGAAATAATTGATTCCTGAAAGAGTTAGGTAACTTGCTAAAAGCCAACTGTTAGGAAAATGACCATTCTATGGGCTTCAACCTAGATTTGCCTCAATTTCTATGTCCTCTCCCTAAAAGTTCTGTGTTCTTTCCACTAAAATTTCTATGCTATTTCTGCTAACATAAATAGTGCTTCCTAAAACAATTTTGATTGCAGAAGACTGATCTTGTCAACATTAAGATCTTCCTGAAGAAAGAATATGTTAACAGAGGAGCTTGGATAGGACACATGAATCTTGAAAAACATTTAATGAGACAAAATATATTTGGTAATGTATTTATTCAAATATCTTGAAGATATGGAAATATATTAGTGTAGAAGAATTTTCTGTTTCCTAGGGGAAGGTTTATGTTCTCATTTTGTGCATTTGATTTTGGCTTATGGAAGTATTTAGTCAGGTCTTAATAGTTCCTTTAAACTACTTCATAACATTTCATAAACCTTTGTCACATGTAATGGTTTGTAATTTTGTTTCCTAGATAACTTGAATGCAAGGAAAGAGTGCCCTGAATAAAGGGAAGATGTTCTCTAGTCGATGAACATTACACATTATATTATAAGTGAAGAATTAGGATTCTGTTTTAGTCATCAGCATATCATGAGGTTATTTAAGGAGTGAGAGTTAGAGATCAAAATTGCTGTAATTTGGATCTTAAATGTCATCCAAAGTCTCATGTATTAAAGTCATGGTCTCCAGCCTGTGGCACTATTGGGAGGAGTGTGAAACTTTAAGATCTTGGCAAGTCTTAAAACAGGTTAAATGTATTTTGCATAAGATGGACACAAGCCTTTTGGGGACCAGGAGCAGAATGCTATGACTTAGATCTAAAATGCCCCCCCCCAAGTCTCATGTATTTATCATCTCATGTATTCACAGATGGAGCTTTTGCAAGGTGATTGGATCATGGGAGCACCATATTCATCAGTGGATTTTCCCATTGATGAGTTTATAGTTAAATGTACTATTAGGAGGTAGAAAGTGGTTAGAAGAGGTTACTGGGGCCATAATGTGGAAAAGCTCTTTGCTTCCTGGCTGCCATGGAGTGAGCAGATTTTCTCCACCATGTCCTTCCACCATGCCATTTTTGCCTTGGAGGCAGCCAAGTATGGACTGAAATTTCTGAACCATGAGCCAACCTCTCCTCCTTTAAGTTGCAGGTATTGGACATTTTCTCCCAGCATGGGAAAGTGAATAATATTGAAAGTCCATTTTGAAGTAATCAAGAGAAGAATCAAGGGTTTGGGATGTGTTGATTAAGATTCTTCAAGTTATACCAGTAAAATGCCCATTCTTTATTCTTATCTCCAACTATCTTAATTTAGAAAAATACAGTTTGGAAAAGTAGGTTGCTCCATACTAAAAACCTTTTCCAGTGGCCCTACAGGCATTCAGAAAATATCCACCTTTATTACCAAAGTGGCTTTGAGGGAGATTGGAACATGAATGCCTGCATTAATTACTCCCTGGGCTTTACCGCACTTCCTCTTAGTGCAACATTTGTTATAGCCTTTTCTTCAGCATCCACTGTGGGCTAAGCGTGCCTTGTCAGTACTTCTCTTCACCTGGCCCCTCATACTGCCTTGGGCTTCCCTTAAATAATGGTGTCATACAGCCATGGGAACCCATACAGTACTTACATGTATGGTCCTGAATATGAGAAGGGTTGGAAACAATATCTTCCTAATCTAGTAACAAATGGCAATTAATATGTTCTTCAACCCTTTAGTACCAGAGGCAGTGTCTTAATTTTTTATTTTTATTTTTATTTTTTGGTACCAGGGATCAAACTCGGGATCTTGTGCTTGTGAGGCAGGCGGTGGAACCACTGAGCTAAATCCCCAGCCCTAATTTTCTACCTTCTAATTATAGCAGAAGTAATGGTTCCCTTCATACATCAGTTCTTTGGTACTGAGGAAGTTATTGTGGCAGGTTTAGACCCAAACTTCTAATCTCTCCAACCATGTTGTAAGCACCTATTTCTCTGTATTAAATTCATTTTTCTTAATATATTTAAAATATTATTTTGAATATTATTTGAATTTTGCTTGATTATTCCAGTTTGAGGTAAATATTGCACTCTAGGAGTCATTAATTTCTACATATCACATTGAGATCTTGAACAATGTCTGGCTTTCATATGACAGATCCTTCCCCCAAATCCCCAACCCACTTGGAAATCTGGGGACTGGTAACTATAATTTCTAATGGAGCCAAGGAAAATACTGCCCCACAATATTGACACTACTCAAACTCTTGGAACAAACCTAGATTACCTTCATTGCTGGAGGTAGGGAGATAGTTCCCCATTAAATAGGCAAATACTGGAACTCCACTGAGCCAGAGGCTACATTGTCTCTCCACAATTTAAATTATCTTACCTAAAGTTCACTGGGAGGCCAAGTGTCATCTATAATAATTAGGTATCTAACAAGGAAAATATTCATGGAGAGTGAGGCTTAATGGGAATACTTCTTTAACAAATACCTCCTTTAAAAAAATCTATTAATTTGAAAATGAAATCTTTTTATATGTTACTCACATTATTATATTGTTAGGCAAAAGATCCTGGATATTAGCCTGTTTGAAAAGCCAGAGTTATTACTATAAATGTCAAATAAAATGTTAATCTCTAATGAAACAGTTTTATCTTCTATACTGTTTTGTCACCATTATTGGCTAATACAAACCCTCCCTACCATAGTCTCGAATGCCAGATAATCAGATATGTCAGATTCTGTGTAAAATGGAATGAAGGTGAGCTCAGTAATGCATTGAGACTCATTCCTTGTTAATCAATCAGGTGCAATAAGGCAGGTGTTTTTTAAAACTGTGTTTGGCTCACTAGAAGATATTTTAGTTAACATTAGACTTTTCCAGATCTTATGCCATGGTGGGGGAGATATTGAAGGAATGTAACGTGATTATAGACTATCATTTGGGTATCACTAGTTTTATATATTTATGGTAATATAAAAATAATTTGTTGTAGAATATCTAAATTCCTATTAGTGCTTGATCAGTATGTATTTGCTCAAGAAATGGACATAAATATACCACTACTATCATGAAAAAGTGGTTTGTGGGTTACTTTTTGTTTTATATTAAGAACGTTATAACACTCAAAATATTAAGAAACATGGTGCCAGAGGATGAAGTTTCCCAGAAATGTTACTTGTGAGTAATGCACAGGCAAATAAATATTAAAAAAGAAGAGACTTGATTAAGCCTCACTGTTGAAAATGAGAGTCACCTTCTCTCCCTTCAGGGCATTTGCTTTTGAAAGTTTGCAGCTCTAAAGTCCCCAATTATAGCCTTGCGAGGGAAATTCCCATCGTCATTCTTCAGAACAAATTTCAGGTAGCTCTTCCCTCCTTCTTGAGATTAAGAACAGCTTGCACATTGAACAGGATTCTATATGTGTGTTTTCTTTTCTAAGGACAGTAGAAGGTCTGAGGGAATTCCACCATGACTCAGGCATTATTTCATCTACAAATAAGGACTATATTTCAACCAGCAATTATTAGTATGTCAGCTGATTTAGACTCTTGAGTTTTAGCATCCTGTTTCCAAACTGTCACCAGAACTGTGATGTCTCATGTTTGAAATGTCAGTAACACAGATAAGAAAAGCTAATGAGGCACATAGTATGGTAAATGATGTTTGTTAATGATGACCCTTTACTTCTTTGCCAAACCTGACTCTCAGACATAAGTAACATCCAGAATATCAGCTCATTTAATTGGACTGCTCTGTTGAGATGTGACTGAATCACTAAGGGAAGAAATAACATGTGCTCCTTCACTGGCTTTTGAGTTGAGCCTCTCCAGAATGATTTAAATGATGCCCGGGGCTGATTTTGTGTTCAGGAAATACATGATAATTTGATGGAGGCCCCAGTAGACAATCTCATCAGTTAGTTTTATATGTCCATTCTCTGCTGTTAGCAGCAATATTAACAAAGTTACATGACAAATAAATCTTTTTAAAACATCAGATGTAAGTTAAGTTTCCTCCACGGTTTTCTGTGAGAGCAAAATTTTCACTGGAAGATCAAAGCATTTTTGAACTTTATGTAAGTGGTTCTTGGGCTAGCAATTATTGCTCCACAATATCTGAAAATATCCTGTGATGGAGAGCAAAGGAAAGTTATCATCTCTTTTACCTAAAGACTTTTAGTAAAGCCATATCATTAAAATGTATGACCTATCCCCCAGCAATAATGCTAGTGAATTTGATAAAGACTTGTATCTTTGTTCGGATTCCAGGCTGCTCTATTTTGAAAAGTTATATTTTTATGTTCAAAAATTATATAACATTCCTAGAGAATCCTTTCTTACTATGAACCTTCAGGTACTTCTAAAAAAAGCTATTAAGATTTAGTCTCAAAATTAACCCTTTTGGAGTTAGTATAAGCCTCCATAAATTTTTTATACAAAGATTTTTTTAATCTTTTAGAATAGGCTCAGTGATTTCAGAGCTTTAAAGAAGAAATTTTGGTATTGAACTTTTTGCCAAAATAACATTTTCCTATCTTATGTAGACTGTATAATTTATATATGGATTTATTCTTACTAAGACTGACAATAAGCCATTCATTCAGTTAAAAAAAAAATGGTTCGACTATGTAAATATTCAGGCACCCATCAAATATGACCAAAAGTGAAATAATGTACCAAGAAGCACTCATGGACAAATAGAAAATTTGTGCCATAGGCCAAATGCTGCCATGGGAAGTGTTTGCACCATAAGTCCTGACTCTGCCACTAAGTAGAAGCAGATAAACAGTCAGTGGCTTACATCAATTTTTAATTAGAGATAGCTGGACAAAAATTTCATGAGCCACAGGAAAGAAAATGGGAAGAGAAGGCCAGAAGGAAATAAATAATATGGAGCACAAAGGATATTAGACAACAATATGACATAAAAAATTTGCCAGTTAAAACAGGAAACAGAAAGAGAGTGCAAAGAGAAAACTTCCTGAAACAAAGTAAGGCTATTGTCCAAAATGAGATTCTTCCAAGTATGACTAGCAGGTAGACAGCAGAAAACCCTAAATACAATAGTTTTATTTATCTATATTTTTGATTATTTATATTTTAATCAGCAAATACAATTGTGTATATTAATCATATATGATATGATTGTTTCAAATATATTTCAATGTATGTGCTAATTCCATTTATACTACTAGTTTATCTTAGTTCATTGAAAAGAAAGTTTTGTGCTATTATCTGTTTCTTTTTGTAAGAGAGAGTCTATTTTGTCTATGACTTGTACTCTGAGTAACATTTAGGCCATTCTTTTAAGATTATGGTACACAGTGTTTTATTATTTATTATTATTCTCTAATTATTTTGTCATGAAATTTTGTTTTATTTTTTCACAGAATTAAGAATTCTTTTTATATTTTATTTATTAATATCTACTTGTGTTACATAAAATAAAAAGTAAAAAATAAAAATAAAATATATATATATTGTGTAATGGCTAATTCAAGCTATTTAACATTTGAATTACCTCACATATTTATTGTTTTTGTCAGAACACTTAAAATTTACTGTCTCGGTGATTTTCAAGAACACAATACATTCGTATTAACTACAGTCACCATATTCTTCAACAGGCCTCTTGAGCTTATT
Organism: Heterocephalus glaber; assembly: GCF_000247695.1. The sequence continues at coordinate 17,249,158 of NW_004624757.1, read as the reverse complement.
TCTTTTCTCACTGAAATTTTGCATCCTTTGACCAATATCTTCTAAACACCTAGCCGTCATATCTCCTGTTCTACTTTCTGCTTCTGAGAGTTCAAGACTTTTAGATTCCACATATAAGTAGAATCATGTATTTGTCTTTATGTACTTGGCTTACTTCACAATCTTTATGTCCAGGTTTATCCAGGTAGTCAAGATAACAAGATTTCAGGATTTCCTACTTTTTAAAAGATGAATGGTATTCTACTGTGTACATGTATCATATTTTCTTTATCCATTGATAGGCACTGAGGTTGTAGCTATTATTGTGAATAATCATGCTCTGAACGTGGGAGTGCATTTTTTGGCATTTCCTTTTGGATATATACCCAGTGTTGTGGGATTGTTGGATTATATAATAGTCTTATTTTTACTTTTTGAGGAACCTTCATACTGCTTTCCATAGTGGCTGCCCCAAGTTATATTTTCACCAAGCATGAAAAGATTCCCTTTTCCCCATATTCTCACCAATACTTTTCTTTCATTTTCATACAATTACCCTTCTAACAGATGGGAGAAGATAGCTCATTGTGGATTTGGTTTGCATTTCCTGATGATTAGTAATGCTGAACAGTTTTTCATGTTCCTCTTGGCCATTTGTCTCTCGTAATGTCTATTAAGGATTTTGTCCACTTTGAAATTGAATTATTTTTTTCTTGCTTTGAATTGTTTAAGTTCTTTATATAATTTTCATATTAACTCCTTTTCATATGTGTGGTTTGCAAATATTTTCTCCCATTCTGTAGATTTTATTTTCACTCTGTTGTTTGCTTTGTTTTTCAGAAACATCTTATTTAGATGTAATTCTATGTGTTGATTTTTGCTTTGTTGCCTGTGCTTTTGGAAATATTCATCCACTGTTTCATTTCACAGATAAAGTTCATGAAGTTTTCCCCATGCTTTCTTCTTGCAATTCTCAGTTTTATGTATTTTGATTAAAAGGCTAATATTTTAAGTTAATCTTTATATAGTGTAAGATAAGAATATAATTCCATTCTGCATGTGGTAATCCAGTTGTCCCTTTATCAGTTATTTAAGAGATGATTTTTCTCCACTGTGTGTTTTTGGCAGCTTTGTTAAAACTTAGTTGACCATAAATGTATGGGTTCCGTATTTTATTCCCTTTGTCTATGTGTCTGTTTTTATGTGAGCACCATCCTGTTTAATTACTACACTATATTTTAAGTCAGGTAGTGTGGCACCTACAGCTTTGTTCCTTTTGTTGCTTTGGATATTCAGAGCCTTTTGTGATTTCATGTAAATTTTGGGAATTTTTTTCTGTGAAAAATATTATTAGAATGTTAATAGAGATTGTACTGAATCTGTAACTTGCTCTCTGTAAAATAAGCATTTTCACAATATTAATTTTTATAATTCATGAGCATGAGATATATTTTCTTTTATTTGGGGCTGTTTAATTTCTTTCATCAATGTTTTCAGTTTCAGTGTACAGATCTTTCATCTCCTAAGTACTATATTTTATATTATTTTATTTTATTTTTGATAGCAATTCTAAATGGGATGGTTTTCAAATCTCTTTCTTTGGACAGTATTTATTTATTTAGTTAGTTAGTTAGTGTGGTACTGGAAATTTAACCCAGGGTCTTCATACTGAGCCACATTTCAAGTCCTTTTTATTATTTTTTCAGTTTTTAAATTTTTTGAGACAGAGTTTCACTAAATTCCCCAGGCTGGACTTGAACTTGGAATCCTCCTGATTCAGACTGAATATAGAAACACTATTGATTTTATATGTTAATTTTTATATTCTACAACTTTATTGAATTTATTTATTAGTTGTCTGGTGGAGTCTTTAAGATTTTCTGTACATAAGGTCATGTCGTCTGCAAATAGAGATGATTTAATTTCCACTTTTCCTGTTTGGATGAGTTTTATTTCTTTCCCCTAAATACTTGTTCTGGCTAGGAGGTGTACATCTTTACCTTTCTGATTTTAGAGGATAATTTTTCAAATTTTACCACTTCTTATGATGTTGAGTTGTGAGTTTGTCATATATGACTTGTTATGTTGAGGCATATTCCTTCCATACTTAATTTGTCTGGAGTTTTTAACATGAAGTGATGCTGAGCTTTGTCAAATGCCTTTTCTGTATCTATTGAGATAATAAACTGTCTTTGAAACCCTAGGATAAGTCCCACTTCATTACAATGAAAGATCATTTTTAATGTACTACTGAATTCATGTTGCTTGTATTTTGTTGAGGATTTTTGCATCTCTGTTCATCAAGGATATTGATGGCTAGTTTTCTTGTTATGTCTTTTTCTGGCTTTGTTTGTGGGTAGTTGTAGACTCATAAGATGAGTTTGAAAGTATTTTTTTCTTCAATTCTTTTGGAAGCATTTGAGAAGAATTGGTATTTGTTCTTTAAATGAATGTTAAAATTCAGCAACAAAGACATTAGGTTCTAGATCCCCCCCCCCCCCCCCCACCCCTGGGAAAGTTTTATCACTGATTCAAATCCCTTAATCATTATGGGCCTGTTCTATAGCTATATTTTTTCATTATTTATTCTCAGTAGGCTGTGCATGTTTAGGAATTTATCCATTTCTTCTAGGCTATCCAATTTAGTGACAATTTAGTGACATGAATAGTTATTCATGATATCAATGGCAATGTCTCCTTCTTCATTTTTAATTATACTTATTTGAGTGCTCTCTTTTTTGACAGCTAATCTAGCTAAAACTCTCTCAATTTTTTATCTTTTCAGAAAATCAAGTGTTAGTTTCATTGATCTTTGTCTATGCTAATCTCTATTTCATTTATTTTCTTCTATAATATTCACTATATACTTTCTTCTATTAATTGTTTTTAGTTCACTCTTTTTTTCTAGTTCCCTGAAGAATACTATTATTTACTTGATATATTTTTTATTTTCTTTTTTGTATGCAAATATTTATTGATATAAATTTAAACTCTTAGGGCTGCTTTTACTATATCCGTAAGTTATGTTGTGTATCCATTTTCACTTCTCTCCAGGCATTTTTAAATTTTCTCTTTAAGTTTTTCCTTGACTCATTGATTGTTCAGAAACATTTTGTTTAACTTCCGTATGTATGTGAATTTTCCAAAATTTCTCCCATTAATTTCTCATTTCATAATGTTATGGTCAGATGGCAAATGTGACTGTTATCTTCTCTGTAATACAAGTCTGACTACATCCACAGAACCCAAAGAGGCAAATTCTCCTTCTCCATAGAATATGTTCCCATTTTCAGAGTAGATTCAGTGAGAAATACTGAAAGTATTTAGTCCCCTAAGCTTTAGTTTGCTTGGGTAAAAATATTTCGGCTTTTGTTGATTCCAAATTTTTCAGTTTTTTCCATGTTTGAAAGTCATTTTGATTCTTTCATTTTTCAAGTGTTTCCACCACATTCTTTGACATAAGTGAAGACAAATAAAGATGGCACAAATACACTCCCTTTAAGTAGTGATGGATCCAGGTATGAATGCATATGTTAGACACTGCCTACCCAAGTGATATAATTTGGGAAACAGTGGCAAAACTTGTTCCAAACCTTCATTTAAATCACCCTAGATAGCTGTATTACTCTTGAAATTTTACTCCTAAAGATTTATTGGATGGAAGAGTTCAAAGCACAGACAGACCTTCTGTTGCCAAAAACTGCATAGTTGGGAGGCTCCTGCAGGGGCTGCTGAAGAATTCACACAGGTACGTCATGAAAGAATCAGCATTTGGTCACCTTTTGCTCAGAACTTGGAAAATTGTCAAATTTGAGGGAAGAAAAAAGCAACGACATAAATGAGTCATTTGCCTAACCTTTCTTCCTTTCTCACTTCTCTGTCCCCAGTACATGAAGCAAAGCAGCAGCAAACTGGGAATGAGAAACAGTCTCTACTTTAGACTCACTTCCCAGTTCCAGATTTTTTGTGCCAAAAGCCTTGCTGATGAGAGAAAGGTTTAAATTGGATGTAAGCTTGCCAAGCTCATGTTAAATGACTAAGACTGATGAGGAAGCTGTGAGATTTCCTCCAAGACATCAGTAAGAAATGGAAATGAGAGCTCCACTAAAAAGCTGAAAGAAATGATTTCAAAAAGAAAAGATTAACAATTTTTTATCTGTCATCAATCTAGCTGATCATTCATCTACCTGCACATTGTTATAAGTAACTCAAATTTAAATTCATTTGTCTAATCCTTTTCTTATTTAGCACAAATCTAACACAAAGCCACAGGGACAATAGGAGTGCCAAGGGGAAGTGATAGAAATAATTTTGAAATAGTGTAGTTTTGGGGAAACATCATGGATCCTAATAATCTTAAGGGTCAGAGGTACAGTTTGTCAAATATTTTTTAAGCATTTGGGGGAATCCTTATAACTTTGTGAAGGAAACATTATTCATTCCAGCTTGAAGATTAGGAAAAGGGCACTAGAGAAATTGTGCAAATCATCAAAAGTAATTGGCTAAGAACCAAGACTTAAAGATGGAGAGTATACAGACAGGGTCCCTGCTGTAGTCATTGCACATGCTATGTGGACTCAAGAGGGAAGGAAGACAGTATATTTTGGTAGTGATAATAGCAGCAGAAAAAAAGAGGAGGTGAAAACACGGAGGAGAAGAAGAAAATATAAAGGAAAAGTATGGTAGAAAAAACATTTTCCAACTTTACAGTTATGGTTATCCAAAATGTTCAACTTTGTTATAGTTTACACATTGGAAAATCAAAGAACTGACTATAAAACACATGACATCATATATTTTACCTTTATCAACCTACTCTTGGTTGTATATCAATGTCTATGTGTTTCAGAAAGGAAACTGTGCAAAATTAATAACTAACCACAAAACATGCTCCAAGAAAAGTAATTGTTTTTGTTCTAAAGAGCTGTTTATTTCCATGTTTGAGATGATGTGAGCCAAGACATAGCATGGAAAATGGAATGAATTTCTAACCCTTCCCGTGATCTGAGTTCATGGAAAGGGCTTCCTGATGTTGGAAAACATCAGACATAACAATAATAAAGTAGCTCACATAAATACATCATTCAGCAAAAATACTGAAAAAATTGTGCACAATTACAAAGAAACCTGTCAGCTACTTTTTTTCATTAATGGAGACTTGTGAAACTTTTAAAATCATTTTATGTGAATACAATATAAAAAGTATATTATTCTTTCTCCATTGCATTAAAGCCCCCAAATATCTGCTTGCACACATGAATATAAAATTAGACTTCTGAAACCATTGAATTTATTTCATATTCACTAAACCATAAATATAGTCATAAATATATGACTTAGGTGTGTGGTTATGTGTATATGCACCTGTTCATGTGTGTCTTTGCATGAAGGGAAAGTTTTGAACTGAGGGAGAAATATATCTATATATCAGAATTCACTGTTATGCCAATAAAATCTAGATGCCAGTCCAGATTGTGATTGGTTACTTCACAATCACACTTCAGATCTTCTCCATACACTGATAATGAAAATTATGCACTGCTTCTAAATCTGAGATTCAAAATGACTCAAAGTAAACTGTAAGAAAATCAAGCAATCTTCTCATAATTAAAGCAAGGCTCTAAAATATAGATAGTATGCTCTATTCAAAATTTTTCCTATTCAATTTGCAAGTCATTTTTTAGTTACTTTCAAGAGTGTACCAAGTATACTCTTCATATATGCTGTTTACCCTAAAATAATGTGCTTTCTTACTCTTGGTACACAAGGACGTGGACCTAAACAGTATTAGGAGCCTAGAGAAAGATGTTGTATCATGAAGAAATTTGAGCAAAGCAATGTGTATTTGCAAGCCAATTCAAAATCCAGTGGTTACTTTTCCATGTTTTAAAGCATTGATATATATGTAATTTTTTCTAAAGTCTGCTTCATTACACTCATCTTCTAGATCATTATTTGTCTTCCAAGTGGAAATCTGCAAAAAAAAAGAACTTGTTTGCAGCACTAATATGTCTGGGAGTCCAACACAATATCTCAGCCTACTGCTGTAATACTCATGTAGAACCAACAGAGCACCCAACTAGGAAACAGTCCACATATTGATTAGAAATATGTTTGGCAAATGTGAGAGAACAACTTATTAAAGTGGCTTAATCAAATAGGAATTAATTTTATCATTAACAAGCTAACTAGAGATAAGCCAAGGGCTAGCACAGCTGCTAAGGGAAACCAGCAAAGAGAAAAGCCCCCTCTCTTCATTGCTGCTCAAATATTCTTCATAGGTTAATTTCTGCTAATAGTAATAAGATGGCAGTTTTGCCTTCAGGGAATGTATATCATTGTTCCAGACAGGAAAGAACAAAAGAATCATTTCATGTGATTTTTTATTTTTAAAAAATCAGGGAAACAAGGGGTTTCTTGGTACTTGTCACCAGTAGATTTCTAGTTATAAACAATTGACTAGAACAGGACAATATGGTAAACATTAACAGTAAAGTAATATGAAATGCTGAACATTTTTAACTGGGAACAGAGATCTCAATTTTACTGTTGGTGGTGGGGAAGTATTGGTTTATGAAGTTGGCAGTTACATTTGTTGTTGTTAATATTAAGTGGATCATAAAATCAGAAAGGTAAATATCTACCAAAAATAATGGAAAATACACAGATCGATTTAAAGAGGAATCATACATTGGCCTTGCTTTTATTTTGGAGGCTCATAAAACAAACAAATTATAACTTGTCTATCTGTTACTTCTGAAATGGTCTATCTTAATTCTATAAGAAAAATCTTACCTCCTTAAGAGCAGTTTAAATTTAAAAGAAACTGAAGGATTTTCATCCAGTTGTATGTAGGTTTGTCTTTTAGATTTGTCTTTCTAGATTCATTTACTGTCTTGTGAATTTGTATCTTTATTGAGGAGTGCACCATGCCTAATGAAAACCTCTTCACATACTCCCGTTACACACACACACACACACACACACACACACAGAGACACCCCTCTCTCTCTCTTTCTCTCTCTCTCTCTCATAAATCTCTGCTGTTATTGGTTTCATAAGAGCTCATGTGGTCTTTCCTAGTCTTTCCTATGTGCACACACCTATCTGTGTTCAAAT
>NW_004624757.1:17227512-17238407 GCF_000247695.1 Heterocephalus glaber | reverse complement strand
CCCCGTTTCTCTCTGTCTCTCTGATTGAGCTCAGGGCCTTCACACAGAGCTACACTCCCAGCATGCTTCCACTGGCATCTGCAAAAATGTTTATATTCTCACATTGTCTGAAATTTCTTGTAACATTCTTGCTTACCTGAACCAGTTGGAGGCTTTCTGTGCCTTAAGGACATTACTTTTCCTACCGGTATCACAAGAGGAGAATGCTTCTCTTTCTCCCAACAGAATGTTAGGAGGAGGGAAGGTTAACATGCTTTTTGTTTCCCATCACAGTTTCCACATGAGATTAATGTTCTTCCCTTGAAAAACCAAATAAACAAAAAGTCTTTCAGCAACCCATGTCATCTTCATATCACCTTTCTGATTTACAGGTATCTACCATGCATTTGGTTGTTCTCTATATTCATTGTCAATTTTAGCACTTGACTTCAAATCCTTATTCTTATAGAATTCCTGTCATTGATCATGAAGATTTTAACATCTTTGTAGATAATTTGTTGTAACTTTTAGCTATGTAAGCTTTCAACTGTTTACATCCAAAGTCTTGCATTTCACCTTTCTTCATTGACATTCATGGCCACACCCTAAATGGGAGAGTCCACAAACTATGGCCAATGGTCAAATTCACCCCATGGCCTGTTTCAGTACAGCCTGAAAACTAAGATTGGATTTTATATTTTTAAGAAAAATAAAGCCAAATGTATTCATTTATATATATTGCTTATGACTGCTTCTGTGTTCCAGTGGTAAAATGAGTATTTGAGACAGAGTCTCAATGGCCTTAAAGATGAAAATATTTACTACCTGGCCCTTTACCTGAAGATGTGCTGGCCCTTGCCCTAGAATTTCTTATAATACTAATAATTGCAACACTCCAAATCTTATACTAGCTTAAATGACAGATAGTTAATAGATAGATAATGGATAGACTGATAGAAATTTGTTTTACAGTTGCAAGGCTACTGGGGTAGCTGGAAGACTCAAGAGAATAACGAAAAAATCTAAAAGAACTGTTACTGAGAATTGCTGCCACACATTTCTGTCTCTACTCTTCTCTTCAGATTGAGTTCATTGGCCCACAATTTTTAGCCAACTTTGTCTAGGAGTAGGTTGGGATGGGGAAAGGCAATCATGGCTCATGTCTGTTCCTAGTTTATGTTGTTCCAGTTTAGTGACCCAGAGAAAAGAAGATTTCTCCTTCATTCCTCATCATATAAAACCCTAGAGAAGAAATTAAACTATCCTAGTTTAGGTCCCAGGGCACATGATTAACAAATCTCATTATAAGGATGGAGTGCTAAAATTAATCAGATTGAGTCATTTGACACCCCTGGTGGCTGGAAGGAAGGCTGGGTGGGCAGGATCCTTTAGATATTCCAGTGATATTTACAGAAGGTAGTTAAGGAGCATATCCAAGAAGATAGGCAAGAAGCTAATGACCAATCCTCCTCCCTTCCAAAAACGAAACTCTTAAACGATATCCACTTGATTTCCTTGATGAAGAATAAGAGCTCTAGGAGCTTCTCCCTTTGACATAAATTACATAGAATTTTAAATTATAATAGACATGTAATAGACATTGCAGGGATAGAAACCTGTTTAAACTTCTTAATGCTCATTTGTCCCTATGTAAAGACCTTCTAAGCAGTGTCTAGCTATGACTTAACTTCTGCAGAGGTGTAATTTACTTGAATATTCTTAAATCCTAGAACTCATAGCTAGTAGGGCTTTCTTGCCCTTAGGAGCACATTTGAGGTTAGTCACTGTGGGCAGGATAGAGCACTCTAATCTTTTTACATAATGACTTCTAAGTAGAAATCAAGAGTACTTGGGGGCATCCCATTAGATACATAAAAGGGACAATTAGAAAGGCCATTCTAATTTCTAATAGAAATCCTGAAAAGAAATCACATATGATTTTCAGAGTTTTCCTGGGAAATTTACAAATGTTACATGTCTTCTTCTTTTCTTGAAAAATGTATAAACTATGTACAAACTATCAGCTAGGTAGACCCACTCACAGACTTGGCGGAACCTCATTGAGGAACACTAACCACTGTCTTTAATGTCATGTGTCCCTCAAAGAAAGAATTGCCATATGCCAAAGTGGAGTCTCCTTCCCATGCTGGATTTGTTGCAACTTCCTTCTTAAATGCAAGGAAATTCACTCATAACTGAAATGCACCAGGAAGTTGATAGCTAACCCAAGTAGAGGAGAATTGGTTCCTTTCCTTTATGTTTATAACGGCAGGTCTCAGCTGAAATACTGGGAGTAGTGGGCAGCTTCTGCAAACTGCAGCATGGTAGAAGACCCAACTGTTCTAGAACAGTGTTCTACAATGGATCCACATTAGATATCCATGTCACACACCATTATTAAGTTAAGTAAAATAGACATTCTAAAGGGGCACTGAGGGCCTAGTAATAGTCAAATAAATGAGTTATAATAAGCTTCACTTTATTGAAATAGATTTAAGTTTTTGCCTGAAATCTTGAAAGCTTTCAATGATTTTCATGTTTAGGGAGGTTTTCTTTGAATAGAATGTTATAATCATATCTTTATGGTGAACTGAAATAATTCTTTTCATGAGGAAGTCATCGTCTAATATTTGGTTTTATAAAATTAACAGTATATTGAGGTTTCTTTAAACAAAAAGCAACTCTAAATATTTTGAGGAACATAATAAGAAAATCAACTCAATTCAAATATGAATAGAGAAAGACAGGACTGGTAAAAGTCAGCTAGCAACTGAAATAAAATTATATATTTTTATAGAACCATATGCAATGATTATCAGTTTCATTCATTATTTATATTCTTGGATAGAATATAATGATGAGAATAATTAATACCTAAACATAAAGTAACTAGAGGGAAAATATCACCCAAAGCAAAACTTCACTTTTGAAGAATGTTCACACCATGAGAAAGTGCAAACCGAAAGAGTAGAATTTCAAGCTATGCATACAAAGTACAATGTCAAATGTTTGATGTAGGTCATAATATGCTGTATATATGAAAGTGTGAATAACTCCCTCACTGGCAAATAATTAAATAATACACTTAATTGTCTTACTCATGTGGTTGAGTTAGTCAGCTCTCTTAACTAATTTGTCATTTATTTATTTATGCTTTGGGGGAAGTTTTGGCATAGATTTTTAACTGTTAAATCAGCTGCATTTTATTCACCTAGTATTGAGAAACAAACCCCAAATCAGTAGAGCATTGTCACAGGGATCTATAAAAAATGTCTGAGGTTGTCATATTAGAAATTTGTTCAGTTCTATCACTCACAATTGTGTTACAAAAACCAAGAAGAATGTTTCACTCATCACAAGAAAAGAAACTTTGAGCTGCTGTTTCTGCCATCGCCCTCTCACCCCCATGTCTTTCTCCAGAGCCAGAGCAGGACCAGCAGTGGGGCTATGGCAAATAGGTACCCCATGTCCCCAGCAGCCAGCTACCCCACCTTCCTACAGAAAAGGATCCGTGAAGAATGTCTTGCTGCTTCCATCCAGGAGCTATGAAGGATTACTCAGTTCTCATACAGTAATGGATTGCACATCATTATTTTTTTAGTCTCACTTGCCTCTCAACTCTATTATGTCCTTGATTTATTTTGTTCTTATCTTCTGCATTCTCAAAGACTTTCTGGTTCTACTTCACTTACAACTGTGTTTCTTTTTCTTTCTTTCTTTCTTTTTTTGTACAGGGGATTGAACTTGGGACCTTGGGCCTGTGAGGCAGGTGCTGGAACCACTGAGCTAAATCCCCAGCCTTTCTGTATTTTTTCTGTGTATATTTTCTCCAGAACTCACATTCTTGGGCTGGAGATTCAGCTCAGTGGTTTCACCACCTGCTGCACAAGCACAAGGACCCGAGTTCCATCTCAGGTACCAAAAAAATAAAATAAAATAAAATAAAATAAATTAAAATATTAAATGCAACATATTTCTTTTATTTTTACCAATTTTCTGCCTACAAAGCCTCAGTGTGGCAAATGTTGAAGCAATGAGGTTGACATAGGCAATATCAGAGGGACCAGATATTTCATGTACATTTGATTATTGTGGTTTCATGGAGCCATAACAAGTAACCAAGGAAAGGGGACAGAGAAGATTCTGACAATTTAGATGCCAGCCAGTATTTTGGATTTAAATCATACCAGAGAAACAGATGAAATGAGTCCAAATGAAGAATACATTTGCATTTTGAGACTAAAAGCAAGTAACTGTGCTCCCCAAAAGGACCAAGTGTAAGTAATTTTGCTAACTGTAAGACCCAGTTGTATACCCACACCTCTGGTTTTAGGTACAGATGAGTCTGCCAGACAGGGAAGAGATACTGGTGACTGCTTTTTTTTTTTCCATTAAGTTTATTGGTACATTTTAGGTATACAATACAGTTACATCATCATTGGGATCTTGTACCTGTACATGATGTACCTTGGTTATTTTTTTCCCATTCTCCTGCCCCTCCCTTCACCCTTCCCTACTTACAATGACTTTGTTTCCATTTTTTCCTTTTCTCATATTTTTTCATTTCCCTTCTTTCCGTTCCCCTACCCTTCACACTTCAGATCAAAATGTATAATTGATAATGGTGACTGCTCTTATGTGGGTCCTTCCAGAACACTAATAATTCTAACAACCAATAGCAGGCTAATTAAATAGAGAAAATTAAAAATCCTCTGAGAACCCCATGTAGATTTAAAGCATAATCTTTGATAAACATCTCAAACATGTTAACATGATGCACAACAGCCTTCTCCATGGGACTCCAGAGGACCCAAGTGATACATTACCAGGCATACATAATCCAAGTGATGACATTCTTTCAAAGCATTCTTCATTACAGTCCAGTGTTTATGACACAGGAATAGAAAAAGACCATTTTCTTTTTTTTTTCTTAAATTCTTTTATTGGTACATTTTAGGTATACAATACATTTACATTTATCATTGGGTGCTTGTACCTGTACATGATATATCTTGGTTTTCATTTTTTTATCCCCATTACCTGTGCACCCTTCACCCCCTCCACCCTTTCCTATTTACATAGACTTCATTTCCATTTTTTTCTTTTCTCATAATTTTTCCTTTCTCTTCTTTCATTTCCCCATCCCCTCCCATTACCCCTACCTCTTTAGACATTTTTCTATTTCAAAGTATCATTTATTCATTATTAATCATTTTAATCCTTATTTACACTTTCAGTTTCTCATACTAGAGAAACTATTCAGTATATATACATGTGTGTCCTATTTATTTCACTTAAAAGTATGGCCTAAATATGCATCCTGGGGGGGGCTCCTCCTCACCCTGTCTTGGTCTCAAGCCTGTCTTGGTTGCAAGCTCGTGGAGCAAGCCGTAGGAAGCAGGTCAGCCTGCAATCGCTTGGCCTGCTCGGCCCCGCTTGGCTCAGCTTGGCCAAGCTGGCGGCTGGTGTGCGTGCCCGGGGGTGGGGGGTGTCCTCCTCACCCTGTCTTGGTCCGGAAGAGACCATTTTCAACTATAATCCCTGTTATTCAATAGATCACTCACCCTCCATGGAGAGCTACCTCCTAAAAAAAAGGCAACTTGTAAAATTGAAATGATGGGATTAAAATGGTTATATGTAGAAATATTTATTAATTTATGAATATGAAGTCTTTCCTCTAGCATAAAAATATTTTAATGAACACAATCACACTTGGCAATTCCTACCAGACATTCTCACTGAAGAACAATAAATGCTCATGAGAAACTGTTCTTAGTTTTTTGTCAGCTGTTTTTTTAAGAGCTTAGAAATTAACTGCTGTCTCTATTCAGTCCTGGTGATTTTTTATTTATCCGACAAATGCTGGGGTTTTTTTGTTTTGTTTTGTTTTTTTTGGTGCCAGGAATCAAACTTGGGACCTTGCACTTTCTAAGCAGGCGCCAGAACCACTGAACTAAATCCCCAGCCCTGTGCTGGCTTATCCACTACTATATTAGGGTACTACTAAGAGGAAGGTTTTGTTGCAATATTTGAAATGTTAGCTTCAGTTTTAAGCTGCTGTTTGGGGATTCTTTTTAACATCTGACTGCAGCTAACCACTATGAAAGCTGACAATTTGCCACTGAATGTTTGAAGACATTGGTATATTTTGTGACATCTAATCTGTGCATCATCCTTCTGAAGTAATATTATTTTCCCTCATTTCACAGATATGGAAAGTTAAAAAAAACTTGTTCCAAGTCACACAATTACATGAGAACATAAGAAAGTACATCTCAGCTCAACACAGAAATTTAAAAAAAAAAAAAAAAGAAGTTCCAAGTCACACAATTACATGAGAACATAAGAAAGTACATCTCAGCTCAACACAGAAATTTAAAAAAAAAAAAAAAGCAAGAAAGTGCATCTCCCAGGGAGGCAGTGGGGAAGTAGAGGGCAGGGGGAGAATGGTAGAATTAGAGGTAAAGGAAAAAGTTGCCCTGTCTGGATTAGGCTAACAAAATTTATACACAATATTTGTGCCTAATCCTTTTATAGGAATCATCCCCAATGTGGGTTCTTCATTTTGTTTTTGAGCTGTTTTTCGTTGTATTGCTAAAGACATTTTAAGATTTTGTAAACACCAAATCTTGAGTCATGATTATCAGGCAGTTACCTTCAGCAAAAGTACAACCAGAACGAGATTGGGATATCTGTATTTAAAAACGTGTGTGCTTTACACCACGTGTGTCCTGCCATATGTAGAGTTACTATTTGCAAAAAGAGGAGGGAATTGTCAGCCTAGAGGACCAAGGAGACTCCAGCAGCCAGAAGCAAGTGAAGCTCATCAGAATCTTCTGCTCCTAGAGGTACAGGTGGCCTCATCTGGGGGACAATGCCTTGACAATGTGCCATTCAACGTGAGAATTGTGTGATCTCTCTTGTTTGGATCCATGCTCACCAGACGGGCTTGTACTATAATTTTCCTTGCTGAATATCATAATTTAATACAAAAGACTCAACTTACATAAGCCTTCTAGTTTGCTTGCAATTGCATTTTTCACATTAGATGAATAAATTATAAGTGTGGAGCTGGGTCCATTTCTACAAGCTTGAATGTTACAGTCTTACTCCTGAAAGGTAGATCAGCTCTCGGTGTGCTGATTAAACAGCATAAAAATAAAGAGCTCAAACTCCAGATTAATGAACTCCCGAGATACCTGGGTCTACATGCAGACCTTTTCAACCCAGTGACGTCTGCACAACATAAATCACAACTCTGTCAGGAGAAAATAGGTCCAAGGATAAGTTCATTTTTAAAACTCACTGTTTCTTGCTGCCAAAACTATTTCAACCATAATATATTCTTCCAAACATCTTATAAAAATTTAAAAGGACATAAAGCAGTGATCAGAACTTGAAGAAAATAACATGCAACCAAAAACCTTAATAAATATACCTAATGTATGAAGCAAAATTCTTCCGTAAGCTAAATCCCAGGCATACAGCCATACAATGGTACCTTGGTCAATTCTGCAAGTTCAACAATTATGCTTTTAAAAAGACAAATATTACTGCATGCTGCCATGATGGGTGCTAACTCCTTACACAATAAAAAGAACCAGGGATTCTTGGAGAAATGGCTAATTCTGGAGCTGGAGTTGGGAATACAAGAGATGAATAAGGAGCAATTTTTAGGCTGTAAAGTGAAGAAGTGGTCAGAGGACGGAGGATATGTCACACTAAAGGGAACCAATCTGAAATGGCTCACACTAGCAATTTGAGCAGCAAAATAAATAATGATAGCACTGGATAATAATGCAAAGTATAAAACAAGCATATTAAGTTCATAGCCTATATGAATAAAAGGCCTATAAGAATAAAAGCCAAGGGGGAGATTATAATCATCTTTATTAGAAAAGAATTTCAAAACATTTATGTAGTTACCTCCGCCAAGAGGTAGATCTTAACCTGCTGCCAATTTTGAGTATAAGTTGTACCTAGTACCTTTTTTCCAAACGCAAGGGTGAGGAAAACAAGGAAGGTACATAAATTTACTGTGAAGAAACCTGGAAAACACTTAGTCCAGGTAATTAAAAATATCATCCACCATTAGTAAATAATGCTAATAACATGTAGCCTTGATAGTGTGTAATAAGAATGGACATAGTTTTACTCCCAAAGTCGAACACTCCTATTAAATCATGAGAACAATATTAGACTAAGCCACATTGAGGGACATTCTAAATTAAACTCCTCCAAACTGACCAGGTTATTGAAAAAAAGGAAAGTTGGAGTAACTGTCACACTAAAGAAACAAAATTATTAAATGTAATGTGGTATCTTGGAGGGGCTTCCTGAACAGAAATAAAAGATTTAGGGGAAAATTAATTAAATAGAAATAAGTTATGGAGTTCAGTAACAATTGGTGCACCAATTTTGTTTTCATATTATAAAAAATAAAATGAAATTTTATAACCAAATTATAAGAGAATAATAATACTTATTACAACATGTATCACCTTCAAAGTAGTTAATCAGAGTACAAGTCATAAACTAAAAGATTCTTACCGAAAAGAAACAAATGATAACACAAACTTCCTTTTCAACAAAAACTAAGATAAACTTTTAGTATAAATGAAACAAGTTAGTATATATTTTGAAATATTTTTAAATCAAGGGTATATGTCATTTGGAGAAGAAATTAAGCTTCCCCCTACTTCCTATTTATCTCTTTTCTATTTGCTCTTTATTTGTGTATATATCTGTGTGTGTATTTGATATATATTTGATCTGTATATATGTTTATATATACAGAGTCTGCCAAAAAAGGTATACACACTTCAGGAAAAGAAAAATAGAATAATGTTTTTTCAACAGACAGTGTTACCCTCAAATGGAGGATCCTAGAGGATGTCATATATTGCAGAAAACTCACTACACTGCCAGCCCTCAGAGAAACTGAAAATGTATATGCAGCAATATCAATAACCAATGTTACCCAAGAAGTAGTCTGCCATACTAGTAAATGTCTGGAAGCTCCTGGCCGCCACTTTGAGCACATCTTATAATTGTAGAGAGCAAAAGTGACTTGTACTAATCTCATGATATCTCAATAAATTTAGTATTAAAATATTTATATGAGTTTTTCTTTTCCTGAATTGTGTATGCATTTTTGGTGGACTCTATATATAATACGTATGGTGTTTCTCATATAAGAGAAATCATGAAATAGTTGAGCTTGTGCGTCTGATTTATTTCATTTAACATTATGTTCTCAAATTGCATCCATTTACTTATGAATGCCTCAAGTTTATTTTTCTTTATTGAAGTGTAATATTCCATTGTATATAAATACCACATTTTCCATATCCATTCATCTGTTGATGGACATGTATGCTGTTTCCAAGATCTAACTATTATAAATTGTGCTGCTATAAATATGGATATCCATGTATTCCTGTAACTTGATGATTTTTTACTCTTTTGGAAACATACCTAGTAGAGGGATAACTGAGACAAATAGAATTTCTATTTTTAGTTCTTTGAGGAATTTCCAAACTGATTTCCATAATGGTTATAAATAGTTTACATTCCCACCAAGAATGACAATCTAGTAGAGTTCCTTTTTCCTCACATCCTCACCAGCATTTGTTAGTGTTAGATTTTTGGATGATAGACATCCTTTCCAGAGTAAGATGGTGTCTCAGCATAGTTTTAACTTACATTTCTCTGATGGCCAATGATGATGAGCATTTTTCCATGTATTTATTGGCAATTTGTACATCTTCTCATAAATGTCTGTTCATTTTGATTGCCAGTTTTTGATTGAGTCTTTTATTTGGGGGATTGTAATTTTCTTGAGTTCTTTATATATTCTTATGTTAGGCCTTGGAATAGCTAGCAAATTTTTTTCCCATTCTATAGATTATCTCTCCACTCTGTTGGTTGTTTCCTTTGCTATGCAGAAGCTTTTAAATTTGATATGATCCTGTTTGTTTATTCTCTGTATTATTTCTTGTGCCACTGGGGTTCTGTTTAGAAAGTCCTTGTTTACACTTTTATCTTCAGGAGTTGTAACTATTTTATTTCCCAGCATATTGTTTCTGTTTTAACATTTAGATCTTTGATCCATTTTGATTTTAGTTTAGTACATGGTGAGATATATGGATCTAGACTCAATATTCTGTATGTGGATATCCACTTTTCCCAGTGCCATTTATTAAAGAGGCTGAATTTTTTTCAGGTTATGGTTTTGTCTCCTTTGTCAAAGATCAAATAGCTGTATGTGCCTGGGGTTGTTTCTGCTTCCTCTCTTCTGTTCCATTGATCCACATGCCTGTTTTTGTGCCAGTACCATGCTGTTTTAATCACCATAACTTTATAGTATAACTTCAAGTCTGGATTGTGATGCCAATTGATTTGCTTTTGTTACCCAGGATTGCTTTTGATAGTCTGGGCCCCTTCTGATTTCATATAAATTTTAGGACTGCTTTCCCTGTGTCTGTGAGAAATGACATTAGTATTTTGATTGGGATTGTATTAAATCTGTATATCAGTTTTGGGAATGTAGCCACTTTGATTATGTCCATTCTGCCTATCCAGCCACAAGGGATATTTTTCCATTTTCTGATTTCCTTTTTCAGATTAATGTAATTTTCATTGTAGAAGTCTTTAATTTATTTAGTTTAATTCCTAAGTTATTTAATTATTTTGATGCTATTGTGAATGGTATTGTTTTCATAATTTCTTTTTCAATGACTTCATTATTAGTGTATATGAATGTTACTGATTTTTGCATGCTTATTTTGTATTCTTCTACACTGCTAAATTTGTTTGTCAATTCTAGGAATCTTGTGGTGGAGCTCTTTAGGTCTTGAAAGTAAAGGATCATATCATCTGCAAATAATGATATTTTGACTTTGTCCTCATATATA
>NW_004624757.1:17180751-17216760 GCF_000247695.1 Heterocephalus glaber | reverse complement strand
CTTTGTAAATAGGGAAGGGTGGAGGGCATGAAGGGAGGGCTAGGAATGGGGAAAAAATAAGAACCAAGATGCATTATGTAAATGTACAATTCCCAATGAGAAATGTAATTGTGTTGTATACCTACAATGTACCAATAAAAGAATTTAATAAAAAAAAAAAGAATTCAGGCACCATTCCAGATGTATGGTATAAAACTCAATTTTCAGACTAAAAAATTACCTCAAAAAAATCTTACCCTTTTTAAAGAAAGCCATTGCTTTGTGGAAGTTTCTTTGCCTTCTTCAAATATTATCTCTGGTGCAGCCTTCTAGACCTTTATTTTCTAATTAGTTTATGCCCAATCATAGTAAGTCACCAGAGTGATTTAATAGTATAAGTTTATCTGAAGAGGAGATTTGTAATTTCCTAAATATTTCTAATTCCAAGTACTAAATAAATGTTTCTTGCCAATATCGTATAAATTTTATATCTCCTTAGACTTTGCAATCTGTACACAATACATTGCCTCAATGGTATCCACCCTGACCAGTAAGCCATGGCACCATTTGGGAATTTTATTGAAAATATACCCATGTGAGGGCCGGGGATTTAGGTCAGTGGTTCCACTGCGTGCCTCACAAGTGCAAGGCCCCGAGTTCGATCCTCGGTACAAAAAAAGAAAAAGAAAAAAGAAAATATACCCATGTCACTACCACAATTATAAAGATATAAAACATGTTTTCATTACCCTAAAATTTTCCTTCATGTTCTCACCGTCAGTACCAGGAAAACATTTTGCGAACTTGCATATTCTGAGATGGAAGCAGTTGCCAAATAGCATTAAACATGAAAGCTAATTAGGAGAAATGCTGAAAAAAAAGCTGAAGTGGGGGACTCTTAGAAGATTTGAAGATTGCAGAGGAATGTGGATTTGACACCTGGAACACAAAGAGAAGGTAGGAAGTGATGAAAAGATTATCAGAGTGGGGTGCAAATTTCAGGAAGATTTGGCCAAACTTAGGCTGTGTCCTACTGGTAACCTCCCACTGGCAGAGTCCTGTGTCTCCCAAGAATGGTCCTGAATCAGCACATCCTCAGCACCCAACCATTGTTGGGAGTAGTGTTGCACTGCAGGATTGCCACAGCTGGTCTATCCAGTACTTGTTGCTGGACACTTGCATTGTTTCCAATCTGTGGCATTATAAATACAGCTGTTGTGAACATCTATATACCATTCTTGTATAAACATGAGCTTTCATTTCTTTTAAATAAATAAAAAAGAGCAGGATTGTTAGAGTACATAGTAAGTAGTTTAACTTTATAATAATTTCTTCTTAAAGGCTGACTCTGGTTTTTTGGTTTTTTTACAACATTTTCAGTCTTTTTAGTTTTTGCCCATCTACTGAGTATGTAATAGTAACCCATTGTGGTTTTAATTTGCTTTATCTTGATAACTAGAGTCAAGGAGCATAAGTTTATATGCTTATTAGTTACCCTTTGCTTAGGTTCCCAAAGTTCAATTATGGTATTGCTAAGGTTCCACTATTGTATCTGCCCAAAAATCATTTAAATTAGGCTCGGCCATAAACAAAGCTCCTGAATATAATCTGCTCAGTATAGTGGGGCACAGCAGATATACATTGAAAATACTTGCTCTCAGTCTTCAGCATGCCTTTTCATTTGCTACACAGTGTAGTTTGGAAGTTTTCCCCCAAAACACTTGAGTTGAAGGCTCCAGCATCAGTCTTGATTCTTTTGGGAGGTGGTAGAGCTGTTAAGAGGTAGGGCCTGTAGAAGGAAGGTAGGAAGGTAACAGTATTCCCTTGAAGGAAATATTGTCCTTTTCCTCTCTTTTTGTTTCCCAGGCACCATGAGGTAAACAACTACTTCCATCACAAGTTCCACCCTGCAGCTTACTTCCTCACTACAGTCTCCAAAACAACAGAGCCAAGCAACCCTGGAGTGGAACCTCTGCAACAGAGCCAAAAAAAAATCTTTCCTTCTTCTAAGATGGTTTTCTCAGGTATTTTGTTATAGCAATGGAAAGCTTCCCAACACACTGGGACTTTGTAATAAACATAATCATAAGAAACAGACCACTAGCAAAATAAAAATAGTCTATATTTAATATACCCTGAGTGTGTCAATTATCATATGACACACTTAAATCAAATTTATATCTTGGTAAGACATCATTCTTTTTTTTTTTTTGATACTGGGGATCGAACTTGGGACCTTGCACTTGTGAGGCAGGCGGTGGAACCACTGAGCTAAATCCCTGGCCTAAGGCTCCATTTTTTAATAGTTTTTTTGTTACCTGCTCATTCTCAGCTGGGTGATCATAACAGGAAGAACAGGTAGGCTGATTCAGTCTATAGAGCTCAGTATCTCAAGACTTAGGGGAAACTTTGATTGCCAAAGAATTCACTGGAATGATTGAATTCACACCATTGAATAAAAACTTGATTATTTTCCTAAGTAGTTAAAATAACTACACCTCTAAGTGATCCCAAATAGCACAGGGCAGTTTCTTCTTACTAAAAAGCTATGAAAACTATTAGCCAGATTGTTTATCTTCCAACATAGATGGTTCTTTTTCTTTCACTGTGCAATTTCTGCTGACCCAATGCTGAAAATCCCAAACTGCCCACCACAGGATATCATTGAAATGTAACATGCTTGTTCTTATTTCCAGAAAATGTTCAGTCAGAGATTTTGAAGTTGCTGAGGTTTCATTTTAGTGATTTGCAGTTTACCACAGTAGTATTAATTGGCTTTTTTGTCTAACAGACTTTATAAAATGCTGATATTATGTGCTTATTACAGGGTATGGATTCTAAGTCCCTGTGTGTAATGTATCATGTTTGTGTGTTTGTGCATGAAGGGCATCCTTGTTCTTTTGGTACATAAATATCCTTTTCCTCTTCCCTTTGTTGATGTCTTAGTGCTTTCTCATCACTGGGACACAATACCCAATACCCACAACTTAAAGGAGGAAAGGTTTATTTTAGCTCACAGTTTGTAGAGGTTTCAGTTTATAGCTGGCTGATTCCAAGGCAGGGCAGCATGATAGAGGGGCATGGCAGAGGGGAAATAGCCCATGGCATGACGACGGGAAGCAGAGAGTGAAAGGAGAAGTAGAGAAGAGACAGGCCTTTCCAAGTCACACCTCCAGTGAGCCACCTCTTCCAAACAGATCCCACCTCCTAACAGGAAGTCAGCTATAAACTCATCAGTGGACTAATCCACTGATGATCATCACACCCCCATGATCTAATCACCTCTATGACTGAGACTTGGGAGGGACATCTGATATATAACATTCTGCCCCTGGCCCCCAGAAGACTCATGTTTGTACCTTTATGCAAAGTTTATAATGTCCACCTCTAAGAGTTGCCAAAGTCCTGTTTCAGCATTGCCAAAAGGGCCACATCCAAAGTCTCCTCTGAGATTTAAGGCACACTCTTAGCTGAGAGCTCCTGTAAAAATCAAAAGAAAATTAAACACTGCTGACATACAAAGGCACAGGGTAAACATTCCCATTCTATAAGGCAGAAAATAGTGGGACCAAAGCAAGTAATGGGACCAAAGCAAGTAATGGGACCAAAGCAAGGAAAGGAATGGGACCAAAGGAATGAGACCAAAGCAAGTCTGAAACCCAGCAAGGTAAATATTAAATCCTGTAGTTCTGTGTTCAGCTCCCTGGGAAAATTTTGGTGAGATGGGAATTCCAAAGAGTTTGGACAGCCCTGCTCCTGTGGCACTGCCAGTAGTTGTGGCCCTCATGACTTTTTTCATGGGCCAGATTTGCTCACTGTTTATAGCTCTCCTTAGACATTCTGTGCTCCTGGCTTCCCCAATTTCTTGGGCCTTCACTGGACTTTGAACTTCACAGTCACAGCTTCATACACTGCACTCTCTAGGTCACACTGCCTAGTTTCTCAAGCCTTCTGAAATCTAGATTGAAGCCTCCCTAACCCCACAACTCTTGCATTCTGCATACCTATAAAACCAGTACCATGTGAAAGATGCCAAGGTCTGCTACCAGCTTGTGCAGTAACCAGTGTTCCTTGCATGGTATCTGTAACAGCTTGATGGCCCAGTGCTTGTGAACCAAATCCCAGATAATCAATGCCTTAGGCTGCCATTCACCTGCTCTTGAAGGGTGTTTTGTGGCGCTCTTCTCAAAGGAAAGTCTTTTACTTTTGCAAATTTGAGCCTATGAAGTGTGTGGTCCTCCTTCTGGTTCCAATGATTCCTTCAAGCCATCTTTGCTATTGTCCTGTTGTAAAGTACTGGGCTTCTTTTTAATGATAATCTTTTTAGCAACAAAGACCCCTCTGCTCTATCTATGAAGGCTCCAACTTTACAGGAGCTTTCTTTCTGACCAAACTCAAAACTTTTTAAATGATTCAGCAAGATTGATTGTTCTTGATTCTCAGTGTAGAGCTGGCAGAATCTCCCAACAGTACCCAAGCCACAATCTGAATTTTTGGCTTCCTTGAAATTTCCTCTGCCAGATTAACTAGTTCACCTCCCTTAATCTCAGTCTATAACAAATTCTCAGAACAGGAGAAAAATGTAGAAAAAATTTTCTGCCTGAGCAAAACGCACATGACCGGGAGTCCAACTGCCAATAGAATCCTTATTCCCAACTGAAACCTCATGAGTCTTGTCTTTTCCACCTCCATTTCTATTAGCATTCTGGCCTTCTGAGCTCTGACCAAAATCTCCCATCAAGGTGGGAGCTTATACCATTCTAGGGTTACTTCTTCAACTGGCATCTTCAAACCTCTCCAAATTCCTCCTGCAAACTATTTCTAAAGGTTTATGAACTACATGTTTAGGTAGCATCACAGCTATGACCCCACTTCCAGTACCAAATTCTTTCTTAATTACTTTCTCATCTGGGAGACTCAATACAGAACATCCACAATTTAAATGAGGGGAGGTTTGTTTTGGTTCACAGTAGAGGTTTTAGTCCATAGTCACCTGTCTCCAAGGCAGGTCATCATGACAGAGGGCCATAGCAGAGGAGAAATAATAGCTCCTGGCAAGGTGCAGGAAAGAGAGTGGGGAGGAATAGTGGAGTAGCACAGATAAAACCTTCCAGACCATATCCCAGTGACCCACCTCTTCCTACCAGATCCTACCTCATAACAGAAAGTCAGCCATAAACTCATCAGTGGACAAATCCACAGTGAGCTTTCCAATTGCTTACAAAACCAAAGTAGCTTGCCTTTCATCATATTCCCAATATGTTTAAAGCTAACTTTTTATTTTTTGTTTGGATTTTTTTTTGATACTGGGGATCTAACTCAGGACCTTGTGCTTGCAAGGCAGGCATGGGCACCACTGAGCTAAATTCCCAGCCCTAAAGCTAATTTTTTAAATATCTTCTTATCTGCTGGAATTTTATTCTTCAATCATTTTACATACAGTAAATCAATGTTTGATAATTCAGAAAGTATTTTATTGTACTAAGGGAGAAAGATCAAGTAATGGAAGAAGAAAGAAAGAAAGAAAGAAAGAAAGAAAGAAAGAAAGAAAGAAAGAAAGAGAGAGAGAAAGAAAGACTTGAAAAAATAGGAAGAAAGAGTAAAAAGAGATTTTGGGGGGGCTTCAACTAAGTATCTGACAATAAATGGATTTGTCTGTGTCCCCTATTGAGGCAAGAATAGTAAATCAGTGTAAAGAAAATAACTCAAAGGAGGTTGTAAGCTATACCTTTGATTAGGAACGTGTGTGTGTGTGTGTGTGTGTGTGTGTCTGTGTATGTATGTATGTATGTATATAAAATATACTCTTAACCATGGATCATAGATAACTTACTTATGATACTTTGTCAGTTTACAATTACATTCAGCTGCTATAAACAGAGTTCCAACAATAAAGACAAAAGTTTTTCACATAAAAGAAAATTTTTTTCACATAATAAAAGTAAATAGTTGATGCCACTGATTTGGGAGGTTAACAATATTAGTACTTGTTTTTCTATATAATGAAGTACCACTCAGCCATTAAGAATGATAAACTAGAGACATTTATAGCTAAATGGATGCACATTGAGTCCATACTCTTAAGTGAAATAAATAGGACACACGTGTGTAAATAGTGAAGAGTTTCTCTGAGAAACTGAAAGTGTAAATGAGGATCAAAATGTATAATAGATAATGTGAAATAGGAAGAAAAGGTGCAAAGGGGAAGGGGATGGGGAAGGGAAAGAAGAGGATTGTTAGGGGAAAGGAAAGAAGGGAAAGGAAAAGATATGAGAAAAGGAAAAAACAGAAACAAAGTCTTTGTAAATAGGGAAGGGTGGAGGGGTTGAAGAGAGGGCAAGGGAAGGGGAAAAAATAAGATATATCATGATTTATCATGTAAAGGTACAAATTCCCAATGATGAATGTCATCATATTATATACCTAAAATGTACCAATAAACTTAAGAAATTTTTTAAAAATAATATTAGTACTGAAGTATCTGAGATTCTCTTGACTTTTTTTTAAGTCCCCAGTTGGTTGCTGTGACTTCTGCCTTCATTCTCATTTCAGGAAGAGAAAGGTGATGGAGAAGGGGAAAAGGACATGCCTCCCAGCTGAGGCAGCCCTTTACAGAGCTCATAGCCACCCAGTTTGGGGAGGCTTGGAAATGTCATTTTAAACTTATTGTAATACTGTGATCAAAAATATAAGATTTCGGTTACTCAATATGGACACAGTTGATGTTGAGTAGGCTACAGTGGCACGTTAGTACTCATCATTAATTGGTTCCACGAGGCACAACTAATACCAAAAATGACAAGTCCTAAACAAATTGCTTTGGCTGGCAAGTGTAGTGAGTCACTAGGCAGTCAACACTGACAAGTTATAGCTTGCACATCAAATACCACACAAATAATGAATGCAGGGTCAAAATTTTCATGTCCAAAAACATTCAGTGCAAAATTTGATGAGTTTCAAATCAGTGGAGTACCAAAGTGTTACCATATTAGCAGTCTTTGCAGTCTCCTTCCCCTCACCATTCAGTGTCTTATTTGATTCCTTCTCATTCAGTCTGTAATACTCTCTCCTGTCTCCACCACTTCTTCACAGCTATCTAAATGTAATGCTCTCAGCATACTGCAGGCCTCTATCTAGAATGTAAAACTATCTTCCTTGAGATGACAGCAAACCAGTACATAGACTTTTGGAGATAGGGAAGGGGACCAGAAGGAGTAGGGCAGAAAGGGAGAGATGGGGAATGAGGCAAAAAAAACCAATATACTTTAAATGCATGCACCAATTTATCAAAATGAAACTCATGATTCCATATTACTAAAATTCACTAGTAAAATAAAAAAATGGCTTTCTTGCTTTATAGAAGTTATGTTGATTCCCACCCACTGTCAGGCCATTCCTTCCATCCACCTTCTTGCTCCCAGCCCTCCCCCTCCCCCTTTGATTCCCATGCATTATCTCTGGCAATATCATGCACACACGTGACATCAATTTTAATATGATCTACATGTCCTCTATATCTTCTCTTACATCCCAGATCTAGAATTGCTAATCACCTACTAGATATCTCTCTGAATTGCTATTTATTATACAATTCCATTTGAGTATCCTACAGGAAAATTAGATTGTATATGTGCAAACAGAAAGTGTTTTACTTCTTTCACTCTGGCTCTCCCATACGTCATATCCAGTGGTGTTACAAAATTAATAGTAATGTGGAAAGCAGATATGCCCAGAAAACTCTTAATTGCTTATTAGAGGCCAGAATCAATATTAAAATATTTCCACTCCCTATTTTATTCTATTGTCACTATAACCCTAGAAGTAAGGTACTTTATTGTGTCCATCTTTTGTTTTTTATTGTATCCATCTTACAGAGAAAGAAACTGAGATTTGGAAAAGATTATTAATTATGTAGGGTGTGGTGGCACACACCTGTCATCCCAGTACTCAGGAGGCTGAGGCAGGAGAATTACTATCATTTCGAGGCCAGTCTGTGCTACATAGTGAGTTCAAGGCCAGGCTACACTACATGATGAGATTCTGTCTCAAAAAACCAAACAAACAACAACAAAGGTTAATAAGTAAGACCAGACAAGTGGTAAATGATACTCAGTCCCAGCCTAGAGTCCAAAATCCTCATATAGTATTCTTTTCCGTTAACACATCTGACAGAACTTTCCAATATACCCACCTAGCTAGAGAAAGTGATTTCCTCTACCTCAACCCTCACAAAAGTCAGCAGAGTGTACCTCATAAACAAGGCTCAATGCCTATCTGTTCTTCAACCATTGCTTTAATGCAAGATCTTGGCATTTTTTATTTATGCTAATACAAGTGGCTTTAAAGGTCTCCATACCAATTTTAATAGTATTGATTTGGTTTATTCTCTTCCTCCATGCAAATGAGATTTTAGTAAAACTCAATTTTAACCAGATTGAAATTTTGGATTGTTTTTTTTTTTTCATGCAGGAACTTTTTATTGCACACAGAAAAAATGCCAGATTCTCAGTGTGATTAAATAGCGTCTGCTATGGTTCCACGTCTGCTCTTCCTCACACTCGTCCCACAAAAGCTACTTGATGACTTCTTGTCTTTGCAGATGCTGGTTTCCCTGAAAAATGGATCTCCTCAGCTTGACAACTCCTCTTCATTGTTGGACATGTGGATGACACATCACTCCCTCTTGGAAATGTTTCAGCTCTTCCAGGCAGGCACAGTGGCCTCACTTGATGCTGACAATCAAGTGTGATGCACATTTAAAATGCATAATGCCAAATCACAGAATAGATTTAGGTACCATACTAATATAGATAATGTTATTTATCTGTAAATGTAATTTGTTTATGCTGTTTATTCTCCTTTCTCACAATTAGCACAAGATAATGTAGGTTAATCTATATTCTGTAAGATGTTACTAGCATAAGAAGTAAACCAATATTATGTTCTTTGCCCATATTCTGGGAGGCAGAAACATTATATACTATACCAACCACATCCATAGACAAACAATCTAGTAACACAACAGATATATTCTAAATACATAGACCTTTACGCTTTTCTTACTCTACACCACATGTAATACTCCTGATTTTCTGAGTATTAGCCAACTTTGCAGTAGTAACAAGCAACTACAAGTTTCAGTGACTTCCTCCAACAAGTGGCTTTGTCCATTCATGGTAAAGAAACTGCACCTCTGCTCCAAGATGAGGCACTGATCTGCAGATTTTTCATTCAAGGACCATGGTGAGATAACAGGCCCCATCTGGGATCTGGTGAAATGGCCAGAGAGCCAGCTGCTCCACACAGCTGTGCTCCATGATCCTTTCATACCTACCCACATGTACCTCAGCAAGTCACAAAATCAAGTCTGACAAGAGAGAAATATGAGAAGCACAGGCAGACACAGAGTCATGTGGCAGGGACAGTGATGTCCCATCCTCTGCTAGAGAAAGGAACAAGGAGTGATGAGCTGTATTCAATCTGTCTTACTCAGCCACTTGTTTTTAAATCATTTTCTTTGTAGACAGAATACCACCATGGAGAGAGGGCTATAAGAATCAGGAGGTAAGAACAGTCAACACTTGAACCCCCTGTGGTTTGGTTTCTGCAATTATAAATAAAAGAATAGGACTAGGTCATCTAAAAAATAACTTCCCAGGAGACCACATAAACTTTAAGAGGCATTTTCTCATTTTATCATGATCAGGAAGGGAATAAAAAGTGCAACAAGAAAAACTAGACCCCATGTGTAAGGCCTTGATCTAATACATCATGCCACAAATGTAAACCCTTTCCTGACGTACTGTGAGGTTGTGGCTGTGGCTGTTGCTGTTCTGTCACATAGAAGAATATCCAAATTGCTGCTTCCATGTCTTACCAATAAACATGGCAAACATAGGTCCTCATATCTGTTAAGAGTCTTTCAGTTGCAAACTACAGAAAAGTTCAAATTGTTTTATACAATAAAAATGCTAGTTGAGATAGCTAAGAAGCCCAGAGAAGGATAGGTTTTAGGTATGGCTTGATCTGATGCCTAAATTGTAACTCCAAAAACTTTCTACTTTATCCCAAGACTAGCACTTCTCTGGTCACAAGATAGCTGCTAGCTCACGCTCAAAGTCATGAATGCTTTTACTTTCAATCCGAATGGGGAGTGTTTGCCACCCCAGCTACTGATCACAAGTTCTTGGCTTTACTCTGAGTGGAGCGACTTGTATCAAGTTTCTATCTCCGGACTCATCACAGTCAGAAAGAGAAGATGAATTTGCTATTTGGATTCTGCCCACTCCAAGACCCATGACTTTGCCCAATGGGGAAGGAACTGAGTGACCAATGAAGTCCACACTGAAAGTCAGAGTCTTAACATGAACATTGTAATTATTACTGTGTAAACTTTGCCATTCTTAAGGAATAGATCACTCTCATATAAAAAGGCAAAAGACTATAGTAAAGAACCTGCCACATTTACCTATCCCTGAGAATATTTTTGTAGTTTTTTAAATAGAAAACATGATAACTAATTTTTATCTGGGTTTTATAAGCTTCCAGAGTGCTTTCCTACAAAGAGTACTTTTGTTAAGGAGACTTAAATTTCTGATTTTTAAGAGCTCTTAATCTTTCCCTTAAAAAAGCTTTACTATAAATGAATAAATAGTTACGATGAAGAAAATATAAATCTGCTCAGTTATCCCTAGAAGTCACCCCAATTGTTTTATAGTGATTCAAGATCTTAAGGTTCCTACATCCTACTTTGTTTAATTCTTTTATTACCATAACCAGAATATTTTTTTACACAGGAAAGATATAGATACAAGAGTACTATATTTGAGGGGAAAGTGTCCTAGATTAAAATACAGCACAAAACAAATGCCACTCCCTTTTTTATTCATTTTACTCTTTGTCCATTTTATTTGTTCAATAAATAACTTTCTCTTGTTCCCAGAGGAATCCTTAGAAAAGCAGCCCATATGAGGAGAGTGTGAAAAAGCTAATCAGGAGGGCAGCCTTTGGTATTCTGAAGAATAAGGTCAAATGGATGTCTCTCCCATCTTTTGTACGAAATATTGGGAGTTCTTGGAGCATTAGCCAAAGGAAATACTAAAATGTATTCCAAACACAAATGTAAGTGATTTTTGGATTATCTGTTTTTGTTCCTCTCCAATAGCTTGGAAAATTGAGTCAACTGCATATGAACTTCTTATTCACAGCTAGACAGGATATTGCCTCCTCTAAATTATTCATGCTAATTATGGGGAAAAAGAAGAAATGTCATGAATAAATTAAATCTAGAAATGAACAAAAATATCTGCAATTCCATGACATATTATATTTCGCCTTGAACGTTTCACCATAGAATGTTTTGCAATAATATACTATAATTATTTATTATGTTTTTCCAGTTAGGCTTCAAGATAAGGATAAAATATAAAGATTTGAAGCAGGAACAGGAATATAGAAATTATCAAGTCACAGTCATCTCAAGGAATTTAATGTCTTACAGAACATATAGATAAGAATGCCAAGGTTTACAGAACAGTAAGGTAATTGCTGTGACAATTGTTGCAGAACAGGAGGGAGAAGGAACTTGAAGGAATGAAGAAATTTTGAGAGTAGCTAATATAGAAACTGATTGTTAAAGGATGAAGTATCTAGACAGATGATAAAAAGAGGACATAAGTGACCAACATAAATGGAACAAGGAGATCCCAGGCAAGGCAAGAAAATCAAGGTATTTCATAGAGCTTTGGGCAACTCAAAGTACAAGCCTGGATCTCCCTGCTGCCCCAGCATCTATTGCCATCACAAGCAGTTATGGGCCCTAAGAGTAAAGTGTCCTGCAAAGAATCCAAGAGAACTTTAAATAAAAGGTATAAGTATCTGGAGGCCACACCAGCCCAATAAATATGAACACTGAATTTGCCCTGAGACTAAATTATTAAGTGATTTTTCAGATATTTTAAAGTTCAACAAATTTGAAAATTATTTTTCTTCAACATTGAGTGCACATTCTCATCACTAGTGAAGAGTTACAAGATAGAAATGCCTGGGTGTCACAACAGACATTGTTATCAACCCAAGCAGCAGTACCTTTTCTAGTTCCCAAGTGATTCTACCATGTAGTAAGATTAAAAATCACTTCTCTGGGGGAAAAGTCAGGGCTTGTTTTTCTTTTCATTATGTTGACACAGGACCCTGATGACATTTTAGACTAAAGTTTAGTCTCTGTCACTAAATATTGAACCAGATTACTAGCATAAAAGTAATAACAATCTGCATTTTGTGTTTGTTGTTGCCAACAATTTGAAACAAAACTTGCAGTCTAGTATAACCACCTAATTATGGTTATAATTATAATTTAGATTTAAAAAAATGTTAGAGAACACAAAATATAATCTAGATAATTGAAAGAAATGTGAGTGAACACAAAATCATTAAAGAGAGAGTATTTGGTAGTTTTTAGTACATACTATGTGTGAATACTAAATATTCCAAGAGTTGCATTTCAGGAGACTGTGGAATCTTTCTTTCATGAATGTAATTTGATGATGAGATATCTTCTTCCCATGGGAATAATCAACTACTCATTGTGAATTTTTCATTGTGAACTGCTCATTGTGAAAGTATAAATTCTTTCCTTCATGAGCATGTGTTTTTTGCAAGATCATTTAAAAGTGTCTCATTTGTTCATTTGCATTTTTCCTAAGACCTTCTGTATTTAGAGTAAAAACACTAGCTACCTTTTAATGGACCATTGCCTCCAAACCTATCCCATAGAGTCTCTGCCTGTTCAGCAGCATCCCCCTCTTTGTTAAGAAAGACAAAGGAAGCAAACATCAGCCAATGACTTAATATCCAGCTGTGCCAGAAGATAGAATCTTTGGACTAGTCTCTAATTGTTCTGTATACAAAAATAAGCAAAGTCTAATAAGGAATATAAAAACATGAACATAAGAAGACAGTGACATTAATTTTATTGGACAAAATGTGAAACCACTAAAATGCTTTGCACGTGTTGTATCAAGCAATAGTAAGAGAAGGGGGAAGAGTAAGAATAAAGTAATAAATGGTTCTTTTTTGTCTTTTGCTGGAGATAGTTCTTAGCTGTTTTGGGTCTAGTGCCAGTGTTATTTACTCTGGAAACTAAGGTCATGCCTGATTTTGTATTAGGTAAATGATGAAATAGCCATATATCTCCAGGCTGTTTCTACATAGTGACAAGAAGTGAAAAGGAAAAATTAAAATCAATTCTAAAGTGCAGCTTTAGCCAGTCCTGGTGGTACATGCCTATAAACCCCAGCCATCTAGGAGGACAAGGCAGGAGGATCACAAGTTTAAGGCCAGCCCGGACAACTTAGTGAAACCCTTGTCTTAATGATAGTACTACTACTACTACTACTAATTATTATTATTAATATTAATTATTATAATAATTATTATTTTAAGAGCTTGGGATTCAGCTCAGTGTGAAGTCCCTGGGGTCAATATCCACTACTAGCAAAAGTAAATACATAAGCAAATTAATAAAGAAAGAAAACATCATCTTTATCACTTTCCTAATAATGTCATCAGGCTATATATGAGCATTCATCACATATTTTTATAATGTGAAATGGACCTTATTAGATCATTGGTGCTCTTGGGTTGTAACCATCAGTATCATCATAAACATTCATGATACTGCACAAGATATTGTATATAGGAAACCAAATACATTTACTCTCTGTCTTTTGTAAATTTAAAAATCAAAAGCAATTGGTTCTCCAGAAGGGGCAGGCCAACATAAGATGAGCCAGGAACATTCTGTGGCCACAGAAAGTAAGGAAATACTTAAAACAAAGCCATAGGTCATATCAAAAGGACAAAGGAGCCATCTGAAAGAAGTCTCGGTGATCTCAACTAGAAGCACTTGAGCAACACAAGTTGCTAACACAGTATTGGGTTATAGTTCAAAATACAAAATAAATACCCTTGAGCTCATATTCTGATAAATAAATGTGAACAAATAATGAGAACAAGAGATAAATTTTTCTTACAGAAGAATTCCAAATAATTTATGTAGTTACATAAATTAAAAATAGTTATTAGAAGGTAGAGTTTAATCTCCTATATTTTTAATATGGACTGAATTTAGTTACTTGATTTTGAAGAATAAAGAAAGGGAAAGACAATAATTTTATGGTGGAAAAACCTGGCAAGTACAATCTTGACCAGATAAAATTAATTTTAACAGTTGTAAGTTAAATTGATAGCAATCATGCAAAGTAAGGAAAGACTGAGGAGTGATCGCATCCCAGAAGAAAATTAAGGGGACATGACAGCAAAATACTATGTGGACTCCTAGATGGATCCCAGACTAGGAAAAAAATTGTGGAAAAAATAATGAAATCTTGGAGTTCTAGTTAATGGCAGGTACAAATGTTGATCTCTTAGTTTCAACAAATCCACCCTGGTTAAAAAAAAAAATGAAAGAAACTAGATGAAAGGCATGTGGAATTCTTCATACTGTCTCTGCAACTTTTCTGTAAATCTGCACTATTCTAAACTAAAAAGTATATTGAAAAAAAAATAAAAAGCAAATTGTCTTAGTTTCTTTTCTCTCATTGCTGAGACAAAATACCCAACACCCAAAGTTAAAAGGGGAAAGGTTTATTTAGCTTACAGTTTGTAAAGGTTTCAGTCCATAATGAGCTGGCTCTAAAGCAGGGTGGCACATGGCAGAGGGACAATGGTTGATGGTGAACGAAAGGTAACAAAACAACAAGGGACCTTAACAGCATCTTTTTGCCCCTTTTGTCACATTCAGAGTACCAGGATTAGGGTGTTGCCAAACCAATCATTCACATGTTTGGGTTTAGTGATGGCATGCCCTTAATCCCAGCATCACACATTCCAGATTCAGTCGCCTCTGAAAAAGATTGCATGAGGCTTTGAGGGAACATCTAGACACAAGCCACACATAAGTGGTTTAAAGGGTAATATTCTCCAGGCTATATAACCCTGAGACCACTAGGCAATGAGATAAAAACTTTAAAGATTTTGCTACAAGACCACCTACTGTTCATTATTAAATCTAATCCATCCAAAGTTCCTCCACTTTTCCTGTTAATTCATAGTTTCTCATTCTTTTTCTGCAACTGTTATGCTTTGGCTCCAGGTGAGGTCTTGTAGTCTCAGTTTTTCTGCCACCAGTGCCTTGTCATTATTCTGTTGTTTGTAAGAGACCCAAAGAATTCAGAAGAGAGGATTATTGCCATCATAAAGTGCTATAGTTTGCAGTTGGAATGTTCCTTGGAGGTCCATGTGTTACAGGTTTGGTCCCCAACTCTTGCGCTATCAAGAGGTGGTAGGGGCTCGGGATTTAGCTCAGTGGTGCCACAGCCTGCCTCTCAAGTGAAAGGTCCTGAGTTCAACGCCGCTGCCCCATACCAAAAAAAAAAAAAAAAAAAAAAAAAAAAAAGGTAGTAGAATCTTAAGAACTAGGGCATAACAGGAAGTCTTACATCATGGGGAGTCATGCCCTCGAAGGGCATTGTGGCACGCCAAACTGTCCCATTTCTCTTCTTTCGTATCCCAGTTATGAGGCAAACAGGCTTTCTTCTGCCTCTCCCTGCCAATATTATGTGCTGCCTGGCCACAGTCCCAAAGCTATGGGCCCAATTCATCACGGGGTGAAACCTTCAAAACTATGACCCAAAACAGATCTCTCTCTTTAGTAGTTATTTATCACAGATATTTGTTTATAGTAAAGAAAAGCTAACTAACCTAAAGCTTATAAATTTGTATCAAGATTGGATATTTTTCAAGTTTATTTTGACCACCTTTGCCTTGTTTCTAGGTCAGTTTCTCCAAGAGTAGAACAAGGATTCCCTGCATCAGATCTACTCGGGGCCTAGACCTACTGACTTGGAATGTCTGGGATGGGGCCTCAAAATCTGATGTGAACACTGGGTTCTGGTTCGTGTCCATCAGTACAACTCTCTGACCTTTCCAAAGGGTCTTAATCCTGAGTTTTAACTTCTTTTAGAGCAGTGACCTCACTCCAGGTGAATATGAAGTTGCTTCAAAGCTCAAAGGCTGAGAGCTAAGTCTTGACTATATTAGGAAGAATCTATAAGTCTCAAAATAAAGGACTTATACAAATAAAACTTCAGAGATGTGTCAATATCAGCATTTCCAGGGGAGTGACCCAACTAAGGTCCCAACAAAGACTCAGCTATGAAAGTCTTCATCAAGACACATTCTTACCAATTTAAATGTTATTTTTATTACTTGGTTCACTTTCTTCAATGGAATTTTTACCAAACTTGCTAGGAAAATAATGTAATAATTGTCACATAATGATGAAATAGAGAATTAGGTGGAATTTGTATGAAGAATAGATCATTTTAGGTAACACCACTTGATGTAATTTTTTTCTGAAAATATGCTCCTCTTCTCAAAACTAGAATAATTTGAAAAGTGTACGTGGCTTACACTTGCCCTATTTTCTTTTCTTTTTTTTTTTGGTACCGGGGATCGAACTCAGGACCTAGCTCTTGCAAGGCAGGCAGCGGAACCACTGAGCTACATCCCCGGCCCCTATTTTCTTTTGATAGCCAAAATTTCCAATGCCTGCCTCATTGAGGAAACACCATTCCCATCTTCTCATTTCATTTTAAATGGTCAAATTGTTTTTCATATTAATTAGCTTTAAACAAGAAAAAATATCTCAATGCATATAATTGAAGGACCCTTGTTAGCAGGACAGACTCCATATTGCTGCTTGACCCACCCACCTGCCCTTTTGACACAATTTTTATTTGGTAGCATAATATAAACAATTTTCAGGAAAGTTTAATGAAAATGAAATCTCAGCATAGCATTTTGTACTTTTCCTGAATGATTTTGGAAATATCCAGAACTATCATTTTATTAAAATTCTAAGAATTACCTTAATTGTATGAAAGATTTCAATTTCTCTTTTTAAATTTTTTTTTAATTTATTAATTTTTTTTTTACTTTTTTGAGATAGGGTTTCACTGTGTAGTCCAAACCGGTCTTGAACTCACTATGTGGTGCAGATTGGCCTTGAACTCAAGGTGATCCTCCTGTCTCAGCCTCCTACTGCTAGAATTACAGGCATGCACCACCACACCTGGCCCAAGATTTCAATTTCCTTCTTTCCAATTTTAAGAGTATAACACTTATTAAAAATCCTGACAAAAGGAGAAGGAAGAGGAAAAGGAAGAAAGGAGAAGGAGAGTGAAGTATTACCAATTCTATTGATATTTTATTAAGAAATACCAATTGTATTGTTATTTTACTCAAGTAAAAGTCAGGAGCAGGAATGAAACAGGAAAAAGTAAACATGCAAAGCACTGATAGTAAAGAAGGTCACAAATCAAGTTTCAGTCATTTTATACTTAGATTAAAATAAACCCTGCAGAGGTAACTGTTCTAACACTAACCACATATAAAGTATAAATGAAGATACCCCTTCTTGGCTTATTTTCATCATGTACTTCTGAACCCTCTACTCAACTAAGGCCTTGACCTGTAGATTTTCATGTTTATTTTTTTCCATGGTTCAATTTCAGCAAAAATCTTGCCAAATCAGTTTATCAAGAACCCCTCCATCTTCAATATGTGATCCCACTCAACATCTGATGTAATTCCTTATCCCCTCACTGTGTCCAGTCAATTTAACCAGAGTCATTTTTTGTCCTTCATATTTCTCTTAGTAATTTTCTATCCACTGACCCTCATCCAGCTCCTTGGCTACAAATCCCACTTGTTCATGCTAAATTCAGAATTACCCCAGCTCTATATTGAGGTCTCCTTCTCCCTATTGCAATACTTCCTGAATAAAATTTGTTTTTACTGCTTTAATTACTGTCTAACTACTGTTTTCTTTAACAATAATTAAATATTTCATTACAGATAACTTTTTATGGTCCTCTATTTAAAATTGCCAATTATCAACTCTAAAAATACTAAAATTAAATCTAATTGCCTCAAAACCCAGAGTATGGTATAGATATCTTATACTTCCCTGTCTTTTCTTCCATGTGTACCCAGTGGAAAAATAATAAGTGCTCTAAAATTATAAGCAAATTACATAGGAGAGGATTGAATTTATTAAAGATGAATAAGTAGGTACTTTTACAATTCTGAATGATTTGCTTCTATCAATGGAAATACATGTGCAGATATTCCAAAGTTGATTTTTAGGTATTCTCATTAAATAGCTTTGAGACCAAAAAAGTCTCAAAACTTTCTAAGTTGGTTGTTAACAGAGCTATCAAAATTTAAAAGGAAAGTTCAAAATCTATTTAGCTTGCTTAGAATTCATTTGACAGATTTTTCTCTGAAATGGAGAAAGTAAAGGAAAATGGAATAGCATAAGGTACATAGGCTTTCTCTGGAATAATAATAGCTCTTCCAAAATAAAATTTGATGCCCCATATTTTCCTAAGACCTAGTTTGAATTTTTATGTGAATGATACACCTAATGCTATTACCTGCTAAGAAATGTTACCTGAAAAACAAGGTACTCCTCAGCTGCCCTTTTCCAGTGCTAAGATGCCCTTATTTTAACACTTACTGCATCTCATTCTAAGTAGTAGTCATCGCTGCTGGAGAATATGAAAGGGATGAAAGTGTAGGGGAGTGTATGGGATGATATAATGTACAGATCTAAATCATTTTGTATAGATTCCATTTTGTATAAAAAGAAGGATTTCAAGAAATTATAAATATGAACACTAGTAATAAAAATTATACTAATTTATATATTGCTTCACCATTTAAAATTAATTTTGCTTACATTTTCTCAACTGAACAACAATGCAGACCTCTGGAGCAGAAATAACAGCTACTATATTCACTTCCCAGCAAATGTGAATCTGATGTAGAGAAGGTTTAATTTTCTCTGCCTAAATATTAGACTGAGAGCATTCAATAATACTTGGAAGAAGTATGCCTTCATCTCTTAGAGATAGAATTTGTAAACTACATTATGTTCCTTTGCTGGGTAGAATTTATATAAAACATAAGATATAAGCTATGTAAGATGAGATTTAAGGTATCTCTTTCTTTTCCAATATTTCATAATGTGGAGAAAAGAATTCATTGGCTTAACTGGAATTCAAATAAGAGCAATGTCTGCTGTAATAGGTTTTACTATATTTAAGGTGCAATTTATCTTTTTGGTATAACTAAAAATGGAAGTAAAAGAATTTAGTACTTAAATGTATTATGCCCTTTAAGATCAAATTGTTATTAAATATCCAGGGAAATGCCTTGCTAGTACTCTTACCAGAAACTGCCTATTACTGTGTTTCATCGAGAACTAGGACAATAAATGACAAATTTCCTTTAAACCAAGTAAAACAACAAGCATTGTGTTCCATTGCTATGCTATGACCCAATATTCTACTAGTACATGTCAAAGGTTGGGAACAGGGTTCACTTGTTTAGAATGATAGAAGGACATTGTCCATACAGAACTGATCTGAAAATCACACAGGAAATTCTGCTCCTTAGACATCCATTTACAAATCCCAATTAAGCAACAATTTCACTTACAACTTAGACAAAATGGGAATATTCTCATTATTCTTTTCTGCATTAGACTATATGTTTCCATAAATACCTGCAGAAGGTGATGTTTCACATATATTTGTATTTCAAAAGAATAATACGCTTCAAACAGTAAATCCAGTGTTATTTAAGCATATGTGTGCATATCTTGGAGCTGAATCATGAAAGTCCCATTAGGGACATTTTTTGCTTCCTAATGTTACAGGGCTTTGCGTCATAGATAATTTTCCGTTGTTTTCCCTCTTGTCTTTGTTAAGGTCCAACCATACCAGCAGGGGATGAAATCAGCAGGATGCTTTGTAGCCAACTTCAAAACAGTCACCTTCTTATAATGAGGCATTGAGAGGAGGCAGCCACACAGTCTGATAAAATTACACTATAATATGAAACTTTTGATGCTTCTGGGTACCTTTTCCACCAGAATGAGATGAAAGTAAGGAAATGTATAAGACCATGAAAAATACTATAATAATAACATAACCAGCTATAACCACACATGGAGACACACATGACTTTGAAATTTATTTAACTCAATACAATGAGAAAAAAATGTTTTAAAAGAGTTACAATTTTCAATTATGCTGGGAACTATTTTAATTTTCTATCATGTTGTCTGGAAAATCAATTTCTGTCCTAAAGATTCATTATTTTCCATCTTATTAGATGAAAACATTTCCCCAATTGAAACAAAAACTTTGAATAGTCTGAAATCCCACCACACTTCACAGAACGACTCTGGTCCTGACAAAAGCCCTTGGGAGACCATACTGTGAATGTATGGTGGGAATGGAGTCATCACTGTTTTGTGCCACCAGGTGAGCCTCTATCTGAGGTTGGAGCATGGATCAGTCATGATCAAAGCTAACAGTGAGTCATGTGTATGCCTGAGTCAACCCTGGATCACAGAGAGTGAAGGTAACAAAGAGCATTCCATCCTTATCTCCAGCATAATTCTATGGCTCTGTTTCCATTCCATGCTTCTGTTCAAATAGAAGTTACAACCCAGGTGGCTTAAAATTTCACATCTTTGGTTCAGACAACTCAAACAGGCTTTAAGGGAAGCAAGCTGGGGGAAGGAAATCCTGCTTTGTTCACTATGAGACTTCAGGCACATTCATCTGGAGGACTCTTGGAAATGTCCAAGAGTCCACCTTCACAGCCTCCTGACAAAGGTTTCATCACCTGCTTTTGGAAGAGAGAGCCAGCTATCATTCAGATTTGTCCTCATTTTGATGTCTAGTCAAAACTTTGTGGTTTCCTATAAAAGTCATCAGGAGAAAATTCTTACATGAAAAATGAAACTGATTTTACAGAGAAGCTTTGTAATATGCTAGGAAGACAATGCTAAAATGACTTGGGACCAAAGTAAGCCTCTCAGGGCTGAGCCTAATACTTCCTCCATAGAGCACTGCACACAACCTATTCTGAAGACCACTGTCCATGTGTGTGTGTGTGAGCACTACTTCTTGTAGATGAAACAGACAAAACTTCTTCATAATTTGAAAGATCTAGAACATCTATCTGAAGTTTCCAGAAGTACCCCTAGCAGAGACCCCTGCAGTGGGTTCTGATCTCCTGCTCAGGGCTATGAGTCAAGGTGAGAAGACACAGAGTCAGAGTTAAAGAGGGAGAGAGAGATGGGGAAACTAGGATGACTGGTGCTTGAGCAGTCTGGCTTGAACAAGCAAAAGCCCTGAACTCTCAGAGCCATAGGTATTTATTGGTGACATCATAGTTAGGTTGAGGTAAAGGGACTACATGAAGGGACTATGTGGCATTACTATGGATACGTTGCTGATGTAGGTAAGGCTTGCAAAGGAAGAGACAAAGCATTCTTGAATTAGCAACAGAACAGAAAAAATATAGGTTGTGGTTAATAATTAAACTTGTCTTTTTAGTAAAGAAGATTTTAACTTTGGGCATGGAATTTGGGTCACTCTAACCTCAGCATGTAGGCTTTAGCCAAACTCACTTCTATAAAAAAGCCAATTGTGGCATTAACTCTTTACAGCCTGCACTGCTTACAGCCTGCTTTGGGCATAATCAATATGGCAGTCCTCCACATACCCCAAAGCAAGTGATTCTAAAAGCAGCATCCTTCCACTATATAGCATAATATTGCAATAACTGGCAATAGCTGAATGAGGTGTAAGAATTAGTTAATAGCATTCACTTCCATATTTGTATAGTTGTTTCATATTTGTATAGTTGTTTCTGTTGAATGGCTGCCTAGAAGTATACCCTTTCTTAAGAGAAACATATGCTAAAGTACTTGGGGTGAAGAAATATCAAGCCAGCAAGTAAGTTACTCTCAAATGATTGAAGAAAATAGAAGGTCTTTCTATTAAGCCTGCAAGGTTTTGAAAGCTTTTAAATTTGAGATTTCTTTAACAATTACGTATAAACACACACACACACACACACACACACATATGACAACCTACCCTAAATTAACATTCAGTACTTTTACTCATTATTCTTCAGAAGTTGTGTACTTCAGTTCATCTAGTTCTTTTGGCTATTCCCTAACATACTACCCTGCAGCCCTTCCCACTGGCATGACTTTACTCTGTTTCTTCACCCAAGGAACTTTCTCACCAAAATCTTCCTATCAAATTCTACTCATTTTCAAAGGCTCAGTATAAATGATATCTCCATAAAATCTTCTGAGTCCAGTCTAACGTTTCATGCAAAGTATGTGCTCAAAATATTGAGAATAAATTCTCAAAATGGGATTCAACTTGCTGAAAAGAATTCAGTTACTCAAAGTGGGATGGTTGAAGGTCAATCAATAGAGCTTGTAAGGAACCTAGGCCCTTCAAAATCAACAGAAATAGGTCACATGGTAGGAATAGATGAAGAAACTATTTCCTGTGACCAGGAAATAAATAATATTAATCAAGGTCCTCTGGAGAAACAGAACCAAATCCAAGATATAAAACCACGTATTGGCTCACACAGTCATGGAGGCTGAGACATCCCATAATCTAGAGTCTGAGGAGAGGCTATCAGTGGTGCTTCAAGGAAAGCCCATGAGCAGAGAGCCAATGGAGCACTGGAAGTGGTAGATCAATTCCAAGTTCAAGCAGCCCGGCAGAGAATTAATTCACTCTCCTTCACCTTTCTGTTCTATCCAGGCTTCATATAGATTGGATGATGTCCACACTGGCTGGACAATTAGATTTACTCAATCCACCAATTCAGATGCTAGTCTCTACCAGAAACACCACACAGACACATATAGAAATAATGTTTAATTAGTTATCAGGGCACCCCATGGCCCAGTGAAGTTGACATTTAAAATTAACCATCACAAAGAAGGAAATCAACAAAGGAGATATAAAGTGGTTATGTGAAGGTGAATTGGGGGCTGCAGTGTAATCATCCACGAAAAGGAGCACAGAAGGGATTCAGATTGTACTTGGCCATATAGAATCTTTGTCCACCTCTATGAAGGGATTGGATAATAGCATAGAAGGCTAATGAAAATAGGGAAAAATGAAGAAATTTTCATGCACAAGCAATTAACAAAAGCAAGACAAGATTCTTTTTTAAATATGGAAAATGTGCTTGTATTTTATCTTGTCCAGTTGCTTGAAGGAACATGGAGTTGGGTCACAAGCAAAGATTAGTGATAAATCTAAAACACTATAATGGAAATAACAGCCAAAAAAAGAATTGTTTATCCTGGCCATCTATGTCCTAAACAACATCCCTGGGAAATGATACTCTAAATTAAAAATATATTTATTAGTTAGAGTTATGAGAGACTAAATGTGTAACTATTAAAGTGGCAAAGCACTCAACTTCTCTTTCAATTTGTTGTCTAATAAAACCTAGAAGAAAATAATCATAATTCCTCTATATTTAGAATTTTTAAAGTTTTTATTTTATGAAAAAATGAAACAATATTTCATAACCAAATAATAAGAGAATAGCAATAGTTAATTCATTGTGTATCATTATCTTCAAATTAGCTACTTAGTACAAGACATAAACCAAAAACATTCTTACAAAAAAAGAAATAGATAATAACACAAACTTTATTTTCAGTGAAGATAAACTATTAGTATAAATGAAACGCTATGCAGAATTTTTCACCAAGAATTTTGCAGAGATTGCCAACTGCTGTCTTAATGTGAGTTTTGTATTTTAGAAGGATTTCCTTAAGGATGGGAATAAGAATAAAAGTGATTTCAGTTTCTGGAGGAAAGTATTGGAATTATGCCATTTTTAAGAATCAGAAGTTTGGCAAAACCAAGTTTCACCACAAAACAAGATGAAAAAAAAAGTAATTTTATAATCAAACAACATTGCCAGCATGAAACATCTGTTGCTTCACCCTTACCCCTGAATGTTTTTCTGTATGACATTTCAGAAGGTTCAATAGTTCCAGTAAGCTGAGTCACCTGTTTCACAGTTCTTTCACATCACTAACAATTTCACTTATAAAACCAGGGAATAAACGTTACAGAGTTTTTATAAAACAATGTCTTTTTACTAAGATTTCCTGAGTAAACTACATTGAAATTGATCTCCACATGCCTGAAGCTTTTCCACGTGTTACCAAACAGCCAAATGTTCTTTTTGCACAATTCAGATGGAAAACACAAATTGGCATGTGACCAGATGGGGTCCAAGGAGGTTACCCAAAAAGAAAATGGAGATCCCCATCCTACATTGATCAACTTTCATCAAAGAAAAAAAGATTGTAGCATACATCAGTGAAAGACACAGGCAGATTTATTAGGCAGAGTTCAAAAGAAATTAAGATGTGTTATGTAGTTACCAACTTTCCCACAAGGAATATCATCATTATATATTGCAAATATGTGCCAATAAAAATAAAAATTTAACTAACAATTTTTGAAAAGA
This sequence comes from Heterocephalus glaber, assembly GCF_000247695.1. Next base: position 17,192,325 of record NW_004624757.1, on the reverse strand, counting down.
GAAAATAGAGAAGGGGATTTTGCTCCAGGAACTAAAGGGGTCACAGCTCTGATGATCCAACTGGACTGTAAGCAAAACATGGGACTAGTTTTCCTGGCTTTTCTCAGGTTGGCAAGGGGTTGGTAATTTTCTATTGAGTCATGAACATGGCCTCATGTTTTGAGGAATTTTCTGACCATAGGATATGCATTATTGGCCATTCTCACTCTTAGAGGCAGCTTGCTATCACAGTGCAACTGGTCCTTGCAATAAAAGTAGAGAATAAAGTGAGCTTAAGGAGGGAGAATAGAGAAAAAAGAGCTATCTCTATGTTTAGTAGTTAATATGTCATAGATTATGGCCTGAGGACCCATGCCTTCTGTTTCCTGAGGCTTCCTGTCCTATTCCACACTCATTTATGTCATCATGTTTCCCTGTTTCTGAGCCCTCTCACACACCCTTACATAGTTTTCTTTGATAGATCTCATTTTTTTTTTCTTTGTCACAACAGTCTCCTGAGACTGGTGTACCTTGAATAGAGGGCCTTTATTATACCTTCTGACTCTGGGATTTGGTCATCGCTGAGTATAAAATGTTCATATATAATCGATTATCCCTGACAATACAAGTCTCAGTTTCTTTTGGCTTTTTCTTTTCAAAGCCAAAATTTAAACTGAGTAGGCAAAAATAAATCATGTGGATATTTTTTGAAAATTATCTTTCTCTTGTGGTGCTTTCTTAGAAATTAAAGGGGAAGGGGTTCATTTACGCTCTAGAAAATGACTTATAATGACAACGACAATAAGTACTCACTCGTGGAGTCTCAGGCTTAGAACAAATCACAGGCTAATATGAAATATCCAGTGGTCCTAATAGTGGGCAGAGGATCTAATGGGAAATGCAATGAATCCTACCATGCCTTTCCATTAATTTGTGGTTTGCTTCTTATGGGTGTTGATTTGTAAGTGACCTTTATGAAGTATCTATTCCATGCTTGTGTTCTTTTATCTCTTGATTTGGAGTCCACTAAATATTACAAGGAAGAGCAAGGAAGAAAAAATTGTATCTGAAATGTGTGAAGATGACTTGCACAAATATTCAGGCTATTTTACTATGATGAGTATGCTATACTTTAGTATATTAATAGTTGTTGGAGATGGTTTGAAAATATTCAGCAAATTATAACTCTTTCTTTGCATAAAGTGTTTCCTGAACTGAAGTCTGAGAGGAATAGTAGAAACAGTTCATATTTATGAAGTTGGTGGAATCTCCTTTTATCAAATTCTTACATGAAGAAAGAATACCATTCTTTCTTCCATCAAAAACAATATTCTAATACCAACTGTGTCTATACAAATTCACAATCATGTGGCTTCAGTCAGCTTGTTGAAAAAAAAAGCAAATTAATTTGAAAGCGAATGTTAGTATTTAACAGCAAATTAGTACTCCAGTATTGAAAGTCAGTTGTTTGGTTAAGACAAACTATGCCTTGTAAAACAATGTTTAGTTTTGTTACTTTAGGGGAAAAATTTAGAATTGATTTCTTGCTATGTAGAGTTAAATACTAAGTTAAGTTGCAGGCGGCGAGGAGTCTAGTCTAAAATTCACAAAGCCTAAGAAGCACTCTATTAAAATTTTTAAATTTTTATTAGTACATGTTCGCAGTACATAATAATTGCATTCACTGTAGGGAATTGGTACATGTACATAACACATTTCAATTATGTTTTTCCCTTCCCTTCACCCCTTTTATTTTTCTAGCATCAGATTTATCTTATAAGACCTTATAAAGTTAATTATCATATATACTGATTGAAAACCAGACTAAAAGGCCAAAGAACATATAAAGCATGCAAGACAATTATATCAGATACATTGTCCACGTTGAATTACAATCCCTCCCACTCCCTCTCTCTCTCTCTCTTAAATTTTACTGTATTTCCAATTATTAAGAAATGTTTCATTTTTAGTTACTCCTAATGATATCAGTTAAGAGAGTAAGAGTATAATTGTCGCAAGTGTTAAAATTAATGAGAACGATTAAACATAATTTTTATCACATGCCTTTCCTACAAAACCAATGTATTAATAGCTAAATAGGGAAGTTATTCACAGCTTGGCTGGCAGGAAGAATTATATAAACAAATTACCAGAAGACCTCGGAGGTACCTGGGCTCATTTATAATCTTGATAAAAAGGAGAAGTGATACCACAAAAGAAAAAATAGATTCCCCTATGCAATAACCTTTCTTTATAATAAAAATATCACACCTAAAATAAAATAGAAAAAGTTAACGAAATATTTTCAGGAAAAGACATAAAATTCAAAAGAAAAAATGCAAGCACATACAGTATAGGGAAAAATTGGTATGTAAACAGATTGAAAATTTAAAGAAACTGGAAAATAAATCTTGAAAACATGTTCTATTGAACCATTGTCAGACACCAAGGTGTCCAGTTATTCCAGGCTGTTGTCCCATTCAAAGGATGAGATGGGATAATTGATGAACTTCAAAGTTTACCATCTATTTAAAAGTAAAAAGAAAAGAGAAGAAAAAGAAGTGTTCAAGAAGAAGCGCTCTGAAGAGAAGTGAAGATTTGTCCAGCACCCAGGATGGCCACTGCAAGAACAAGAGGGCAGGGGCAGTGAAATCAGTGGTCTCATCTTTTATACACAGATTCAGGGCAAGATAAAAGACAATAAAACCAAAACTAGAACTGTCCTAATTAGAATCATCTTGTAGTTCTTAGTGAAAAGAAAGTAAAACCAATACCAGAAGACTCCTCTCTCTTTTGTAATGTTACCCATGTGATTGTGTGTTTTCTTCATGAATTGATGCATGAATTTCATTAGAAATAAAATCAGTCTGACTTTTGTTTTCTTAAAAGCCAAAATCATTTAAAGTAGGTTCAAAAACCAAGTAGTTGAGTCTAAATCTGCAGAGTGCTGTAAGCAGAGTGCTTATAAAAGTTTGTGTGGAATTACCTTACAGTGGGGTACAGATTCTGGACTGATTCATACATTTATATTGCTTGCCTGAATCCCAGGAGCATTACAGCTGATGGTGCCAGTAGCAGACATAAAGTTTTAAATCCCAAATCAGTGGGGGAATTCCTATGATATGAAGTTTTGTGAATAGGTCCATCATGAGACCCCATGAAGGCCCCCTAATCGATTGATAGCTCCATTTTTCCTACAAGGCTCAGGGTTATGGGAAGTGAGTTTGATCACTTCAAACACTGTTTTTCCAAGGTTGGGGAGATTGGATTCCCTTTCCTCTGTCCTTTCTTCCTTCACCCAAGGAATTGACATATTTTGCAGCTCTAGTCTTGGGTCAAATTATCAGTGCAAGGTTGGTCTCGGGGAGGTTTTTGTAAGATGAAAAAGCAAAGCACTGGGAGAACTTGTCCTCTTTCTCTGCTTCCCACAGCAAGCCTAACTGACCATTAGAGAGTACTATTCAAGCACAGTGGTGCTGCCATTACTGATAGTATAGGAAGAGTCTTCTGATCCTGCTCAAAATAAAAAAACCAATAATTTAGAACACATTGCAATTTAGGGTGCATTGTGAATAATACCTTCCACCTGAGAATCTCAGAAGTTTCTAGAAATTAGCTAACCTATAATGAATGATATAATTTTAATTTTTGAGCTTGTAGACTATATATAAAAACTACAGAGAAAATTTCACAGTATAAAAAAAGAATAATTAAAACAAATACTTTATATTTTCTTTTCAGAGTCTTGGAATATATTCAATAGGAGAAAACGTTGCATTTAATTGATAATGACATCTATGTGACCCAATCTATTAAAAAGCCTGTTTTTCTTCTTTGGTCTTTTTTTACAACTAGATTCAAATAATACACATGTAAACACTTCTGTGTATAAGTGTGCCTGTTATTCAGGCATCTTTAGCTTTTTAGTGACATCTACTGTACAAAGGGATAAATGCAAAGAAATCATTCTCAGGAACAATAGCTGAGTGCCCAAAGAGCATCTAGGTGTTATTTCATTTTATTTTTGTATTCACAATGCTATAATTTCTTTGATACTTCTTTTTAATATAAGAAATCTTTTTTTAAAAAGGCAGATATTTAAGTAATTATTATATGTATTACATCATAAAATAATAGCCCAGGATAGCATATTCTAACAATTTTCCACTAACTAGGTTAAAAATGGCATTTAAATTTAATAACTTATTAAAATTCTTGTCAAATATTACCAAAAAAACCAAAGTGGCTATTTAAGCACACTTTCTTATATTTAAAGAGAACCATTTCTGAGGGCTGATTAAAATGGTACTGGAATAGTAGTGTTTCCAATAGAATTTAAATTTCAATGGGCATCAAAGCTCCCAATAAGTTGGCTTTCTGTTCTGCTGTAAAACATAAGCACAGTTATCTGGCATCACCAAGAAATAAACATTATTTATACATATTCCTAATTAAACACATTTATACACATCCCTAATATGCTCCACCTGAGTCTTTTGACTCTGTTCCACAGCTAGTGGCTGGTAAGATATTTAAACATTTCTTTTCATAGCTCATGATTATACTAGGAAATTCTTTCAGAGGCATTTGTAATTCAACAGCAAGGTAAACAAAAATTTTAAGTATTTATTATATGCTTTTACCAATGTCACATATGATGAAATGATCTTGCTGTCAAAGAAAAGCTCAAGAGATAATAATTCCATGATCCAGAGCCCGCCTCCTCTCACCCATCCCCGACTAAAAGTGGAAAGACACTTCTCCCATTGACTGCAGTTTTCCCACTTCTTATAAAAAATCTTTCATCTTTTGATCTATACATTATAAACATTTCAAGTTTACAGTAATAAAACTATCAGATACAGTTGAAATAAACAAAACCAGAGTCTCATGTGATATTAGGTGAACAAATTTAAAATATTAAGCAATTCCTCCCCCATTGTTATCTTCTTCGGTTGTCCTTTTTTTGGATTAATGACCTTGAGCTTTAATAACCTATTTAAATTATAACTCATATAAATAATCAGTTATTTTATAATGACCTGCATTAATAATTATGTATGTAATTTAATAATTTTACAATCATGATTATATAGTAATTACTCTGTGAACATTTATCAACAAGCTTGTCTTGCCCTCTGAACAACAAAATACATGCTATTTCTAAGGGTTTACCATTTAGAGATAGGATGTGTCAAGATTTTCGATCAAAACAGAATGTTTTACATGACCAAAGGAGGTATATAGCATGAGATTAGGTTTAAAAGGCAAGGGTACTTGCAGCTGAGACAACCAGGAAAACCTATAACTAAAATGACCTATTTTATCAAAGATGAAGTGTGTGTTCATTTTCACAGTGGAAATATAGGAGGTCTAGGTCAGAGGGCATTCAAGAGTCAGATTACCATGGAGAGAGGAAGGAATAGAAAGCTGTCAGAACACAGAGCAGCCAGGCAGGGCTGCTCACTGGATACACTCTGGCCATGAAAGCAGTGACTAGGAAACAGATAGAATCATCCTGTAAAGGGCTTCAAACTGAACACTTCAGAGTTTGGGTGTTTAGTTGTTTATTCCTAATTCCTACATCCTAAAAAGGAACTATTTTCATATCTGCATCTCAAGTCAACTTCCTATTAGCTTCAATTTAGAGCTATTGTTCTGGGTTGGGTCCTGCCTTTATCTTACTGTGCTTTTGGATTTCTCCGGACTCAGGCTTTGGGGACAGTTATTTATTGAATGTCTTTCATTCTACATCAGTTTATTCTTTAGATTCTGAAAAATCTTTCTTTCCTCCAACTTTTCTAAACATTACAAATGATAGACAAACACCGTTTTTGCCCTGGAAAACTTTTTTTATGCTTACAGGCAATTTTAAAATACTTTAGATTTCTCTCCCCAAATACATTTGTAGTACTCCGTCCTTGACTCTCCCTACCATTTCTCGAAGGTAAAGGAGCATGCCAGGGACACAGGCATCTTCCCCTGACCGCAGGTGAGACACTGATGGCACAGAAGAAACTGGACGCTGGAGGCATTGTCCCTGGTCACCCACTCACCTTCCCAATAAACCTCAGTTGACTTTTTCTTAAAGTTTGAAATAATTCTGTCTGTGACTTGTCAATAAAATTGGTAAGCAACATATTTGAAATGCTTAATATATGAGTACAAAAATATTCATAGCTAATTAAATTCACTTGGTAACTCAATTTCAAATCATAAATATCACACACTTAAGGCTCTGCCTAGAATGTAATTACATACAGTTCAATTTTCATGCTAAGACTAGTAATAACTAAATATTTTTCTACTACATCCATTTCAGGGTTTCAATACTATCCTACACAGCAAATTTTGAGTTTGAATCTATGAGTCTATGATTTTTATCATTTATAATTATTCTTCTGCAGTACTATCCTCAGTATATTACTAGAATTAAATCACTAATTGTTTTTAGTTTGTAGTTTCTCTCTAACTTCAATGAAAGGAATATAGGACAAGTTTAATTGATAGAGGAAATCATAAAGATATCTTACATCTCAAATTTTTTAAAGGTTTGCATAAGCCAGTTAGCCTAACTTTGGCTCTATGCAAGTCTGTGGTAAGCAGATGAAATGGTCTTGACAAAGTCACGATTCACTCTGTCAGCAGAACCCCTTTCCTGGAACTGGTTCATCCTGCTGCTTGAGTCTTCCTGGCATTGTCCATACTGCCAGCTACTGACAGAGCTTGCTGATCTAAGTGAGACAATTTAGGAGTGACCATGTGATTTCTTGTCCAATCAAAACAATTTTGAAAGTGAGAAAAGTATTTTTTTTACATGGTACGCCTCAAACACTATTAACTTTTTTAAAAATTAAAAATTCTGTAAATGCAAAAACAATCTTGTAAAAATTTCTATTCATTTTCTAGGATGAAATTGTAATTTTAAAATGCAATTTTATTATTTTTGTATTTTTAACTATAAATGCTTTGCTCTTTTATTTTTCTTTTGAGGCAGTTCTCCTTATATTGACCAGACTCCTCTGGAACTCATGGGCTCACGCCATCCTTCTGCTGTAGTATCCCAAGTAGCTGGATCTACAGGCAGGGGCTCTGAAACCTTTTTTAAGCTACTTATGGTTAACAAATTAGAAATTGTTGGTATATTTCATTAACTCTTCTCTATAGTGCATTATTAAGAAAATACTCTTCTGCAGGTACCAAAGTTCCAAAGAAATTGAGTAAATTCCATTAAATCATACACACTGTTTGTGATAGATTTCTCTCCAAGATAATAAGTGCAACAGAGGCCAATAATGGCAAAACTATATGTATATGTGTATACATATATATATATATATGTATAGGTAGGCATAGATATGTGTGTATATGTGTCATTAATTTATTACAATTGTAAGTCATATGGAACACTGGATCATAAACCAAACTTGAAATTTGTTAAGTAAATAATCATTAAATTTTCAATGCAATGTCTCACTAACATATGGTCAGTTGAAGATAGTGGTAAATCCAGGGCCATACACATAGAACTCTGCCAGCCTTTTGAACAAAACTATGAAGTGTTTCTAGTCAGAGATGGACCTAAAAGGTAGAAACAATAGCCTAAGGTGATGATACCAAGAAAATATTCCTCTAGATGGTTCTTAGAATTTTAGTTCCATATTCAGAAGTCCTGATGCATATTTCAAGTAACACCATACCTGTCCCCATTATTCTGCTCTATAAATCAACCTAGGTGTCCTATGATGGCAAGAAGATACAATGGTTTTATGGCTTTTCTAAAATATTTGAAAATGTTTCATTAAAATACTTATAAACAGAACTATTTAAATTGAAATATTTGGTAAATAAATAAATAAAATTCTGATATGACATCCGTGGCAACCAATATGCAATCTTTGATAGAGGCCGTGCACTCAATTAAGCATTTGTATGTTTCCCAGTCTAATACTTAGCTGTTCTGCACCCATTGAAAACTTACACACACACACTCACACAAACAGACACACACAGTGTAGCATACAATACTACTTCACTTTCCTGAACTGAGAAACATTTTCTATAATCTAGGTTTTTTTTCACCTTCCATCTTTGCCAATTCCTTGATCTACATTCTTCTTCCATCTGCCATACTAAGGTTTCCTGTGCGTATTTCACTACATCACTAATTATTCATTATTAACAAAAAATTCATATTTGTTCTCTCCACTGTTTATAAACTCCTGAAGAGTGAGGGCTCTTTCTAAATTGTCTATGTATTCCAGCCTTCAGAGTACTTCCAATCATGTTGTTGATCTTGATATTGTTTGTTGAATGAGTAAAATCATGAATGCTTGGGTAAAAGAAGAATGAATAAATTATATTCATGGAGCCCTAATTGGAAGATACAATTTCATGTCCCAATTTTTTGGGGCCTGTGACTTCTGATATAAAACATATGCTCTATCAAATAAAATATTCAGAGATCTGCATAGTTGTACTACATTACTTTGGCCTCCTACAGAATTATTTGGTTTTCACTAGGGTATAACAATAAAAATCAATTTCATGAACCTCATGCTTACATAAATTGTAACATTAAGCAATGTTTTATTTACTGTATTTCTCAGAATCTTTTTCATTTTTGCAAATGCACTGGAAATTTTTTCCCTAGGCTTGAAAGACTGAAAAGTCCTTGTTTTTTATTGCAGGTAAAACATATTTAGATGTTGATTTTGTACCTTTATTTGCTTTAGCCACTAGCAACCTCAGATCTGAAATTCTAGTCCATCATTAATAATTGTGCAAGATCACAAGTGTTCATATTGTTACTATTATTCATTGACTTCTCTTCTAATTGTATTATTTATTTACATACAAAATGCAAATATAATACAATTTTGAATGTTTCACAATCTAAAACATATAAAATATGTACATGAAGATTGTCTTCTTTCCTTCATTTGTAAAATATACATTCCCACACATCCATTAGGAAAACAATATGAGTCTCTCTGTGTTCTTCCTGTGGTATTCGATGGCCACTGGGTATATGCTTTTTCTTTTCTTTTTTCTTTTTTGTAAAATGGAAGCAGGCCACACACATGATTCTATTTTTTTCTATTTTCATTTAGCAGCATATGTAGACAGTTTCATATTGGTGTATAAAGATTTACATTCTCACTGTTCAGTACAGTTTCCCTCTGTATCCATAGGAAATTGTTTCCAGGACCCCCTTGAAAACCTAAATCTGTGGATGCTCAAAGCCCTCTATAAAATAATACAGTGTTTTTACATAACTTAAGCAATCCTCCTGTACACTGTAAATCATCTCTAGATTACCTAAAATACCAAACACAATGTAAATCCTATGCAAATATTGTTATAATGTATTGTTTAGAGAATAATGCCAACAAAAAGTCTGTACATGTTCAATGCAGACACAAGTTTTAAAAATATATTTGAACCACAGTTGGTTCTATCTGGGAGTGCAGAATCATAGATATGGAAGACTGATTGTTTTCTATTCTTGGAATGAGCCATAATTTAGTGTTGTTTTCAACATTTTACTATTTCTGACAGTAGTACAAGGAAAAACCATATAAATACACTGTTATTTCACGTACATGAATATTTCTAATTTTGAAGAATTTTTTTCTAAAAGTATTTTATTTAAATATTGCTAATTTAGATTCTTACTGATGTGCTATCATTTATCTTTGCCCATTTGACTGGAGAAGAATAGTATCTTACTTAGTGACAGTGCTTTTTTTTATAAATGAAGTTAGACAACTTTTATGATAAAGAACAATTTGTTTTTTCTGCTAATTGTTTGTTTATTATCATTTGTCCTTTCCTACTGGATTGATGATCATTTCTTTAATGACCTGTTAAAAGTTATTTTTATATTAGGAAAACTACACATTTTAATGCAACCGTGGCAAGTACTTGCTCCAGTGCATCCCTTTTCTTCAAAGTGTTTATCTTACAAAAATTTTACTATTCTTATAATCATTGTTTTGTGTGGTTTCTAAATATGATATCATCCCCTTTCTTGGATTACTGAAATTTCATAATTTCTTTATTTGTTTAAATTCTTTAATTGGTACAGTTTAGGTATACAATACATCTACATTTATCATTGGGTGCTTGTACCTGTACATGATGTATCTTTGTTCTTATTTTTTCCCCATTACCTGTGAGCCCTGCACCCCTCCACCCTTCTCTATTTAAGCACTTCATTTCCATTTTTTTTCTTTTCTCATAATTTTTCCTTTCCCTTCCTTCCTTTCCCCTTCCCCTCCCACTTCCTCTACCCCTTTGGACCTTTTCTTCCTATTTCAAATGATCAATTATTCATTTTAATCCTGTTTACACTTTCAGTTTCTCACACCAGAGAAACTATTCGGTATTTACACGTGTGTCCTATTTATTTCACTTAAGAGTACGGCCTCAATATGCATTCATTTAGCTATAAATGTCTCTAGCTATAAATGTCTCTATTTTCTCATTCTTTATGGATGAAGAGTACTCCATTTTATTAAAAAAAAAACCACCCCGTATCTTCTTTATCTTGTTTCCAGTTGATGGGCACTTGGGCTGTTTTCAAGCTTTAGCTATTATGAACTGTGCTGCTATAAATATGGGTGTACATATATTGCTGTGGTATGATTCTTTTAATTCTTTTGGGAAGACACCCAGCAGGGGAATAGCTGAGTCAAATGGGGCCTCTAACCCTAGTTCTTAGAGGTATCTCCATAATAGGGAGAAAAGAACCCTTCTCCATTGTTGGTGGGAGTGCAGACTGGTGCAACCACTATGGAAATCATTATGGAGATACATAATTTCTTTCAGTACTCATTTATCCGGCCCTGCTGTTTGGGTTCCTCTGCTAATGGAATCCTTTCCAATGATTTTTGAGTCTAAAGTTTCACTGGTAAAACAAGATGGAACAATCTGATACTCAACAATCTGGACTCCTTGAACTGGCAATGAAAGAATATATGGAAAATATTTAAATCTGAAATAATTTCTCAAAAAATGGCAGAGATTGTGCCCATAGGGCAAGACATGATTAATAAATCTAGAGAGAACACAGATTAAAAAAAATATAGGAGCTGAGGAACATGTTGGAATCCCAACATAGGAAACAAATGGAATCCATAAAACAGATGCAAAGAGATTTCCAGGAGATTAAAACTCCATACATAGGAAAATGAGCCAATGTGAAGACAGAATTTCAGATATAGAAGATAAGATTGCAAATAGTGGGGCTGGGGATTTAGCTCAGTGGTTTTCCCACCTGCTGCCCATGCACAAGGACCCAAGTTCAATCCCTGGTACCAAAAAAAAAAAAAAAAAATTGCAAATAGTGACAAGGAAAAGAAAAAATTCTTTAAAATAGTAAGGGACCACGAAAAATTAATCCAGTAGCTGCTAGACGATGGAAAGCAGTATAATATAAGACTGATCAGAGTCAATGAAGAAGCAGGAGAGGGCTCAGACAACATTATAAAACTGTTCATTGGGCCAGGTGTTTAGCTCAATGGTTCCACCACCTGCTTCGCAAGCATAAGGTCTCAAGTTCAATCCCCAGTACCAAAAAAAAAAAAAAAA
>NW_004624757.1:17122564-17171489 GCF_000247695.1 Heterocephalus glaber | reverse complement strand
CTGTGGGCTGGGAGCAGTGGGAGGGATGGTGACCAGGAAGCCCCTTCCTCTGGACCAGGAGCAGTGGGATGGCGGCTCAGAAGCCCCTACCTCTGGGCCGGGAGCAGCAGGACTCAGTACCTTGGTCTGGTCTTCTGGTGTCCTCTGCGTCTGTGTAGTGTGGAACCAGGTGGCTGCCTGTCTGCAGCAGGCTGATTCGGGGTCTTCCACACGACCTGGGACCTCGGTAGGGTGTGCACAGACCTGCCTGTCTGCAGCGGGGTGATTTGGCATCTTCCACAAGACTCGGGACCTCCGTAGGGTGTGTGCAGACCTGCCTGTTTGCCTGTATTTCTTATTTCTATAAATCAATTCCTTTACAGAATGATACTATGAATGTATAAAATTATTGTTGTGCTATACAATTAGTTTTGACTTTTTGGTTTGTTTTGTTTTACAGCATCCCATTTTCTTTCGCCAAAAACCTTTATTTAGTAGGAGATAGTAAAAGCTTTATCCCTCTCCCTTTTTTTCTTTTCTTTTCTTTCTTAAATTCTTTTATTGGTACATTTTAGGTATACAGTACATTTACATTTATCTTTGGGAACTTGTACTTTATTGATTTTTTAATTATCTCCTTTTATGACCATCTTTCTAAGATGTCTCTAACTGTTAAGTTGCACTATCACAGTTTTTAAATTAATACACAAAGTTTTGCATTGCAACCTTTGAAGCTTCAGAGACTTTTCAGAACCCCTAGTACCTTTTGTGAGTTATTTTGAAAATCACAGAGAAGTCACACATGAAAGGCTCACATTCAAGAGACAGTATCCTTTTATGATAAAGAAGAAAAACTTGCCTTGGATTTTGTCACCAGAATGTAGAAATTAAAATGCTTAACAAGATTCAACCTAAATATTATTAAAATAGTAATTTATTTTGCCTCAGATATTTGTTTATAATGATGAAAACCTGACTATGACAGAAGTGTATCAAAGATGCCCTCAAAAATGTCCCAGGAAAAAATAATGAACACAGCATTTACCATATTCAGTGGCCCACAAACACCAAGTTACATCTGCTCCTGTCAGGTTAGATATTTTGCACGGCTTCTTTTCTACTTCCAGAATCAAATCACAAAGTTTACCCAGCAGGCTCAGGAGAGAGTGATGTTGAGATGGATCATTTGGAAAGAAGTGAGGAAATGGTCACATTCTCCTCCTCTGAGAAAGTCTTCCCAGTCAGAAGTAATATGACAGTCAGGGAATGAAGAAAGACTAAAATGTATTAAGGTGCACAGATTGGATTATTAAAAGAGGCAAAGCATTTTTTTCATAATACTGAGCCACATTGGTGAATTAGAATTTTTAGTGAGATAAATAAACTTCCTTCCAAAACAGAAATTATAGCAAATTCAGGTTGTATTCACTTATTTTTTATGCTGTTGATAAGGAAGGAATTCCTGCCTAGGGCTACTAGGGATGGCTGAAAACATGACACCCTATACTGGACAGATAAGATTTGTTAGTCCCACACACACATCCCATGGGAAGGGACATCATGCATTATCCAGGGCCATGTGGAAAGATAGCATTTGGAAATAAAGGGCAACCAGGAGCTGTGTGGGTCAGGCTGTATAAGGAGCAAGCAGATGGGATGACCACTGGTTCCTACTTGAGAATGTGACTATCTTATTAATTTTGCAGGCTTGCATGGAACTGGCACCAGGGAACTTGGGGATAAGCAGCCACGGTACCAGGTACTCAAGATAAGAGAGTTGCTTGACTCAGGGCCATAACATACTTGCTTCACATACTTGCTTCACATACTTGCTAGAGCAGAAGAGGAAGAGAATTTGGGTTTGGGCTAGTCAAGATCCTCCTAATTTTACTAGATGTTAAGAGACCATTAATAATAAGACATAATTTCAGATATTACACTGTATATAAAAAGAACAAAGAAATACAGTGTATAGAGACTTACTACTATTTTATTGTTTGTTTGTTTGTTTGTTTATTTGTTTTTTGGTACCAGGGATCGAACTTGGGTCCTTGCATTTGCACAGCAGGCAGCAAAACCACTGAGCTAAATCCCCAGCCCAACTTACTACTATTTTAGAATGTCTTGAATGTGGAGTACAGGAACAGAAAGGTGAGGATAAGGCTGAGAGAGAAATACCAACTAGAGTTCAGAGTTTCAAATGTCTTGCTACAGAGTTCTGCCCAGTAAGGCAAAAAGAAGACCTTAATGAGTCTTAAAATGATATCAGAAAATCTATTTTTATTTAGAAGATTTCCAGTTGGAATAAGGTGAATGTTTAGATTAACATACAACCAGAGTCAGGTAGAACACTTTGCTGTTGGAGTTGTTCATAAAAGTGAAATATACCAGAAGTAATACCGGAATATGAAGGTGTGGATGTATCTCAGAAACAGTAAACAAAAGGAAAAACTCATGTTTTTCTTGATTTAGCAACTAGACAAATAACTATGTATTTCATCAAAATATGAAAAACCAAATAGTCAGAGTTCAGAAATGGGGATACAGAAGGAAGAACATTTCAGCCCATGGGCCTGAGTAAACTGTCTGCCTGATTCCACTCAGCATGGAGAGAGTGGGGCCCCGGGGGAGAGAGAGAGAAGAAAAAGAAGGAGAAGGAGAAGAAGAAAGAGGAGGAGGAGGAGGAGAAGGAGGAGAAGAAGAAGAAAGGAAAAGAGAAGGAAAGGCAAGATAAAGTTTCAGACTTGTGATCAACCTATGTACTAATTTTCCCTTTTGTGAAAGATAGTAATGATGATGCTTCACAAGATTCATAATAATGTGATTATACAATGGAACATGTTATTCAAGATCCAAAAGACATTTTCACATGAATGACCATAATGGAAATATAATCACTACTCTCAGGACAGGTTTCCTAGTCTATGTGCATTAAGTGATACAGTTAAAGGTTGACCTTGAGGCCCCTGTCTGGCAGAATAGTGGCATTTTTTGTTTTTAGAAAATTGATAAAGATTCCTTTGGAGAATCAATGTTTCTAGGGATTATTATAGTAATTAGATAAAAACTGAGCCCAGAGCACAATACTACATTTTAAAAATAAATAAATAATACCAATGGCCTTGATGGCCCCCAAAGTCATTCCCAATTATTTTCAAAATAGGTTATTTCTGGGGCTTATTTCTCTACAAAGTATATTATTTCCCCTTTTGTTGTTGTTGTTTGTTTGTTTGATTTTTGGTACCGGGGATCAAACTCGGATCCTTGCGCTTGCAAGGCAGGTGGCAGAACCACTGAGCTAAATCCCTAGCCCTTATCTTCCTTCTTAAAATTGTATTTTTAATTCCTTCATATAATTTATAGAAATAAGCCAATTTTTATTTCTGAGATTTCTGATAAGCAAACATAAAAATTATGAAGAGAAAATGTTTGATTTTAAATGAGTGTACAATTTCTAGGCAACAATATGTCTTCATCTATTTTGTATTGCTATAACAAAATATCACAGGTTAGGAAAAATATAAAGAAAAGCAGTTTACTCAACACATGATTCTAGTGGCTGCAAAGTCTAAACAGCACATCTCTGCTCTGGCAAGAGCTCCCTAGCTGCATCATAACATGGTGGAGAAGCAGAATAAGAAACAGTCACAGGCACAAGGGGCCCAGGTAGGAGGTGGCCTCCCTATAACAATCTGTTCTCGTGAGAATGACCTAGTCACATCCCCAAGACAGTATGAATCCATTCACGAAGGTGGAGCCTCATGAGCTAACCACCCCTTGCCAGACACCAGCCTTCCAGCGCAAGCAATCTTAGGGGACCGGCTATATTGAGACCACAATACAAGTTTAGTTACTTGTTTTTTCTTCTGTTTCCGGGAAAACCAAAATAGAAATACTTCCCTAACACTATGAATTCAATTAAAAAATAAATGGCATAGGGCTGGGGATTTAGCTCAGTGGTTCCAGTGCCTGCCTCGTAAGCGCAAGGTCCCGAGTTTGATCCGAGGTACCAATAAATAAATAAATAAATAAATAGATAACATAAGTTCAGTTATGGTAATTCAAACATGCTAAGTCACAATTTACTCTTGTATGTAATAAAAGGTTTGTTAAATAAATTAACAGTGTGGTAAGTAGTGGTAACTCCAAATGTCTATAAACAATGTTACTTAGGCTCGCAATCTGGTTGGAACAAAAGTTGACTTATTTTGAAGTTGTGTGAGTACAGGAAGAATCCCAAATTTGCAATTAAAGTATATTATTAAAATTAATAAAATAGCATTTGTGGAATGCAGACCTTCAAAAAAAAGAAAGAAATGGGGATGCATTATTCATACTACTACTATAAATTAATCATAGGGAAGGAGGATCAGATTTGTGTAACACAAAGTGAGATTCTTCCACTTCTTGTGTTTATTGATGTTGTGTTCATAGCACAGTGGAATCAATATCTGAGTAATATGAATCAGTCAATAAACATATTCAACATACCCACTAAATATAAAAGGGAGCACTCTCAAAGAATTTCTACTAGTTGGAATTTTGAGACCAAACTCATACAAGAACTAGCAGAATTTTGGTATTTGATAAGACTGAAATAACCAACACAAAAAATAACTTTTATAAAAATATTCAAAAATGCCTGATAATTCTAGTAAAAACTACTTTCAAAATACAAAATTAGAAATGCTGTGTATCTATGAATCTGCCAATATGAAACCTGTTAATCTGTATAACCAGTGAAAAAGAGTGAAAAATATTGACATAGGCAATGCTGAAAGTTACACAAATCTTTTACTCCAGTAGCTCTGCTTCTAGAAACTTATACTAGGAAAATACCAAAGAAGCAATATTTGCACATAGAGTAGAGCTTCTTTTCTTTTAAGAGTGAACACTATGCCATCATCTATATTAATATCAAAAATGGATTAATTATATGCATAACAGTATAATTATATAAAAGAATGTTGTGCCATCATGAAAAATAGCAGAATCAAAAATAATACTAAAGCACCACACCTGAAATATTATAGTATTTTTAAAGTAGCCAACAGGAAAGTATTATGACATGACTATATCTCTATCTCTATGTATATCTTTGTCTATATTTGTTTAAGGAAGTATCCAACAGTTTACTAGTATTTTCTTCCTGAAGATGTGATATCATAGGGTTACTTCCGCTTCCCTTCTATCATTTGAGAAACAGAACCAATAGGAATACATATATGTAGATATATGAGGAGATTTATTTCATGGGAATTAGGTACTGTAATCATAGAGGCTGACAATATGCTGTCTGCACCCAGGAAAGCAGTGATTTAATTCTGAATCCAAAGGGCTGAAAACCAAGGGAGCAAGATGATGGAACTCCCCTCAGTCACAAGGCCAAAGGCCTGAGATGGCAAAGGGTGGTAGACAGGGCACAGGTAAAAGTCCCAGAGCTCTAGAGTTCCCAGTGTCTGAGAGCCAGAGCAGATGGATATCCTATCTAATGGAGTAAAAGAGACTTTTTCTTTCCTCTACCTTTTTTTTTTTCTGTTTGTGTCCTTAACAAATTGCATGATGGTCTTTATTGGTGATGGCAGATCTTCTTTGTTTCATCTGCTGATTCAGATACTAATCTTTTCCAAAAAGATCCACCGAGAAATAATGTCTTACTAACTTTCTGGGCATTCCTGGGCCCAGCAAAATTGACATAAAATTGGCAATCACTATATATTATCTGAAAAAAAGATACAATGGTATCTTCCACTGTTAACTTTTTAAACAATCCTTCTTTACACAAATAGAGAAAATAATCCAGGAAAAATGACATAGAAATCTTTCTTTCTATGTTTGCATCCTGACTCTTACCATTGAATGTCTTCCAGTTACAAGTAAAAACTAATGTACTTGCCACTTTGGCGGTTGTCACTTTTAGTCAACTCATAACTACTTAATGTTTATTATTCTAGCTTCACATAGTGATAAATTGTATAAATGTCTCTTGCCATTTGAAAAAAATTAAATATAGTGTTGCCTTATTTTTATTAAGGTAAAACATTCTGTCAATAATTTAAATTCAAAATTATGGAACTACTTTTTTAAAATAAATTTTATTTTGTCCCATTCTTTCCCTCAAGCTCCTTCCCCTCCCTATACTATATTAAACGGCTAACATATCATCCATACTCTTCTACTCTTTTCTCTTCTATTCTTTCTGATAACATTAGTAAACTTGCTCAGTAAAGGAATAAACAGCAAATATTTTAGCACATGTTAAATCTTAAATGCAGCTTGCCAAATGAAAGTCAGAGATAAAAAGCATATGTTGTATATTATTCTATTTATATGATACAGAAGCAGAACTTTTAAAGAGAAGTATAACGCTTGCCAGTAACAAAGGGATAAAGCATTTGGGGGCTTGGGGCATGAGAAAGATTTGGGTCTATAGACACAGGACTCATTGCATTTATGAAAACTCATAGAAATGTACATCACTGTGGCCTATAAGCTGTAGCTGGATAGCCCTGACGTGGTTGACAGATTTGTTTCTTACAGGGCTGTCTCAGCACTTTTCTTGTTTCTGAGACACAATACCCACCCACCCCCACCCCCAATTTAAGGGAAGAAAGGTTTATTTTTCTCTCATGCTTACAGTCCACTGTCAGCTGGCTCCAAGGCAGGATGGCATGGCAGAGGGGCATCTCACGTCATGGCAGCAGGGAGCCAGAGAGTCAAGGGAGGAGCTGGAAGGAAGATATAACCTTCAGATCACACACTCACAGACCCACATCTTCCCACCACGCCCCACCTCCTAACAGCAAGTCAATGAGATGGACTCCATAATCCATTCACCTTCCAAAAGCCCCACCTATGAGCACATGAGGCTTTGGGAAGACATCCAGATACAAACTATAACAATAGGTATGAGTTAGCAATTCTGAAACTTCTTTATTTTTATACTAAATTTGAGCTAATAAGTAAATATGTGGCTGATAATGACATCCGGGTTTCTCACTGTCAAAAGAATTTACAAATAAGGAAAGGATGGGTGCTAAAATGAACCATGTGGTACAAAATTAGAGGTACCGATATAATAAAACTCAGGATTTTTTAATATCCCAAAATACAGAAAAGAAATAAACAGTTTGTAGGCATGAGTTAGCATGCACAATACTTCTCAGTTCTATCCATTGAAAGCTACTAGAAGTATCACCCAGCAGCAATGAGCTTCATTTCTAAATATTATTTTTTAATAATAAGAGTTATGATTCTTAATAAAACTGGTTTCTTCCAGGCCTGGGTGAAGGAAAATATAAGGTGATCCAGGATAGTTTGTGATGTTAGAAAGTATGAAAGTGATTAAAAATAAATAAATCAAAGATCAGGACTTATTGAAAGGGCACAAGACACAATCTGAACAAAATCAAACAGCCAAATTGAGGATAATTTGAAAAACTAAATAATTAGTAATAATATTGGATTGTAACTAAAAAAACTAAATATTTATGCTGACATAAATAAACAAATCAATAAATGAAATTTTAATAAAAAGGGCAAGATTTCCTTGTAAAAAAATCTCCCAATTAAAAATGTAGAAGGAATGAGGAAAATAGAAAATCATTATTAAAGCACCACAGTAAAAATCACCTTTTGTAGGATCCAATGGTGGGTCTTAATATTGATAAATAAAAGTTTCAGCAGAAACAGAATTTTTGCATAGTAACTGTCTCAGTTCATTCATGCTGCTATAACAAATTATCATAGGCTGAGTAACTGAATAACTTATAAGCAACAGTAATTTGTTTCTCACAATTCTTGAAGCTACAAAGTCCAAGACATAGGTGTTAGCAAATTCAATGTCTGTTGGGGCCCTGCCTCCCATGGAGGGAGTAACCTATGACTTCATGTGAATGACGGGATGAGGGATCTCTCGGGGGTCTGTTGTGTAAGGGAACTGATCCCATGCATGAGGGCTCCATCCCCAAAACCCAGTCACCTCCTGAAGGCCCCTCCCCTAACACCAGTGCTTGTGGAGCAAGCATACAGTCCATGATAGTCACAAGTTACCTCTCTCAAAATATTTAGTAATCACAAACAGAAAAGTAGCAACTTTGCAATAGAAAAACTGTCAGACACCAAGTGACCAATGTTAACATCACCAGGAATAAGGCATAGCAGCATCATTTACTCTTGATACAGTGTATTCAAAAATGCACATCATCTTGGAGATATTCTTTTTAATAATGTATAACCTTAATATGATCAAGGAAAAAAAATGAACAAATTTGAATGGAGGAAAATTCTCCAAAACAGCTTACTCTTTAATAGTGTCAAGGTAGGCCAGGTATTTAGCTCAGTGGTTCTGGTGCCTGCCTCACAAGCACATGGTCCCAAGTTTGATCCCTAGTACCAAAAAAAAAAAAAAATAGTGTCAAGGTCATAAAATCAAAGAAGAACTGAGAATCAGCTCATATTGTAAGACACTGGAAGCATAGCAGTTCTGTGCAGTGTAGGGCCTCAGATTGAATCCTGGAAACAAAAATATAAATAAAATAATGAATAATGGAGCTGAGTGTGGTGGCACATGCCTATAATCCCAGCATTCTAGAAGGCTGAGGCAGTAGGGTAGCAAATTGGAATCTAGCCTGGGTAACTCAACAATTTAGCAGGACCCTGGAGAGAGAGAGAGAGAGAGAGAGAGAGAGAGAGAGAGATCTAGACATATTCTGTATTGTCATTAATACCATCAAACCATTAATTTCCTAGGTTTGATCACTTTTTTTCCCTTTGATTAAATGAAATGTTGGCTGAAAGGTAAGGTGTATGAAAAATATGTATAAGTATTTTTGTACTCTTTGTATAATCTTTTGTAATTCTTCCATACACCTAAAATCATGTCAGTTTGTTTAATGTTAAGGCTAAAAATGTAATAAATGCAGGGTCAAATGCTATGGTTATTAAAAACTTATCACACTAGTTTATAAATGCTTACTTAATTGAAATTATAGTCAGAAAACCTTAGGTAAGATGATTCTTTTGTTTGTAATCATAGTCTCCTTTTATAGGAGGTAATACAAAACTGCCAATAGGGTGTGGTCCTGAAGAAATTAATCAATATAAGAACATCAGAGATAATGGTTACCTTCCCCTGGCATAGCTCTGCAGACACTTCAAGGGCTCCAGGGAAGCCCAGTAATCAAATTGGCACCCAGCTTTGTTCAGACCAAAAACAATGATGAGGGAAGTTCTGTGCTAGGTAAATCTAAACACATACTAGTGTCTTTATGTCCAGAAGTGTTCACATGTTCTCAAATTCAGAATACTGAAAAGACTAGTTGGCAACAGAGGCTAGAGAACTAGGGTTCAGATGACAGGATTTCAACACTGGACAAACGACTTTGGAGTGGATGCCAGCACAATGTCTCAATCTACCAGACAGCAGTCATTCCAAGGGGACATCAGTCAGGGGTTGGTAAAACTCCATGTCTTACTGATACCGGCATGGTTTCGCATTGGTGCCTCAATATACATGCAAAATCCCCTTACCTATGTTCCCACAAGGATATTTAAACTCCCTTTAAACCCATAAATCATTTGGAATTACAACAAAGGAGACAAAGTATGTCTAAGAGACTGAAAACATGCCACAAAAGATGTAAAATAAGCTCAAGAGATTTACTAGAAATTGAGAGACTAATGCTTTATATTCTGTAGTGTAGTCTTTTGCAAAAAACAAGTCACATTTCATTTGTACATTGAGAAGTAATCAATAAGTTAGTGATTTTATGATACCTGCTTACTTCTCTGCACCATCAGACTAAAATTTCTATTGTAGAGAACAGCATCTTTCCTTTTTATCATTATGTATTTGACCTGTTAGTAGTATTTGGTGAATATCTGCCACATGAATGAAGATAGCAATAAATGAATAATAAGATTGCAAACCTGGAACTCAAAATCTAAAGTGGAAGATAGATATATAAGCAGATATTCAAAACAAAGTTTAATAAAAGATGTGATACCACCTAACCATCTCTGCTTTTGAGAAGCTAAAAGACTTCAAAGAAAAGTAGCACAGATTTTGGAGGATTGGGAGTTTGGCAAGGATCTTCTGAACTAAGAAACTTTCTTGAGGTTAAAAACCATTCATTTTACTTTATTTTATTTTATTTATTTATTTTTGGTACCAGGGATCAAACTCAGGACCTCGCACTTGTGAGGTAAGGCAACAGAACCAATGAGCTAAATCCCTGGCCAAAAACCATTTATTTTATATTTAATATATTCTCTGAATCAGAGCACAGAAATGGGAACTTAGTAAATATATTTATTTGAGTTGAGTTTTGGTTTACAATCCCATTAATCAAGAGAAATTGCTGTTGTCTAAAACATATTTCCAACTAATGATAAAATGCTATCTTTAGCTAAATTGATCTTTACAATGTCTTATGCAGTAAATGAAGTTTATAAAATGACTTACATGCCATCAAATCAAATAACCACCGTGGACAAGCATGTAAATAAATTGATCTTTTTGCTTTTCATTATAAATTTATAAAAATTTAATAATAGTGCCATTTATCAATGGTTTTATTTTAATTCTCTGAGAAAATTGGTGTTCTCCGTTTGATTTTCTCTACTGACTTTAGTATGTGTTTATGTAAAAAGTAGTGCATTTTAAATGTTATAAAAAAGATTAGTTTAATACCTTTCATCCCTGCTTTGAATCTTTTTACTCTCATTGAAAAAAGAATATATAGAGAGTGAGGAGAGAATAAGAAAGGAAGAGGGAGAGAGAGAGAGAGAGAGAAACAGAGAGAGAGAGAGAGAAACAGAGAGAGAGAGAAACAGAGAACTTCAGTTAGAGACACATGAGTCACAATTGCATCAGATTTAGATATGAATTATAAAATCATAAAATCCAAGTTACACATCTGTAAATAATCTTAGAAATCATTTACTCAGTTCTTTCATTTTACATGTAAATTTTATTAAACTGCCAATTGTGCTCTCTTCAAAAAAAGGAAGCATCTTAAATACCTTGGCTTCAATTATTATTTTTAGTTTAGTTTCTGTAAGAACAGCATTATTGTGATGTAATTGATATATCATAAAGCTAGCTATTTAAAAATGTACAATTTAATGGATTTCAGAAGATTAACCGAGTTGTGCAATCATCATTAATATCCAATTTTAAAACATTTCACCACTTCAAAAAGAAACCTCATAAGTTATTATAATCAATTTCCCATGCCGGCTTCTAGCAACATAAAGTACTTTACATCTCTTTAGAATTGCCTATTCTGGATTTTACATAACTATAATGCAATGTGTTGCCTTTTATGACTGGATTCTTTCACTTAACATAATGTTTTCAAAGTTCATCCAAGTTATAGCATGTAATAGTACTTCACTTCTTTTTATTTCTGAATATTACATTTTATACCATGTTTTATTTATCCATTTGTCAGTTGCTAAACATTTGAGTTATTTTCATTCTTTGGCTATTAGAAATAATGTTTCCTTCAATATTCATCTATAACTTTGAACGTATACTTTCAATCTGGTTTTATATTTAATAGTGAGTCATATAGAAACTCTAAGTAAGAATTTCCAGGAAATGCCAAACTATTTTTTAAAGTGGCCAAGCCATTTTAAAAATCCCATCAACTATGCACAGTCATTCCAATTTCTTCACATCCTTTTCAACATTGTATATTGCCTGTCTTTCTTATTTTAGCCATCTGCTTTAGTCTATCTGTGCTGCTCTAACTACCTGAGACTGGTGCATTTGGAGTAATAGAAATGAGAAATGTAGTTCTCATAGTTCTTGAGGGTGAAAAGCCCAAGGTGAAAGCCCAGCTGGTTGTGTGAGGTGAGAACCTGTTACACTGACGGCATCTTTCCACAGTGGCATTCGCATGTGGAAGAAGGAAAAAGGACTCGGCTAGTTCCCTCTACCCGTTTAATAAAGAACTACTGTGCACCTGCAGACAGAGCATTGCTTAATTCATCACTTTCCAAAAGACCCCATCTTTTAATACAGCCACAGGGATACATAGTGCTTCCTTAGTGGTTATGCAACAGTATCTCATTCTTGTCTTGATTTGAATTTTTTAAGCTAATTATAGCGAGCATTTTTTTGTTTGTTAGACATTTATTTATTTCCTTTTCACAAATGTCTGTTTAAATCCTTTGTCCATTTTTAAGTTGGATTATTTGTCTCTATGATTGAGTTGTCAAAATTCTGTATATATTCTGGATACAAGTCCTTTGTAAGGTATATAATTTGCTAATATTTCTCCCATTTTGTGAATGGTTTTTTCATTTGAAGAGCAAAAAAATTTAATTTTTATAAAATTAAATTTATCTTTTGTTTTCTTGGTCACTTTTCCTTTTGGTGTATAGCCAAGAAACCAATACCTAACTCAAAGTCAGAGACGCTTATTCCCAAATCCTAACATCACTCTTTTCAACATTATTCATCTGGTGATTCAATTTACTGAAAAGACTATCCTTTCCCCCACTGAATTGTTTGGTTCAGTGCTGGAAGAACTGTGGGTGAAAAAAGTAAAGGTTTATTTCTGTACTCTCAATTTCATTGCATCAATCTAGGATTGAGTTTATAATAATGCCTACCTTCTTACCAAAATAATTTAACATTAAATTCAACCCCCAAAGCCAGCAGAGTTCTCTTCTCCATTTTTGGCACCAGAGACTAGAGACAGTCACGAAAAGTCAAGTCCAAAGGGTCTTTCCCTTTTGCTTTTTGTTTCTATCTTCATTTCTCTCTGGAAATGTAAGCCATCTGACGTCAGACTGCTTTATCCACTGGTGCTTTGCTTCTTGTCCCTCTGATCCTGCTCCTCTTTTACTCATCTGATTTTTTTCATCAAGTTGTCGAAAAAAGTCAATCGTTGGCTTAAATTGGTTATTTGACATTTTGGGCCAATTCACATAATTTCTAAAGAACTCAAATTGTTTATATACAAGTGACATCTTTTAAAGTTTATATTTCAACCAAAAATTAATGAATATGAGTTATGCATTTGCACACCTTTGATCAGAATAAATAAAGCTCGGTTCACAGTGAATGCATAACTGCTCTGAGTGCTGAAGTGCAAATGTTTTTGTTAGATTGTTTTCATTTTTGGTTATTGTTAACAATTGCCTTTCACCTGGCCTCCTTTACTCTGTGTGGATTCCAAATCTGTTTATGATAACATGTTTGATAATGTACATCCCCTGCTGGTATTTAATTAGTAAACAGCAGCTTTACAAATTTATCTATGTACATTTCTCTTAGTGTCAGCAATATACCAATGTTACAAAGGAAAAAAGCAAGGTTTGCTAAGAAAAAATTTAAATTTTCAATATAAAATAATTAAAGGAGATGAAAAAACCTGAATTCCTATCATTGTGATTATTATAATGGCAATCAATGATTAATACTTATTATCCCTTTATTGTTCTTTAAATTTTTCTAATTCTAATGAGTTCCAAAGCTTTTTTAAATATAACTTTACAAGCTAATTCATTAGTCCAATAAATATGTAATGTACTTCCTATGTAGGAATTATAAAGATAAATGAGGCACATCCTTCTTATGAAGTAGATAATAATCTGGTAGAAAAGAAAAATACACAGATAAACCTAATGAAAGGAATGTGGATTATTCAAAAGAGGCAGTAAGTACGAGGGAAGTGAGACAAAGTAGAATTGTGGCTGAAATGAGAGACTATTAAGAAACACTTCATTGAAGAAGTAAAATAATAGTAAATCTTTACCTAGAATTCATTTTACTTCCCTCTAATTATCATGCCTCTGCATGAAGGGAGCTCTCCCCCAACATTCCTCCTTCCCTCTCTCTTACTCTCACCTCTCACAACCTTTCTTCTCTCTCCCCTTTGCCACTTCTTATTTCTGAGGAAGCAATTTGGAGTGGAGAAGGTCACCAGGCACAGGGATTACAGTGAGCTGACTGTGGCTTGTGATGGTGATATTTCCATCTAGATATGACCTTTCTCATCTTTTCATCATTACTTTAGTATTAAAGTACTTTACTGAAGACACAGATGATTTTACAACCTCGCGACCTGTAAAGATCCCATGAGTTTTGACTATGCCTCTCACCTTCACTAACATTTTGAAAACAGTTATTCAGTCTTTGGTAAAAAGTTGACAAAAATATTTGAACTAAACTTCAAATTACAGAAGACACTTTATGTTATACAAAACATGACAATTATGACTTATAATTTTGACCAATACATTGAACAAACAATATGAAACTGGTAATCTTTAAACATAAAGAAAACAAATATATTGCTATAAAACTTTAGAAGTACTTATGTAATATTTGAGAACATATAAAATTTAAAAAGTATTACACAAAATGTGGGCAAGTGAAGAATAATTTAATTCCTTCAAATTTTTCAATCTAAAATAGTAAAAACTCTTCTCTTATCTATTATTTGTTATTAGATTACAGCATTTGGAATTGGCAATTCTGAACAAAATGAATAAGATATTATATCATACTTTACAGGATATCTCAAAAAGACTCATTTAAGCTGTGGAGACAATTTCTACACTCACTGATCTTAGCAACTTTCATCTTTGTAAAACTGTGTGAGTGTGTGTGTGTGTGTGTGTATGTGTAGACCAGACTGCAAGTTAAAAAAAATTCATATTTATTTGGAAAGCAATGTATTAGATAAGTTAATTATCCAATGGAATATTTATCTAAAGAATCATTTTATAATGGCTTTACACATATGTACACATATATAACCAAATATTGTAAAACTAATCAAGGAAATATTTTATATGCCGAGCTTTCTCATTCAACCTACTAAGTAGCATCGATTCACTCTTTTCTTGCAAAATAGCTTATTCTTTGCAATAAAAGGTGTGGCATCCTTAAGGGTTCTATTCATAAAGTGTTTTAAAGGAAAATTAATGCATTAACTACATCATTGCCCTCTAAAATTCAGTAACACAGATGGATTCAACATGTTGATGGTGTACTATAGTCTTCTCATTGATTTCCCTCAGTGGGAGCCTCAAGGAACAAAGAGGCATCCTTGAGCTCTTGATCTATCCCTCATCTTGCCCAGTATCCTGATCCATCAATATTTGCACTTTACTTTATGCACACTTCCTTTCAACTCACAAAACTCTCAACTCTCTCCCATTCTAAAATATCTCGTCCCTTAAATTCTATTCAACATACTTTCTTATATCTATATCAAATTTTTAAAATTTAATTCATTTTCCTTTTTCTTTATATTTCCTTGCAACAGACTGCCAACTGCCTATCTAGTGTCTACCGTCCTGCTTTTTTGTTAAATCTAAGTAGACCCCGATCAATGTACACAACTAAAATACTGTATTTCCCTCTTTCTAGCAGCTGAAGATATTCAATGATTTTTAAACAGAATTTAGGTGGTTCCAAAAAAGTGTCTCAAAAGGTATTAGAATATTGAGATGTACTGTCTTTCTATTAGTTGTCTGGAATACAGAAATATAAAACCGTCAGCAACCATTTTGGCCAATGAAAAAATTTTCAGGATAGAACCATGGCTAAATTCAGTGGAGAAAAAGGATAAAAGAAGCTGAAAGCCAGATAACAATTGTTAAAGGGAAAACACTATATACATTTAATTGATCAGAGTTTGATTAATCAAAGAAAAATTCATGAATCAGAAAATTTTGAGAACGAGAGCAAATTCAGGAAGGCTCCTACTTGCCATGTGATCTAAAAGGCATTTATGGACAGAAGGGCTTTGGTTTACAGAAAGCCATACTAAGGCACAAAGAAAGCTAAATTAGTACCAGTTTGGCATCTGCCTTATTGAAACATGATTTGAACAGTTGGCCATATGCTGTTGACTGAAGCTTTGGTGCTGTACTTGGCTGGGACCCATCTGTTAGTTCAAAGGGCAAATTTGTATATGTATAAGTATATGTATTTGTATATGTGTATATATATATATATATAAGTTTTGAGTTTATTTACATCTAAAAGTTAGATGCAGTTCTCAACAGAAGAACTCAAGTGTGGGAACATGGAAGCCCTCTTTTGCTGATTTAGTTTAACATTAAGGAGTTCCAAACCGGTTCTGGGGTGTCTTCTTCCTGGTTTCTTTCATGGAAGAAAGAAATAGCTACTTTTGTTTTTTTATTACTATTCTTTTTTAAATTACCAGTCATCTCCTTTTAATTATACTTTGCCTCTTTTATTTATTAATAGATCATTGAATGTATGTCATATACTATATTATTTAAAGCTTTAAACTTTAGTTCTAAAATATAAATGTTTTAGCACATTATAGTTCAGTGAATATATCACATTGATTTTATTAGCTGAACTTTTATATATATGTTTAGATGTGCAAGAATATAAGTTAAAAGAATTTATCAAAGCATAGTTTAATCTTTATGAATTTTAATACTCTTAGAAATTTTGTAGATTTAAAAAAGTCTTATTCACTAATTACTGTCAAGTTCTGAAAGTCAAATAGAGACCATAGAAATTAATTTCAAGTTGACTTGTCTTTGGGACCCAGCGACCATGACCCCGCGGCTCCCTGAGGCCCAGCGAGGCGGCTGCGGCCGCGGACAAAGGAGCATGTCGGCGCCAAGGAGCGTCGGCCCCGCGGCCGCCTGGAGGCCCCATGTGCCCACCCGTCCGCCTGCGATCTGAGGCCACCTGCTAGGCTGGCGCTCCCCGCACGGCCCCGCAGGCCCGGCCCGCAGCATGGAGCGGTCCGGGCGCCCCCGGGGCCGCGCGCCGCCCCAGCTCCTTCTTCAGCTCGCCCTTTTCGCCTTGCTGGGAGGAGGAAGAGGAGGCAGTGGCAATGGGGTCGCGGCACTGCCCCTCGGGCAGCAAGCAAGACGGGTGGCCCGAGGGAGAAGCAGGGCAGAGGCTCCCGCCGAGGGCAAGGGGGTGTGCAGCAGCCTGGAGCTCGTGCAGGTCCTATCCCCGGACACACTGCCCAACCGCATGGTCACCCTGGACTGGAGTCATGGCACCAGAAGGTACTGGCCCCCCAATGAACACACTGGCTGCAGCAGGAGTCCATGGCTCTCCTGCCACCACACACAGGTTCTCAGGCCTTGGCGTCCAGTGGCCGCTGGGCTCACCTCTGAGGCACAGCTACAACTTCTGCTGTGATATTGAAGAAAAATTGTGAGAAGAGAAATCTTTGCCATATTTCTGATCTCAGCAAGAAAGATTTGTGCCTCTCATCATGCACAGCAGCGATGGTATCCATCAGTGTCTTGTAGATGTTCTTTCAAGGGATGCTACTAAGAATGTCCATTAATGGAATGTTGCTCCAAGAATGATGCAGGCAAGGTCAGCTGAAGAAGTCACGTTGCAACCAGACTCATAGTCACTAATACTGAAGATATTTGAAGTCTTTATATTCTGAGATGGTTCCTTATGCAGTGATAATTGAACCAGGATGCTGATTTCTGTGATGACATCAGGATCTGGGAGTGAGGGGAGGACAAGGAGCTGTGCTGCCTCCTCTTGGACATCAGAGAGCCCCTGTGATGGAGGAGTGGAAGCCACACCAGCCCTGTGCACAGGATCTTGCTATGTAGTTCAGGCTGGCCTTAAACACAGTATGTAGCTAAGGCTGACTTCAAAGGCATATCCTCAGTCTCCCAGTGCTGGGATTACAAGCATCCTCCATCACATCTGGAAGCAGTTAACAATTTGCTGGCAACACATGAGCTGATACTGTCTTCCTGATAAACGCTGCTGCTGCCAGCCAGCCGCACAGTCATGAAGGGTAAACAAGTGGTGCTCCAAAGGGGACTGTCCTGTACAAGCTATCTTCTTCAGGTCCACCTCTTTGCAGATCCTGAAATCAAGATTTCAGTAGCTCAACATTGCTGGTATCAGGTTGACCATCACATAGAAGAAATTTGTTATACAACTTTCTAGAGTAGGCTCAGGTATACCATAGCCACATAAAATCCTCAGATGCACTTCACAGTGCAAAACAGAAAAAAACTGGAGGAGCAGAGCCCCCCCCCCCCGCCCCTGGTGCCGAGGAGGTGAGCTGCGCAGGTGCCAGCAGCACCACTCTCCCCCCACCCTGGTGGCTGGGCTGAGACAGTATTTGGATTCACAGCACAGAGGTGCAGGGGGTCATAAAGGACATTGTTCTGAGCTCCAGAAGATAGAGCAGAAGTGAGCGACAGAAAGAGGGCCTCTCTCAGGCTCTTTGATGAAAAGGGAAGCCCATTGGAAAAGTGAAGAAAATCTCTGCAATAAAGGCACCCCAGACCACTGTAGTTGCACACTGAATCAGGCAGGATGGTGTGTGACTGCAGTCCCAGCACTCTGGACAGCTGAGGTAAGAAGGTCACATGGTGGAGTCCAGACCGACCAATTTGGTGAGTTAGTGAGACCCTTAGTGGGTATCTGAAGCAAAATGTCTGAGGATATAGTTCACTGAGGAGATGCAAAGTACAAGCCCCCATAACATAAAAGTGAAAAAATAACAGATAGATGAAAAATAGAAAAAAATATTCGGAGATACTTAGATAAAAATAACAAAAGAAGTGGCCACTGATTTATTTAGTATGAAGAAAAAATGGCTGTCATGGGCGGAGACGGGGGAGAGTACCCACAGTTCTGGGCCTGACTCTTCTGACGACGCAGAAGGTTGTGGAAGAATCAGAGACCGAAAGTGTAGAAGCAAAGTTTTACTTTTATTCAGCAAGCATGCAAGAGTACAGCTGCCTTCTCACAGGGAAACAAGCAGGGATGCCTGAAACGAGCCACCATTGCAGGGGGGCTCAAGATGCTGGTTTTCTAGTAGTTGGGGCCTATCCTGCCTCTGGGCTTAGGGTGCCCCTACTTGATTGGTTAATGATTAACTTAGCTCATTACTAGGGACAACAGGGAAGGGTCTTTTCAGGGGCCATTTACATCTTAGGGCCAAGGTTCTTTTTCCTTTTGATCTTAGCAAACCAAGCTTTTCAGGGTACAGCGTGAAGAGGAGGTGCAGCCTCAGCAGACTGTCAGCTTTTTATGGGTGGTTAAGCCTGTTCTGCCAGCTATCTGAACTCCTTTGGGGAGGGGCTCATCTCTTCCTGCCTAGGGGTCTCTATCCCTACAGGACTATAGGCCTTTCTATTACATGGAGACTCAGGTTATGGAACCCCCAAGACATGAGCTCACTTCCTTGGCAACATCTCCAAACAAAACTTGGATCCCTTGTTAATGGGTGTCACAATCTAGTAACAGCCGTCTCCCAAGCTCACTTGGCCAGAGATGGTCAACAGCAAACATGCTGAGCTGCTTCTCCACTTCGAGAGGCTGCATCCTCAGGACCCCAGGCAGAGAAAGTACCTGTGAAAGATTAAGAAGAGGGCTGACTCCATCCAGATGCCACAGGCCACACTGTAGCAGCCACATGACTGTCACAGACACCCCAGGGATGGTCTCCCTGGGAGTGACCGCCAGTGACCTACCAAAATCAAGGTACCCCAGTGAAGACTCCCTAAGCCCAAATATCAATGGCAGAGAAACTGGGAAGAGCACGGGGCAAGTATCACCAGGCCCAGAAACACCCAGTAGCTCTGGCCAGGCCTCCCCAGAGCTGGGCACAGAAAACCTAGAGAGTCAAAGTCCAGGGGGGGAGACCGAAGTCACAGCCACTGGCCCCCAGAGACACACTGAGAAGCCTGGTGTCCATCCATCCAGGCCTGACCGCCACTATTGGAAACAACTTCACAAAGAGCCTTGCAGAATTCTGGCCGATGTGGTCTCTGCAGGCAGTCAGGCCACTCTCATTCTCTGAGCCCTGTCTGTCTGTTTCCCTGAGCAGCCAACCCATGTATGGTCCCTTCTTCCCAGGCATCTCCACTACCCACACCTCTACCCTATTGGCCCTGATTTTGGGAAGAGACATCATGACAAGATCTCTTGAGAATTCCATCCTGTTTGAGGGCCTGTGTGATAAAGATGGAGATGTATTGTGTTTGGACCATAAACAGCTTTTCACCACACACTGGGTAGAGGAGGAAGGAGACCCATATACTGTGTCACCTCAGTTGGAGTTAGAAGAGGTCATTAGGCTTTCTGAGCTAAAGAAAGATTCTGAGCTCTCCATTCATTCATTGCCTCGTATACCAGAACATCCTAAAGTGCCTTGTCCAGGAGAAGAGAAATCCATCCATCACAGAGTTGCAGGCTGCTGGAGAAAGCTGTATTATGTGAATGGCCACACTTTTCAGGCCAAACGCTTCAGCAGGCAAGCTCACTGTACTGTCTGCACAGACCATGTAGGGGGACTTGGCACCAGGTGTATAAGTGCACCAACTGTAAACTCTCGGTTTACAAGAAGTGCCACAAACTTGTCACAATTGAATGTGGGTAGCGTTCTTTACCATCAGAGCCCATGGTGCCAGTTGATCCATTATCCATGGCTTCAGACCCTGCACACACAGCAATCCCACATAACCTTTCAACTCATGAGGCTTTAGAACAAGTTGATGAAGAGAATGAGACAGGGAACACTGGGGAAGGTGGCAAAGCTTCATCTGGTCTAGGTCTTGAGGACTGATTTGATCCAAGTGATTGGCAGAGGAAGTTATGGGAAAGTACTGTTAGTCCAACAGAAAGAATCAAATCATATGTATGCAATGAAAGCAGTGAAAAAGGAGCATGTCAACGTTGATCGGATACAGAAAGAGAAGCACATTCTACAGCAGGTATCCAATTGTCCTTGGACGGCATGCTTGCTTCCAGACAGAACGCAGACTGCTCCTTGTTCTAGACTACATCAATGGGGGAGATCTACTGTTTCATGTGCAGCAACAAAGATGGCTTCCTGAAGAACACACCAGGTTTTACTCTGCAGAAATCAGTTTAGCAGTCAACTACCTCCATCGGCAAGGAATACTTTACAGAATTTTTAAATTAGAAGACATATTACTCAACTCAGAAGGGCACATTAAACTCAATGATTATTGCTTGTGTAAGGAAGGCTTACAGCCAGGAGACATGACCCGCACTTTCTGTGGCACCCCTAATTTTGTGACTCCAGAACTTATAAGAAGGAAAGATTACAATTTCAGTGTGGACTGGTGGAATCTTGGAGTCATGATATATATCACGATGATCGGAGAGTCTCCATTCAATCTTGATGAGAGCTCTGATAACCCTTATGAAAACTCAATCGAGCATGTCTTGCAAGTAATTTTGGAAAGAGACATTGTCATACCTCATTTTCTGTCTGTACAAGTTGCAGGTGTCCTAGAGGGTTTTCTGAACAAGGACCCAAAAGAACGACTGGGTTGTCATCCTCACAGGGGCTTTGCTGATATTCAGGCAGATCCATTCTTTCAAAATGTGGACTGGGACATGATGGAGTGAAAGCAGGTTGTGCCTCTGTTTAAACCAAATATCTCTGAGAGATTTGGTTTGGACAACTTTGATCCTGAATTTACTAATGAACCTGTCCAGCTCACCCCAGATGATAATGACATTGTGAGGGAGCTTGATGGATATGAATTTGCAGGTTCTGAGTATATCAGTCATCTTACAATGTATGAAGAAGAAGGGGTCTGAAACCCATTTTTCAACTATGCATTTTGCTTATGTTCCCATTCAATGCTTGGAAAAACTTGTTGCCAGCCTAGATAGAATTAACCATTTCAGAGATGCCTAGAAGCTAATTTTAATTTATTGTTTTGAAGCTATATTTAGATGTAATACTTGATTCTTATAGTCTATAGTAGAGAATATAGAATTTTTTGTTCTTAGATTAGATTTTTATGAACTGATTTAAATAACAATGAGGCAATCGCTTGTTAACCACACTTGTATATACATTCCATTTGTTGAGTGGGACATAATGCCTAATATTTTTTCTTTTTACTTATGATACAAGAAAACAAATTGTCTTTTCAGTAAAATATCTTACCTATGCTAGTTTCTCTCCAACCATACTTTTGAAACTGACCACCTTTTGGGGTCATTTTATATACTCTTCAGGAAAATCCAAAAATACCAACAATTGTGAATAAAAACACATATACTTGTATCTTTTTTATATGAAGAAAATACAATATACGACTATAGGCTTTGGAAGGATAGTAGTTCTCATGAAGTGGGGCATCTGAAAGGGATTAAAAGATGATTTATTAAATGTTTATAAAGTTTGAATTGTTCTAAATTTAAAACTAAAGTGTTAACTAAAATTAAGTTAAACTAAGATTGTACCATTATAACTTATTTACATTTAGATGATGATGGTTACCTTTCACATCCTTGGCATAAAAATGATACTAAAACAGAAGGATGACATATAGGATCCTAATTTTAGTTAATGATCTAGTTTTAAGTTCAGAATGATTTAGAATTTGTAAACATTTAAGAAATTGTCTTTTGACCATTTTTAGATGCCCTATTTCATGAGAAATATTACTTTTCCAAAGCTTGAACTCATGTATTGTCTTTTCTTCATATAATTTAGTTTGAAACTAATGAAAGCATCAAAGGAAAATGTTTATAGACATTCTCCTGTTCATTTCCGAGGCATGTACGTTTCTCTTAATGCCTGGAACTTGTTTTAAAGCAAAAAGCAGTATTCACAACATCAACTTATAGAGAATTCTAACATGTCAGAAATATGTTTAGGATCTCGCGTTTAAGTGTTGCTCTTTTCCATAGGGCACTTCAGAGTGCAGAATAATCACCCAGGGTGTTTGTTTACCATGTTTAT
This sequence comes from Heterocephalus glaber, assembly GCF_000247695.1. The sequence goes on along the minus strand of NW_004624757.1, from coordinate 17,148,771 downwards.
TACTGAGCCCACGTTAGAACTCTTTTGGACTTTTGAACCTCATTTTGAGAAACACTTTCTTCAAGATATTCTTTTGTCCTCCAGTTTAATAGTAGAAAGTGTGTTCATGGTATAATATTTTAAGATGTTACAAGCAGAAATTTACAACTTTATGAACATTTTTGAATGAATTTTACATGAATGACTTCATTAGATACCTTCCTTGTTCCCCTCAACCAAATTTTATCAGTTTTCTGCCAATGATATCCAAATGATGAGCATTTTTCTTTGTTGAGATTTTCACCATTATTCAGGGTGGTCTTTAGCTTTTCAAATTTTTAAGTAATAAGATTAACTGTATATTTTATAGAGAACTGCATTACAAATATGTTTTCAACTATTTTTGTCAGTTCTTTTCATGTCATACAGAAATTGTCTCAAAATACTCTTTAGGGGAATAAGTCACTTTATAGTCAGAATAGTTGACATTCTGGTTTTCTAAAAAATTTATTTTGCATAATCCTGTAGTCAGATAATTTTATGCATGTGCAGCTTGGGTAAAATTTCAAATACTGTGTTCAGCACTGGTATATTTACTGTATACATTTGTTTTGTTTTGATTTCTGTCATGTAGAACATTGCCTTAGTCATCATAATGTAATCTGTGTTGTGTTCTTCTTTTTTCATGTTACACCCTTTAAAAAAAACATTTAATATAAATTCAAAACAAAAAAAAAAAAAGAAAAAAACCAAATCCCTAACTTATATTTTGACCTTAATATGTAGCAAGTCATACATTTGGAAACGTTCGGTATTATAAGGTCCATATTTTACCATGTATAAAATCTTGATGCAATGCAATTATCATTACATTAGAAAACAGTAATGTGTTTGTCAAAAAAAACCTTTCAAGTTGACTTAAAGAAAATAATCACCACAGATATTAATAATTTATCAGAGTGAGGACTATGATTTTTTAAAATTTTACCCAGACAAATTATAATTCTTATTTGATCCAAATCTAATTGTAATTAATACATCTATGCACACCTCGACCTCTCAGATCTTTGCACATATTTTCCTCTTACAAAATTCCTCTATTAAATGTTATATTAGTTAATTCAAGTTGGCAAATACAATATTTAAATACTAATATCATTCCTGTTCTATTTTTGACAACGTGCACTAAAATCTCCTTACAACTATTTTCCTATGTTTTTTTTCATTATTCACTCTCAGATTGTCCCCTACTTGTTGGACCAGTCTTTCTTTTTCAGTCATTGCTCTCTTCTAGCTTTCTGTTAAATATCAGCTCCCTTATAGTTCATGTTAATCATTTCTTCTTATTCTATGTCTCATACCATGCCTAAACTTTACTTCTTACTGTTATTCTAAAATTTATATCTCACCCATGACATTTCCCTTGAACTCCACGTGGGTGTTTCATAGTGGCTACAGCCATTATATCCTCGAAACAGTTTAAAGTTTCTAAATAGGATTTCCTCTATTGAATGTGTGTAAAACTCACTGTCATTCCCAAGATCCTCACTCAAGAGGAAGTGATAAAGATAACCTGTGCCCATGAGTTAAGGCTCTTACTGTATCAAGTAAAAGAAAAGCCCACATGTATCTATCTGGTTTAAATAAATAAAGAACATATTGGTTCATAAACCTGAACAGTTCTGGAATGAAGTAGCTGCATCGCGGTTTGGTCCAGTTGTTTAATTGTTGTCTTCAAAAGTATTTTTTCTGTCATAGTTGGGCTTTCCATTTTGCCAGCTTCCTTCTCATATTTATCCCCTGCTTTCCAAAAATGGGCAACAAAATCTATACACTTATACTGCAGAGATTTGAGAATTTCAGTGGAAAAAAAAAATCTGTTCTTCAATTATCCATACAAAAGTCAAGGAATGATTCTCATTGACTTGCTCCATCATTAAAAGCTTTTCTAACTTCCATAGACGCAAGTCAGTGGGACCCTGACCTGTACACTTGTGATATTATGTATAAGAAATACATATTCATTCATTGTTTGGTTCTGACAAAAGCCCCTAAACCAAACCTCTTATAATTTCTTAAGAAATATCTGTTAAAGAGCATCTTTTTAAAAAATAGCACTGGTTTTTGTTCCCAGTTCCTGACCCCAGAGCTTGCAAAAGTCTTGGATTTTTCCTGCATAATGGTGCAGGACGAGAGTCTTTTTGTGATCCATTATAAACCCCTTTCAGCCATATCTGAGTTTATGTAATGAGGTAGCTCTTAGTAAGCTCCTGAATATCTTCAGGATGGGTTGCTAGTTTCCAGAGGAACCAAGCATGTGACAAGAGAATTGGAACTTTTCTTGCTCTGCTCCTCAACATCTGGAGAGAAAAAAGGCGCAGAGGACTGAGTTACATACCAATGGTCAATTAGTTAATCAAGTATGCCTGTAAAATGAAGATTCCACAAAGACAAGCAGTGAAATCCAGAGAGCTTCCTAGTTGGTGAGCATACCCACATTCCAGAGTGATGGTGCACCCCAACTCCACAGTTCAGAAAACTCCTCCACTCAGTACCCTTTGGACCTTACCCATTAATCCTCTTCATTGGGTATTCATCAGTATCCATTATAATATCCTCTATAATAACCAGAAACTCAGTGAAGTGCAGTCATCACCTCTGTGAGCCATTCTTGCAAATTATTAAACCAGAGGAGGGGCTGCAAATGCCCCATTTTGATTGTGCATTCTGCTGTGGACTCTGTTTGCAGTTTGGATTTATCTCCAATCTGCTTGTCTCCTACCCCAAGAGTGGGATCACTTCCTCTACTTAAGATGCGGTGCTAAATGTGCTCCTTAATCCTCGTCTTCCTCAGTTCAATGTCTTCCTCTCCTAGAGGGAGGAATAACCAATAGCTTTCTTGAATCAATGGTCAGACTGGCGTGGGTTCTGGCACAAGGATACCCTGATTGCCGGTTGTGCTTCCAGGGACTCAGTACCACCTCCCAGCCTCTGATCTTACAGGACCGGGTAATTAAAAACAAGGATGTATTCCATAAGGAGAGACCTTTAAATTTCTCCAACCCTCAACTAGATCTTACAGGACTACTTTCCCCGGAAAAATTAAAACCTACCTGTGGAAAATACCCTAGTGAGTCCCTGGTAACCTGGCACCCCCAGGGGCCACCTGTGCTCCAGTCCCACTTATCAAGAGCTTCCATCAGTTCATGTCAACAGACATGGATTCTTGGAAGGGTACAAAAATGTGTGGAACTAACCTACTTTACTATACCTGATTTCAACACAAGAAGGAAACTTACTTTCCCTAACAGCACCCAGATCCTGACCCTGCATGATGGTCAATTCCATCATGTGCCAGAGGGAAGATCCTGTATAATCTTCCCAAAAACTAACTTGTGAGTCAAAGACTAGTTTCACTTTGAGTCATGGTTCCAAAGTTTTTCTAGAAATGGGATTTAAAAGGTCTAGAGCAAGCTTCAGGGAGAGGGAAAAGGGAAATTCTTCTTGCCTTAGTCATCCTAGTAAACAAACAGACCCATCTTCTCTGCACCCTTCAAGTTATTTCTTTTATGAACATCAAAGGAGCACCAAAAAGGCCTGGGGCTACAGTGCTTAGACTCCTGATTTTGCAGGAATAATAGGGGCCTGATCCAATTGGGGTCAAATGAAGGGGGCTTAGAGTTCCTAACAAGTCCTCTGTGGAAGGGCTGTACCAACAATTTAATGAAAAGGAAATTAACACTGGGGTTGCATGAAAAAGATGTGAGCCTGTGACCATGACCGTCATTATGCAGGAAGTAACTGCACTGATAGGTAGCTTGAGTGGACTCGATTATGGAGCTGTGGCTAAAGCTGTGAAAACAAACAAACCAACAACCTTATTGTGGCAGCTGCTGAGGTGGCATAGTCTTTAGGCAGTAATTTGAGAGATTCAGCAGTTTCTGGACTCACTGGCTAGTATGGTCTTATGACAGTGGCAGGTACTGGATTGGATGCTCGCCCATCAGAGGTGTCTGTGCTGTCCTTAACATCACTTGTACTTCTTGCTGAGTTATGACATGATAAAGGATGTCTAAAGGTGAGATAGAGCAAGTATGCTAGCTCCAGTCTTTCTTATTCTTCTTCTTATAAAGCCACAAATGCCATCATGGAGCCTGCACTATATGACTCCGTCTAATCCTAATCACATCCCAAAGGGTCTGTCTCCAAATGCCATTCGAATGAATTTGGAGATTAACTTTCCAACCCATGGAACTTTGGGGGAAACAAAATCAAACCATAGCAAGAACTAAGGACCTTGATACATAAATGGGGACCTAGAATCCCAATTAGAATTAAGAAACTCCAAACTGGCATCTCAGCTAAACAAAGTGGGTGGTTGAAGGCCATCAGGATAATTCATTGATCAGAAGATTGCAGTTATTTTCTCACATTCATGAAAATAATAATCATTTTTTTCCTTCTGTACCCTTCAGAACCAAACCATGTAGAAATTAAAGCTTCAGCATTTAAGATATTTGGGAGAAAAAAAATTTAGGGTGTTGGCATAGCCTAGCTACTTGTATTGATCTTCAATAAATTCCTACTTGAAAGAGATAAGATACTTTTAATGCTGTCAACTGAAAGCAGAGAGAAGGATACCTTGTTAGAGAACTCCATTCTTGGTTACTAGAGAGTCTGCACACTTGAAAGAAAGGAAACACAATTCCCTTCTGAAAATGAGTGCCAGCAGAAACAGGGGTGAGCAACTTGGGATCAGACTGTCGCTCAGGAGAATGGTGCTGCTCCCTGTCCTCCATACAGGCCCCTGTTAATTATCTTCTATTAATAAGAAAGAAAAATGACTAATTGCTCACTTTGAGAAGAAGCTGCTCAGCCTGAAAAAGGGGAAGATTTTAATGCTCTTTTTTGCCCTAGCTTTTTACTTCAAAATACTCCCAAAGGGCAATTGTGAAAGCTGTGATCTTGGACTTTACCATGCCCCCAAATCACCATAAATGTTTATTATAACACAGATCACAAGACACCATCCCAAGTGTCCAAGTTGATCTGGGACAAAATCCTAGAATGTACCAACTTCTCAGGTGATGCTGCTGCTGATCTAAGAGCCATAGTGCTAGAGGAACAAGCAAAGCAGTGGGATGGAGATCATCACCAAAGGAACTCTGATGGCTAGAACTTGACTTCAAGATTTCTCCCACCAGCCTCTGGCTTTGGCTACTTTCCTATATATAAATAGCTTGGAAATAAATAGCTAGGCTGCCTCTAAAATTTTAATGGAGCTCTACTGAGAAATGACCTCAAATCCTATGATTTTTTTTTTCATTAAGTTTATTGGTACATTTTATGTGTACAATATGATGACATTCATCATTGGGAATTTGTACCTTTACATGATATATCTTGGTTCTGATTTTTTTCCCCATTCCCCTGCCCACCCCTCCCTATTTAAAGAGACTTTGTTTCCATTTTTTCCTTTCTCATATTTTTCCATTCCCTTCTTTCCTTTCCCCTACCCCTGCCACTTCCCCTACCCATTTACACCTTTTCTTCCTGTGTCACATTATCTATTAAACATTTTGATGCTTACTTACACTTGCAGTTTCTCACACCAGAGAAACTGTTCAGTATTTACACATGTGTGTCCTATTTATTTCACTTAAGAGTATGGCCTCAATGTGCATCCACTTAGCTATAAAAGTCTCTAATTTCTCATTTTTTATGGCTGAGTAGTACTCCACATCTTCTTTATTAAAAAATCACATCTTCTTTATCCAGTCTCCATTTGATGGGCAATAGCTTTAGCTATTACAAACTGTGCCACTATAAACATGGGAGCACATATATCATTGTGGTATGATTCTTTCAATTCTTTTGGGAAGATCATGACAGGGGGTATCACAGTCCCCAACATGAAACAATACTGCAAAGCCACTTTGATTAAAAAAAAAAAAAAAACCAGCATGCTAATCACAAAGAAACAGACCTGAGGATCAGTGGGATAAATTAGAAGATGCAGAAACAACTCCAGACATACTCAGCCACCTCATCTTTGACAAAGGAGCCAACCACCCTCACTGGAGAAAAGAGCCTCTTTAATAAGTGGCGCTGGAAAAAAACTGGATTTCAACCTTCCAAAGATTAAAACTAGACCCATATCTTTCACCATGCACTAAACTAAAATCAAAGTGGATCAAAGATCTAAATATTAAAACAGAAACACTAAACTGGGTGGAAAAGAGGTTAGGTAGAACTCTTGAAGACATTGGCATAGGAAAAGACTTTATGAACAAAACCTCAGCAGCATGGGAACTAGCACAGAGAATCAACAACTGGAATCTCATCCTATTAAAAAGCTTCTTCACTGCAAGGGAAACCACCAACAGAGTTAAGAGACAACTTACAATGTGGGGAAAAAAATTTTACTAGTTGTTCCTCAGACAAAGGACTACTATCTAGAATATATAAAGAACTGAAAAAAATCAGACCCCACCAAATTTAAAGACCCACCTCAAAAATGGGCATCTGAAATGAACAGACATTTCTCAGACAAAGAAGTAAAAGCAGCAAATAAACATGAAAAAATGTTACATCACTGGTCATTGGAGAGATGCAGATAAAAACAACACTGAGATTCCACCTAACCCCAAAAAGAATGGCTGCTCTCAAGAAATTAACCAATAACAAATGCTGGTGGGGTTGTGCGGAGAAAGGAACTCTTCTCCATTGTTAGTGGGAGTGTAGACTGGTGCAACCACTGTGGCGATCCATATGGAGATACATCAAAAAACTAGGATTAGAGGTCCCATTTGACCCTGCTATTCCCCTGCTGTGTATCTTCCCAAATCCTATGATTTCTTAAACCCTGAATGTAATCTCTAGGTTCTTAATTCTCAGTATTAGGAAATGAGCCTCCAAGCAGAATAGAGAGAGGGTCAGGCAATACACTCAACACATCTTAGAGACAGACTTGGTGGACACCTTGTCACAGAGCCAAGCCACAAGTGATCAAAATGCAAAGTAAAAATCTCACAGGTCAGTAAGTCCTGTCCACCAGAACATTATATTTGCTGTGGGACAGACATCCCTATATAGCATCATTTCTTTTTCCAATGTTTGTTTTTATTTCAATTACTCTTTTCTTTCTGTATCATTGAATTATTAGATGTGTTATATATAGATAAGTGTCCGTTCAGCCATGAATCAGTAAGCCAGGAACAATTATATGTGGACCCAATGGAAAGGATGCACCTTACCCAGGATAAATGTTCACTTCCTGAAGAGAGGCCCAAAATAATTTGCTAAAACAAAGTCACTTTTGTTCTTTACTACAATAATGGAAGTCATTACCTTGGCTTACCCTGGCAATATATTAGTAATGCTTCAGAATAACAAAGTTAAGCCGGGTCTGGTGGTGCATGTCTGTAACCCAGCATGCAGGAGCCTGAGGCAGGATTATCACTATGAGTTCTTGGCCATCCTGGGCTACATAGAGAGTTCAAGGACAGCCTAAACTACATAGTAAGATCCTATCTAAAAAATGAATAAGCAACAACAAAAAAGTAGTAAGATTAAAGACAAAATATTTATTTGAGTTTGATTCTAGTTTGATATATCTGGGAGTATTTCAGTGTGAGAGTCTGATAGGTTAGGACTGGTGACCCAGCATGGGGAAAGTTTTTGAAGTAAGCCCTAATTTTGGCCCATTTTGGAAGTAGTACAGATAAGGTATCTAAATAGACAAGGTATAATAGATTGCTTACCAAAAATTACTTAGTGCCTGGAAATACCTTCTTCTCTCAGATTTCCCAATCCTGCCATTTTCAACTGATTTTCCTTGAATATTAGATGCATAATATTAGAAAAGAAAATCAGAACAAAATTAAATAAAGTTCTTCCTGGAAGAGTTAAATTCCCTACTAACTACATCATTTGAAAGCAAATTTTTAGAGTAGAAGAGTTTCAGAGAGAGAGAGAACAAGGGGTTAAAAGAAGCTCTGTCTTACAGTCACTTCCTTCCTTGTCCCAGCACCACTTCAAGCCCAAGAACTAAACCATCTCTTGTGGCCACTTTTACCAGCTGCTCCAAAGTCGCTTCCTGTGTGAGGCACTGCCACTTTGTAGTTACTTACTCTAGTAAATCTGCATCATTTTTAGGCCCCTTGCTGGGGAGCCCAGAGTAAGTTTCTGATCCCCTTAAAGGATGTCAGGTCTCCCGATGTCCTTCCCAGCACTACCAAGGACAAAGCAAGGACATCCCAAGTGGACACATTTCTTTCCTCTTCCTTGGTTCCTCACTTCCTTCACCATCAGAAAGATTTCCTACATTCTCCTCTCTGATGGAACCTGCCCTGACATCATACCCTTCTTTTAACTTACTAAAGGCCTTACAATGAAACACTATGTTATGAGTCATATGTAGGTGTCTTGATTATATGAAAGTATTAGAATTCCAAGAAAAATTTTTCTTCCTCTAAAAATTCTAGTATTCAAGGTAATTGTTTTACTAGGTGCTCAAAAGGATGTCTAACTTGACATTCAGAGCTGAGCAATGCCTTCTCTATGTTAGGGTGCCGTCTACTTCTAACCTAAAACAACTGTAGTCTTGTCAAAGGGTGGAGAAAACCAAAAAAATATAATTTATGGAGAATAAAAATAGATGTTTTATTTAATATATCCCTGTCATAGACACAAATCAAAGTCACTCTGCATAATAAGTAAATTTTAATCTTGCTTCCCTAGTCATGACAATCAAACATTGTCAAATTTGCCCATGTTGGGAACTGCTGCTCCAGGTTTCAGGTGAAATGTCAACTCCACAGGGAAGGCTCTCTGGGCACTGCCACCATTACTAGTACAGTGGACCCTTGACTTATGAACTCAATTTGTTCCCGAGGCCTGGTTGTAACTCAATTTGGTCCATGAAGTCTCAGGCTCCTCTACACAGCCTTCAAAATCTCCTCTGTACAGGCAGATCTCAGTGTGCTTAGAGAGACACTGGCCCAGGATTTCTCAATTAACCCCACACAGGAAAGGATGTTGTAATGTTCTTTCCAGAACTCTTTAAGGGTTAAATCTGTATCTGACACCATCTGGAAGAACAAGCGGTAGGCTTTCAGGTCACAACTCAAGACTGTTCATAAGTTAAAAAATTAAAATTCTGGTCATAATCCAAGTTGTTCATATGTCAGACCTGTCATAATTCGAGGGTCCACTGTATACTTGTCCTATTCTGCCATAGCATTCACTTCAACTTGCAATCAAACTTACTTGGATTTGTTTACTCTCAGTCTCTTCTACTAGACTGACAACTTCCTGAAGACAGACACTATGTCTGAGTTTTCCCTACTTTTAAAATTTTAATTACTATTTCCTAAGCAAACCTGCTGTAGAACTTGCTCATGAAGACAGTCAAGCCTGCAACAACTATGCTAGGGTCTGTAGACAAGGGGTGCTAAGCCCTTTAAAATACCAGTTAGAAAATGGGGAACATAATGCATGCTCAGCTCAGAGAATTTCAGACACAAATGCAATAGAAAAAAAGCAGAAAAAACTTATTAAAAATGCATTTTTGTGTGTATATGTCTTGTAATTTTAAGAGACATATTTATTATAGATGTCTAATATTGCTTAGAAACCTTTTTTTTGCTTCCAGATTCCTGTTCATATTCCTGTTAAATTCAAAATATTTGGTCATTATAAGTTGTTCCTATTTAAATATACAATGATACCTCATACTTAACTCTCTGACATAATAAATTAGATGTCCATAATTAAATTAAATGAGAGCTAATAAATCATGCAAACACTTATATATGGTCCCTTAATAATAATCTAAAGAATAATTATGACTTTTAAATAAAATTCATTTTAAAATACTGTACAGTTGTATTGAACAAATATTATAAAATATTCAGAATCAAAAAAGAATCCCCAAAGAACTGAACTTATTTTAATTCTGCTATTTAAAGCAAAAGGTGATCATTGCTTTCTCTTTTTTCTTTTATTATTATTATTTTTTTTTTATAAGACAGGGTCCAGACTACCTAGGCTGACCTTAAACTCATGGCAATTCTCCTACTTTAGCCTCATTAGTGCTAGCATCACAAGTATGTGAAAAGTGATCCTTTCTTGAACACATTTTAATTCTGCAATGATGGATTAGAGAAGTTTCAGTGTCTGTACTCCCACATCCAGTACTTTCTAATTCTCTCCTTCTACCCTTCAATTGCATAAAATTTCCACAAATAATTTTACTGAGATGGACTTATTTTTGTTGATTCTTAAAATAAGCATTGTAAGAGAAGAACTAAAGTGTCTTTAAAAAGTCTCTTAAATTAATGTCTTGATTCACAAACTGGAGACTATATGTAAGATAACTAAGTTAGAAAATAAGTTAAATGTTTCATTTAATTGTAATTAACTTAAGAATAACCTCAACTTGATTTCCCCTAGAAAATTCTTGGGCTTATAACAGAATCATGGTTTGTATCAACAAATAATTCTTCCTTGAGCTTACCCTAAGTAATTTGACTTTAGGACATTATTATTAATTTTTAAGAATTGAAATCACTTTTATCCTTCTTTTTATATTTTTATAATTTTACTTAATTTTGTAAAGTCTCTTTTTGTCGATTTTAAATCTACCATTTTCATAATATTTGAGACTTCTACAATCCAGGCCTTATTTGGACATGATAATCTCTCCTTTTCTCAGTTTGAAAGTGAATGAGTACTTTTATGTCATTTGTACCATGAAATTTCAAAATGAATAATTGTTCCCCTCCTGCAGGTACTTTAAAAAATTTTAATGGTAATTAAAAGATTACTGGCTTCATATGCATAAGCAATCCATTCTAAGCAGTTAATTATAAAAATGAGCTTATAACACATATGCCATTCACTCTTATTAATAAGAAACTGACCACAGTAAAGACCTGGTATGACAGGATCTTTGTAAAGCAATACCTTTATGTGATTATTCTTCTGCAAATACATTTGCTCAAACCATCTTACTCAAATTTGTTCTTGGCCATCAGATTGCTGAATCTTCTTTTTGGCCACTAGAGGTCTGCCATCCCTAACTTGAAAACATACTGGCCTCAGAGTTCCTAAGTCTTAGAGTCAGCGAGAATGCATCCATTATTTATCCATTCTTTCACACATTGATTCATTCATTCACTCAGCATTTAGTTATCACTACTGTGTACCAATCATGGAGATGTTTACAAAGGAGAAGGAAGTTGCTAGTTCTCTATTTCCTAACTCCCTGTACCCTGTTCTACCAGTAATCTCCATTTGCTCTACCTTTATCCAGGCCCTAATCATTTCTCATCTAAATTATATTCCACAACCTCCAACCGGCCTCAGTGGCAATACTCATGGTCCCCTCTGATACATCTGCCAACCTCTGCCAGAGAGATCTTCCTAAAGCAAAAATCTATACATATCCCACTGCTAAGACCCTTCAATCATTCCCTGAATTTTCAGGAAATTTGTCCCAGCAGAGGACAAAACCAGCAGTGTCTCGGCCTTTGGCTTACCTCCTCCTCCCGCCCTGTCTCTGTCCTCTTCCCCTATGCCCAGGGCCTCCAGCTGCCTTGGGCCTCCGCCTTGCCCCTATCTCTTAAATTGCCATTGATTTTTTGCACTCATTCTTGTCTTCTGGGTAGGATCTCATCCTTTCAAGTACTTTCTTCAAGTGTCCATGAGCAATAAACTTAATACACTTAATCTGTGTATATCTGAAGCAGCCTGATTTCCTTCTCACTTTTAAATGTTAACTTTGATGGGACTACATGCTAGCCTGGCAATTATCTTTCCATGTTTCTTTGAAGATGAGATTCAGTTTTCTAGCATCTCTCATGCTAGTGAGAACTCTGCTGTTTTTGTTTTTGTTTATTTTTTAAAACAAGGAAACCCTGGGATCAACTTTATTGCTGATGGGTACAGTCTCTTCTGCCTGCTGTTCAATTGTAAACCTTTTGTAAATAAGCTATTTTCTCTCTCTCTCTACTTGGCTTTTCAATTTTTGTTTTTTTCTTATTAATCTGCAATTTCAATCTTTTGTCTATGTGGTTTGTTTTTACTTTTACAGATTAGAAAGCATTCTGAGTTTTAATCTCAGGAACTCCAGACACTTTAGAAAACGCTGAGCACTTACCTTTCCCCATTCTATTTCCTCCTAAACATATGTAGAAGTTAGTCACAGTGCCCCACCTACCTCTTGCTCTCTAGTTCCACCTTTCTTCTCCATCACTCACTCTGATATATTCCAAATGAGCATCTCATTTGGAATCTTCCAGCCCACTTTCTGTTTTCCTTGGCTATTTCTGTTCCATTGCTTAAACTCACCTCTCTGAAAAGAAACTTTACATTTTCTTTCTTGGGTCAACACAGCTCTATGTACAGACCAATATATAATACATGCTATGCTGCATTTTAATTGTCTGGTCGATAACTCTATTTTTGAGCTAAGGGCCATGTCTTGTCCTTATATTCTCCACATGTGATGCTGTGTCTGTGACATAAAGGGAAGCTTGTAAACACTGAATGAATAAAGATATGAACATACTTTAACCTCAATATGTACATGTGTCTGGTACTACTGATCCTTTATTTTCACTCTACATTTCTTTATACCACTTCTCTGATAGAGTCTACAAGGGAAAGTATTATAGTTGGTGTAATATTCTACAAGCAGTACTCTCTATATAATAAACACCTGTGTGTGTGTGTGTGTGTGTGTGTGTGTGTGTGTGATAGTTTGCCTTATTATGTGTCTCTCATCAGCTTGGAAAAACTGAAAGAATGATCTATGACTTGAAGATGTTGACAATATTAATAGTCAAGGGGGCATTGAAGGGTCCCTATTTCAATTCTTTCAACCCAACTGGGACTGATTTTTCATCCCCATTGGTTTTTTGACAGTAAAAGTAACAATTCCAAGTATCTGAGATATACTGCTTTCAACCAAAAACAAGGTATTTCTAAAGAGGAAGAATATAAATACTATTAGGATATAATGCTTCTTACCCACCTCTGATGTTTTCTTCTATAGGAAAACTATTTATTACTGTGCCAAGAACATTCTTCTCTACACGCTCACTAAATTTTCCTCCATCCCCACCCCAACTACTCAACCTCCCACCCACCTCCAAGGAGGAAAACACATCCTTGGTGACTGCCTGCGTGTGAAGCTGCATGGTAACACAGCTCTTTCCTCTTCCCTTGCTCTGGGGAGTACCCATTCTGAGGTATTCCATTCACTTCTATTGGAAGAAATCTGCCACAGACTCATGCTGCTTTGTAGATGCGTGTGTATAACTTGAGAGTTCCGTGTCAGGTAACTGAGTTGCCTCCACACATAAACATGTTCCTTCCTTCAACTGACTCTTTCAATATGAAGGTGGTAATTTCTTCTCGCAGAAACTTGGATTCATCAATTGGTTTAGACCTAGACCAGGTGTGAGGGAGTTATTTCTTGGTCCCCAGTCAGCAGAAGGTAGTAGTCCATGATATAGTGACCCAGAGCACTTTCTTCCAGTGTCATAGATAGCAATAGACTAAGTCATTCATTAAACAAATATCTATTGAGCATCTGTAATGTGCTAGACCTTGAGGATATACCATTGAACAAAGTAGCTCAAATCCCTGACTTTGTGAATCTTACATTTTAGTGGAAGAGAAAAGACTAATAAAGAAGAGAAGAAGAGAAAAAACTAATAAATTAGTGCTATGAGAGGGAGGGCAGGGAAGAGCAAGTTAAAGGAGTTGAGAGTGCTCGTGGGGAATTTGGGTAAGATAGTGAAGTAAGGTGTAACTTTGTTGAGGACATAGCAGTTGGGACATTTGAGCAAAGAACTGAAAGAAGCAGGGCTGGGGATTTAGTTCAGTGGTTTCGCCGCTTGCCGTACAAGCGCAAGGACCCAAGTTCGATCCCCAGCACCAAAAAAAAAAAAGAAGAAAGAACCAAAGATGTAAGCCTAAAGATATCTAAGGGAAGAATCTTCCAGATGAGAGAAACAGCTCTGAGGCCTAGAGGGTGAGGAGGATGTGGGTAACATTCCTGGGGTAACAGTCAAAGGGGTGATGGGGAAACAGGCCAGGCCATAAAGGGCAGTGAAGGCTACAATGACAATGTGACTTTTCATTTAAAGTGCAGAGGGTTACTGTTGCAAGGTTGAAGATGAGGAGCAACATCATCTCACTTGTGTGTTTAAAGGATTAGATCACTCTTGTCACCATTTTGAGGATGAATGGAGAAAATATCATAGGAGCAGCACAAACGGTAAGACACTATAGCAACAAGTGTAAGGAGATGGTGTGTTTGAAGAGGATTACAGAAGTGGTTAGAAGTTCTCAGATACTGGATATATGCTGCAGGTTGAGCCAACAAGAATTCTTGATGAGCTGGCTATTGGGTATGATAGACCATGCTACTAACCACCTCTCTCAGAGTTCCTTCCTCTTAGGAATATCAAAGAAGTGTAGGAAAGTGTCATTCACTACTACTGGGGAACCATACTTCAATCAGTGTAATGGAGCATTTGCAAGTCCAGTAACACCCAGCTGATTGAGAGGGGAGAACTGGTGTAGAAGGACTCGTGGCAATGTGTTACTTGGTAGACAAATTAAAGTTCTTGCTCTCCAAGTGTCACTTAACACTTTAAGAAAATGTGTGTATGAATAAAATAAAACATAGAGCTTTAATAAAAAATGTGTAGTCAGTATTCACCCTCATGTGCATAATAACTGCTAAAAGAACATTTCCAATGTTAGCACCTTTGAAGTCTACTAAATGGAGACAATGCCTGTGATATTTTGTAAAATTCTGTTTAATCTCAATATTGATACATTGTTCAAGAACACTGGAGGAGCACATTATTCTCTCTCTTTTTTTGCCTTTTATGTAAAAGGCCAAAGAGAATCCATCCTGAATAGAAACACATTTAAAAGATTGTTTCTTTAATTCACAGACTATGTAAATCAAGTACCACTTGATAAACTCAACTATAAATGATGATTCCAACAAAATTAGGAAATATTTCTTAGGAGACTAGCAACTTGTTCATACTCTGTTATGCAAAGCAAGGTTGTTATTGTTGTTGGACGTGCAGTGCAAGTGGGGATCAAGTGTGTGAGGGCTCATGCATGCACCTGAGGCAAGTGCTCTACCTCAGAGCTACAACCTCCAACCTACCTTTACCTTTTCTCAGTTATTATTCAACTAAAACAAAGTAACAAGTTTAAAAGCATTGCTGTTACAGGACTGTCACAAAATTTGTTGAGAACAAAAAGAAATGCTAATTTTTATTTATTTGTCTGAAGTGATAGAGGAAAACAAACTTTACATTTTACTATCTTTATTTTTTCTTAATTTTCAAATGTAGCAAAGTAATAAGTTAAAAGCTGCATTATTCTCAGAGGAATGTCACAAAGATTCGTTGGCAGCAAAAGAAAAATGCTAATAGTCACAAATATGTATAAATACACAACTGTGCATAAGAGTACACACATAGTCACAAATGTACATAAATAATATAATCTTAGCTAACAATGTCCTCTTCTGCCATTCCAGTTGCCATCCAGGACAATTCTACACATGATTTCCTCTCATTTGCTACATTCTCTGCTTGAAGAGTCTAGCAAGCATCAAGATGTGAATGACCTGCCCTGCTACCTCCAGAGGCAAACAAAGTGGATATCAGCTTCTCCCTGCATGCACAGGAAGAATGTCAAGGACTTGCTTTTACAACATAGTCATCTGAGGATATTTTCCATT
Source organism: Heterocephalus glaber (assembly GCF_000247695.1). The sequence continues at coordinate 17,133,008 of NW_004624757.1, read as the reverse complement.
CAGAGATTCTATTGTTTTTTCTACTGCCAGCTGTAACAAAACAGGGAAATGAGGTTTTAAAAAAATCAGTGTTAAGTGTAAACAAATCATTTGGGCTCCACTTGGTTCCATAGTGTTTTATGTTTACTTTAGAGATGCAACCTTTGCAGGCATTGGCTAATCCTCATGTGATAAATAAAATTATCTTTAAAATTAGAGTATGACGTCACCACAACCATGGTATGATGGAAACAGAGATATAACCAGTGCCCTTTCATTCAGAATAACAGGGAAATGGACACTTGAATAGTCTCATTAACTAAGACTTATTGTACATAGATTACAAATTTTCCAAGAAATTGAGTAAAAATAAAATATACTTTAACAACATGAAGTACAAGTTAACTTGTTTGGTTCACAACAGTTCTTAGGCCACACTAGTGATTATGAGCATAAATTTTTATAACTTAAGAGTGGGAAGTGATGCTAGATGCCACTTAAGTACAGGCTAGCTCTCTAATTTGACCTGAAAATTGTTACTTTCAACAAATTCTTCTCATAAGATGACATCGTTATCTTCTTCTCATAACAGTTGTACAAATGTTCATTTTTGTAAGTCCTGTAATTTGAGCATTTTAAATATGTTAGTTCAGAGAAAAGAAAGGAGAGAAAAATCACTCTACTGATAATCTGCATGCAAAAATAATAGAGGAAAGGGCACATTTTTTTCAAATTACCTCCTATTACTAATCATATAAGTAAGAGTGAAAGGTTTAAAATATTCAAAAATCTTGGTTGAAATTGCAAAAAAATATTTAAACTGAATAATCATGTCCTGCATTTTTTTATATTGTAGCTAGCCTAAACCTTCTAATCAAGAACAATGAATTAGGCTGCGTGTGGTGGAGCATGCCTGTAATCCCAGCACTCTAGGAGGGTGTGGCAGGAGAATCACAGTTGGAGCCTTTCCTGGACAACTCAGCAAATTAACGGGACTCATCTCAAAATAAAACATAAAAGAGGGCTAGCGATGTAGCTCAGTGCAAAGGTCCTGGGTTCAATGCCCAGCTCCATAAAAGAAAAAGAAGGAAGATCAGGAGGAGGAGGAGAGGAAGGGAAAGGAGAACTGGAAGTATATTAAATATGAATCCAAAATATCCTAGAAAGACTTTATTCTGCCTTTGAATACAAGCCAGGAAGTAACCTATACTTTTTGAATCCAAAGATCAACCTTGTCTTTTGTGCATATTAAAGTTTCAAAGTATGTTTTCAATAGGAAATGATGTTTTGATATGAACTCAAAGCTCTCCAATCATCTGAGGTTTTCTTAGCCCTCTAAGCAATAAGAACAACCTCAAGTTTTCCCTATCTTTGAACAGGGACTAGCCTTTCAAGAACACAAGTACTTTTCTTGCAACTTGGCCTAGACAAGGGAGCCCCGCTGATTAGCAGGAAGGAAGAGGCAAGGGAGAGCACAGAGCCACCACACCACACCACTGAGCATCCCCAGCATGAACTTGGGAAAGACTGGCTGAGTGTACAGGGTGCATGGCCCCTTACCTCTGTCCCCTTTGCTAGTTTTGCCCATCTTCTGACTACTGAGCTGCAAACAGCTTTCCAAGGCTCACTGGAGGGTACTGGGGTGACTTTCCTAGAAGTGCGTGGCAATGTAGGCCCCTCACAGGCAGATTCCCATGGCCATCTGTAGCCAGTAGATAATTAGGGTGAGGATGCAAAACCTGAGCTCCTTTGCCTCAAGAGAAAATAAATTATGAAATGTAATTTATGCTCCAAAGTTCTTCACAGGTTAGTCTGGAGCCACACCTGAAATCAGCTTGCTTGGCTTCTCACCCTCTCCATTCTCTCCCCCTGCTCTCTTACTTTTCCTCCTGGGCTTGCCCTTATATTGTTCGTATTTGAATCCTTAAAGCTCTACCTCTGAGAGAGTTTGATCTACAATAGAGGTAATGTTCAGTCTCCATAAGTCACAACAATACCTCAGTTTAGATCATAGGCATCCAAGTGCTATGGTTTGAATGTATCCCTCCCCTAAAAAAATATCCTATGTTGGAAATTTGGAATGAAAAGCAGCAGTATTGAAAGGTGGAAGGTGACTGATCCACTCATGGCTTAATGGTCCATTCCAAAAGTGGTTTTGTTATGAAAAGGTAGTAGTCTTTTTATAACTGGCTTGCTCGCGGTTTCATCATGGCATTTCCTATGCCATGTTATGAGACAGCAAAATGTTCCTTAGCAAAAACCAAGCAGATTTTGGAACTATGCTTTTGAACATCCTAATCTCCAGAACAATAAGCAAAATAAACCTCTATTCTTTATGAATCCCTTGATCTCAAGCATTTCATAGTAGCAAGAGAAAATAGAATGAGATGCCAAGAAAGTGTGTAAATGTAGAAATGGGATTATCTATGGGTGACATTCAGAGTCAGGACCTGGGATGAACAGGCAGCTCCAGAGAAATTCAATGGTTCCTACTAAAAGGGATTAATCTTCATGGAAAGAGCTGCACTTTCCTGTAAACAAAATCCCAATAGCAAGGCAGAGATACAAGTTACAGTTAGGATCTCGGAAAGAGGAACAAATACAGAGATCTAGTTATATAAAAGGTATGGTAACCACCTTACACCTGGAATAACTACTCCCAGTCTCCCCATATCCCCTTCTCCTGATTCAGAAAAATGTTGATTGGTCTACAAAAACACAATCCCAATGCCTTTATAAGGCGTTTGCAGTACTCATAATGCAAGAGTAAACCTTCTTTCCTCTCTGCCACCTTGTAATTACATTACTTTTTTGTTGCAGCTATCACCGGTATTATTATTAATGCTTCCATTTCCCTCCATTTATAGATGGTACAAGCACAGGCTCTATCCACCTATCCTGGTAGCTGACATTATTTTAACTTTTTCTGAATGCTTCTCTCACAACAGAATCAGTTGCTGGCCAGACAAACATAGAACATTTTCCGTGCCTCCTTGGATTTATTTACTCCCATAGCCTACGATACTCAGTAGATTTCTATTTATTTTGCAATGTTTTCTTCAAATACTGTCTCCTCTGTTAAAGAGCTTCCTTTGACTTTCTTATTGAAATTCATTACACATTTCCTGGGCATCCTAAATCACATTCATCTCAAGTATCAAGACTGTATCTTTTTGAATTTTGTCTTGATTGTCCTACACTTAAGACAATATCTGGCCTAAGAAATATATTCAATTAATATTTTCTAAATTAAAGAATTTTCTAAATCTTCTCCCTTGGAAAACTAGAAGATATGGCTTGTAATTTTCTCTTGAATCTCCTTGAATCAGAATTTAGACTGGTACAAGAATGATCTTAGATTTAAATACTTTTGTCATTCCAACTATCAAAATGTTTTAGTGAACCTCTGTCTTTCATTCAAGCAATTCAACAAATATTCTTGGAAAACATACTATATTGGAAGACACTGAGAATAAAAAATAAGCAAAGCAGACATTGTCTATTTCTTCATGGAAGCTGTTGTATAGTCCAAGGTCCAATTAAAATGCACATGCTCACACACAGGAAGTACAAATTAACCAAAGCACTTAGAAAAAAGTACAATATGTATAGCAGAAAACAACAAGGGATCTAAATTTTATCGTATTTGCCTTTGAGTCCCCAATGTCTGAAAAATTACCTGGGTGAGAGCCAAAGCTTATTACAAGTATATTGAACCAGACAAAATTCTGCTTTGCTATTACACATCAAATGACTATCAGGAAGGCCTGAGGATTTAGCTCAGCAGTTCCACTGCCTGCCTCGCAAGCTCAAGGTCCCAAGTTCATTCCCTGGTAACAAAAACAAACGAATGTCAGGAAAATCTTCCAGAGGACTATTCATCTTACTTGGTCTATCTTTTTAGCTAATCAGAGGTAAGAGTTTCAACACTATTCTTATGGACACAGATAAATAGATCTTCTTTATAAAAAGTCCTTATGCTTTATGAGAACCCCAAAGTTACTACTGTAACAATATATGTGGAAAATATATACAAGGTAGAAAAGACAAATGACAAGAGAAGGTAGAAATAAAATAATAAAAATGAAAGAGAAAAAGGCAGGAAAAATAAGCAAAATCATAGCAGAAAATTGGGGCACATATAAAAGAACATTTCTTCTATTCATCTCTGCACACATTAAAGTCTTTACCCAGTAGCTGACATTCTTTCATCTTCTGGGGCCAACAAGAAAGAATAAAATTAAATTTCATGTTATGAAATCATTAAACCAGACATGACTTTTTTAATAGGTAGCATAACCAGGTCTTAGAATTTTTATAAAGAGCCAGACAAATATGCAGTAGTATTTTAGGCTTTGCAAGTCATATAATCTCTTTTGGAACAACCAAAGTCTGTCATGTATTGGGAGAGGTGTAGTCAGCAATAAATAAACAAATGGACTTAGCTGTATTTCAATAACATTTTATTTATGAAACAGAACTCCAACCTATGAGCTATAGTTTACCAGCCCTTTAGAATAAAATGTTCTATTGAATACATGCACAGACACACACACACACACACACACACAATACATTTACACAAATTGTAATGTGCATATTTGGGTTACCCAATGTGTCTTTCATAGTCATAAGTGTATACATTACCTTAGGGTTCATTATGCATTGTATTATCTATAAAATATGATGCATATTTTAACTGTATTTTAATCTTCCTCCTTCATTTTTAAGACAGTATGTGATATATATATGTATCTTTTCCTTTTTTACAATCTTCAAATTTTAATAACCTATGATTCCTTTTATCATCTTTGTAAACAGTGTGACCTTGATGCAAATGGCAAGTTTGATGTATGTGTGTTATTTAATCACCACACAAACACACACATACACACACACACACAATAATATAACTCTGTGACTTTTTAAATTTGTGTTATTTTGTAGAAACAAATGCTCTCACCTAATTCTTCAAATTTATTGTTTTCATTACTGGGAGTTGTGCCAAAGAGATAGATGAGTATTAATCTGGTTTCCTGTACAACTATACAATGTAGAAACTTCCAGAAGAGTTGCTTTAATTTGAAATGTTTTGTCTTTTATTTTCTAGAAAGGTCTGAAGAGGAAGATTTCATGCACTTAATTTTCTGATGAAGGACAACACTTGGCCCATCTTTATTTTAGCCTTTCTCCTTTCTTCCATTTGACTGAACTATGGGTATTCTTATCTCAATACAGATGACCTATTTCTCTCTTTTCATTTAGCTCAGTGTGCAGTTTCTAGGACTTATCTTGCCCCTTTTGCTGATTTATATGGCAAGATGAAAGAGCAAGTCAAGATACATTCATGCCAATAAATATGACAGGGCCGGGGATTTAGCTCAGTGGTTTCTGCTGCCTGCCTCGCAAGTGCAAGGACTGGAGTTCTACCTCCAGTACCAAAAATAAAAAATAAAAAAATAAAGATGACAGAATATTTAAGAATGAAAGCCAAAATTGTGCACTGTAGAAAAGGAGTTCTGTTTTCCCATTTGCAAGAATAGGCTAAAAGCCAAATTAATTTCTTTTAAATTTGAGGTTCATGTTATGTGGTCATTAAGTCTGAGCTCAAAATGAAGTTGACAGCTAAATTATGGGCAAAAGTCTCTGGTAAGAAGCAATCTCATAGCCTTTACTCACCAATCTATGTATGGAGCTGTTTCAGTGTTCGATGTGTTAATCTGACCCTCCCAGCTCTGCCCAGGTGGAACTCCAGAGGAAGCCTGAGAAATCAATGGAGGAATTGTACACAGACAGGATTCAGGAGGTAGGAAAGCAGAGGAGAGTTTAGGGCCCTTGAAAAGACAGCAGGTTTGAACTGGGCCTTTGATTATTTCAATTAAGCCTGACTAGCATGGCAGCCAACAACATTCTTGCCCCGCATTTGGAAATTGACCTATGTATCCTCCAACCACAAAGTGAATGAACACAGGCAGCCTTTTCTTCAACTATAGTAAATAACTAAATAATTTTGTAAAAAGTATACAAATAAAAGAGAAAAGTATGGTCTGAAAGTTCTTTAAGACTTCAGTTCTTCAGCAGACTAAATGTATCACAATTATTTTAGTTTTAAATGACTTTCTACTTGCATTCTTAGCAAGAATGCCAGATTTTGAAACTATAAATATAGGAATATGCAGCTAAATTTTTTTTATTAATTTTATCGATGCATTTTAGGTATACAATATGTTGACATTCATTATTTGGAATTTGTCCCTTCACATAATATATTTTATTTTCTTATTTTTCTCCCCACTCTCCTGCACTCCCTTCAACCCCTCCACCTTTCTCTATTTACAAAGACTTTGTTTCCATTTTTTCATTTTCTCATATTTATTCCTTTTCCTTCTTTCCTTTCCCCCACCCCTCACATTTTCCCTTCCCCCTTGGACCTTTTCTTCTTATTCACGTTATCTATTATAACTTTTAGTCCTTATTTACACTTTCAGTTTCTCACACCAGAGAAACTATTCAGTATTTACACATGTGTGACCTATTTATTTCACTTTAGAGTATTGCCTCAATGTGCATCCATTTAGCTATAAATGTCTCTAGTTTCTCATTCTTTATGGATGAGTAGTACTCCATTTTATAAAAAAACAAAACAAAACACATCTTCTTTATCCAGTCTCCAGTTGATGGGCAATTGCACTGTTTCCAAGTTTTAGCTATTACAAACTGTGCCACTATGAACGAACATGGGTCCACAGCTCAAACAAAGGTCTACTATCTAGAATATATAAAGATATGTTAAAAATCAGACCTCCAAAATTTAAAGACCCAATCCAAAAATGGGCATCTGAAATGAACAGACATTTCTTAGACAAAGAAGTAGAAATAGCAAATAAACATATGTAAAACATGTTCAACATCACTGGTCATTCGAGAGATGCAAATGAAAACAATGCTGAGATTCCACCTCACCCCAGAAAGAATAGCTGCTATCATGAAATCAACCAATAACAAATGCTGGCGGTTTTTGGAGAAAGAAGAGCACTGCTCCACTGCTGGTGGGAGTGTAGACTGGTGCAACCACTGTGGATATCAGTATGGAGATACCTCAAAGAACTAGGACTGGAAGTCCCATTTGACCCAGCTATTCCCCTGCTGGGTATCTTCCCAAAATAATTAAAAGAATCATACCACAGTGATATATGTGCACCAATATGCAGCTAAATTTGAATTTCAGATAAACAATAAATAATGTTTTAGAAGTATGTTTCCTACAATATGTGGGACATAACTATGTTAAGAAATGATTCAGTTTTTATCTGGAATTCAAACTTAACTGGACATTACATATTTTTCTGGCATCTCTAATTCTTAATAAAATGACAAGTAGAAAAGATGGGATTTAAATGTAAACATTAATTATTGGATGGATACAATGTCATTAAAGCATTCCATGTTATGGTTCATCAGATATTAAATGAAATCAGTTTATTATTTCTTATACAGACACAAATTCAGAACAATTGGAAATGGTCAATCCAAAATATAAAATATTTTAAATAAATGAAACAATGTAGGGTCTTGAATTATACAGAATCTATTTCAATCGCCAGACACTCAAAATTTATTGAAAGAATAAGTAATTGGCTGCTAATTCCAATTGAGGCTAATGAGGTAATGAGTCTTTCCCTTGAAGGAGGTGAACAAATATCATTTAGAGGTGCTTCACATTTGGAAAGCAATGTTGGGCTGGAGATTTAGCTCAGTGGTTCAAGTGCCTCCCTTGGAAAGCAATGTAGAAAATAAGATATAATATAATTAAAAATGAAAAAAGTGATTAGACAAAGATCAAAAACTGGACTGTCTTTTTAAATTAACAAAAATATAATATTTTATTAAATATCTCATTTTTTCATTTAAGTCACACATTTTTCCAAACATTTTATATGTGACTTTTTTTTTTAATTCTTAAGCTAACACTATGAAAAAGATATTCTTACAGTCTCCATTGTATCAAAGGCAGAGGAGAAACTTCAACTTCAAACTATGTTTCACTAATAATGTAAAATTCCATGATCTTAGCTCACATATACTATCGACCCCTACAAGCAAAAGCTCAATCTGATTTATATGTAAAGATTAGAAATACCTTAGACTAAAATAATTGGTAACACATGGCTGAAAGACTTAATCAGAAGACATGTAGAAGTGTAGGAAATATAAATAAAACAAATTTAAAATGTACATTCTATTTTCTGATTTAATTGTAGATTAGCCTGAGCATAAGGAATCTAGAATTTTGTGCAGGGGACAGAAAGTTATACTTGCATATAGTTTGTAAGTATTCCCAGAGTACTTTGTCTTAACAACTCTGGGTGTACTTACATGCTATATGCAAGTAAAACCACTAGAAAATGGATTTATGCACCATTCCTCATAGATACAAGTGATTCATTACACTACCATATGTTGGGAATATTAGTTGAGATACAGGGTTGACTGGGATAGGAATGGTATTGTTGTCATTAATTATGGAAACTGACTTGCAATTTGGGTGACTACCAAGTACTCATGGAGCATGAAGAAAGCACATGTTAAGAAAACATCCTTTTGTAAAAATAGAACACTTTATTAAAGTTGTTAATGGCTTCATCAGATATACCATGTAAGGAGGATATAAAATACTGAACATCCAAACAGATCAAGATAGGAAAGAAATAAGCATCTATGTACTTGAAGTTCACTATTATTAGTGGTATTTTACAATGCAATTATCTGATTTTAAGTTAAAACTTACATTCTTTATATAATTTTAACTCCCTAATTTATAAAGCCACAAGCTAACACCCTTTCTTTCTACTTCTGGGCTCAAAATCAAATGAGAGAAACCAAAGAGATCACAGACGTGTATATTAAAACATTGTCTTAATTATAATAAATGTCTGATTGGGAGAAACAGCTTGTCTTCCACTTACAGCCACAATGGGCCTCCTTTATTTCATACCCAAATTAAGAATTTACAATGCCTCCAGCTGGTAACAGGCAGCTCCAGATGAGTACAGGCCTGACCAGCACGTTTATAATATGTAGAAGCAGAGAACTGACACCGCAGAGAAACTGGATTCAAAAGTGAAAGAGAAAAGAAAGTGCAGAATAGAACTCTAAGCTCCTTTTTCCAAACTCACTCACTTAACAAGTCACTACTATTTCCCGAGGAGCAGTGAGTGAGGCTTTGGGAAGAACACAGAGGCATTATCTGAGCTGAAAAGGAATGCAGATTCTCCAAAAACATAGACCTCTCTATATCCCATTCAAGTCAAAGCCTCAGTTTCTGCAGTTGCTCAATACTTTGTGAAAGTTTCAAACCATGGAAATTTTGGAATCCAGATTTCAACATACTTTTGAAATTCACAATAACAACCTTAGTAAAACATCTACTTAATGTTTATCATATGCCAGCCACTACTTTAAACTCTTTATATACAATATTTGAATTAACAGAATCTTTCCAATTACCCTGTGAGAGATTCCACCAAGATCCACAGTTCACATATGAGAAGCTTGAGGCAGAGGGTAGGTGTGTATACCCCACCACACTCTTCACTGGTGGTCCTTCTCCTGAAAGTCTTTGTACCTTCCACTTGTGCTACCTCAGAGACATGGGACATTTTAGCACACTTCACTTTTTCTTCTTTGGCATTAAGTCTCATTTAGTTCCTGCCCACAAACACAGCATCTTCCATAGCATGAAGCTTTCCTAAACCAAGAAACCTCTTTCCCTGGTCCTTGCATCCACTTTCCTATAGATCATGTAACTGCTAAAACTCTATCAACAAGGAAGCTATGTATTCACTTTCTTTCAAGTCCTTCATTAGCCAACCTAAATGTTCTTTATTCTTCTCCAGGGTAGGCATTTAATAAGGTCATCTACACACCTCTCCAGTGAACCCTTACTTCTCTGATAGGCCAGTGGGGATGTGAAAACAGAGCCCAGGCTGCTGCTCACGCTGCTTCACTACTGTGCTGTTATGCTGCCTCTTGCCTGTTCTGTTTCTCCTCTGCAATGCCCTCTACCATGCCACCCTGCCTTGGAGCCAGTCGACTATGGAATGAAACCTCTACAAACTGATGTGAGCCCACCCCCAGTGCCAAGGAGCAGAGGTGCCCCCAGCTCAGAGGAGGTGAACCTTCCAGGCCGCTGTACTACCACCCCATCACTGAGTAGAACAGCAGCACACATTCCCCCCATCCCCAGGGAAATGAGAAGGCATGTAAAAAAAGTCTCAAAACCAAATTTCCAGATCACCTAAAGCAATCCAAAAGGGACACGAGATGGGAAAATCTGATACTCAACTACCTGGACTCCCTGAACTGACAATAAAAGAGGATCTGGAAAAAATGAAATCAGAAATAATTTCTCAGATAACAGCAGAGATTGTGCCCATAGTGCAAGACATGATTAATAAATCTAGAG
>NW_004624757.1:17108881-17120496 GCF_000247695.1 Heterocephalus glaber | reverse complement strand
CTATTCCCCTGCTGGGGATCTTCCCCAAAGAATTAAAAGAATCATACCACAGTGATATATGTGCACCCATGTACATAGCAGCAGAATTTTAATAGCTAAAACTTTGAAGCAGCCCAATTGCCCATCAACTGGAGACTGGATAAAAAACAATGTGGCTTTTTTTTTTTATAAAATGAAGTACTACTCAGCCATAAAAAATGAGAAACTAGAGGCATTTATAGCTAAATGGATGCACATTGAGGCAATATTCTTAAGTGAAATAAATAGGACACACAGGTAAATACCAAATAGCTTCTCTAGTGTGAGAAACTGAAAGTGTAAATAAGGACTAAAAGTTATAATAGATAATGTGAAATAAGAAGAAAGAGGGCAAAATGGAAGGGGAAGTGGGAGGGGTAGGGGAAAAGAAAGAGGGGAATGGAATTAATATGAGAAAATGAAAACTTGGAAACAAAGTCTTTGTAAATAGGGAGGGATGTAGTGGTTTGAAGGGAGGGCAGGGGAATGGGGAAAAATAAGAAACAAGAGAGATTATGTAAAGGTGCAAATTTCCAATGATGAATGTCATTATATTGTATACCTGAAACGTACCAATAAAATTCATTTAAAAAAATAGAAACCAAAGTCCAGCCAGCCCTTCCTTGGCTCTGGTGCCAGTCAGCAATCTCAGTGTCTTTAGGTTTGAGGTCTCCTTACTTGAGAGGGATCTCATCTGCCCTCCATAAGGTTTGACTCGCTAAAAGTGGACATCAACTTACTGTCTTGATCTTTTCTCTCTGTATCCTGCCTTGGTTTGCTGAAATCCCTATTATATGGAGAGCTGCCTGCTGACCGTACTTTATTAAGGAGCCATCGACACCAACTTTGGTCTTTGGTACTTCCTTTTTGGTTTGGCCCACTCCTGTCTGCAGAATGCTCAGAGTAATCCAATAACAGACTTTCTGTCCAGACTAATGATTTTAAAAACTCCAGTAATCTAATTAGTAGTAGGCATCACCAGCATTTTAAGATATAGCATATATACAGAGTCCACCAAAAAAATGTATATATCAGGAAAAGAAAAACTGGTATAAATATTTTAATAATAAATTTATCAAGACATCTTGAGATGAATACAAATTACCTTTGGCCTGTACAATTACAAGAGGTGCTCAAAGTGATGGCCATGTGCTTATTGGCATTTATTAGTACAACGAACTGCTGAAGTTTGTATACATTTTTGGTGGAATATTTATATATATATATTATATATACATGTATACATATTATATATATATGGAATCATATACAGCAGAACATATTTCTTGTAGTAATCTTAATCATGTTATGAAACTTTATTCCACTTACGTAAGTGTACACTGTCAAAATGTAAAATGCAGTACTTATTGTGAGTCACATTGAAAAAGTTTAGAAAATATAGTTTAGCCTAATTGCATTCATTTTATTTCCTTACCTTTTTAAATCTTTGCCTCATTTCTTCTTACTTATTTTAAATCATATACTCTTGCCTGTTGTTTATGTTTTCCTTAACATCCTTAAATTCTTTTTGGAATAAGGCAAGATAAAAATATATAAATGAAGAAAAACATGTGGAAGAAAGAGTAAAGTACAATTGTTCAGTGATACTCATTGACTCTAGGACTCCCACAGATATCAATATCTATGCTTTATATAAAGATGCATTATATAAGTGTCTTTTATAAAATCGCATGATATTTCCATATAACTCATCACACTCTTCTATAAACTTTAAATCATCTTTAGATTATTTACAAAACCTAATAGTTGTTACACTGCACTTTTAGGGACTAATTACAAGGGGGAGGAGTCTGTACATGATTAGTACAAATGTGATTTTTTTCTGAATATTTTTAATCCACTATTAGTTGGCTCCAAGGACGTAAAATACCTAGATAAGGAGGCTTGACTTATTTTGGGAAAAATGCAGAGGTGACACTCATTGATTTATTCATTCAGTAAATATTTTTGAACATACACTTTATGACTGGCAAAATGTTCAGTGCATTAATAAGCAAAACTGACTTGACCTTCCGTATCATGAACCTTATAATCTGCTTAAAGATAGAGACAATACACGATGCATGAATACTTTTGAGTTGTGAATGTGAAGTGAGAAAAGAGGATGTGGTGACAGAGTGTGATGGATGATAGGGCCTGGCACACTGGACTGCAAGCTCCTCTGAGGGGAAGTGTATGGATTACTCATTTCCAAGTCACCACACTGCACTGGGCCTGGCGAACAAATGCTTGAGAAATGAAGGAAATGTTCTGAGAAATTTGGAGAAGGCAAGGAGATAACTAAGAGATGAAACAATGAAGTAGGAGAAGGAGGGAGAGAGAGAAGGGGGGAGGGAAGGAGAGAGAGAGAGAGAGACAGAGACAGAGACAGAGAGAACAATATAAGACTGGAGCAATACATTTAACAGGAAAATGTTGAATTATGTGTGATTACAATCTTTCCTTTCAGAAATGGGAATCCAAGGACAAGACTTTTTTGTGCTAAATTGGATGGCAAATAGAAATACTCATAGGAAAATGGTGAGAGATTAAATGATTTTCCATAAGGAAAATGCTGGAAAGAATTTCTGAAAGAGCCAGAAAAAAGCTAGATAAAGAAGCAGCAAATTGGGGTTAAGGGAAGAGAAGGAGGTTGAAAAGGAACAGTGGCTGAGATACAGGGAGAAATGGGAATAGTGTGGCAGTAGCCATGGCCAATAGAAATCTGGGGAAAAAAGATAAATTTTAAAAGGACATTTAGGAAAATGTTCTGAGTATAGTTTGAAGTGTATTATGCCTTGGATAGGAATTGTACCCTAAACAATCATGCATTGAAAGCTTGCTTCCTAGGGCAGCTATGTGCAGGGGTGGAGCTTGCAGAAGCTTATTGGATCATGAGGGATCCAGCTTCATCAGTGGATTAACCTACTCACGGATTCATAATTTGATGGCACTATTGGAAGACGATGAAAACCCAGGAATAGGACCTCAGAGAGTGGCTCATGAGGGCATGTTCTTGGGGACGATATTTTGTCTCTACAGACTTCCACTCTAGTCTTTTAGTTCTCTCTCTCCCTCCCTCCCTCCCTCCCTCGCTTACTTTTTTTCATTGTTGAGACAAAATACTCAACACCCACAAGTTGAAGGAAGAAAGGCTTATTTTGGCTCACAGTTTGTAGAGGTTTCAGTCTGTAGTTGGCTGGCTCCAAGACAGGGTGGCATGGCAGAGGGGCATCGCAGGGAGGATGCAGTGAAGCAGCAGCAGCAAGCCTGCCTTCCCTCTCTCCCTTTGTATTCCATTCAGGCTATGAGCCTATTGAATGGTGCCATACTCACCTAGGGTGGGGCTTCCTTTATCCACACCCAGAACTGTGCTAAATCCAATCAGAGGACTAATTTAGTACCACACACCCTTAATCCCATTATCACATGTCCTGTGCCCTAGATCAAGCCAGCTCTGGAAAGGCCCACCTACGAGCACATGAGGCTTAGGGGGACATCTAGATACAAGTCTCTCTCTCTCTCTCACTGTGATGTCTGCCTTGTGCCTTGCCATGGGCCTACAACCATGGAGCCAGTTGGCTCTGAACTAAAACCTCTGAAACTGAATCAAAATAAAAATAACTTTCCTCACTTAAGTTATTTTTCCCAGGTATTCTGTCACAGTGACAGAAAGCTAACACAGGTAGTACACACATTTCTATAACTTTTTGATACTTACCATAAAATTGAAGTTCACTGAAATCCACATTATTTATTCAGTGTTTAACACTTTTTCTTCTATCTACTCTGTGTGTGTGTGTGTGTGTGTGTGTGTGTGTGTTATACACAACAGAGCCAGTAGTTCTGGGTGAAATGTAGCTTGACCCAGCAGGCCACATTAGGTAGAGAACAGCACAGCTGCAGGATGGAGAAGTAGTAAAAGAGCCAAAGGAGTTAAGTGTATTCTTTCTACCCTTCTGCATTGAAAGGGAGCAGATATCAGGTTCAAAACTATTAAGATCTAAAGATATAGGGTCACAGAAGAAGGAAAATGCATCGTAATGACCTCTATGCAAAAGGATTTAGGTCATCCTTTAGAAATGTTTAGTATGAATCAGTGATTTTGAAAAAGTCTGGGCCACCTAACTTCTATACTAGCAATACAAAAAGTCATCAAGGGATGAATTTTTTAAGTTTCCTGAGTAATAGCAAATGTTCATCTAAAATTAGTCTAGTACTTTAGTGTCACCAAAGCTATGATATCTCTCATCAGCACTAGGAACCCTAGAAAAAAGACTAAGAAAATGGTAGCTCAAGATCAGTTAGCCACAAAAGGACTTACACAAAGACTGGGGAATGTCTCAGTGCTATGATTTGAATGTGTTCTCCCAAGGGTCTTAGGACATAATTAGGTCATGAAGAGGGAGCCCACATGAATGGAACTAATAACTTTACAAAAGATGCCAAAGGGGTTGTGTTTTCTTCTGAAGAAACTGTCATGAGAGGCCCTCTGTGAGTAACAGGCTGCCCTGCCACTACACATCCCCCTGCCAGTACCTTGATATTGAGCTTCCCAGCCTCTAGAACTATAAGGAATAATTTATGTCATGTATAAGCTACCCAGACTCTTGTATATTATTGTAGCAAGCCAAGTAGACTAAGAAATCTGGATTTTCACTGGAGGGAAGACCACTTGGAAAAGTTTCCATTGGGCGCCAAGTGCGTATCTGTTTACAATGAGGAAAGAGAGGGGAAGAGGATCCTGTGAAGAGAGCGTGCACCATTTCTGGAGACTGATGTGTTTATTATACCCAACAAATAGAATGTCTAGAGAAAACCAATCAGGTATCATTTTGCGTTTCCTTAATTAAATTTCTGAGCCCATATTTTCTCTGAATAAATTTATTATGAATGTCAGATATATTGAATGTGAGACCATTAAATGTCAGATCAACTTAAGTGACAAAGGGGGAGGGAGGTTGCAAGCAGAAATTAATTGTGAAAAATATAGATTCCTCTACTCCAAGAATTACCTGTGCTGTAATTCTTAAATCTTCTTTCTGCTTTTTGCATCTTACAATAAACTATATTGGTTAATAAAAATATTGGCAGTTTATTTAAAGTGGTATTGATTAAATCTTGAAAAAATCTTGAAATGAAAAAAAAGTGTCATTGTTCAGTGTTTCACTTATCCATTGCTGCATTAAAAACTACCCCCTGGCTGGGTGTGGTGTCACACACCTATAATCCCAACACTTGGGAAGCTGAGGCAGGAGGATTGCTGAGAGTTTGAAGCTAGCCTGGGCTATATAGTGAGTTCAAGGATAGCCTGAAATGCATATTGAGACCCTGTCTCAAAAAAATTAAAATTAAAATTAAAACTACCCCTTGCCAGGTGTGGTGGTGTGCACCTGTAGTCTCAGCTGCCTTGAAGTCTGTGCAGGAGGATAGTTTGAGTCCAAGAGTTCAAAGTCAGACTGGGTAACCTAATGAGACCCTCATCTCAAAGAAAATTGTGGTAAAACTACCATCAAACTCAGACTTAAAAAATGTATTTGTTCTCAAATCTGCAATTCAGGGAGATTAGTTGGCACCATCTTGACTCTCCTTGACCTCGGCTGGCATGGATCAAAGGCTAGAATCAGAAATGATTTAATGATTCTCCTCCATGATTGTCAGTGGTCACTGTTGTTTGGGACCTTAACTGGATTATCAACCAGAACAGATACATATAGGCTAGAAGTATAGTTCAATGATAAGGTGATGGTATAGTATACATGAAGTCCTGGATTTGATCTCCAGCACAGCCCATGTGTCTAGGGCTTCCTCAAAACATGGTGGCTCTACTCTAAGGGCAGCATTTCAAGAGTGAGAGTCAGGCAGATACTGTAGCACCTGGTAGGACTGAGCCTCAATTCCATTGTATTTGATTCCTTGGGACAGTCATATAAATCTACCCAAGACTAAGGAAAACAGTAAAGAAATAGGCATACTCACCAATTGGTGACTGGATAAAGAAGATATGGGTTTTTAAAAATAAAATGTAGTACTACTCAGCCATAAAAATGAAAAAATAGAGACTTTTTAGCTAAATGGGATGCACATTGAGGCCTACTCATTTTTTTTGGTACTGGGGATCAAACTCAGGTCCTTGCACTTGCAGGGCAGGCAGTGGAACCACTGAGCTAAATCCCCAGTCCGAGGCCATGCTCTTAAATAAAATAAATAGTACACACATGTGTAACTACCAAATACTTTCTCTGGTGTGAAAAACTAGAAGTGTAAATGAGGACCAAACTGTATAATAGATAATGTGAAATAGGAAGAAAAGGTCAAAAGGGAAAGGGGAGAAGAGGGGAAAGGAAAGAAGGGAAAGGAAAAAATATGACAAAAGGAAAAAACAGAAACAAAGTCTTTATAAATAGGAAGGGCAGGGCCTGGGATTTAGCTCAGTGGTTCTGCCACCTGCCTCGCAAGCACAAGGACCTGAGTTCAATCTGCGGTACCAAAAAAAAGAATAATAATAAATGAATGAATGAACGAATGAATAAATAAATAAATAAATAAATAAGAAGAGCAGAGGGGTTGAAGGGAGGGTAGGGGAATGAGGAAAAAATAAGACCCAAGAAATATTATTACAGATACAAATTCCCAATGATGAATGTCATCATGTTGTATACCTAAAATGTACCAATAAAGTTAGTGAATTTAAAAAAAAAAAGGAAATAGACAAACTGAGTCACTTGTACCACATGATTACAATCCTGTAATACAATACAAAATAATAAAGAAAATAAAAAATATAAAGAAAAATAAATAAATTAACCTGCACTTATGTTTGAAACCCTCCTGGCTGGTGTGAGGGAGACAGGAAAGAGGAGGGTTATTGCGTAAGATGCCTTTCACTATCACTAATAGAATCATTGCTCTCCATTGGCTCAATGGATCTTTTTTCTTTTTATGCAACTGTAACAAAGAACCTATCCAATGACACTCATTTTTGCCTCCTTTTGAGAATTTTGTAGAAGTGAGTCATTGCATTGTCATTAAACAAATGCATCACATGCACCACTACAACCTTATTTGGGTGGCCTTTTTTTACAAAATTTTGCACTATTTCCCACATTTTACACAACTTCCTAGTCTCATTTGAAGTAAGAAATTCATTTGCCTTTTGTTCCTCCTCCTCTGCAAATCCTCCATAAACTTTTTCTGTTGGGAGAAGATCACCCACAACCCCAAAGTGAGAGGGAAAGAGAAGAACCACTGGCTCAGTCATGATCATGTGACATTGGGTGTATTGTACTACTTGTATTGCAAGACATTGCTTGTTCATCAAGTTAAAATGTATTAGAAATACTTGTTCTTCTTGCGAACACTCACAAAACAAATTACTCACAATCCAAGGTTTTACGGTGTACAATTTACATTTAACATACTTCTTTTCAAAATTAGTAAAGTATGAAAAGTGAAGCCCAATTTTATTTATTGCAGAAAAAAGAAAATCTAAAATCTGTAACAAGTAGAAGCAGAGAAATAGGCATTGTTACCTTCTTTCAGCAAACTGCAGATTTCTTGAGATTTTACGTCAATGGGAATTGTATTCTTGTAGTCAAAGGTAGAGTTTGACCCTAGAATTTTATGGGTACATCTCAGAACAAAATCTGAGGATATAAGCAAAGTGCTTTTCTGTTTGAAGCTTATTTTAGAAATAAGTAACAGATAAATCACTAAATAGCTTATGGTTATGTTTTTATTGACTCATGACTCACCATGTGCTTCTATTTTTCAGGCAAAAAAATAATGTCTTTCCTTGTAGGTGATTTGCTCTATCAGACCTCATAGGCAAAAAAGAGTTCTGCACTTTATGCTTTATTCTGACAAGATAATGGCTCTTGTCCTGCTCTTGAGAAGTGACTAAGATGTTCGCTTGGGAAGATGCTTTAACTTTTCAAGCAATATAAATTCCATTTATGAAATTAGGTCTGCCCAGGCATTATTATCCAAAAGAGCTATGTTCTTTACCAACATACAGAATTTACTGCAAAAACCGAGGCCTCCCAGTTATACACAGGGTAGCACTAAAAGGTGCATCCATTCTGAAAGTTGTGCTCATCATCAGGAAAATGAGTCAAAAGACCTCAACATCTTTGCCCACTATCAAAATCCAACAATGATGTCTCCATCTCATGAGTTTGTATTTTTTCACACCATTTCTTCCCCAATTAGAGAGCATCTCAACCATTGTTACATCCGGGAAGCTCCCAATAGCCCTGCTCCACTTCCCCAAATTTAAAATCACTGTACATTTATCAGAATATGCCAAAGGTCAAATGCTATTACCCATTCATTTCTCAATTCAGATGGCATTTTATACCTTGTCTCTTTCTTTTTTTGTTTTCTTTTTAGCATTTAACCTAATGGGCAAGGGAGTTTTGTATCAAAACACACATGTTGCTCTTAAACAAGTGCTGGTAAGACTCTGGAATGCTAACTTGGGAATGTACTTTTCCTGGTCAGAAAACAAATTGGAATAATAAATGAATGAATTATGCATCACAATGACATGATGTGATAGATCATCTAATAGCTTTCTATTTTAGGTGCTCCTCTTCAGACTTTCATATTTATTATAGAGAATGTAAGCACCATTAAATTTACTGGATACACAATCTTAACAAAGTCTTTGAGTACTGCTCTTTCAAACTTCCAAATCAATGTAATTGAGAAATAGCTAATATTTTTAAGTGATCTTTTAAAAATAATGACCCTTTATCCCTTTATAACTGCTTAGTTTTATGAAAACAGTATATGCAATTAAAAATACATTGTTACATGATTATGATAAAGTATAATGAGTCTGATCTATAATCATAGGTTTTATTAGTAAATTTGTCTTTAATAAATGCCTTTAATAAATACATGGATTTTAGTAATTGAAATTATAAATAAATACATCCTTGAACTTATATATCTATTAACAAAATACAATTTTAGATGTCACATGTAAGTATTTCATGGAAGTTTTCTTAACAGGGTAGAAGATAAAATGTGTTGGAAAAAACTTGAATAGCCACTGGTTTAAGAGACTGGAATTAAATACCTCAAACTTTTCTTCTTTCCATCCTTATTACTAAAGCTTTTCTTCTCTGCATTATTGTATCTCACCTAAAATTTTCCAACAATCCCTTAACAGCTTAACCTGCCTCCAATATGACCATGGGCCATACTGTAGCTGCTTTCTTAGTTGCAAAACAACATAACTTTAACAGTAATAACATGGCCAGTTAGATTGTGACAAGCTTTCCCTTTCCTTAAAAAAAGAAAAAAGAAATACTTAAAACACACAATGGAGGGTTAAATAAAGTGTAAGAAAAAAGAAAAGAAAATCTGTTAAAATAAACTTATGTTTACTTCTGTGCAACTGTGTGCCAAGAGGAAACGTGCCTTTCTGCACAGTGACAGCACTGTGACACATCCTGGGCTGTCTTCTTCCCAAATAATACTGACCAAAAATACAAGACAAAACACCCAAAAAACATGACATGGGGCTGACTCCTCAGTGCTTGCTTAGAGGCACTAATAAAAATCCCTTGATTGGAGCACTGGGGCTTCCCACTCAGCACACCTGTGTGTGGCCCATGAAAGCCAAATATCTGTAATGTTAATAAAGAAAACATCAGTTTAAAAAGGATGTGGAATGGCCTCATCAATACGACGGGGCAAGGAAGCAGAATAGCCCTGCGCAGCCTCAGTCCAGGAGGCCGCAGGTTCCCAGTGCGTGGCCATGCGAGGGAGGACACCAGCTTCAAAATAAGCAGCACCAACCTAGCTCACTCTCCCTATCCCTCTTTCCCATGAAAGTGTGTAAAAAGCAAATCTGCAAATAAACTCTAAAACAGATTATTTTTTTCCAAAAATCCTCTAGTTTTCTTTTTACAATGAGTGTACATCTCCTCTCCATTCCCTGCGGGGAAAATCAAATCATTAGATTGAAATTTTCAAGTGAGCATTTGGCATTTCACAAAAGTCCTACAGTTTATGTGGAATGTGTTTTCCCAGAAAACCAATATCCTTTTTAATAAGGTATATAGTTTTTCAAATATATCTTAGGGCAGATGGGAAATGCTAGGGCATGTATATCAGGACCGAAAAATACATTGAGAATTGGAGTTAATTGAAGTCCCTTCAAGCCTGTTTTACTGTAAATACTGGGCCTGATGTCAGTTGCACATTTTGCATCACCAGAGCCTTGAAGGCTTGGCTGCATGTGAGAGGCACAGTTGAAGCCACTGCTGCTTGGCCACTCGCTCCTTGGTGTCTCCTTTGAGGATTCAACCCTTGAAGATTCTCTCTACAGTGAACCCTATCTAAGCAGGCTAATTAGGAGTAAAAAACAACTAACCATGTTAATGTTCTGCAACCCCATGAACCCAAAGTAATTCTGTTTCCTCTTGAGGCAGGAGAGGGAAGAGCAAGGAGACCTCTGGTCAATGTCCCTTCTACACTTTCAAATTAGTGTCCTGCATCAAAGTGGGTGAAGCTTGCCTTGGGCTATTAAGTTTAAATACTTTTTCCCAGGCACCTTTTTAATCAAGCACAAAGCCCTACAACTATAAGGTTCATGGAAACATCACTTGATGTATAAAATGGAAAAGATTGGGAGTACAAAAGGTATAAGGAAAGAAATATCACAGAAAGCTCCCTAGGGGTGTTACTAGAGGAACCCTGCCCATCCACCCCAAACAAAAGAAAAGACAAGAAAAAGTAGCATGCTGGAGTAACGTGATTGCAGGAAGGACAGGCAAGCAAGAAGCAGGCTTCAGTTTGGGTTCAAGGGCATTAGGTGTAAGAATTATTTCCCAAGGGCCTGAGTCTCTCCCTTTTTCTGGAGCAGTAGAACTCAGAGCCCCGGAGCTGGGGTCTCTGCAGGGCTTCGAGCCCACCAGCAGGAGCTGGAGCCTAACGGGTTTGTAGCTTCACAATGCCTTTATTTCCTTATCTGAAAATGATGCCTGCCATCTAGGTGTGTTAAGGGAGTGAAATGAACTAATACACTTAAAATACATAAAAGAGAACCTAGCACAAGTACTCAGCACATGGAAATTATGAAAACTTTCAAGAACAGCAGTGTGCAATAGAGCAAAATAATCCTCTAGCCAGGTGTGTCTGATTCTGTGTATTTAGCTTCAATGTATTTAGCCTTATCTTTGGGATTTCAACACTGCCACTTGTATTGCCTTTAGAATTCTGTAGGCCTGAAGGACAGAACAACTATAAATAATTTGGGTAGATCACAAATCTGGAAATAAAATTAAATTTACTTCTTTTCTTGGAGGAAAACTACTGGTAGTTAAAAACAGGAGGAAAAACATATTTTCCTAAGAATGAATTCCTCTGCCCCCACCCCTTGCCTCAGATTTTTTTTCTGGAAAACAGTCCTTTTATGAACTATTGAATTTAGAAGGTACTGCTTGGAAGGTTTCAACTTGCTCTGTTAATCTTTTCTTTCTACATTGTATGTTCTGTTTTTATTGATACATGTTTGTGATACGTAATAATTATGTATTCTTTTTGGGGAATTGTTACACATTATATATATATATATATATATA
>NW_004624757.1:17076244-17107397 GCF_000247695.1 Heterocephalus glaber | reverse complement strand
ATATATATATATATATATAGAGAGAGAGAGAGAGAGAGAGAGAGAGAGAGAGAGAGGTCATTTTCTTTCAGGAGCATTATTTATTATACACATGTCCCCTGTTTACAGCCTGTCTTTTGTAGGAGCTGCTCACTTTGAGGAAATGTGTCTTTGATTGCTCAGTAACTCAGAAAACATCCAAGACAAATGTTCTCTCATTCTTGCAGCAAACCCACGATGGCTGTAGTGTTATCCAGTGCTATAAATTGGAAAACACTTACAGAATATAGTGTATTTATCTTTCCATTATTTAGAAAGCCAAAAAACAAAAGGAAGGAAATATTTGAGAATTAGTTGGATATTTTAATTTAAAAAAAACTACTGCCTGCAAGGTATGTTGTTACATGTTGAATGTACCATAAGGAACAAAACAGACATGAATCCTAACTTGCTGGAACTTCATTTATATATGTACTTCTTACATAAAATTTAAACCCAAGAAGCCTGTTTAAAATGTAGGTTGTCCAGACAAGGAATCTGATCCAGACAACCTAGGAGTAGCCCTAGAATCAACCTTTTTTCATGGCACCTCGGTGTTGCTGATTCAAGCCATCTAAGACCCACACAATGAAAACATGGGGCAACAGATGATCCAGGCAAACATTTTAAGAAGATAAAGAGTCATGGTGAGAATTTCCATAGTAGTAATTTAAAATGAATCGACACAAGATGAGTGTTTGCCTTCTACAGCACATTGCAAGCACAAAGTGTATCTGTAAATGAGGGGAGGGAATTTGTTTTAGAGGGAAATCTGCATTAGATGCAAACTTTGAGGTCATTGGAGCACTTTCAAGCCTCCATCATACAGCTGTGAGCGAGTCTCTCAGGACTCTTCAGTACATGTTCAACCTCTTTCCCAAGCCCCTGGATACCCCTCCAGCTGTTCAGAGAGTAAGCCAACTGAATCAACATGAGCTATATTTACAAGTGAAAGTCTATCAATACTTGAGATAGCAGCAGGGAATTCTGACATCTGGTAGCACCAGATGATTAAGAAAAGCATTTGGCAAATCAAAATAGGTGAAGCTCAGAAAAGACAGCTGCTTTGTGGGATCAGGATAAAACCAAGCTGAGTAGAGAGCTGTCTCAAAAAACAGCAGACTTGCCGGATATTTTTCAAAACTGTTCCTTAATTCTTCATTGTGCTCATCCTTGCAGATACCTAAAGGAAGCAACTGCATTATTTAATACTATTTTATATAAACAAATTCTCTTGTAAAATTGGATATCCATTGTGAGATTCTCTTTCTCTGCCTGAAGATTTAAAAAAGAACATTTCTTAGCAATACTGAGAAATTCCATATGGGTTTCTTTAGTAATGTTTGTGGTGGGAATTCCAGTTTACTTCTGCTCTGGAGGCAGCAGTCATCAACAAACAATATGCCAAGTGGTGGCATGAAACGAAAGGCATCCTGCTCAAGCATATTCTTCTGAACAATCCTTCTAGAAAATATGGAAATCCCTATGTAATTCTCTCTTTTGGCTTACTATAGTTGTCTTTTCTTCAAATGGTGCCTTTGGTAGTGCGGAGCTCAAACAGCACAGAAACAGAAAAATGAGTATTAAGCAGGATTCCGAGCCCTCGATGCTAGACTTGAGATGAATGATGTAGAAATTCAACCATTTTCTAATGAGAAAAGGGAAAAAGAGGTTGGAGAGGGGGATTCATGGTCATGCCCTTTGGCTCTGTGGTTAGCTGTTTACTCTATTCTTTGATTCTCATTCCTTGAGCAAGTCTTTCTCCGATGCCCACACTGTGCTCCCTCCAGCCCCACCAAAGTGTACAAAGCAATCCACACAGCTCACCCAGCTCTCCCCTGCCCCTCACAGCACCAGCAGCCTGGGTACTGGATGAGCCACTGCTAAGGAGGAAGAAAGCACATCTGTGATGCTGCATTCTCACTGGAATTAGCTGACTTGTTCGGGTTGGGTTTCTTACCTTTTGTGTGTGTGTGTGCTAATAATCAAGAATTCACTTCAGAGAGTTGCATTAAAACACATCCATTAAAAAAAAAAAAGCTGGCCAGGGATTTAGCTCAGTAGTTCCATCACCTGCCTCCTAAGCACAAAGTCCAGAGCTTGATCCCTGGTTCCAAAAACAAAAAAGCAAATTAGAGCTATTAAATTATTATGAAACCATTTAGTACAACTTCAAGTTCTTTGACTGAGGATACTTAATGCCCTCAAAGACCGTTTTAACCTCAGTTTTCCCACTACTCAAGTAATTTCCTGACAGATTATTAGTAAGTTATTTGAGATGAATATTAAACCTTCTAATTCTACTACTTTGGAAATAACGTGAAACTAGTACACCATAAAACATTCTAAATTGTCACTGATAGATGATTTTGAAATGCGTATTTTGCAGGATGCTTATTTAAGATTTGTCTCATTGATGATCGTTATTAGCCAGTTTTAAGAAATCCAATATATTTTCTTAGGGTTTTTTTACCAAGATTTCTTGTTGTCTTCCACTGAGAACTCTCTGTAGATAGTATTTTCAAAGTTATCTCAATAAAAGGGTCAGTGGCATCTGTCTGTAGTCTCCTTTTACTTGTCTAAGTTACCTAGCATCCCAGATATTAGTTACTAACAGCTATGATGACTTTTTGCTGACTGCCAGAACAGTGCCAGGCTCTGTGCTAGATTTTGTGTGAGCATCTACTCATGAGCAAGACTCCCAAGTGTGTACCTTACCCCACCACACCCCACTCTGCCCACAACCCATAAACTCTTCTCAAACACGTAAGTCAATTTTGGGTCTCACAACCACAAAAAAAGAAAGACTAGGTATCCTCTGTGTAAGATATAGGAGTAGACATGATATGGATAATTTGTTGGTTAATTTTAGTATCCAAATGATTTACATGTTTACTTATTCTTTAGATATTTGGTCTGTCAAATTCTCAAAAGATGAAAGGTGCATGGTAATTCATTTGCTTTAAAAATGCAAAAGTTTTCCAGCTCAGATATTTTTCTTTCTGTCATTTTACAAGTTACTACTTCCCCTCCATCTGTTCTTTTTCCTCATTTTAAACTTCCTATTATTTGCATGCTAAACTCCTGGATCTTGCTTCTTTATCTCTTATCTTTGAAATCATAATTCTTATTTCTTAGTACTTTTGCCCCACATCGATTTGAACTTTCAGATTATTAATTCATTTCAGCCAGGCCCATTCTCTTTTCATTTCCTCTACTACATTTTTAGTCACGTATTCATTTAACAAATGGGTATAAATAAGCACCAATAGTATTCCTGGTACTTGTCTAGTGTCTTAGAACTTATCAATGAATAAAACAGACAACAGAAAGACAAAAATCAACAATAAGTAAAATACTTAAGTTAATTGTATAACAGTAAGCTATGGAAAAGAAGGGAAAAAATAAAATAGGGAAATGGAGATAAAATTCAGGAAGCCAAAAGCAGATAGTTGTGTTAAATTGACAGAGTTGGCCTCACTTGGGAACCGAGACATGACTGAGGATGGAAAGGTGAGGCAGTCAGCACACTGGTGTCTGGGAAGATTTCTGCAGGCTGAAAGAGTAAGTGACCTTGACCATAAGATGAGAAAGTGCCTGGTTTGGGTACTAAGGTACTTAGAGAAGAGAATGCAATGGGAAGCATCAGAGGAGGCAAAGTCAGAAGTGGTTTGGAAGTGTGGAGTGGGTCATCTAGAGCCTGTAGTGCTCTCTCCTCCCATCTATTCTTGGCAAAATGGGGAGTCCTTGCAGGAGTTTTGAACAGATGAGTCAGAATATGACAAATGTTTTAATAGGCTCAATGTCTTCTTTGTTCACAGCAGACACTAGAGATGAAGTACTAAAACAGGGAGATCAGTTGGAACTAGCTACATTCCCGGCCTTTTTTTTTATTTTTTGTTTTGAGACAAGGTCTCTCTATATTGCTAATTTTCCCAGACTAGGCTTGAAGTTCCAAACCTTCTGCCTCAGCTTCCCAGGATGCTGGAGTTACAGATTTATTTTCTTATGGTCCTGAAGGTTAGAAATCCAACATGAGTCTTACTAGTCTAACCTGAATATATTGGCAGGGCTGCATTTCTTTTGGGGATTCTAGAAGATGTTTCTTGCTAATTTGGGTTGTTGCAGAATACAGGTTTTGCAAGTGTAGAACTGAGATCCTGTTTGCTTACTGGCTGGTGGCCAAGGCCATTTCCAGCTTTTACCTGTCAACCACATTCCATGATTTGTCTTCTCCTTTGGTGGAGTGTTTCTTATGTTCAATAATTTTTTCCTTCTATCTAACCCCCTTTCTCCTCCTTCCTCTTCCAGGCTTTTTGTTTGTTGTGGCACTGGGAATTGAACCCAGGGTGTCTGAACTGAGCTACATCCCCAGCCCTTTTTTAATTTTTTGTTTTGAAATCCTCCTGCCTCAGCCTCACACAGTGCTGAGATTGCAGGCATATGCCACCACACCCAGCTCTCTTCCAGGCTTGAAGATTCATGGGATTACACTGAGCACACTTGGATAATCCAGAGTGATTTTCCCATCTCAAAGTCTTTAACTTCCTAGAAAAGTCCCTATGTAGTCATAGGTTCCTAGCTTTAGGGCAAAGTCATCTTCAGAAGAGCCACTCTTCTGCTTTCTTCAGATCTATAAACCTGGAACTGCAGAGACAGGTTTGGACTAAGGATATCAATTGGTAAGCAGTTGACATACAGGGGACTTGCATAAGGGGAGATAATTTAGGTAAAGAAGACAACACAGGTTTGAGATCTGAAGGAAGAGAATAGTCCATCAAAAGAGATGTCTTTGTCAGGACTGCTATAACAAAATATCATAGACTGGATGGCTTGTAAACAACAGAAATCTAGTTCTCACATTTGTGAAAAATCTGAGATTAGAGTATCAGCAAGTTCCAGTTTCAGCGCTGGTAAGAATGCTCCTCTGGGTTACAGACTGCTGCCAGTCTGTTTTACACTCACACAGTAGAAAGAGGGTGAGAGAGCACTCTAAGATCCCTTATTTTAGGGCACCAAATCCTTTCACGAGGGCTTCACCCTCCTGATCAAATTATCTCTCAAAGGCCTAGTCTCCTAGTATCACAGGGGGGTTAAGATTTTAACCTATGTATTTTGAGAGGACATAAACATTCAGTACATTGTAAACAGAGTGTGGTTTCCTGGAAGTCAAGTGAAGACATTCTAATTATTTTTATTCCAGAAACTTCTGTTTTGTTTTATTTCAGTACGATTTTATCTCCATTAGAGTTTTCATTCTTTTAGCATAATATACTTCTGTTGCCCCTATTAATTCCGCTTTTGTAGCAGCCATCTCTACCATTGTTGTGCTTGGTATTTCTCTATAATGTTACTGAGCCCCTTTAAAAAAAATGTGAGCTATTTTCCTTCCTCATGGCAGCACATGTGCTTGCCTCTGCATCCATGGAGACCATTTCAGAAATGGATTTGCAAATAATAAAGTTGAAACAGAAGTTTCTTTTCCAGTGAAAGACAAGTAAGCACACTGGAGTCACTCTTAAAATGTAAAGGCCGTCTTCAAGTTACTTTGGGCATGATGGGAAAATGGGAGAAAACTGCCTCTAACCTGGTGAAATGAGATCTATTTAATCCAAAAATATAACACCCCCAAGGCAGGCAGTATATCTATCATCATCATCCCTGGCCTTCCCAGGGACCACTGTATGGGAGTGATATTCTGTCCCAACCACAGAAGTGAATGAACTTGCTAGTTGGCAAGGTACTCTCTCCAGGAATTGGTGGTTATTATCCCAGATTCTGATGGGGAAAAAAAACCAAGGCTCCACAGGGGTCTTAGCCATCATTATCTCCTTCATATTATAAACAATTTATCCCCACACATATTTCTCCTTGTCATTATGGTGTCAAAAACCAAACTTACAACAGTTTAGCTTATAGCTGTTAATTGGCTTTGCTTGAAATTCTGGACTGAGCAACACCTCATTCAGAAAATAGAATGGACTTTCTAATGACGTGGGTATACAGAAAGGGCTGAGGAAGCAGAAAGAATGGAAAGCATATAGGCTGTTTCAAAGTTACTTTCCTTGTAGCGTTAACAGAGGGAACTTCTTTAGTGGATCAGCTCAAGAAAACTGAGCTCTTTTTTATTAACTGCTGTGAATCTCTTATCTCATTTTGTTTATTTTATTTTTTTTTGTTTTAAAGTGATCTATTTCAGATTTTGGTTTGAGTATGTGGCACTACCATGAGTGACTCCACTCTGGTCTTGTGTGGTCTTCTGGAGTCTAGCACAAAAGGCTAGTCTGAAACAATGGCTACCTATAATTTTATTTAGCAATACTAAGGATTTTATACTCAGGTTCAGGTCTACCACTAAACCAGCCTTATTGGACTCAGGCAGGAAGCTAGAAAGGAAAATAGATCACAGATAAACACGTACACTGACATCTTAGTTTGTACTTTTAAATAACACCTTTTCTGGTTGCTCATTGTAGTTATCCATAAAAAGCCTCCCACTCCTGAATAGCAATTGTATTTTGTCTTGATGATGGTCCTCAGCCCTTGCTCAGTATGTAACTCACCTAGGAGGAGTAGACTGAGGACACAGGTCTACAGGGCTTCATGGTGTCTCGTTGTGCTGAAAGCCATGCCTGAGACTACTCTGACTCACCCTGCTCAGAAAGAAACCTCAGCTGAGCCCTGGGTTCTACCCTACATTTGAACCTGGTAGCAGTAGACACATCACCAGAAATCCCTGAAAAAATGAGTGGGAGACTGGAAATAGCAAAAGGAATTCTTCTCAGGCTTGATTCATCTTTACTGTGCATTCAGAGCTCCTGTGTCCCAAATGAGGACCCTAAGAGGCTTGGGAACCCACCCTCCACCTTGAAACATAATGCCTTTCTTTTCATTGTATGAGAGTCTCTACAGAGGATCAGTTTCCATGTTCTTTCCCACTGATAATAACAACCATGAGACTTTGTTTCCTCTGATTTCATCACTGTGATGTCCACACAGGAGGTCAGCCCCTAGTTGCATGGGACCTAACACTAATATGATGAAAGGAGAGCCTGGGCTATTTAAGAAACAGGCTACAAAATGGTAAATGCAAAATTAAGATTAGTATTGATTAATACAGTAAATAATAAGATATTATACAGATGTAGTTTATTTAAAATTATTTGTTCTTGATTTCTGGCATAACTGAAAGAAAAGTTATGAATTTGTTAGCAACCAGTTGACAAAAATATGGAATTTAATACTGGATAATATTATAATTTTCAAGAATTTGTTGCAGATGTCAATGGCTCATTCATACATGAAACTTAAGGACAGATTGTCCTATTTATCTCTGAATTTCTACAACCAAGCAAGAGCCTAGCATGTATGTTAAATGACTTTTTTACTAAAAATAGAAGAAAGGATGATTAATATGCATTTTCCTTAACTTACCTAATAATAAAAATCACAGAGAACTGAATGATAGAACAAATGTGAACCAATGCACAACTTAGAATAGCTTGCCAAGATTCAACATAAGAAAAACAAATGATGAACCACTGCAGATCTTCCTTCGAAATTATGAAGCAAAAAATTAAAATAACTTCCTCCCATATGTCTCCTTATTATTAAAATTAGTATCAGGGGTAAAGGGGGGGCAGGGGAACGGGAGAAAATAAGAACCAAGATACATCATGTAAAGGTATAAGATCCCAGTGATGAATGTAACTGTATTGTATACCTAAAATGTACCAATAAACTTAATGAAAAAAATTAGTATCCTTTTAGTATTTTTATTTGATGACCTTTGATTTTTCAGCAAACAAAATTAAGTGGTATCTTTGTTTTAGCATCTTGATTTCAGTTTCTTATAGTCATGATTTCCTTGACTGGAAAGTACAAGCTATAGCCATATTTGCATCTCTGGGTTATTCTTTTGCTTTTCCTTCATTAGCATCTCTTCTATCCTTCCATGATATTAGCAAAATATTATTAAGATAGTTTTTGTAGAAAGTTTTTTTTGTGGGGGCTACTCATTTGTACCTTGACACTAAAGAAAAAAGATCAAGCATAATTATTTTCCCTTTTCCTTACATAACAGCAAGTTCTTTTTTTATCTAAACAGCGTCTAAAAGAAAACACCTAAATGAATGAGACCAGTAGTAGAATGGACTGATATGGACAAGGTTTTCCTGAAAGTTGAAATGACATGTTCCTTCTAAACAAGAGAGCTGCTGCTCAGCTCCAACCCTAGAGGAATGCAGGTCCATCATTTCCACATTGCATATATTCCAGGTTTCCATGAGCAGCCAGAAATATAGGTGCTTTTAAAAATTGGTAAGAAATTTGATTTAATAATTTTTAAAATGCAGAGCAAATGAAATTCATCAGTGGGCACAGTTTGTCCATAACTGCCAATTTGTGACATCTAGTTTAATGGCTATAATTTTCTTAATCCTAGGGAGGTAGTTAAATTTTCATTTTGTTGTACTCAAAAAAAACTTAACCCTTTATCTTTTATTTAAGAGTTCAGAGACTTATAAAGAATAGGAAGGAAATGTCTCTGAATTCAAGAATGCAGAGACTGGCATTTGAAGGATTTATGGAGAAGAAAGTGATACAAATGCAGGAAAGATTTGTTTTCACCACACTGGGAGATACAAGGGCAGGAGATTTCCAAATGGCCGAGCCTAGAACCCTACTGGCATATTATGAGTGAACTGGCTACACTGATAGATGGATGCCCATGGAGTGAATACCAAATGTGGAGTAAACAGTCTTCACATCTTAGTCTATTCAGTCTGCTAAAACAAAGTAACCTAGACTAGACAATCTATAAACCACAGAATTTATTTCTCACTATTTCAGAAACTGGGAAATCCAAAATCAAGGCACCAGCAGGTCCAGTGTCCAGTGAGGGCCATTCCTCATAAAGTGTGTTTGGGGGTGGCAGCTGAGTAAGGCTTTCCAGCAATTGTCTTCCCTCAAGACCATCAATTCAACAGCTTTTGAGGCAGAATACTACCTTCACAAAAGGCAAGAATGCCATGTGAGACCACAGTAACTGGTTTCAGCAGAATAAGTGAAGACACATTGATGAAGGCAGAAAGGAATGAGTAGTCAGAGTCAGACCCTAAGCAGCACTGAGAGAGATGCCCCCAGTTTAAAGGAGAGGGAGGGAATTAATTCCAGGCCTTAGACTCGAATCTCAGTGCCAGACCCACATGGTAAATTGCCATATATGGCAGAGCCATGCCCAGGTCAGCTCCCAGAGCCTGGCAGCCATGGCACTGCCTCCTCACAGATGCCCCCTCTTGCTACATCTTCCTGTGGTGGAAGAGGCAAACTCTTCAGGTCTCTTTTATAAGGGCACTAAATTCATTCTGGCTATTGGAGGAGAAATGATGTATACAACTTTAGGATCATATCCATAAAGGTAGGCAGGTTTTCTTTCCCCCAGCTAATATTTAGCTCACAAACCATCTTAGGCTAAGAGTTGGAAGCCTGAGTTGCAAAAATCTCCATAACAGCACAAAAGGAACTACCACCAATCCTTATTATTAGGCTTTTATGTGAGAAATAACTGTTTCTAACTTACATTGAGTCACTGAATTTATGAGCTACTTTGTTACTTTTGCCTAGGTTACACCCTAACAAGTTAAAAAAGACTTGAAGTTTTTATAAAAATCCATGATATTTCATCATCCCTTAAAACAAAAACAAAGCACTAAACAAAAAAATGATGCCTGAGAAATTCCAAAACTCAGGAGGATGGATCTATATCAAATTTTATTTTATTATTTTATTTTATTTGTGATCTTGATGGTGTAAGCCAGGGTCTTGAGCATGTAAGGAAGGACTCCATTACTCCAACCCCAGGTTTAATTTTATTTAGAAAAATATAATATTTGCATGCCCAGATGTTATGGAATAATTCATACTGGTTACATGTTTTTACCACTGACAGTAGACATAACGCTGAGTGCTTTGCCTTGTTATCACTGATTTTGAAGCACTTAGCATTTTCTTTGACATAAGCCGTGGATGAAGTCTAAGTATTTAGAATTATTGCACAAGAGGATATTGGAAGCTTTTTTACAACGAATACATCCCTACATATAAGGAAGCATCATATACTTATTTTTAGGCAACAGTAACTTGATTTATGTCTAGAACTGACTATGATTTGTGCTTTGGTTATTTTGGACTGTAGCCTGAGATTTTCTGACAAAAAAAATCCTTAAAAGAATAATTTACCGTCCCTCAACAATAAATTTAGGCACAGGATTTTTTTAAACATCAAGTTTGATGTTTTTAATCCTTTTCAAAACAGTGCTCAAAAATTATTTCACTTAACAGATTATGAAGAAAATAGGTGGAAACACAATTCAGTAAAACAACCAGTTGAGATAAGAGACCACTGATGACAACTTCAAATTCTTTCTAGGTGAGACATTCATGAGAACAAGCCCTAGGGCACAATAAGGCAACAGCATTAGAGTGAATATCAGCAATCCTTTAAAAATATTACATAACCCTTAACAGAGCCAAAATGTATTTCTGGGAGTTTTGTTGTTGTTGTTGTTCTGAAGCCTAGGGAACATTTCTTTTTCTGGAAAAATAAACACTCAGATCTATTTTCTTCTTTGAGAGGTCTTCTGAATGTATAATAATATAGTAAAAAAAAATCAGGCAGTTCCTTTACTTTAACAAATACATAAATGGATAATCAAAGCCAGGTGTTGAGTAATCTCATATAATAAATCTATGCCGAAACATTTCAACACCTGGACAGTGGGTCTTACACTTCTTGAACTTCTTCAGTCCCTGTGATCTGGGACAATCTTACCTAAGAGGCACCATTCCCAGGAACCCTTCATTAATGTTATAGAATAAACAAATGAGTGAAGGGAGGAATAAATGAGACAACTGCCTTTTCCATCAGTTAAAATATTTACTACCTAGGAATAGCAGAATGCTTCAGTTGCAGTATTTTGTCTACTTGCCTAGAAAATTCTTCGAAGTTTGGAAGCCATTTGAAAAGTTTCAGGTCTTGCCACATCTAGGTTCATAAACAGGTTTACATAACTGAGTATTTCTATAACCATTCCTTTCATGGAAAGCTGAAATATACCATGGAATGTACCCAGGAGAAACAAGCTTGAGGATAATATAGTTCTTCATTGAACAATAGAAATATGAAGTAACACATGTAAACCATGTCCATCATTTAATTTAATTTAATTTTTTTTGAGACAGAGTCATGCTATGCCAACCAGGAGCTGGCCTTCAATTTTCCATGGACCCCAGGTATTGAACTCAAGATTCTCCTGACTCACCCTCTAAAGTGCTGGGATTACAGGCATGAACCACCACACCTGGCTATATTTAAATTTTGCTGATAGACATGCTAAGAAAAGCAAAAAGACACAAGTAAAATTAATTTTAATAAGATATCTTATTTAGCTGAACGAATGTATCCACATTTTTACACTTCACAGTGTAATCAATAAAATTACTGATGAGATAGTTTATAGTTTTGCAAATTAAGTCTTCAAAATTAGCCAAGTATCAGGCAGATGACTAGGCACATTTAAGTGCTCAGCTGACACAAGAGGCCAGAGATTGTGTATTAGGCAGTAGAGATGCAGTACTTTCCTTCTGGTACTTTTCTTTTTACTAGGAGTGATCTCTTTATTAGTGGAGGAGAAATGTGGTTCTCATTTGGGTATTTTTGTTTTGTTTAAAGTATTGTTATTATTCAAACTATTAGATGGGAGGCATTCTACACCTGAATAGGAGTTATTCAGAAGCTTTACATTATGTTAATACTGAGTGACCTCTAAAAGATAAAACCCACAGTGGGTGAACTACATTAAACCAATAAAACTCAAATTTACAACTTGTTATTAAAAATACACCAAACTACATCACAATCCTTTGCTTCTTGATATCATTAACCCAAGAAGTGCCCTGGTCTTGACTTGAACCTGGGATGTGGGCTTTCTACAGTGCCACAGAGTAGAATAAGTACAGAAACCAAACATTTAAATTTCACTAATGCTGCTGTTACAGGAGGTTAAGTTTGGTCTGCACTGCCAGCTGATCCCTCAGAAACGTGGGAGGCAATTTATTTTGATGTTCAAAACCTTTCATTGGAGGAAAGAGAGGGGAAGAACACAATGAGACAATAGACAAGGAAATTCCTTCCCACTGGTGGTATACCTCCCACCCTTCCTTGGCTCTCTTAACAAAACCGGACCTTAACTTCCTGGGACCTACACCTGCACATTCCCTTCAAATGGGGTGCACATTTGCTCTGACAGAAGCATTATTTCTATGTCCATTTATCTAAGTTTGGAGGGGTGGGGGACACTCTCATCATAAGGAAGGTGGAGAAGCAGTCTATCTTTTTAAAGATCCATTTGACCCTCTTGTTTTTATCACCACCCCATCTTTTGTAAATCAGAGCTAGTAAAATTTATGGGAAAGGCTGTTGCATACCATGAGGATAATATATGTAAATTGTTTTTCTCCTTTCTTCAATCCATGTCCTCATGGCCTTTCCTTGCTCATCTTCAATAAACTCCTCTCACCCCTACCCACTTGAATCCCCTTTAGTGCAGGAATGCCCTATGTCAGACCATCCACAGAGCCACAGGAGGGCTCCCCTGGTGTCAGCAGCCCTGGCCCTGGCCTGTCCCCCACCATCCCCATCACACAGTCATTTCCTCACACTCACCGGGATGACAGACAGGACCAGAATTACACATTAAGAGGCAATTATCCAATTTCTACTTTAACTGCAGCTTTTCCTTATGTGTCTCGTTCCTGCTGCTTATTCTTTACCATTACTTTTTTTCTCATTAGCACCTACCTCATTGGGGAGCATAGATTCAAAGGCAGTGAACACAAATCATTCTATTTTAGATATTAGAAAGGTCCTTTTAAAGTGCTATGGAATAAAAGGTGCTTTAACTATTGAGAAAAATAATCGCAATAGAGCAATGGTTCAGAAAGGTGCCACACAGGGGAGAGAAAACCAAAGAACTAATAAGTAGAATAAGCCTGTCAGGGGAGCAGATGTCTTTCCATCCAGCAGAGGAAAAGTAGCACCACAGGCCTTTAAGGGAATCAGCCTAAGGTTTGAGACCCTCTCCATGGGATAAATTTACATTTTGTGTGTGTGTGTGTGTGTGTGTGTGTGTTAAGGTTGAAGTAGGAAAAAAAATTGTCATATAGCATTCCATAGGTAAGTAGTCAAGGGTGCACTTTCAAATTCAACTTATCAATGTAATTCTATGTTTAAAAAGTACAGTGTAAAACTCCAGGTATTTCTAAGAGTTTGGGATTGGGCAAGTCTATTGAATTCCAGGAAGAAAAAGTTGACTGATAGTAAATTAACAAAAACAAAATTCATTTTCATTCTGTGTCTTATTTGTTTATCAAATTCTTCAAAATCTAAATAGGGCATACCCTAGAAGAGCTTGGAGTCCAGGTAGGAAGAAAACATCTCACCCATATGGAATAATTCACAGGCAACAAAACCAAGTTTAAACAGAGGCAAAGTGTACACACACCAATGTCATTTCTAGATGATTCTTTCTATAACCTACCACAGACTTATATGGAGCAAATCTTGATTTTAGACCTGAGTCTCCTAGCCACTGGCTGTATAATCTCATGGACTCTCTGAGTCCACCTTCTTCATTGTATTATAAACAGTTAAGTTGGATAGAAATTAATATGCAGTCACAGAGGGATTCTCCCCTCAAGGGAGTTAGAACAGAGGATGAAACACACCAAGAGTGTGGCTAGAAGAAGCACAACTGAAGAGAACCAGGCCTCAGGATGGAGATGCAGTGTGAGGTATGAAAGTCTCCCTAGAGATCAACAGCAAATTGAGATTATGTCATAATTAGCACCAACTGATCCCGTGAGCCCAGGTAGGCATCAAGCACATAGGTGAATAAACAGAATCTCTATACCCAATCCTTTCTAAGAATGATTCTGGTTTTTCTGTGTACTCTTGCTACATAACTTGTTTCTGTATGGGATCCATATGAGCTAAACGACTGTACTTGTAATCCTATAGTTGATTGTATTCTGACCTATGTTGTACCTATGTTGTGATTTTGCTGTATAAATTATTCCTGACAAAGAACTTCAGTGGCTACCCTATTCAGGACCTCTCCTGGAAATCCAAGAGCTATTCTTCTCATTTTCGATAAAATTCCCCTACCTCTTCCTTTGGTTCATGACTTCATTCCTCGATGTTGTGAGACCACAAACTTGGCACAACTGACATCTAATAACTAAGAGTTATTTTCCCCATAACAATTGTACAAATTGGGAGGTTATACTCTCGATTTTCTTAGTTTCCTTCAATTTCAACATTCTGAAATTCCAGGTCTATTTTAAAAAACAGTGTTCCACATTTACAATAAAAAAACACACAATAGAGCAGTTGTTGAAAGATAAAAGAAATATTTGAAACAATATAAAATTTCAGAGTGAGGAAGGACAAACTCTTTATAAGAGAAACTAGAAATATTAAGCATCAAAATCTTCAAATTTCTTGAAAGTCAGAACAAACAGAAAAAAAGAATGGCTTATACTTCCTTTGTCTGATAAGAAGCAATTTCTCCTTTATAAAGAAAAACTCAAAGAACATTTTGTCTGAGACACTTTGCTTATGAAGGCATTTTATGCTCAATGAATTCAACACCAGCATATAAAAAAATTTTATTCCTTCTTCATATTATATTGATGTGAAGTCTCATATAAGATCATAGAAACCATTAATAACCATTTAACTCACAAGTTATCAGGCTACAAATAGATGTTGTGGTTTTGGATTTTACAAACAACAGAATGAAGAAAATAATTGGACTACTAGTAATCAACACATGAACTAAAAGCTCTTGTAAAGTTCCACATTTCAAATTTCTTTTACTCTATGAAGTTTTTAAAGTTTTCTAAATATGAACAATATCTGTTAAACTCACAGAATTTTGTCCATATTTTTGGTTAGACTAGAAATAGCTTGTAATGATTTATCTGGACTCTATGGCATTGGAAGACAGCTTGGACACATTCTAGATCCCCTGTAGTTTATAAATAGCATGAAAGAAATGAGAGAAAACCTATTTATACTTTGAGGACTGAGGGTCTCCTGGTTACCATGGCTGTCCTCTCTGAGGAAACATTAACTCCAGCACTAAAAAGCATTTTGTTTCATTTCAATCTGTATAAAAATGTGTTCACTCTAACAAAAGAGTTTGAATCAAGGTAGTTCTAAGCAGGAAAGTCACTGCATAATTCTGGTTGAAATATTTGATAGTGGCAAGGCTCATTATATAAACTTCCCTTTCTATTAGTCTGTTGGCTTCATGCCTACTCTAATCTTACAATGAACATGAAAACATAAGTGTGGGACAAAATCCAAACTCAGTGTTTGTGAGTCAGTTCAGCAGAAAAGGTTTTCTACTCTTATTCTGAACATAGAGAGAAAGCCAAAAGAATGTCTAAGAGTTGGGGGAAGGCCAAATTCCAGGTATAATTGAATGGCTGATGGAAGTTGTGGTTGCAGACCAAAAATGTAAAATGAAAAATGCTTCCCATACTCTTTAAAGTTCTAACAACCCAAAATACTTTGATATCCTAAATTATGCCTTTTTTCTGGATCTTTAAACATATTAATCAAGTACAGTTTAATCTTATCTAGCTAATTACTTTGTCTCTAGATGTCTTTTGTTTTGTATTTGATACTAAAAGGATTACATTATATCTTGAAATGTTTTGTTTCAATATTATGCAGCAAAGAGATGAAAAATATCCAACCACTCTCATTTCTTCAGTCTTCCTATTAAAGCAACACACTGACTGCTCTTTAATCTCATCAAGACCTCTACTATACAGATTGTGCAGGTTTTGCACCATTTCCCTTGTGGGCTTGTCTCTCTCTCTCTAGGTAGAGCTTAAATGTCATGGTCTATCATTCAAATAATTTATTGCCAAAATCTTAAACATTTTTCTTATTGCTGGCTGTTTTGATAGCCACATGACAAAATCCCACTGAATTCAACTAACAACACCCAGTCTCAGCCTGCAACTAAGCTTCTCCTGGAGAAAAGATCTTACTCTTACTGACTTTGAATATATGCCCACAAAACTCAAAGAAGCAAACACCACTGCCCCAAAACCACGTTTATCACAGAGCTCCAAAAAATGACTGTTTCACACGTGATTATCACATGACTATCCTTGATCCTTTAGCCTTCTTTCAGCCAGCAAGCTTACCTCTCAACCTAAAATACAGAAATAACAGATTATTTATTATGCATCTTAGCTATTTGGAGCAACCAGCCTACCCATAGATGTATCCTCCTATTAACCTGCATGAATCATCCTTCTCCTACCCAGGTCCTGGCCAAGTGACCCACCTTCACTCAGGTCTCACCTCCTAACAGCAATTCAAGCATGAATTTATGAGTGGATTAATCCAATGGTAAGTGTAGTATACCCGTGGTCTAATCACCTTCAAGAAGCCCTACATCTGAATACAGGAGACTTTATGGAGACATTTTTTTTATCTAAACTATAACACTATCAATTTATAATGATGCCCAGAATTACTTCTCTCAGTCTGTTTCCAAAACTGAAGTTTTATATAGCAAATTCTCATTCAATATCTCTGTAAGATTTTCAAGTAGGTATCTCAAAACTGACATTATCAAACAGGATTACTGATTTGTTTTTCCACAAATTTGTTTCACCCTCAATTTCTTCTGCTAAAGGGTATGATAATGATTTCACTAGAGTGAAAAATCTAGTCATGGTCCTTGGAGCTACACATTTACTTCATAAAGTCCTACCAAATCTATCTTACAACCTATCCCAATCCATCCACTTCTCTCCATATCTACTGATGTATTGTTATCATCCTATAACCTGCTACATGAACCCTTACTTTTTCTTTTCCTTCTTTACAATCTCCTGTACAATTCTTCACATGGCATTCAGAGGTGACAAATCATGTCTCTCTCTTCCTTTAACATTTCTATGGGCTTCCTGTTGCTAAAGTAAATCCAAACTCTAAGCCACCTTACTGGAAACCTAGCCTCTGCCTACCTCTGTGACTCCTGGACTCACCCCCACTCACTGTGCCAGCCAATACTAGCCTTCCTGCAACATCTCAGCTTATTCCTAAGATATTTGCATTTATTCCCTCCACCTGTAAAGTGTTTTTCTTAACTTTTTTCATACTTCTTCTTCCAGATAATGTAATTTCATTAGAGCCTAATCAAAAGTAATTTCCTTCATTATGTTCATCTTTACTTGATATCTTTCTCCTCATCTTCTTCTTCCATTTCTTCTCCTTCAACTTCTCCCCTGCTTTTTCCTTCTTCCTCTTCTTCTTCCTCCACTTGCTCTGCTTATCTTTATCTTACTACATATTTTTACTTTTCTATTATGTCTTTTTACTATTACCAACAGAGTATAAGTTCCATCCATCCAGGAAACTTACCATTCTGTTCTCATCTCTGTCACTAACACCCAGGACAGTGCCTATGGCACAAACTCAATTCCAAAGAAATATTTAGTGTATCAATGATTGAATGTTTCAGATATGAACATATTTTGATTAAAATTGGTCAACTTGCTTAGATGTGAAATATTTCATTATAATTAGAAGGAAAATATTTCTTTCTCTTCTCATCAATGAGAAGGTTAATAATAATTGGTCAGGAAATATGACAGAAGCAGGCTTCAGTTTATGAGACTGCTTTAGGACACTCTTAAGTAGAGTTTCTGGAACCATAGTATGATCCATATTTATCTAGTAATTATTATTAAGAGAAATTATTTTGAGAGATTTTTACCTTTCTCTGGCCAGGTGAAATAACATGGACTGAACTCACTCTCCTTTCTGAATCAATAGAGAAAAGCAAAGTATATAAAGCAATATTTTTCAGACACAGATACAGAAAAGGAAAGAAGTGCGCTCTACAATAGCCTCTGGTGACAGCCTGGAGTAGAGAAGAGGAGTTCAGGTAAGCTCAGCGGTTTTCCTTAAGTTGAAAAGATAAACTTAGGAATAGGAGAAAAACACTATGGCTGAAGTTCACAGAGCAGAAGGAGTATTTTGAAGAGAGGAAGAGGAGGGAAAAAGGAGAGAGACAGACAGACAAGAAGAAACAGGGAGAGCACTGCTAAAGATTCCCTTCAAGTCTTCAGCTAAGTGCTGATCACTACATGTAAATGAGGAAACATCCTGAGTCTAGAAAATAAACATAAGAAGCAGAAGCACAATCCTGAAGCTCATACAGGGCTGGAAGCAATCTTTCTTTGCACCAGCCAGAAAGGAAAATCTTCACAATTCTTGCAACACTGAGTAAAGTATTTAGATCAATATGGGCAAATTAGCCCTAAACTAAAATGTGCTCTGGTCCTACCTAACAAAGCACAAATTTCAAATGATCAAATTTTAAGAAACTTATCTGTATTCCAGAATAAAGCTCAAAAAGCCCTTTAGAAATAAAAAAAGAATCCATCACTGACCAAAATGAAAATCACATTGTTTGACATTCAATCAAAAATAACCAGTCAAATAAAGAAACCATCACGAGGAAAATATAATACTGATAATGAACCATAATAAAGAGAATAATATCATTCAATAGAAACCAATAAAATGATATGGCAATGATAGACATGACTCATTTATAACAAAATGATGGAGTTGTAAAGCCATATCACATATGACCAAGAAAGCTGAGGAACACTGCAGCATGTTAAATAGAGACCTGGAATTTATTTTAAAGGATTCAAATTGAACTTTCAAAGATGAAATGTATAGCATTTGAAAGAAAAAAATACATGGAGATGGAGTTAATGGCAGATTGGACACAGAATAATTGATTTAAAGACTGAAACACTAAGGGAAACTAGTAAGAAAAACAAAGTGCCAGTGAGTGGTGGGACAACTTCAAGAGGCCAAATATATGTATTATTAGAATCGCTGTGGCACGGAGGTCAGACTAAGGGCAATCTGAAGAAATAATGAGCCGAAAGTGCCTAAATTCAATGAAAACTATAAACTCACACACCCAAGAAGTGAACCATACATCAAGAAATGACATAAAGAGATAAGAGTCTATAGTAATTCATGAATGAGAATGAAGTTTTCCTGTATGCAACTCTACTGGAAAAACAGATTTTCAATTGTGTGCAGTGGATGGAAAAGATAACATTACAACTGGGTACTCTCTCTACTCTGCTTCTAAGACACTTAGCACTGTTCTGAGCCTAAGCAATAAGGAGGCCATTTCCTTGAACTGTTTTCTGTTACCGCTTTATATTGCTTTCAACAGAGCAAAATCATTACATTAAAACATATGAGTACCCAAACAGTCTTGTTTTTGTCACCATCTTTTTCTGTTTTTGCCAATATTTGTAAAAAACAGTGTCTCATAAAGCCATTGTCTTTTTTCAAAAGCAATAGTCCATGTAATCTTCCTCTTCTCTAAGAGATTGTTGCCTCTGTGTTGTGCAGTACTTGGTTCTTTGTGTAATGATCAAGAAATAATCAACACTTGCCTGTGTCATGAAAGAGAAAATTCTCCATGGAAAGTTTATGTATGACCATGGATCATTGGGCTGTTTTCTTATGGTGACTCAGGAGACCCTCTTTTAGAACTCACATACCTGGATTTCAATCAAGTATGAATATGCTTGTAATAGACTAAGAAAGAAAGCAGTCATTCAGAAGGAATCAGATATGTCAATCAAATACGCATAAGAAGTGGAACGGGGGTTGAGGGAGAGACAGGAAGAGGCACTGAGTCATGGCTGAAGTTTAAGAGTGTGAAATTATGACCAAAGGAGAGGCTCAGATAATATCATGTAATACAAAGAGGTGACAGAGAAAAAAGGCTTACTGTGTGTTTCATGTTTGTATTGACACTTGTAGCCCTCATAATAGCCCCATAAGCTAGGTGTTATCATATGCTTTATTTTATAGACAAAGAAAATGTGTCCAAGAGGTTAAATACATCTCCCAAGGTCAGACAGCTAGCAACTTATGGCAACAGAATTCAAACCCTGGTGTATCTGGGATCAGAACCCAAACCTCTAGATATTAGGTTACACCACCTCACACCAGAAGCAGAGTCACAGGGATTTCAATGACAAACATGCTGGGATGATAGATTAAGCTAGATGGAGGGCTCTTGGGGTGAAGTGTTAGGATCATGTGCCTCTCCCACTGCACATGGTTTGTCCATACTCACAAACCATTACCTGACAGAGCAACACAAATACACTGATCCTGCCCCTGAGCGGCTTTTCCTAGAGAATCATATAGTTGTCAGGATGATGTAGGTCTTTCTTTTCAGTAGAGCTTTTTCACAAGCCAATGACACATTCTTAATTAATATGATAATGAAAATTATACTGCAGTAGCTACTTTTTATTAAGAACTTTTTATGTGCCAAGAACTATAATTTCCATGTACAAATTCTGCTTTATATTTAGTAAAAAAAATTTATAGATAAGTTTGAGGTACTTATATAAGTATATAC
Organism: Heterocephalus glaber; assembly: GCF_000247695.1. Next base: position 17,086,812 of record NW_004624757.1, on the reverse strand, counting down.
ATGTGCATATTTAATTGACATGGGTTGAGTTTTAGAATTCATTAAAAAACACTTTCTTATGTCCAGTGAGAAACTACTGCCAGAACAGATTATACAGTAAATTATGCAATATTATCATTTTCAGCATTAAACTATAGGTTTATAAACTTAAGAAAGATAATGCAGTTATACTCTTCTATAAGAAGTATAATTTATGAACTACAACTAGGGAAATTCATCTATGTAACGCAGCATACTACTGGATAGTAGAAATGTAAGGAATCAAGAAAAATGAAGAACAAATATATTTTAAGTTTAATGTATTTAAAGATATATGACTATAATTTCATAATAACATTTTCTTCTGTTAGTAAGTTGGTAGAAATGAATTTTTTAAAGATTAAATTTACAAAGGGTTCACATAAAATATTATACTTGCAAAAAAACAGACCCGAGGATCAATGGAACAGATTAGAAGATGCAGAAACAACTCCAAACACACTCAACCACCCTATTTTCAACAAAGGGGCCAAATATCTTCACTGGAAGATAAATAGCCTCTTTCATAAATGGTGTTGGAAAAACTGGCTTTCCACATGACAAAGACTAAATAAAACTAGACCCATGTCTCTCACCATGCACTAAACTAAAATCAAAATGTACTGAAGATATAATATTAAAACAGAAACTCTAAATCTACTGGAAGAGAGAATAGGTAGAACTATTGAAGACATAGGTATAGGCAAAGACTTTATGAGCAAAACCCCAGTCTCAGGGGAAATATTACAAAGAATCAACAACTGGAATCTCAGCTTATTAAAGACCTTTTCCACAGCATAAGAAATCATCAACAGAGTGAAGAGACAAATTATAGAGTGCAAAAAAAATTTTGCCAGCTGTTCCTCAAACAAAGGACTAATATCTAGAATATACAAAGAACTTAAAAAAATCAGACCTCCCAAATGTAAAGACTCAATCTAAAACTGGACATCTGAAATAAATAGACACTTCTCAGAGAAAGAAGTAGAAGTGGCAAATAAATATATGAAAAAATGTTCAATGCTGGGGATTTACCTCAGTGGTTCTGCCGCCTGCCCTGCAAGCACAAGGACCCAAGTTCAATCCCCAGTACCAAAAAAAAAAAGGTTCAACATCACTGTCCATTTGAGAGATGCAAATTAAAACAACACTAAGTGAGATTCCATCTCACTCGAGAAAAACAAATGGCTGTTACCAAGAAATCAGCAATAAATGCTGATGGTTGTGGGGGAAATGTAACCCTTCTCCACTGTTGGGAGTGTAGACTGGTGCAACCACTGTGGAAATCAGTGTGGAAATTTCTCAAAAAACTAAAACTAGAGGTTCAATTTGACCCAGCTATTCCCCTTCTTTATATCTTCCTGATCTGCAAAGATTGTTGCCTTGCTCTTTCAGGGTCTCAGAGACTTGCATGAAATACTTGTCACATTTTTTAATTTCTTTATTGTCAGGACTCAGGTAGTACAAATCCTTGCGTTTGTATTGGAACATTATAAAATATGTGTGCAATAAAAGACAAGAACAGTAGACCACTGCATCACACACACTAAATTATCCCCTGCTTCCACACCAGCCCAAGCCCTTAAACGTCTTGTGAATTTAATATCTCCTTCCATGTAGGTTCCTTTATAGGATCCTTTTCAGATTCACAGAATAGACTTCTTGGAGATCTATCCTTCCCAGGCACTGAATATATGCCTGTACATATTCTAGATTCTAAAATAAACCTAACCAAGCTGGAAACAAAAATAAGCCACTGAGTTACATTTAATCACAAAGCATCTTCCTAAAGCTGTTATTTTTTAACTAGTTCAAAGGATCAAGAAAATCACAAAATGGAAAGAAAAATATAAATGTTATAAATTGTTTTCACCAACTAAGGCTAAGAAAGATTAAATGTCAACATTGCCTTACGGCTTTTTCCATAATGCACTGATATAGCTAAAAAGATAAATATAACACATAATAAATTGAGATCTAATTGATGTTTCACAAATGAGGTAGCCTCTCTTGGGGACTATTAATAATTTTCCTATGATATACCACATTTATAAGTGCAGCTTTCTTTCAACTGAAACTTTTGCTTCATCAATACTGATAAGTGAAAGGACACATTTTTACTATGAAACCTGCAATATTTCCTAATTCTCAACTACTAATCCTTCTTTCTCCTGAAGATTCTGCTCTGGCCCCTGGATGTTCTTCCTGTGCTCCCTCACAGAAGTCACTGATCTCCAGATGATCTACATTTAATCTACATTTCTAGCTCTCTTGTGGTATACCTCATTTTATCCTATGACACGTCACTTTTCTGTCTTGTCATGACTCAACCTGGGGCAAAACAAACCTACCTTCCAGCATTAATAACCAAATATCCAAGTTCCTCTCACTCTCAGTAATTCTGTCTTTATCTCAGAATACCACATTAGGAGGAGTCTGGGTGAATATTCCTTTTTCACTGTATTTTTCTCTCTTCTCCAAGTAGTAGTTATATTTTGTGGGTTCTTCCTTAGATGTGTTTCTGTGTTTATACTCCTAGCTCATATTGTCATCACCCCAATCCTTACCCTCATAAATCTTACTGCTAAGTTCCACCTACTTTCTCCAAAACAGGTCCTCTAAAGTTATACCCTTGACTCTAACCCACCCGATACTCTACTGGCAAATTAGTCTTCTTAAAAGGTTATTTTCATCATACCATTGTAGGGAAAGGGAAAGACAGAAAAGCAAAATTATTGAACAACTAAACATGACTTTGCCAATTTTCATTTCTTAATGAATTTCTTTCAACTAATGTTGTTAGATATTAGGATTCCTGCTTTAGAGAAGATGGGAGGTAGGGTGGGAAAGGTTAACCACTTGCTCAAAATCATCCATGACTAATTATCATTGCAGCTAATATTTGAACTTGAGCTACCTCAATTCCATCTTACTGTACAAATAACTTCCAATGGTTCTTAATTACCTAGCATATTACCCATGGAATTTTTTATGTTTAGGGGTTCTACAGTGATTAGGAAACTGCAAAAACTGACAAGAATGAGATTTTTCCCCACCAGGTATTTACAGTCTGGGTGGAAACATAATATATGAAGACAATTAATTGCAGAAATTTTTATCTGTTTGTTCCTTGATGTATCTTCAGCTTCTAAAACATTTCATGTTAGGCTTTTTAAGGCTGCTTAATGATTTGCATAATCAAGATAGCTTAAAACAACAGAAATTTATTGTCTTACAGTTCTGGAGATTAGAAATTTGAAATGAAGTATTTGGCAGGATTGATTCCTTCTGGTGGCTTTGAGAAAGAAATGTTCCAGGCCTCTCTCTAACTCCTAGCATTTCTTAGCTTGTAGCTGCAACCATCCAATTTCTGTCCTCTACTCCTTTTAAACTCCACCTTCTTCTCTGTGTATCTCCATGTCTCTGTCTTTGTATATCTCAAATCTCCCTTTCTTTATAAGGGTACTTGTCATTGGATTTAGCACCATATTTCAATCCAGTGTGAATGAATTTTAATTGATTGCATCTTCAAAGAACCTATTTCCACATAAGGTCACATTCACAGCTCCAAGGTGAACACAAATTTGGAGGGAAGGGATATTGTATAACCAACTTCCTATAGCATCTATAATATAATAGTCATTCAATAAAATTTTTTGAACAGGAAGCATAAAATAGGAAGTTTTATAGTAGACATTGAGCTTTTAAAGTTCACACTGGCATTTCTAACTAGTGTTTAAGGAACTCCATCATTTTTTAACCCTATATATTCAAACTTTCATCTCACTATACTTCATCCCAAAACTTATCTAACAATTAGTCTAATTTCTTCTCTGACCCTCACACTGCAATGCTTTACTTTTTTCTTTCTTTTTTTTTGCAGTATGAGGATTGAATTCAGGACCTTGTGCTTGTAAAGCAGACGCGGTACCACTGAGCTAAATCCCTGGCCCATGCAATGCTTTACTCTTGTGTGCTCAAGTTTGTTTACTTATGGTGCCTCTTACTACTTCTTTCTCTCCAACTATTCATCTTGTATTTATCTTCCAATGTCAATTAAAATATCACATTTCATGAGCCTTTTCATGATTACTTCATGTACCCACTTTCAGTGACACTTCCTTTATCTAAAGTTTTTCTCACAATCCATTTTCCTCTGAATCACGTGGTGTTTCAGTTATCTGTGTAATAGACTACTACCAAATAATGGTTTACAAGAGAGGTTGTTTGTGGTGGTTCTGTAGATTGGCTGAGCATTTCCTCAGCTAGGATCACCTTGGCTCCTACGTGTGGTGCGTCCCTTTGAGTGTCAGCTGGGCAGGGCAACCAGAGACAAGCTCTCTTCAATCAGTCAGAAGGTGTTGAGATTGGCTAAGCCACCTCCATGTTCTCCTTGGGCCTCTCATCCTTTATGAGGCTCTATCAACTTCCTCCTGTGGAAGTCCCAGGGCAGAGCTCAAGTAGTTTTTGGTGGAAGCTACAATGCCTCTTCCTGGAGACCTCTGCTCCAGAACTCAACATCACATCCATCTCATTCCATTAGTCAACACAAGTCACAAGGACAGCTTAGACTCCAGGGTCAGGGAAATCAGATTCCTCTCTGTGAGATAAGCTGACAAGTCACAAACCTTTAAAATTATTTAACATGAGAAGAAATACGAGTTTCCTTTTCTTTCCCTCTCTCAGTTTTGAAAGAAATCTTGCATTATAGTTAACCTTAATTTTTATCTTACATTCATGCAACTCATGGATCTACCCTCTATTTTCAGAAGGAATAATTTCCTACTAATTTTGATTTATGAGTACATAATTTTATTTACTACTTATTCTATACACCATGGTCATTTAGAAAATATGAAAAATATATAAAAATGGAGAGTAAGATCCTATTTTTAGAGTTGATAATAATTTATGGGGTAAGCAAGATATTTATCAAATTAAAAGGCAATAAAAGACCATATCTAATGGATTTCTAAACTGAGCTGTATAAGGGTACTCTAAAAGTCAACACTAGTATAAACTTCTCATAGGAAAACTGCCATGCTTAAAATTACATATTTAATATTTGCAAGCATAATATATAATATTCCCAAGAGAGAAAAGCCTTTAAAATCAGATTTGTTGTGAATATTTGCTGACTTCACCACCAGCCTTGAGGCTGCATTCATGATCTAGCATCCACACAGGTCTATGTCTCTGTGCAATATCCAAGAAGGGGTTTCTAACTCTGGACTTCCCAGTAACAAAACAATTCATTGGAAACAATTGAAACCACAATGTGGATTGTCAATCATATATACACTTTATATTTCCAGTTAACTTATTATATACTGACTATATCATTATGTTTTCACTATTGTAGATATCAAACCACAAATTGTGTATTTCAGTATAAGGTCCTAGGAGATAGAGGATGTATTTAGAGAATGTATTTTATCCTCCCCCCAGGGTCTAGAGCTTTCAAAAATACTAAATAAACAAATAAAAACTAAAATTTGCTTCTGACATTAACTCTTCACTAAGGAATACATTCACACTCCTTGTCATATTCTGGCACAATATATTTTTCCTTCTTCTTGTGTTGATTAATTTCTATTGATCTTCAGCATGTGGTCCCCGCTACTCTTATCTCACACCATTTAGTGCTGTTATTGACTTCCTACATCAGGGCTCTCTTAATTCTTTGCAGAAAATTCTAAACCTTTGCTGAAGGACTTTTTTTTTTTTTTAACGACACAAGGAACACTGATCCCTACTGAAAAAACTTCACTAGGTTTTCACACAACACTTGGCTATCCTTGGAACTGAGATGGATGGACAATGCAACTGCCATGACCTAATAAAAGCATTCCTGAGGTAATGTTCCCATATCCCCCCCTCACATTAAAATCAAATGTGAGAGTCCCTGCTTTTCTTCTCTCAAGTGCATTCCTGTCTTGGAATTCACCCACTGCTCTCTTGCAGTGTATCAATAAACTCTATTTTTCTATATTCCTTAACTATCGGCAAATTCTTTTTAACCACTCTTTGCACCAGTGTCTCACACACTGCCTGCCATGACACCATTCTGTGAAGTAAAGGGTAAGAGAAGGGAAGAAAAGGGAAAGAAAAAGGAAATGCAAGGAGTGCAGAAGGGAAGGGATGGAAGAAGGGGAAAGAGAAGAACAGAGGAGAAGGGAGGAGAGGAAGAAAGTTCAGGGGAAGGGAGAGGAGTGGAAGGAAGGCAAAGAAGAGAAAGAAAAGATAGTGTGTAGGGTGAAGTAGGAAAGAGAAGGGACTTGAGTATTATGTATTTCTTACTTAGGACCACCACAGTCAAAAAATATTAAGCCACTATCTACTACACTACTAATATTACATCAATAACATATGGCCATAGAATGACTTCTTTTAACATTTGTATGACCTCTTAACATTGTCTTCTTTAATTGGCAGGTATTGAGCTTGCATTTCGATTTCCCTGAACTTTGCTCATTTTGCAGCAATTGTATCTTTTGGGTAAGAATGAGCCAGAGTTCGGTCACTTTGAAAACGATCTCTCTAATTGCACAGGACACCTTGATCAAGAAACTCAGACTCTATATTTTTTAATAGATGGGTGATATTAACCCCAAATTGGTGACAGAGAAAACTGTTTCCAGCCTCTCCCTGCCCTTGGGTACAAAACCAGGCAAAGTCTACTTGCTGTCAATTGGACTGAGAACTCAGAATTCATAGTATCCTATAAAACTCAGAGTCCCTATTAATTAGATCAATTCATTATTATATGTCAAAATTCACTAAGCTTCTATTAGACTTTACTAAATTTCAAACATCCTTGATAGAACTAAACAAAAGATTGAGCACCTAACAGGAGAAAGTTATAAGTCCCAAATAAGTTGGATGTGACCAGCTCCTGTAATGAGATTCCCTAAAGATGTGAACGTAAAATCACCAGTGGGGCCCAGATCTAAGGCCATTAAGTACTGAGATGTTGAGGACTTTGACTCACAAACAAGTCTGAGGTTCTGAAGAGGACATTTGTTTCTGTTTGAGAGTTGCTGGTACTTCACATCCTAGTGTTGGAGACAGGCCTCCTCACTAACATAGCTCTGTGGAGCAATTTTTCTCTAGAAGCATTTTGAAAATGAAAACACAATCTCCTTTAACTGACAAAAGATTTTGTTAAATTCAACAAAAGCATTCGAATATAAGATTGATGTGACCTTGTATATAGGGAAATCATTCCCCAGCATTTGCCGACTTCTATGTCTATTCAGAATTCACTGCTTCTCAGTGCTGTCAGTTCTATTCACCAATTCAAAATAAATTTTCAAAGTACCTATTTATGAGCTGGAACAGGGACTCTGGATTTGCCATCATAGACCTTATTCTCTAGTAGGGGATTTTTATGGCTTATGTCTAGATGTCCCCCTGAAAGATTCACGTGGTCATAGGTGAGGTTTTTCAGAGGTGGCTGGATCTTGAGTGTATGATGCTGGAATTGATTCATGGTTCAGTGCTAGGTTCATGGGCACTAGGATTAAGGGTGTGAATGCTCCCTGCCCTAAGTAGTCTGAATAATATAAAAGGGGCAGAAAGACACTGTTAGGGTCCCTTGTTGCTTTTGCTGTCTTCTTGCCTCCATAAACTGTTCTCCTCTTCTATGCCTGTCTGCCATCCACCCTGCACTGGAGCCAGCTGATTATCAACTGAAACCTCTACAAACTGTGACCTAAATAAACCTTTTCACCATCAACTCTGAGTGTTGGGTATTTTGTTTCAGCAACAAGAGAAACGTAACTAAGACAGGAATATAAATATTAAACTAGGAAGAGAAAGGAAAAAAATTAGAAATGATAGAAGGAATGGAAACAAAGCTTTTGTAAATAGGAGGAGAAAAGGGGTTGAAGGGAAGGAAAGGGAATGGAAAAAAATAAAAACTCAAGATATCATGTACAGGTACAAATTCCCTGTGATGAATGCGATCATTATGTATACCAAAAATATATCAATAAACTTAATTAAAAATAATAAACTAGTAAACTACTAGGATATATAACTATAGTAATACAGCAAGGTGGAAGGCCATGGTGCTATAAAAATAATAACAGGAGAAGAGTGTTACTGCGAACTAAGTCACTATGGATTGCAATTAAGCTGAGATCTGATGGAAAAGAAGACACCATCTGTAGGAAAGAGAAAGGGAGCCTTTTGGCTGGGGGCTCCACTATATGGAAGAGGTCAACAGGCTGAAGAAACTGAAGAAGACAGGCAGCAATGGCTAGAATGGGGACAGCAATGAGGGGGAGGGGGAGGAGGAAAGGAAGCTGGAGAGATAGATAAGAGGTGGCCACACAAGGCCTTGCAGACCATGATAAGAATTTTGGATTTTAGGCTAAATGAAAGGGAAGCCATTAAAAGACTTTTAGCAAGTCTTTAAATTTAATTGATTTGATTTAAATTTGTAAAAGAGCACTCTACATATAATGCAATAAATGGGTTGGAGAAAGAGGCAAATGGCCAAGAAAGATGCAAGGAGTCCTCTGTGGTGGTTTCACTGTCTAGCCTAAGAGATGGCAAGGACTTGGACTAGGGCTGTAGGTGATGAGTGCAGAGATGATTTTGAAGTTAGACTGATCAGTTTTTGTGATGGCTTATATTTAGAAAAAGAAGATGGAGGGTTGGAGAATGATTCCAATGGCTCTGATTTAAATATATAGGTGGGTTACTGAGATAGACTCAAGAGTTCAATTTGGGACAGGCTAATTTGGGATGCCTGAGCCACATGAAACAGATATGAAAAGTAGGTGGTTGGAGAGCAGACACTCTTAAAAGGATTTCTACTGTGCTGTGCTTTGTCTCTACTGCTTTACATAGTTACTTTGAGTTCCAGCCACTCCCAGATTGGGGGATGTGGTCACCAAAAGGAAATACCATATTTTACTTTGAAAAGTTATATACACTCTGAAAAAAAAGTTACATGCACTCTGTTGTACTTGACTTGACATCTACAAGATAAATCACTGCCAAGTCAAAATTTTAACCAGATCATGAACAGCATCTATTGCCTACCACATCTGCTTCCTGCCTTACTGCAGCAGAAAAAGTACCACATGTGAAACAATAGACTACATCACAGGAAGAAAGGCTGCTGATATTGGGCAGTCCAATGGTGAGATATCTCAGATGGAAAACTATCTTTAAAAAAGTCAAAGAACACTAAAATGTAACGTATGGGCTCACTTCCTGTTTCCAGAGGGATCTCAGATAGCAGTGAGATGAAAGCAGGAGTCCAAGATGATGTGATTGATAAGGGGTCATGGAAAACAAGTACAGTGCCACCCTGGTGAACTTCAGAACTCCCAAGTAAGCCAAACCCCTCTGACTTATTTTAATATCTAGGGACATCTGTACTGAACTCCCCAAAGCACAAAGCATCTCTTTTTCAGTGGGATAATAAGCATTTGAATAAATGATTTTCAAAGGCCACTTGATGGTTTCAAGTTTGTATTTGACTTATTACTTAGTAGAAAGTCAGTATGTGTTACTTAATTCTTACCATGAGCCTACATATGCCATTTTACAAGTAAAGAAACTGAGACAGTGGTTCATGTCTATAAAACTAGCACTCTGGGAGACTGAGGCAGGAGGATCATAAGTTCAAGGCAAGCCTGGGCACCTTTGCTACACTTTGTTTCAAAATAAACAATAAAAGACCCTGGAGATGTAGCTCAGAGGTAGAACATGCGCCTAGCATATAGGATGCCCTGGGTTCAATCTGCAGTACCAAGGAGCTGGGAGAAATTGAGGCTTGTAGAGCTTGAGAAATGTGTCCAAAATTATGCATGTATTGAAACTATTGAATGGTGGAGGTAGAATTTAATCTAGTTCAATCTGATTTTCATACCACAATGTTACCAATGAAAATGTGTCTGAAGTTGAGCCAAGTAGAAACTTAAAAACTAAGAAGATAAGTAACCAATGAATTTCTTGTTGTAGTCACTTATACAACTTTGTTTTAATATTAGTAATCCTTATCTTCTACTCACTAGAAATATATCATAAATATAATTTAAAATATCATCCCCACCACCCAGAAGAAAGCTCCCCCACAGCCATCACACACTCCTAGGGCAGAGAAGCTGAGCTGGTCCCAGCACCTGGAAGGAAGCTCCCCCACTGCCATCCCAAGCTCCTAGGGCAGAGAAGGTGAGCCACGAAGGTGCCAGAAGCAGCACCACCACCCACCCCACCCCATCCCCGTGGAAATGAGAAGACACATAAACAAGCCTCAAAAACAGACTTCTCATCACCTACAGCAGCCCCAAAGGGAAACGAGATGGAACAATCTGATACTCAACCACCTGGACTGTCTGACCTGGCAACAAAAGAGGATCAGGGAAATATGAAATCAGAAATAATTACTCAGATAACAGCAAAGATTGTGCTCATGGTGCAAGGCATTATTAATAAATCTAGAGAGGACATAGATAAAAAAAATAGAGGATCTGAGGAACATGATGGAATCCCAACAGAGGAAACAAATGGAATCCATAAAACAGATGCAA
>NW_004624757.1:17043480-17068540 GCF_000247695.1 Heterocephalus glaber | reverse complement strand
CTCTGTATTCTGTTTGCCAGTATCTTGTTGAGGATTTTTGCATCTATGTTCATTAGGGAGATTGGCCTGTAGTTCTCTTTTTGGGTTGGGTCTTCCCCTGGTTTTGGAATCAAAGTAACACTTGCTTGCAGAAATGAATTTGGAAGCCTCGCTTCCCTTTCAATTTCCTTGATGAGTTTAAAGAGTAATGGCAATAGTTCTTCTTTAAATGTCTTGTAGAATTCAGCAGTGAATCCATCAGGCCCTTGGCTTTTCTTTGTTGGTAAATTTTTTATTACATTTTCAATTTCACTCATTTTAATTGGAGTGATTAGAATTTCTACATCTTCTTCATTTAACTTTGGCAATTCGTAAGTATCTAGGAATCTGTCCATTTCTTCTGTGTTTTCCATTTTATTAGAGTACAGGTTCTCAAAGTAGGTATTGATGATCTTCTGGATTTCTACTGGGTCTGTTGTGACTTCACCTTTTTCGTTCTTACTTGCATGGATTTAAGCCTTTTCTTTCCTTTTTTTGATAAGGTTGGCTAAAAGTTAATCGATTTTATTTATTCTTTTGAAAAAACAACTCTTTGATTCATTAATTTTCCATATCGTTCTCTTAGTCTCCATTGCATTGTTTTCTACTCTGATCCTTATAATTTCCTCTGCTGTATGAGCTTTGAGTGTGATGTGCTCTTCTTTATCTAGGAGCTTGAGGATCTGCATTAGGTTATTTATCAGAGTTCTCTATATTTTCCTAATATGGACATTCACTGCTATGAATTTCCCACATAGAACTGCTTTCATTGTGTCCCATGGATTCCTGTATGATGTACTGGCATTATCATTTACTTGTAGAAACTGTCTCATTTCTTCTTTAAGTTCCTCTGTGACCCATTGGTTTTTCAGGAGGGTGTTATTCAATTTCCATGTGTTTGTGGGAGTTTTGCATTTTTTTATATTATTGATCTCCAATTTTATTCCACTATGGTCTGATAATATACAGGAGGTAACTTCAATTCTTTTACATTTACTTAGACATGTCCTATGAGCTAGTATGTGGTCTATTTTGGTGAGTGACCCGTATGCAGCTGAAAAGACTCTGTATTCTGATTTTATGGGGCGGAACACTCTGTAAACATCTATTAAATCCATTTGTTCAATAGCTTGGTTAAGTTCTTGAATTTCGTTGTCAATCTTTTAGTCTAGATGATCTATCTATTTGTGATAGTGAGGTATTGAGGTCCCCCACTACAATTGTATTAGTGCTTATTTGGTTTTCATGTCCATTAATAATTGTTTTGTATAGTTGGGGGCATTCATATTTGATGCATATACATTTAGGATTGTCATCTCTTCCTCTTGTACTGTTCCCTTTACAAGGGTATAGTGACCATCTCTGTCTCTTAATTAGTTTTGGTTTGAAACCTACTTTGTCTGCAAATAAGATTGCTATGCCTGCTTTTTTCTGGGTTCCTGTTGCATGGAGAACTGTTTTCCATCCTTTTACTTTCAGTCTATGAATTTCCTTTTGAGTTAGGTGTATTTTGTGTGTACAGCATATTGCTGGATTTTGCATCTTAATCCATTCTGTCAGTCTATTTCTTTTGATTGGTGAATTGGGGCCATTAACATTGATAGTTATAATTGGTAGATATTGACTCATCCTTGTCATGATGTTTTACTGTTGTTGGCTCTTTTATTTCTTATTTCTTTTTCCCCCTTTCCCTTTAGTTTCTAGCCTTGCTTGGTGGCTTACCTCTGATGGGCCCCATGGCATTGTGACCTTCATTGTCTTTTTCTAGGATATTGTTTAGAATTGTCTGGAGTGCTGGTTTAGTGTTCATGAAATTCCTCAGGTGATCTTTGTCATGGAAGTGTCTAATTTCCCCATCAATTTTGAAAGATAATTTTGCAGGATGTAACAGTCTGGTTTAGAAATTATTTTCTTTTAGGGCATGAAATATTTCACTCCAGGCTCTCCTTGACTTGAGGGTTTGTGTTGAGAAGTCTGCCATGATTCTGATGGGCTTTCCTTTATAGGTGATTTGTTTCTTTTCTCTCACTGCTTGTAGGATTTTGTTCTTCTTTTGGGTTTCTGGGATCTTGACTATTATATGTCTAGGTGTAGATTTTTTTTGATCATGGCTAGTTGGAGTTCTATATGCCTCACTTATCTGTATGTCCAATTCTCCACTTCTGTCTGGGGCGTTTTCTTCTATTACTTCTGAGAACAGTTTTTTCATGTCGATTGTACTTTCTCCTGTTTTTTTGTGGACTTCTATCAGTCTTATGTTATTCTTCTTTGCAGCATCTTGCAACTGCTGGATTGATTTTTCATTGTCCCTTACTATTTTTAAGAAATCTCTGTTTTCATGGTCCTTAACCACAATACTGTCTTCTATATCTGATATTCTATCTTCAGAGTTCCTTAATCTTCTCTGCATGCTTTCAATGGAGTTTTTAATCTCCTGAATATCTGTTTGAATCCATTTCATGGTTTCCCATTTCTTTCTTATGCTGGGCATTCATGGCTCCAGCATATTTCTGAGGTCATCTATTTTTTTTATGTTTCTGTTCTAGAGACTCTAATCATGTCTTTCACTCTGCTCACCATCTCTGTAGTTATCTGGGAGATTATTTCTGTTTTGAATTTTTCTAGAGCCTCATTCATCTTTTTTGTTACTTCCTGCGCTATCAGTTCAGGGTGTCCAGGTGATTGACTAGCAGACTTTTCCATCTCATTTCCCCCAGAACTTGCCTTTTGTGGGGTGGAAGTCTGAGTTTGTGCCTTATTTAAATGTCTTCTCATTTTTGTTTTTGGTACTGTCCTTGGTTTAGTTCCTGGGTTGATACTTTGAAGCTGATTATTGTAAGTATCTTTGTTGATGTATTTTGAACCCTTATGGAATGATTGCTTCTCAGAGGTGTCTTCAAGATATAGCTGGTCTTTAGGTTTTGAGTCTCTAATGGCTCTGAGGCTATCTCATTTTCATTATACCAGGAAGGACAACTGATTAGATCACTCACACCACCTTAGCCCAAATGATACAATCAGCAACACCATTGCATCAAGTACCTCTTGGAAAATGACAGTTTGTGGTAGTTATTAATCTATCACCTTTAACTGTGTGAATTAGATCAAAATCAAGGACCAACCCAACATATGTTTATAGTGAATAAACTCTTCAATATAACAACTTTACCCTTCAGAATGGGGAGTTAGAAGGAGTTGAGGAGGGAGGGATAGGTAGGTAGAAGGAAAGGGGAAGATTAGCAATAAGGCCTGAGGACACAGGTGGGAGAAGGAAAAAGATAAAAAGAAAAATAAAGAAGAAATACAAATTAGGGCCAGAACAGGAACACAAAGGGAGATGAAGAACAATGTGGGACAGCAAGGGAACAAGGCAGAGAGAGAGAAAGAAAAAAGAAAAGAAAGAAAAAAGGGAAAAATAAAAATTGTAAAAGAGTAGAAAAAAAAGAAAAATATTTGAAACAAGAGTAAAAAAAATAGTGGTAATTTTGAAAATAACAAATAAAAGATAAAAGTGAAGGGACTCCTTCAGGGTATGTCTCTGCTCTATCAATAGACAACGTGGGCAGCAGTGTGTAGTTATAAGTCAATGAGCCTCAGTAAGCCAGTCACAGACCCGTGAGATTCAGGAAGATTTCTGGCTGCAAGTCCCAAGCTGAGCTCCTTGTCCTCTTTCAGGGTTGAACTGTGAAAGGTTCTATTGCAGTTTCCAGCTGCCTTTCCCCTGAAGATAGTCCAGGTTCCAATGGGAGGTGATGATCCCTCCAACTTACCAAGTACCGCGGTCTGGTGCGCCTTTATTGCAGAGATTCTCTTTACTTCTCCAGTGTGCTTCAGTTTTCAACAGGGAGCCTGAGAGAGGCCCTCTCTCTGTTGTTCACTTCTGTAGCTCAGGACAATGGCCTTTATGTCCCCCTGTGCCTCTGTAGTGTGGAACCAGGTAGCTGCACAGCCAAGAGGCCAGAGGCTGGAGGCGGGGGTTGGCTCTGTTGTTGCAGGTGCCCATGCAGTTCCACGGGCAGCTGATGGGTGTGCCCAGGGGGTCCTCACTGGCCCCTGGTTGCAAGTGGGTGTGGCCCCCAAAACTTTTTAATAAGAGAGATCCTGGTTGTTGATTTTTTTGTAATATTTCCCATACAATTAGGGTTTTGTTCATAAAGTCTTTGACTACACCTGTGTCTTCAAGAGTTTCTGTTTCAATATTTAGATCTTTGATCTATTTCAGTTTTAGTTTAGTGCATGGTGAGAGATGTGAGTGTAGTTTTAATCTTTGGCATGTGGAAAGACAATTTTTTGAGCACCATTTAATAAAGAGGCTATCTTTCATCTAGTGAAGATATTTGGCCCCTTTGTCAAAGATAAGGTGGCTAAGTGTGTTTGGGATTGTTTCTGAAACTTCTAATCTGTTTCAGTGATCCTCAGGTCTGGTTTTTTTGTTTTTTTCTTTTTGCCAGTACCATGATGTTTTTATCACAGTATCTCTGTAATATAATTTCAAGTCAGGGATTATGATTCCCCCACCTTGAAATTATTGCCCAGAATTGCTTTTGCTATTTTAGATCTTTTAGGATTGTTTTCTGTAATCCTGTGAGGTATTGTGTTGACATTTGATTGGAATTTCATAATATTTGTATAATAATTTTGGAAGTGTGGCCATTTTCATCATATTGATTCTTCCTACCCAAGAACAAGGGATATCTTTCCATTTTCTGATGTCCTCTTTGATCTCCTTTTTCAGAGAACTGTAGCTTTCAATGGAAAGTTTTTTTACATCCTTTGTTGGATTGATTCCTAAGTATTTCATTTTTTCGATGTTATGGTGAAAGGTGTGGTTCTTAATTTCTCTCTCAGTGAATTTGTTATCTGTGTACTAAGGGAAAAAAAGACTCCAATCCATGCAATTAATAATGAAAAGGACAAAATCACAACCAATCCTTCAGAAATCCAGAAGATCATCAATACCTACTTCAAGAATCTTTATTCTAATAAGATGGAAAACACAGAAAAAAATGGAAAGAGTCCTAGATACATATGAATTACCAAAGCTGAATCAAGAAGATACAAAAATTCTAAATAACCCAATATCAACCAAGGAAATTGAAGATGTAACTAAAAACCTACTATCAAAGAAAAACACAGGTCCTAATAAATTCTTTGCTGAATTCTATGAGAAATTTAGAGAACATCTAATGCCACTACTCCTCAAACTCTTTAATAAAATTGAAAGGGAAGGAATACTCTCACATTCTGGGAAACAAGTATTACCCTGATACCAAAACCAGATAAGAATCCAACCAAAAATGATTTCAGGCCACTCTCTCTAATGAACATAGATGCAAAAATTCTCAGTAAGATACTGGCAAGCAGAATGCAGCAAATTATCAAAAAAATCATATATCATGACCAAGTAGGATTCACCTCAGGGATACAAGGATGGTCTAACATATGAAAATCAATAAATGTAATAAATCATATTAACAGAATCATCAAAAACCACATGATCATCTTAATAGATGCAGAGAAAGCATTAGACAAAGTCCAATACAAATTGATAATAAAAACTCTATGGAAAATTGGAATAGATGGTCTTTATCTCAATCTGAAAAAAGTCATCTATGACAAACCAACAGCCAGCATCATACTAAAAGGACAAAAACTGAAAGCTTTCACTATGAAATCAGAAACAGGACAAAGATGTCTACTATCACCACTCATGTTCAATATAATTCTAGAAACATTGGCCAGATGAATTAGACATGAGAAAAAATAAAAAATAAGTAAATATAGGAAAGGAAGAAGTTAAATTATTATTATTTGTGAATAACATGATACTCTACATAGAAGACCCCTAATACTCCACCAAAAGACTTCTAGATTCAGTAACCAAATTCAGCAGCATACCTGGATAAAAAATTAACACTAATCAATCAAGACTCTCAAATTTAAAAGAATGACAAAAGAGGAAAATGTGGTAACTCAAAAAATTACATGTGGTAGTAATTGACATATAAAATATAATCACTCTCACTAGTAATTAAATTTACATAACCCAGAAAAATCTTAATGTCCTTTTCTGATACTTTTGGCAATGAAAAATTTGTTAAGTATTCTCAAAACTGTTCTTAAAAATGGATGATGCAGTACTGGAGACTGAACCCAAGGCTTTTGCACTGATCTACATCCCAGCCTCCTTTATTTTCTTTTCAAAACAATCTCTTGCTAAGTTTCTCAGATTGAGCACAAACTTGTGCTACTCCTGCCTCAACCTCTCAGAGTGATGGTTAAAAGTGGATTTTGTACCAATCATTTTTTTAGTTAATTTTATTGGTACATTTTAGATATACAATATAAAGACCTTCATCACTGGAAATTTATACCTTTACATAATATATCTAGGTTCTTATTTTTTCCTCATTCCCCTGCCCTCCCTTCAACCTCTCTACCTCTCCCTATTTACAAAGACTTTGTTTCCATTTTTTCCTTTTCTCATATTTTTTCCATTCCCTTCTTTCCTTTCCCCAACTCCTCCAATTTTCCCTTCCCCTTTAGACCTTTTCTTCCTATTTCACATTATCTATTAAAACTTTTGATCCTTATTTTTACTTGCG
Source organism: Heterocephalus glaber (assembly GCF_000247695.1). The sequence goes on along the minus strand of NW_004624757.1, from coordinate 17,061,917 downwards.
GTTTCTCACACCAGCGAAACTATTTGATATTTACACATCTGTCCTGTTGCAATCATTTTTAATTTGGTCTTGTTCATCAACAAGATTTAACAATTTTACTTTTAAAAATCCCATCTAATGAAAAGTGTGAAACATAACTCAATATTTAGACATCAAGATGTCCATTATTAGGCTGTCATAGTAAAAAAGAATAAAGGCAAATATTACCATCCAAAATAAAGAAATAATCATCCATGTCTATAATATAGAGCTTTCAATATAATAGTCATAAGAAATTTAAATAACATGGAAATGCTTTAATATAACCTAATGTTAACAAAAACAGCAGGACATAAGGTTATCTATCTGGATATCTTATATTTAGATTCTGGTATATCTAGACACATATCTTTAAATGACATGTATATATGAATATATGTGTTTCACCAGTAATTATTAATCTTAACTACAGAAAAATACATACCAGAATGTTACATGGTGTAGGAGCACAACTAGAATTTCTTGTCTCCATATTTTTATGCTTTTCTCTACTCTCAAATTCTTTTAAAATAAGAATATACTCATTCCATAATCAAAAATTTTAAATTTCTACTTATTTATTTCATATGGTCCTTGGATATTTTTAATACAATAATATTGGAAAGAACTTTGAAGATTATAAGCTAGAGGTTGCAAACTAGTGGACCACATATTTGTTTTCATTTGGTTCATGGTTTATTTTTGCAAGTTGATTTTGTTGCTCATATTGAAATGTAGGGAAATTGTATATAAAAATCTATATAATCCAGCCTTCTTAGGAAAGTCAAATCTTATCATGCTGGAGCCAAATTCCCACAGTGCCATCCTGGCTGGAGCTGAGTAGCAGCTGGTCCTTCTTGACGGGGCATGAACTTGCCTGGCAGCCTGCTTCTCTCATTCACACTGACCTTCTCTGATCCTCACAGCACTTGACTTTGCTAGGACTCCTTCGGAAATGTAATTGTGTTCATGCCACCCTAGTGCATGCTACTTCCTGCACAAAGATGCTGGTGTCCAGCTGCCATGCAGCCAGGGGCGGAGCACACTGAAGCTGGAAGGGCTTGGTGGAGTAGCAGGTGCACTTTCCACATCTCCAGACTGTCAAGCTGCTCCACCGTCTGTCTCCTCCCAATCAGTGTTTGTCACACATGATCAACACAGCTAGCCCCAAGCTGTGCAGAGACACTGCCATTATGACTGGATTCTGTCACTCAGTGCTTCTGTTTCTCAACGTTTTTCGTTTCTTATTTCAGATGCTTCCAATTTCTTCTGACATGTTTTTCAATTTTTACATAGACTTGTTTTTAATACTTATCCCCAGCCCATGAAGACACTTTTACATTCTTTATATTAAGCTGTCCAATTAGAGTTCATTCATTTCACTCACTCATTCAGCAAATGTATATTGTTAAGAATTTGTAGTGAAAACACACCCTACCTCCCCTATGTCTGAGTTGCATCTTCATGAAGAAAGACAGACAACTAAGAAATAAACAAATAAGATAATTCTGGAGAGTGATACACGCTATGAACTGGAAGGAGCATTGCAGGATGGGAGAAGGAAGAGCCATCATGAAGGATGGGAAGTGGGAAGGTACTTGGCAAAGCAGAGGGGCAGAAAGAGGTCACAGAGGCTGGATTACCAAGAAAGAGGAAGAGAGAAGCGAGACAGGACAGGCAGGGGGCGAGGCAATGCCAGTTCCAGCCTTGTGGATGCTGTAGTGAATTTAGATTTCCTTCTAACTCCAGTGGGAAGTCTTTGAAGGTTTGTAGGGAGACATCTAGGAAGCTGTTGCAATATGAAAGGATGGTGATTAAACTATGCTGGTATAAATGAGATTCTTAAAGTTATATAGATTTTTCTCAGGTGCAGTCATTTTTTTCCTTAGGTCCTCTAATGCTGTTTACTTTAAACTACGGAGATTTTGCCACAGACATATAGATAGGTATAATTAGCCTAGAAGTCAGGAATTTATTGGAGGCTAGATTTTGGATAGTTCATGTTTCACTGTGTTTAAGGGAATAGATTACTGTATTTCTCTGATTCGCATATGCTATTTATTGAAGGTGTACCATTATATTATGTACTGCTTGAGGACCAAACTATAATACAAAGCTTCCTCATCATGGGGAAGTTTTTCACACTTACAGAAAAGGTCCCTCAATTATTTAGACATGGATATTTTTATACTTCTCTTTTCACTTTTCTCTATATACAATAAATTTTATCATAAAGCTAAAACAGGCTTAATATTTTCAAGACATTTTATGCAGAATTTAAAGTCATTATCTGTGATATCAATAATGCACATGAGTAATTCACTTGGCCTTAAAAATATGTACAGCTGTTTCCACATGTTGCATTTGAAGGCCATGACAACCCAACTTACTTGCCCTCTTGAGAACAATGGTCAATGACACTATCATTTGTAAACACAACTTGATTTTTAGAGGTGTTAAAGTATAAGTGAAATGTGCATCTTATAATTGGTGACAATATAATGTTAGTAGAAAAATGTCTTCATAAACAAAAAATGTAAGTTTGAATCTCTTGATTTATTGCTGATCTACTCCACAATTTATCATCAGAAAATATGTATCTATCACAAATCAAAATACGTTTCTCTCTCTCTCTTTCTGTCTCTCTTTCTCTTTCTGTGTCTCTCCTCTCTCTCTCTCTCAGAGAGATATACATAGTTACATCATTATACACACATACTTATACATATATTCCCTCATAATTTAAAGGCTTCTAAAAATATGAAGATGGATGGAAAAATTAATTTTTCTTCTTCACTTAGTTCAATAGCTCATTTGTATTTTACTTTGCTATTTTCTTACTTCTGGTTCCTGGGGTAGTTTGCTCTCTGAGAGTAGGAGAATTATGCTTTAAAAAATGTTTTTCAGAGATAAATAATATTATAGCTGGAGATAATGGTGATGTGTCCTGTAATCCCAGGACTCTGGGAAGCTGAGACTGGAAGATTACAATTCCCAAGCCAGACTGAGCAACTTAGCCACTTAGCAAGACTGTCTCAAAAAGTACAAAAAAGGGCTGGGGATAAGGCTCTGTGTGAAGGCCCTGGGTTCAATCCCCACTCCGAAAAGGAAGGAAAGAAGGAAAGAACATTATTACCGAGTGCTAAAGCAAAGCTTCTGTTTCTTTGTTGTTTTGAGGGAGCTTTCTCCAAAAATAATAGACATAATTAGGGGAAACTTTTTCCTGTGAGTAAAACAGAAGTTAGGTGGAATAAAGACAGCTCTATACAAAATCAATAAGAAGCTTTTCAGAACCGGACTCAGTGCATCTGGGCAAATTAGTGTGTGCTGAAGTTTGGATCTGAATGTCTTCCGAAAGCCCATGTGTTAAAGGATTCTCCAACACCCCGTGGTGTTCTGGAAGATGGTAAAAACTTTAACTGGTGGGGCTTAGTGGGAAGAAATTAGGTCCCTGGGAGTTTGTCCTTGAAGGAAATATTGGAACACTAGTCCCTTCTCTCTTTTGCTTCCTGGCCACCATGAGGTGAGCAGCCTGCTCTGCCTCACAGCCCCACTGAGACATACTGGTTACCACAGTACCAAAGCAATAAGGCAGAGCAATCAGGGACTAAACCTTGAGCTTCCTCTTACATTGATTGCCTCTGGTACTTTTTCACAGTGATAGAAAGAGAATTAGCACAGTGTGTGTTACGGATTAAATTGCATTTCCCAAAAGATGTGTCCAAATCCTAACCTCCCATACCTGTGATTGTGAGTTTATTTGGAAATAGGATCTCTGCAAATGCAATCAAGTTAAAATGAGGTCACACTGGAGTAGAGTGGGTCCTAAACCAATGACTAGTGTCCAAAGAGGGAAATTTGGACACAGAAACAGGAATGCCAGGTGATGACAGAGGCAGAGAAATGAGTGATTAATCTATAAATCAAGTAATGCCTCCAATCCTCGATCCCTCTTCAGTTCAGTGTCTGGACAAGTAAAATACTGTTAACCCATGATACAAGGGAGTTTGGAGAATGTTGAATAATTCTGCTCAAGTTCATGCTGCCCCTGGAGTCCTCATTAATTTAACAAGGGACTTTTAGAAGGACACACAAAATAGATCACATTTTGCAGGACGTTCTAAGGAAAGGCAGAATGATGCCATGGGATGGTACATGGAAGAGGAAACTCTCTTGGGAAATAAGATATTTGGTCTGTTAACTATCTTCAAAAGTGAGAAGTCCATATGTAGAAATTACAATTGTTCCATGTTATTTTTATTTTTTTCCTATATCCTTAGAGGGAAAAAGGGTGTTAATGAGTAGAATTTATAAGGAAATAGAACTTGGAAGAATTTTCAAGCAGTTAAATGTAGAGTGAGTGAAGTTTGTATCAGTAACAGTATTTTCATTAAGGCTAAATAATCTTTTGTCCAGGGTGAACTGATAAAATTTAAGTATCCAGTGATAGATAGTGGTAATGGTTGGATTAAAGAGTTTCAGAAGACCCTTCCAATCTTAGAAATTTATGCTTTTATGAAGCTGGATAAACAGTTGAACCTTTATATTTACAGGCTCTGCATGCACAGGTTCAACCAACCACAGACCAAAAGTATTCATAAAAGCTCAACTGTCTCTGTACTTAACATGTACAGAAATCTTCTGTCATTATTCTCTAAATAATACAGTATAGCAACTATTTATATGATACTAACATTGCTTTAGGTATTGTACATAACTGAAATGACTTAAAATATATGGGAGGATGTAGACGGTTTATAGGAAAACACTCCACCATTTTGTACAAGGACCTGAGCATGCTCAGATTTTGGAATCTGCAAGGGGTCTTGGAACCATTTCCATGAGGACACTAAGAGACAACCGTAGATGTAAATTTTCTAAAGTAGAATTGGGTTATTCTATTTAAAAGTACAAACGGAACCTAAGTGCTTTTTTAAAAAAGCTTTTATCACATTTGCTTTCAAAACATTAGAGTTTAGTATTAGTCACTTTCATGTTTAGTAAATTTCTACTTCTATACTTATAAAAATTTGATTATTTGTCTCTACTAAGACAATTTTAATGGAGTTCTTTTGAACTATGCTGTTTTGTTGTCAAGCATATTGTGAGGTACTTACGAAGCACAAAGTACTTCAGATTTATTTTAGAGAGGACATGTTGGGGTCAGGAAGTAATCCATTTAATAAATGAACCTACACTGTAATTTAATGACTTACAAACATGGCTTAACAAGTACTGTATTAAGTGGGGCTGGGATTAGAATCTGTAGCTGCAGATCTTCTATGGAACACAACCCTTCTCCTGTGCTTAGAGAGGAGAAGGTTTGGTTTATTGACTTGCCAATTTCCAGGGCTTACCAAAGTGATTTAATCTCAGGAAAAAATGGCAGGAATTTTTAATTCATCAGTTTTAAGGAAGCACATCGGGGGGGATTGTGAAAGTAAACCTGTCACTTGGCAAAAAATAAAATAAAATCAAGATGTTCTGAGAAATGGAGACATTTAATCTAACACAAACCAGAATAACAAAATAAAAATGATCAATGTCTTATCTTAAAATGTAAAAAATAAAAAACGAAACAGTAAATTGTAAAAATATATTTAGGATGTAATCTTGTCTACATCCACATTTTATTACATGAAGTGCAGCTTATACAAACACACATGGCTTCCTGAAAGGAAAATTATAGAAATAGGTGCAGTGTTACTTGGAAATCTTTAAATTTAAGACTGGCTACAAACACAAATCATTGTCAGGCTCTGTTCCCTTCAGGTTTCTGTTCCCTTTTAATTGGGAAGAATATCAAATCCTCTTTACCAAGCTATATGTGCAATCAAAAATATAAATAATTGTATAGAACATGAGGTGCACAGTACCCTATTCATGGGGAGAGGGAAGAGGTGGTCAGCGAAGGAAGGTCATATAAATAATCTAACTAAAAAGCTATCGGCAAAGTTTGCACTCATCAGAAATTTGATTCATGAATAATATCCTGAAGATATTGTTCACTTCCTCCTGTTTACTAATTCTGTTTTATTAAATGCTATCAATAGAGAATCACTTTTCTAATAGAGGCAACCCCTCAATATTGTCTTTTATACCCACCGTGAAGCAATTATGATGTCACTCCTATCCAAGTCAGCTAAGCCACTGCATCCATTATCTAATTAGTACATTTTTAAAAAAAGTAAATCTTATAATTTCACCAGAATGATAGAAACAATGTTAAACCTCAGTGAAGTGTTCTCCCTCCCTAAGAGCAGTGGGCTGGAGCCGCAACCATCAGTTTCTCATAATAACCACAGTAGCCCCATGTCACAGGAACACAAGAGGTTATTTCATTGTCCTTATTTCCTAAGTGAATTCCTTAGCTACTTATGATTCTTATGGGGCCACACAGTAAATCTCTGGAGTTGAAGCAATAACTGATAAGACTGCTGATTCATATTTGTGTTTATTGCAAAAGCAATTATAATGATTTATGCTTAGGAAGAAAATATAATGAAGGGAGACTCTCCCAGTTCCCCATTTCCCCACAACCATAAATTTTAATTGCTTGTTATTATTTTGATTCAAAATCTAAAATAGCACATTAAAATATTCTCTGAGGCAAATGTCTGTTCTAAATACACAATTCAATAGCATAATTAGGTCAAGTTAATTACCTAACCATCAGCTCAGAAGCAGGACCTTTAGTTTCGAATAATAGATTCTTCTTATGTGTATACTAAGCTAACACAGTTGCTTAAATATTGTTTGTAAATCCAAAATGAATTTTTAAAATCTTCTTTGCTTAAGCCATTTATACTTGCATAGCAGCGAAAAATGTTTTTTCAAAATAGAATTCACTCTTTTAAAGAACATTACTGAGTGTCTGCTATTTCACAGAAATCATTCTCCTTACATTATTAAGGATAAAAATATAAACATCCTTAAAACCCAATCTAAATACAACAGATGTAAGAATTTACAGAATAGAGTATGTCTGTTGTACCAAAGGAACACTAACTTACAAATTAAATAGAAGAAAAAGGGTTAAATTTAGGCTGAAAATGAAACTGTTCAACCCACAGTCTCATTTTGAGCCTTGAATTTGAGGTGCTGTTAATGCACATCCTATTCCAGGAAGACTTAGTGCTCACTGGTGTAACACATTGGCATTAGAAGTTAGAAAGAAGAGAAAAGCAAAAACATAACATTAAAATTTGAAAGCTGAGAATATTTCTCAGCTTAGCTTAGAGAACAGAAAGATGACATCTGAAGAATTTCAGACCCCCCAGAAGAGCACTAACATAACTAAATTTTCAAAGGACTGGAAATTTTGGGACCTTTCCTTTAGAAGAGTTTATCTGCTCTTGAGAAAAAGTGGTTTTAATCATTCAATCATAAAAATATTTGTTGTTTAAAGTCCCATGGCAAATACAGCTAAATATATGACATGGCTTTTCAATGCAGAGAAATTATCTCATTGAGTTCTATCCGCAGCACGGAACACAATAGAAATGATGTATCACTTGGTTCTAAACTGTTGACTAAACATTTCTGGTTCAAGATGTTTAGCTTTATCTCTCTGCCTTCAAAAAAATTTACACCGAAATGACACCCAAACCAACTGTCAGGAATCCTATCAGCCCAAGAAATGTATCCTCAGCATGCTAGAAAAAAGGAGGCATTTCTGATGAGAATGAACTGAAGGAAAAACAAAACAGAGCTGCATCATCGAGCAAGCCTAAGTTCAAAGGCAATGGGGCATAGGAAGAGTGAGCTAAGGCTTTCCTTGTTGGAGAAGCCAGGGACAAGGAGCCACCCTTCCAGGTCACACTCCAAGTGACCTGCCCATTCAAACCAGTCCCCACCTCCTAACAGAATATTCAACAAAACTCATCAGCAGGTTAATCTACTGTTACATACAAAGCTTGACATGATCTAGTTATCTCCCAAAAGCCCCATATCTGAATATATGAGGCTTTTGGGAGACTTTTACCTAAATCATAACATGCACATACATACAAAGAGGGTGGTCTCTTATTGCCTGAATCATTATTTGCTTCCAGAACAACACAGATTTTCGTTTGAACACTGAAATATTCTCCCACTGCCAACAGAATCTAAAATACCAGCCATAGACAAAATAGGCATGGTATATTCAGTAACCATTTAAGGAAATTCAACAACATAAAAGACAGCTGATAAAAATCCATAAACAAAAGAACTAATGCCCTAAGCAACCAGAGAGCGTTTAAAAATAAGCACAGCTAGCAGCTTCTGAAAACTTCAAAAGAATCATTTGTTAGGGACAAGGACGCTAAGAGAAAGAAATCATTAAAACAATCCATAAGTGGGGAGAAAGAAAATGAAACACAATTAAGAAATCAATCCTAGATATTTTCACAAGATAAATCTTGTGGGGGCGGGGGAAGTAAATAAGTCAAAGCAAAATGATCAGAAGTATGAAAGAAGAGATAGAAGATGAAGCATGAATTCACAGATCTATGAATTCTAACATCCATTGACCAGGTTCTTCTATGGAAAGAGGGAAAGAACGAAGGAGGATGGAAAGGAGAGGAGAAAGAAAAAGGGAAATGAAGAAAAAATAAAATTCCCTATTCTTGAAAAATAACTTATAGATTGAACGGCCCCAATATTCTTGTCAATTTGATTGCAAATTTTGTATAGAGGAGTAAAAACTGATCAAAATAAACAATGTTGAAAAGAAACAATTGGAGAGGTTGCTTTCTCAGACAGTAATTCATAATTAAGACAGTATGATCTAGGAGAGGAAAAGAAAATAAGGCTATGGAAACTGGCAGAGAATTCAGAAATAGAGTACACATTTAGGAAAGCTTAGCATATAACTAAAGTGTTAAAATCAGTGGGGAAAGAATAGGTTAATCCATAAATGGTACAAGGTATTGATTAGTCATATGCAAAATGGGCTCCCTGTCTCACTTCTTACAAAGATAAAAATCATTCCCACATGGATTAAAGACTTTTATGTAAAACTCAAAACTTTAAAACATCTGTTAATATGAATATATAAACTAGAGGGTACATATGTCTAGTTTTGAGTGGAAAGTGGCTCTACTTCTCTGGTCAGATTTGGATTAGCCACTTTCCCATTGTGGGGACAAAATACCCAACTTCCACCACTTAAACAGGAGAAGTTTATTTTGGCTCTCAGTTTTAGAGTTCAGTCCACTATAACTGGCTCCAAGACCATGGTGAGAAGTTGTGCCCAAGGAAAGCTGCTCAATCTTAGGAGCCAAGAAGCAGAGAGAGAAAGGAGAAATCAGGGCAAGAATACACCTTCCAGGTCAAGCCCCCACTGACCACCTCTTATAACCAGGACTTATCGCCCAAGGGCTCATTCAGCTGGAGCTCATCAGTGGATTAGTCACCTCATGATGTAGTGCCTTTGCTATCCAAGCACTTTCCAAAACTCCACCTCTGAGCACACTGAGGTATTTGAGGGGCAATTTAGATCTAAACCATAACAACATTTAATAGCTATTACTAATGACCTAAGTGACTTATCATCCTAAGACCCTATATTTGGATACAATATTTACCTTTAAAAAATTAACACATATTCTTAAGAAGACATTGTGGGGTTATTTAAATAGCAATAAATAAACAGAAACAAAATGTTGAAACTTAAACACCAATCAAAAAAATAACAAATAGCAAGCACCCAATGATAAATGTAAATGTATTGTATACCTAAAATGTACCAATAAAAGAATGTAAGCCAAAAAAAAAAAACCCCAACAAATAAATTGTGGTACATTCATAAATTATGGTTGAATCACTGAAATACTATGTAAGAGATATAAATACAAATGAGAGACAGATATCAACATTTTTAAAAACTCAAAGAAAAACAAGCTGAAAATCGTATATGTAGTATACTACTACCTGCTTAAATTATAAAAGTATACAAAACAATATCTTATGTATGTATATGTGTGTGTTCAAAATTTTTGAAATTGCATGAGAATAATGCTCAGCACTTTACTGGTAGCTGGAAGGTAAAATGGGAGGACCCAGGAGCTGTATGTAGAAGGCTCCAATTATGCTTGTAATGTTTTTCACATGTATATAAATGTATAGTAAATAGCAAGATTTTAATAAAAATGACATATAAGTTTGTTTTTATTTTTCTCAATGTTTTTCTACATGTTTAAAATATAATAGTCACTTGACAATTCCACAGTTAATTTGATAATTAACAGAATAAAATAACATTTTATAATTAATCCAATAAATGTTAAGTGTACTTTCAAAAAAGTGGGAAAATAAATCAGTAAAACTTGTAGTTAATTCTAAATAAAGGTCAATACAATATATTAAAAAATTTATAATCTGAAGAGTTTTTCTTACTCAGTGTCACATAGTAAATGGCAGAGGCAAAATTTCTCACCGAAAACTTCATTCTTCTGCTTAAAATACTCAAGTAAGACAAAGGAACTAATTCAGAATAGTAGTTATGAAGGTCTTCTTGAATAAAATATAAGACCTCCAAATTATAAGGTCGAACAGGATCACAAACACAAATAAAGTACAAATAAATACTAGAAGGAAATTTTTGCAACATATGCTTTTTATAAAGGACTAATCCTCAGGAAATATAAATAGATTCAACTAAACAAAAGACATAATTAAAAAGCAAAGCATTAAGAGGAAATTTGTGAAAAACAAAATACAAAAGGGGCAAAATATGAGAAAAATAATCTCAAATAAAGCAATATGAAGTTAAAAATTTTGAACTGCTTATCCCATTCACAGTTGGTCAGAGTGTGGTGGGAAATACTTTCCTATACCATCCTTGCAACTCTAAAAATGCATAGTGCATTAATAGGATCTTTCACAACTAAAAAGGCTCATGTCTTGTTCAGTACTAAAACAGAAATTTCTCCACATAAATACAAAGATTTATGCACAGCATTGTTGAAATAATGAAATATTGGAAGTATTCAAAACACTCATCAATGGGAAATGGTTAAGGTATAGACTATACACACTGTGGAATACAGAGCAGTTATATTACATATAAAAACTATACATTTTATATAAAAATGAGTTATGAGCACGTGTACTAACACAGAATGGCCACTAAGAAAAAAAGTGGAAAAATGTTATCAAAGGATAACTTAGGATAATTCTGTTAACTTTTAAAAAGATAAAATTATAAGGGCCGGGGATTTAGCTCAGTGGCACTGTGCCTGCCTCACAAGCATGAGGTCCTGAGTTCGATCCCCGGTACAAAAAATAGAGATGAAATTTTACATATATATATATATATATATTCCTAATATCATGAGATAATGGCATATATTACACACACAAATACATGTATATGAAAGTTCTCTAGGAAAATATGTCATTATTACCAGAGATGCACTGATTAATTTGGTCAGACAAACAGTAAGAGAGACTCTGACATTTTACCATATGCATTTCTGTACTATGTAAAATTTTTATAATATATGACTTTGAATTACTTTATAATTAGAAACATAAAATGTTCAAGAACTAAATTTCATGCTTTAATTGTTTATAATAGACAAATCCATGCTTGGTATTTCACTAGGCTTTGCCCATGCAGACATGACCTTAGTAGAAGTATGTGGGAGAATTTTAATCAGGCAGTGAGGCTGAGTTTGAATTTGACTTTGTAGCCTATTGTAGAATTCATTTACTATTTCTCTTCCCATGGAAAGTGTTACTGGGCAAATAGATGCTTTCCAGAATGGCATGGGTGATCTCTAAAGATAACTGAGCATTTACAATGTTCCCATTGAGGGCATTACACAAAACACTTCTCTTAGTCCTCACAACAACCTCTCATAGCAGATGCTAATTTTATTTCCATTTTATAGACAAGAACACTAAGTTTGGAGAGATTAAATAAAGTTGGGCTGTGAGGCCAAGCAGCCTGGCTCCAGGACTTATTTTGTAACTACTGTCCTCTGTTGCTCACCAGACTCAAAAATCCTATCTATTTCTTTTGGTCTCTTCTGTATTGTGTGCACTGACTGAAGCAGCTAGCTTTTTTCAAGATTAAATCAATGTGCTAGCAAATCAGCGAAGCCCTCTAACAGACTCTAACAAAATTCAGAAACAACTGGCCAAGAATGATATTACTAATTTACTTGCTACACCGATAATAACGAATCTCTGAAGAGACTGCATGCTACACCCTGTCAATTGTTATTTTGGTATTCTTTCATTTTATTGACTCACCTGACAGCCATACTTCATTTAGAGTGACAGTAAGTACTACCTGACTTTTCTCTTTTGTTACAGAGCGTCAATATTGATCTCTTCCCCAGCTCAACACTCTTAAGGTGATTGAGTATTTACTGCTAGTCTTGACTGAAGGTATGATAAATGATAATAACATTTATCAAATTCTAAAAAAATCACAAATTCTGGAAAAGACAAAAATGTATTGAACTTAAAAGGTATTATTTTGAAAGTTATTTCTTTCCTTCTCTCAAATTGTGATCCCAATGTCAATCTCTCTCCACTGTTACTTTCTTCTAGTTTCAGTTGAGAAAGAGGAAGGCTGAGGCATATTTATTCCTGTGCCATCTCTCTGCCAGCTAACTGCTCACCCAGATTGCATCCCGCTATCCAGCTGCTTTTGCTCTCAGGGGTCACAGTTTAGTAACTGATGAGCCTGCCTCAAACTCCTAGGCTCTGATGAAACCCTCTGCTTGAATATCAGTAGAAAGATCATTAGGAGGTATATCTTGTTTTTAGTAACCAACACATCTTTAGTTGTCCACGTTACCATCAAAACTTAATGACACATCAGAATTTACTGGAGGGCAAATATATTTAACTTGAATATTTAAAAGGAAAAAAACTTTACATACACGAGTTGATTTTTTAAGTAATCCATAAAAAAATTTGCTTTACTATCTGGTCTTTGCAGTTCTCTGCTTTTCTCCCCTTGTTCTCAGGCACTAGAGAGGAAGGCAGATAATATGCAAATCTCCAAAAGTTATGAAGAAACTCACCCCTCCCCTCCAAGTTAGTTTTGCTTTCAAGTTTGCGCCATCAGCAGAGAACTCATGGAAAACAGACATATCCAGCAACACATTTCTTAGGACCTCAATTATTTAATCCAGACTAACTTCTGAGCAGGGAAGAAGAAGTTCTAGATAGACCAGAGGGCTTCAGTGCATTCCAATTTTGAGAGGAATCAAGAATCTTCCTGATCTAGAAATATCTATTGAATTAGAAAGATGCAGCTCTTCCAAAGATAAGTTCTCATTGATATAGGAAATAGAGTCTAAACTGATATTTTCAAAGAAAAATGGTGTCCTAACTGTAGCATAAGCTACACAGGCCCCACATCCAATAGAGCTAGACTTTGTTTAAAAGAAGAATGCCAGTTTCACTGTCCCCTTTTTGCAGCTTTTGGGTTGTTTCTAAAAAAAGGGCACAATGTTGAATCATTCAGCCATTGGTCCCTAGAAAAGAAGCATTGACATTTTCCATGTTATTCTTGCTTGCATTTGGCTGCTCCTCTCTGTATCTCTTCTCACAGATGAATAGTGAACAGAAGCCTCCTGGAACACCCAGGATAACCAGAAACAAGGTGGCCCTCTCATCTACACAGAGAAACAAAGATTGTATGGTGATGTCTTCCTGGTGAACAAGGATGCATGCTTTGGTTTGTTACAAAGCGTTGGCTTTTTTGTCTATTTTTTGATATGCTGATAAAAAATCTTTAATGAATTTTAATCTTGAATGATCTCAAATTTTATAATTCCTCAGATTTACAAATGCCATAGAATTAAGATAAATTTTCAAGATATCATTTTCTATACATAAGTACTTCTCTGAAATTCAAGTTAAATTATGTTTTCTTCAAGGAATTTTTTCCTTACCTTAGTGCTAAATTGGCAGATATTGTCAAAACTATGGAAGGACTTTGTACCTTAATTGCATCTCTATTTCCTTCAGAATAATCTCTATAGTCTACTCATCTCTCTGAGTTCATGTACTTTTTTCACTTCCACAGCTATTACTATGCTGAAAACTTCCTGTTGAGAATGATACTGATATATATTCAATTTATAATTTATAAGGTGTGACATTTTTGGAGATAATTAGAAATGTGCATTTTAGAAAAACTTATCTGCATATTTAGAAAGAGTTGAGATTTATAAGCAAACAACTCTATTATTTACAAATAAAGAGGAAGAGAATTTAGGATGGAGGACAAGCTGTCTACAACTTGATTGAACCAAACGGTCTGGTTAACAGGAATATGAGGAAGCTCCTTGAAGGCAGGAATCATTGTACTTCTTTATTTTGTTTTGTTTTTCATGTATTCTAAGTACATAGGACAGATCTGACCCAGAGTTGGTTAATAATATATATTTTTTGAATAATTTAATTAATTAAAGGCCTATTTTTTATTTTATATGTAAGAAATGAACTTGAAATGATTTGCTATTTAGCTTCTATATTAAAGAGTAAGACCTAATTTGCAGGATTGCCAACTATATATGTAGATCATTGTCCTTCCTCTGCCTTCATCTACAATAAACAACTTACATCATAAGCCTGAGGGTGAGACCCTAGAGTTAAAGAGGGGGACAATTGTAAAATTAGGCAGATTGTGGGCTTGGAGTTTTAATTTGGAGACTTAACATCCTTCAATGTTTTGAACTTTTGATGTTTTAATTTAATATTCACTAGTTACTGCGCACTCACTGGTGTCAAAAAGTTTCTAGCACTGAAAGTATAGCATTGATTTACACCAACATTCTTCTTCCATTCAGTTGGGGGTAGGGAACAAAGATAGAAAGATTGATTAATTGGTTTATTAGCTGATTTCAGGGAGTGATAAATGCCAGAGTAAATTTTAGGTGGAAATAAAAAGATTGATTATTTATTAGCTGTTTTCAGGGAGTGATAAATGGCAGAGAGTAAACAGTAGATGGAATATGCTGATGTGCTGGAGAATGAGGATTGGGGAGTACACATACTAGCAGAGAAAGTCTGCAGCTTTGTGAGGAGGTAAAGATCTGAGCTAAGATCTAAATAATAAGATGGTGTCAATCCCTCAAACAGGCGCTATTTCCATGTGGAGAGTAGATAAACACCAATGATCCTACACAGAAACAGTCCTGGCCAGCTTAAGAGGACAGCTACCCAGGAGGGAGGATGAGGAAGGACAAACAGACATGGAAATGTTGTATTGCAGTTCACTGGGAAGCCATTGAGTGTTTTAAAGCAAGTTAGGAACACAGCCTGATATCTGTAAGAGTCTATTAATTGGTTTTGTCTTGTTTTTTGTTTGTTTGTTTTGTTTTGTTTTTTAGTTCCAGGGATCAAACTCGGGACCTTGCACTTGCGAGGCAGGTGGTGGAAACACTGAGCTAAATCCCGGGCCCTTTGTCTTGTTTTTTAAGTAGCATATCTTTTGCCTTCAAAATATTTAAGGTCTAGAGAGATAAGAGAAAAGACTTGAGAAGGGACACTAGAGAGAGCTCCTTACTAGTTTACAATTCCTAAGATTCACCAGGAGTGTTTGTTTAGAATACAGATTCCTAGGACCTACTGCTAAAAGATTCTGATTTGGGAAATCTTAAGCATTACTGAAAAGTAATATTTTACCCCCAAGAGATTTAGTTGTAAATAGGCAAGGTATTACTTTAGTCTGGGAATTGCTTCAAGTGGAAAAGAAAAGATTTAAGTGTCTTCTAGGTCAACCAACCCTGTTCATCAGCAGAGGAAAATCAGGGGAATTTGGGAAGGTACCATGGTTTGTCTGGAAAACAGCTACATCATGCCCTTGACTAGAATTGAATTTTTGAGAAAAACAAATTTTCAAAACTTTCTTTAAGAGAAGCGAGAGCACACAGAACATATATTTGATTGGAGTCACAATATCCAACACATTTATTCGATGATTCAGTTTCTTAACTTCCCACACACACTCCATGCTCCCATCCTTGCTCCAGTTCTCTGCTATTATGATTATAGGCGTCTTTGCTCATTAAAGTCTTGCTTCTTCTCCTTGAATCACAGCAAGTCTCATCACTCATGGTTACAAGGGTTTGTTTCTTACTTCGCATTTCTCAGCAGCATCCGGAAAAGCTACTATGGAAAAAGAGCCTCGGTTTCTCCCTATTCTCCATTCACAGGCAATATTCAACCTAACTCTTCTATCTCTCATATAATTGAGGGCAGGTAAAATAATAATAGTAATAATAAATAATAGTAAGCTATTTGCACACATAGTCAAGGATCTCAGATAGAAATTCAAACTCACCTCTTGGCTCCCAAAAAAGTGATGAGAGTCGGGCACAGGGCTCATTTTAGAATTCCAAACACTCTAAGAAGATGTAGTCTAAAAAGATGTTGCCCTGAGCATACAGTTTCAAGAAGGGCTTATGTAACATTTTTCGATCCAAGGTAATGAAGATGTCCTTGTTTTAACATTCACATTTGCATCCACAAAACACCCAGAATTGATTTTTGAGTATGCTCTGAAGCAGAGATCAATTAGTCAACTCTCCCAGCACTATTGATTGAATATAAAAATATCCTTTTCTCTACTGTACTTCCATTATCACATAGAATCAGTCATTATTATCATCATTTCTTTATAAACTTGTCTTCCTCAGTAAACCAGGAGCCTAAGACCTTTGTTCACCATTTTTTCTCTATACCTAACACAGCTGCCTGTTAAAAGTCCATATTAAGTAAATGTTCATCTCTGCCATGTCAATCTAAAATATGGGCAGTGATCATATAGAAAGCAAACAATCTTCTTCAAAATTCAAGTATCCAGTCTTAGTACTTTATTTAGGAACGTTTTAAGAGAATGTGGAAGTTAGTGAATCCCTGTAACAGGTCATAGAAGAGCTCAGAAAACAAGAGACCTGGGAAAAGACTGGTGGTGATAGTCTAATGTTTTGCATTTTCAGCATGTTGTCTCCACTGATACGGATTCCCAAAAATACTGTTCAGGGGAGTAAAGAATTTTAGGAGTTAATGACAGTTACTGAGAACAAAGACTAATTTACAGACTAAATATAATAGTTCTGAAGAACACCAATATAACTGACCCTGAAATAGTAGGGATTAGAGAGCCAGTGATAGGTAAAATACAAGGAGGCCTCCCTACTTTTCTCTGTTGTCTGAAGGCAGGACACAAATCCTCCCTTACTCGAGACAGCTGCCGGTCAGCCCAGATGCAGCACCTACAGATGCTGGAGGGATCTCTGTGCACAGCGTCTCCCATACATTTACCTTACAGCTTTTCAAGCTTTTGAGAGGCTAGAATTGCTTGCTTCCTTGTCTTGTCACTAAGACAAGATGTATGGCTCTCTGCTAAATAATATTTAAGGAAGGCCCTCATGCCACTTCTTGAGAGAACTACTTTCAAGAAAGCATAACTTTTCTCCTGTGTGCCAGCCCCAGCACATGCTAATATACTTCTTTTTCTTATGTTAATCTGCCTTTTATTACAAGAGTGTCTCACCTATGAACTTGCACAGATTGAGAAAAGATTATATGTTTTTTGCCTTTTATCTCTTTTTATAGTACATTTATCTTAGTAAAGTGGGAGAAGTGATTTATGTAGTTTAGAAAGATATAGTTGGTATGCTCTCCCATAATACCTCAGCGCAAAAGAGCTGATACTCTTAGACAATAAGTGTTTGAAGACATAAATCGTGATTTTTAAAAACTATGTGCTATTCCTGGTTCTAATACATAGAGTAAAAGACTGGTAATCAATGATTTATAATATGGTAAGGTTGATTCTTACACAGCAGAGTATCACTTCCAAGTACTAACTTGGACTCAGGATCTGGATATTTGACGAACTAAAAGTCTGGCCCATTTGTGTAAATCAAGGAGCACCAGGCTTTAGTTTGGAGCTAAAATAGAAAAGAGACATTGGAGAAGAAATGGAGAAGGAAAATGAGGGATCAGAGCTGGCTACAATAGGAATGGATTGGAGCTGTTTCCCTTGCTGGAGGAACTAGATTCCAGGTCAGGTGGTAAGAGGAGTTACGAGACGTGTTCATAAAGGCAGGTGAGGTTGTGGAGACTGTCCGTGCCACTCCGGGTCCAGGTGAACATTTCTTGCCAGCCTTATCACTGGCCACTGAGGGCTTGGCCAGTCCACAGGCTCAGAGGAACCACACAGAGATTCCTACAAAAACCTTGGCAGGGCAGGGTATTTAGCTCAGTGGCACTGCACCTGCCTCATAAACACAAGGTGCTGAGTTCAATCCCAGGTACAAAAAAAAACTTGGCACTTATTTTTTTCCCCCTTCCCCTGTCCTCCCTTCATCCTCTCCATCCCTCCCTATTTACAAAGACTTTGTTTCCATTTTTTCATTTTCTCATATTAATTCCATTCCCTTCTTTCCTTTCCCCTA
>NW_004624757.1:17021934-17034831 GCF_000247695.1 Heterocephalus glaber | reverse complement strand
TTCATGTGTTTTCTCATTTCAACTGGGGGGGTGCTATTGGCACCTGCACAGATTACCTCCTCTGAGCTGGGAGAGGTGGGACAGGGACCGGGAGCAGCGGTAGGGATGGTGGCCCAAAAGCCCCTTCCTGTGGGCTGGGAGCACCGGGAGGGATGGTGGCCAGGAAGCCCCTTCCTCTGGACCAGGAGCAGTTGGATGGCAGCTCAGTAGCCCCTACCTCTGGGCCTGGAGCAGCGGGACTCAGTACCGTGGTCTGGTGGTCCTGTGTCCTCTGTGTCTTTGTAGTGTGGAACCAAGTGTCTGTACAGAGGAGCGGGGGGGGGGGGCGTCCAGTGGATTGTTGCCAGGGCACGGGCTGATTCAGCTTGTTCCAAGCGACTCAGGACCTCGTTAGGGCGTGCGCAGACCTGCCTGTCTGCAGCGGGCTGATTCGGTGTGTTCCAGCCCAGCCTTCTTCTGGAGCACAAACCCCTGCCATCCCTGGCTGGCTGCCATCCGTGCTCTGGACTTCTGTGCTGTACACTTCTCGCAGCTCTGACACCTCTGCTCAATGTGTCTTGTCATTCTTGGCTAATAAAATTGGTCCTCTGCGAACTCAACCATTCTCTCAAAACCTAGGAGTCACATCTCATCACATCTTCCTTTGATCACTCAATAAAGTGCTGGATGGTTCAACAATAACAGCAAAGAAGCAGTTCGCAAAGGATCCACAAGCACTACCCCCACTCCACCACATTTACACATACACATGCACGTGTGTAAAAACACTACAACAGTAAGAGGATAGTATGAACTGTGAGTTCCTAAAGATGGCTAGTGTGATCTGTCCTCTGTGGCCTGCCCCCATCTGACACCAGCAGTGCATTTGAATACCACTCCAGCTCCGTCAGGTGCTTCTGAAATTCAGAAATAGGAAGAGGTATGATGAGATGCTCATGCTTGGGTACACCGATCAAGATGACTCCCGGGGTATAGACAAGGAGAAGATAGACTCTACCCCTCAGAGATGGAGTCCAAGCTTCTCACCTCACCACACAGTCCTCCCTTCTGGCCCCAGGTGAGCTAGGTCAGGTTCATAGGGCCTGAGGTTAAGAAACAAGAATACAAAATGATCAATACAATTCTTAGAATATAAAGTGAATATTTTTAAATTGAGAAAATAAAAACTTATAAAAGCTCACAAATACCACAGGTATCACAAAATCTAAATAATATTTTATTAATTATTTATAATTTAATAAGATATTTTTCCTGCATTCTGGTCTGCCTGCTTTTTGGTCACCTCTTTCTATGATAATTATTTCATAATATTTTCTACAGTGAGATTAAAAAGGTAGATCATTCAGGTCTTCCTTGAGGATAGTTCATTAATTTATTTTTAATTACTGATTGTTGGAAAACACAAAACATGTGAATTTACACATAGATGCTCCTGCTGTTTGAGCCTGTTCCCTACAAACACAGAAAGCCAACCACTGTAGGCACTATCCCCTGATACCCCATGTACATTGTGAGTCGGTGCAGAAAGTGACAGGAAGACTTCTAGAAGCCAGTTCCACCCAACATTGCCCAGCATTTAGCTTAAGTATTAGCAGAGTTGCCTGCAAACCCCACAAATATATTGTACTAATTACAAACTGAAAGTAACCCCACATCGACTTCCTCTTAGAGCACCAAAATTCCTACAGCCACTCTGAAGCATCCTTTTAAGATGGAAAGTTTGATGGAGGGAAAACAAGTAGCAAGTAACAGTGGTCTCAGTGCTTGTTAAAATACTTTATTTTCATAAATGTTGTAAAAATTATGACCATATGTAGCCATCACTCTGACTCCTTCCAAGGGCTCAGAAGAGGCCTGGCAAATGAGAAGAGCTGGAGTTTGTGCTTCATTAACTATGTAGTGAATTCAGCTCTTGGCATAAAAACTCTCGGAGAAAATGAAAGACGGCAGGAAGACAGAACAAGCCTGTTCCCTTTGCTCCTCCATTTTAAAGATCTTGACCTCATCCTGGGACAAAGGAAGGGAGCAGAAACACAGATTCAGCCCAGAAAAGAAGATAATGAAGAAAACTAGAAGGGGTAACTTAAAGTTCTTCCCCACTCTTCACCAGAATAGAGGGGCTGGTGGGCAAGTTGAGACCAGTTACAGAAAACAAAAGTACATTTCTGCATTTCTTTCTTTTTATTTATTAAGTTTACTGGTACATTTTAGGTATACAATATGAAGACATTCATCATTGGGAATTTGTACTTTTACATGATATATCTTGGTTCTTATTTTTTTCCCTATTCCTCTGTCCTCCCTTCAACCCCTTCACCCCTCCCTATTTACAAAGACTTTATTTCCATTTTTCATTTTCTCATATTTATTCCTTTCTCTTCTTTCCTTTCCTCTACTCCTTCTATTTCCCCTTCCTCTCTTCTTCCTATTTCACATTATCTATTATATATTTTTATCCTTAAAGACTTAAAATATCAAGCCCTGTGGGTATAAAAATAAAATGACTGAAACAGAGAAAACCAAGAAATTCAACTCTCTGCCTGGTTAAAAAGAATAAATAACAACTTGGATAGATTTACATAGTTTTCTGTGGTAACCTCTCCTTGACTTTGATGGAAACATGGAACCCAGACTAGGTTTACCTTGACTTGGTTTAAGTGGGACACTGGCTGATGACTGTGCAAGGTTTGGAAATACAACTTGGTGTCTTCAAGTAAGCTACCCTAGGATTTCATCAGGAAGAGAGATGGATGCAGCCAGAACAAACTATGCCACCAAATGATAATGCATAGGAATAAATTTGGTTTAACCCTGCTATAGGCTGAATTATGCTCCCAGTCATGTCAAATTCCTAAATCAAATACTTCAGACTGTGACTGCATTTGGAGATGGGGTCTTGAAAGCAGAAATTGGGGTAAAATATGGTCATATGGATGGCCCTTACTCCAAATGAGTAGCATCCTTACAAGAAGAGATTAGGATACAGAAAAGCCCAGAGAGAAGTTCATGTGGAGACTCTAGGAGAAGGTCAGCCAAGGAGAGAAGCTTCAAAAGAAACCAGCCTTTCCAACACCTTGATATTAGACTTCCAGCCTCTAGAATTGTGAGCACAAAACTTTCTGTCATTTGAATTGTGAGCACAAAACTTTCTATCATTTAAGCCACCCAGCCTGTATTATGCTGTCATGCCAACACATAAATGATCACACTTTCATGAAAGTGTTTAAAACACAATAGTCCCATCCAGAAACTTTGCTTTCTGCAGTTTGAGTTACCAATAGTCAACTATGGTCCAGAGGTACTAAATAAAAATCCTCAGAAAATAAATTTTCAGAAATAAATTGTATTCATTTACTAGGAGATGTGATACTGGAAGAAAAGAAAGAGGCTTAAGATGATACTCTGCTGGATTTGAAGATGGAGGAAGGAACCACAGCCAAAGAATACAGCTGGAAAAGGCAAGGAAGTATTTCTTCTGAGAGGCTCCAGTAGGAACATAGTTCTGCTGACTCAATTTAGACTTATGACCTCCTGAACCATAACATAATAATTCTGTGTTATTTTAAGCCACTAAATTTGTGGCAGTTACTAATTTGTGTGCTCTATTACAGCAGTAATAGGAAACAAATACTCCATGTATACTACAGAATCCTCTAAAAGCACAAGCCTTTTCCTGATCTAGAAAAAAAACATGATACAAACAGGAATTTTATCAAGTCTCAGTTAAATTTCTACTGGAACATGAATTAAGTTCATCCCATTGAATAGTTGACCAGGGAGAGCTCTAGGCCATTTTGCAGCCTTTGAATCCACAGCAGCTCCCACCCACCCCTTCTTCCCCCATCTCTGTAGACTTAGTCTGCACATTGAGCTCTGAGTTACACCTATCACTGGCTGCCTGGCTACTCTGACCAATGCCCAATTCTCAGCAATCCTACTTTTCAGTAGAAAAAAAAACCTCTATAGAGGAAATAGGTTTCAGAAGAGAGTTACATAGGTTCATAATCACATCCAACTTGGCTAAGGAAATGAGACTTGATTTTCATGGAGAGTAGAAATGAAAGAAAATCTTGGAAGGATGTGAATTTCATGTTGGCAACATTGCCAGTCCAATCTCACTTTCCCTTTAGTTTATGTTAGAATAAAATTAACAACTAACATTAATACATTTTAGACTACTAGGGTTTTTCTTAGATCTGAATCAATAAAGAGAGGTTTAATGGCATCAGATCAAATTGATCAAATCTTCATTTCATGTCTGACATTTAAAGCAGACCATTACAAGTAGCTCACTTGCCCTTAAGGAAATCTTAGATGTAGAATTGCTATAAGTTCAAACTGTTCTTCCAAGAGTGAGAAAGGTTGAGGTTTATTAAAATAATAACAATCATGATGACAATACCTAGCTTTTATTGAACATCAGTGATATGCCAGTCACAATGGTAGATTCTTCATATGAATTCTGTAGTCTTCTTTATAACTCTGAAAGTAAATGCTATTACCTCTATTTTAAATATTAGAAATTTATGAATAAGTGATTTGCTTAAAGTATCACAGATAATGTACAGGAGCATAAACATAGATGTAGAATATTTACATGAGAGATAGAAGTCATTACACTTTTTTTCACATATTTTGTGATGTTCATTACCTGAAGACTAGCTGTTGCAGAATTTAAAAGACAGGAGAAACTACGGGTAAGCAGGAGGATTTGTTTAGATGTACACCAACTCAGTGGGCTTGTATCCAAAGGCTGACTCCCAAACAAAGGAAGGGCTCCAGTTATATATATGCTGCTGAGGGAGTTGGTCTACCTAGTGACACATAATTTGGTGGTGGGCAAGCAAAACAAAGGCAATTTGTCAAGCTGCAACAGTTTTGCAATTTAACTTGTCCCAGTGGCCTTGGTCTGGTAAAAACAGGATGTTATAAGAATAGGGGGTTATAAAACTTTACTTACAGGGACAAAGTTACTCATTTTAATTGTATTAGAACAAAGAAGAATTGCAGTATTGTTACTAAAAAATTTGTTTCTTTCTCTTTTTAAGTCCTGCTTTATACAGTTCTGTTTTTTCCTACTTTTGCAACTTATACTTGTATTTTTAGATACTAAATATAAAGACAGATTTTTATTTCCTCAAAATTTTCACAAGCAATAGTGGATATCTGCTGCTTTGGCCTACCAAGCATTATATTCACTTCAGGTAATAGCACCTCTATCTACTCTTAGTCCAGACTACTAAAGTGGGCTTGACCCTACCTCCTAGCTCCCAACCCTGGCATTGTGATTGGAATTTGCATCTGAATTTTGATTGAGCCTAGCCAATCAAAGTACTGCATTACCTTGACATGGTATGGCTGGTTCCAAAGCAGCCAGGTGACTAGCAGGATTAATGAGAACTTTCTCCTAAACTTTTGTTGGAATTCTTGAAAAAGAGACTTTTTTTTTTCACTGAAGTTACTAGAACCATAAAACAAAAGCCTAGAGACAGAGAAATAGCCTTCCTGAATTTGTAATTAGCAGTGAAGAAAGATATTACAAGTGAAGAAAGATAAGCCAAGTGATGAAGAAAGCAAATTCCTGAAGATGTTTGAATCCCTGGATTAATCTATACCTGAAGCCATCTGGATTTCTCCATTTAATGACCTAATAAATATATTTTCATTTGTCTTATGTCAACTTTTAATTAAAAAACTGGTAATACAAAGCATAATCTCCCTCTGAAATTTTCTATTAGACACCCATATGTTTTTTAGAAACATTAAGACACCACTGAGGGATTTCTATGGTAGGCAGAATAATGGTCTCCCAAAATATCTACTTCCCTTGAACCTGTGACTGTATTATCTTATTGAGAAAAATAAATTTCTTTGTGAATGTGACTAAGAATAAAGACTCAGATACAAGGGCTCCAGGTAATCACAAGGCCTTAAAAACAGTAGAGGGAAGCAGAAGGTAGGGTCAAGAAATGAGATGAAAGAGTGAAAAGAGAGTCTAAGTGTAAGAGGAAATTCTTACTTGCCGTTAGCTATAAAGATAGAACAAATGAGCAGTGGGTCAATGATTATGTCTCCTCTAGAAACTGGGAATGGCCTTCAGGAGGGAGCAAGAAAATGAAAACCTCAATCTTTGTGTTAGTTACTTTTCTCTCATTGCTGCAACAAAATACCTGACACCCAAAGTTAAAGGAGGAAAGGTTTTTTTGGTTTAAGTTTGTAGAGGTTTCATTTGATAATACGCTGACTCCAAGGCAGGGTGGCAGAGGGGCAACAGTTCATGGCGGATGGATGGTAGCAAACCAGTAAGGGACCTTAACAGGGTCTTTCCCCCCTTTTATCCTATTCAGACTACTTAGGGAAGGTAACACTCATGCCCTTAATCCTAGTGCCTTCAGGCCTAGCACCACCATGAATCAATCTCACACTCTAAATTCAGCCACCTCTGAGAAAGCATGAGACTTTGGGGAACATCTAAACACAAGCTATAACAATCTTCCAAGTACAAACAACTGAATTCTGCCAACAAGGTGAATGAGTAGGAAACATTTTCTCCCCTAGCCTCCAAAAGGAGCCTTGATTTCAGTCTCCTGCCTGATGAACTGTACGATAATAAATTTGTTTTAAATCACTACATTTGTGGTAATTTCTCACAGCAAAAATGGAAAATTAATATGAGTTCTAATCACTATATATTTCCTTGGAGAAGCTGGAGAACCAGATCATAACACCCCAAGTTCTTTTGGAAATATACCCTGGGCTCTGGGGAAGGAACCTTGCTTTAAACCTCAGGTGGGTTATGTTACTACTTCCAAGCAAAAGGGAAGGATAAAAGGAGAGGTCACAGAAGTGCAATATAAGAAAAAGCAGGGATCTGAAACTGACACAACTGGCAAAGCCACTGAGCAGTTATTAGTGAGGGCACTGATAATCATGTTCAAAATTCCTAATAGTATTTGTAAAGAAGAAGCAGAGGATTTGGGCCTTGGAAGTCCAGGCATGATTACTCGGTGATAGAGACACTTCCTTCCAACCTTGGTGGTACCACGGGCAGAAGTCTGATGGCAAGGTTAAGCAGTGACAAGGAGAAAAGGTGTAGAGAACACTGAATGGCAGGAGGAGGAGCAGTAACAGTAGCACACTTGGAATGATAGGAGCTTCACTAGTAGCAAACTGGTAACAGTCACTGGGAAAGAACATGGAGTTCTCAGAGCCCTCACAGTGAGAGGAAAGAAAGAAGAATGCTGGGATGCCAGTAAGAAGTCTGGGGCAGGGACAGGGAAATCAAAGACATACTATTGAAATTATTAGACAAGTCCTAATTGTCCCTGAGGCCCCCATAGTCTGATGACATAAGAGCACACACATAGTAGTCTATATTTACACAACTTCATAAATAAGCCGTGCCCACTTTTTCAAGGTTGTCACTGCCCTTGGGATTATGCATGGAAACTCTCAAAGTCTACTACTTGAGTCTCACAAGTCTAATAATAATGACTTCATGCAGTGATAGCCAGAAACAGGTTTCAAACGTCCAGCTCACTTATGCGGATTTGACACAATAAACAAAAGACCTGGGTACCTTTGTCAGAATGTTTCTTCTACTTCTCAATTTACCTACATGTCTTCAAAAGAAAATTAGTTGAAGCATTTAGTCATATATCCTTGAAGAAAGTACTCAAGAAAAAGAAATGACTCTTAACGCAGTTGAACTGGTAAGAAAGATACCCTTTTCTTCATTCAAGGAAAGCAGTGATTATTATTAAATTATCCAAACCAGCTTTCTAAGTAATTGATTTTTTATTTTCTTTCTTTTCTGGGGTAGCTTTATACTCTTAAAATAAAATGGTATGTCATCTGAAATAATCATACTATATTTGAAAAATCCTATGAACATTTGAGTTATTCCTTCAACTTTTTAAATATATCAGAACTTTATTTAAAGAGACTTTTAGCTATTTGGACTTTAACATTATACTAGCCAAGACTGAAACCACAAAAAAACTATTAATACTATTAGCAACAAAAAGAATTCATTAGAAAGGGCCTAAATTTATGCTCAGAAATCACAAAGTCATAAGAAATAACACTATATTTTTAAAAGTCATAGCCCAGCAGTTTTATCCACATATTCTTTATATCATTAGAACATAACTGTGGTGGTTTCATCTATTAATGATTCCATTCAGATGATTGCAGATAGTCTAAAATAAGGAGAAGGGGGCCCAGCAATTTGGCTCAGTGGCTCCGCCGGCTGCCTCACAAGAGCAAGGTCCAGAGTTCGATCCCCAGTACCAAAAAAATAAAATAAGCAGAAGGATCTCTCAATATACACAACTTGAAAGGATTCTTGTTTATATTTCTTGTGACAATCTGAGCTTGGGAAATATGAAAGAAGACAATTGGAAAGAGTCTTCTGTGTGAAACTGTATTTAGTTTTATTTGTTTATTTCTTTGCTGCTTAATTGAAATGTGAATAAAAGATAATCTGATTTTTTTATTTACCAATCTATATCTACTAAATGGAAAACAATGGCATCTACTTCCTAACCTCCAGGGTTCCCAAGGAAGGGCACTTAATTGCACTCATATAAATTACCCAGTTGTTAGCAGCAATGTGCTTGCCTTACTTTGATCATTAAGATTAATTGCAATTCTGAGAAATAGCAATCAGTAAAATTAATAATATACAGTATCATAATGTGGACTTTTTTGCTATTTGATTTTCTTAACAAATTAGGGCAAAAGTTTAAAGTAACATTAGGCAAGTGTTGCTCATTAAACACAGGATACACACTGGAACAACAAACCATTTTATGGCTAAATCTTATTTTTCTGCAAATTGTTTTGAATCATAGGTTTATGGGAAATCCTTGTATATAATTGAAGAATGGATTTTTAAAATATTTTTAAGAGTTATCTTCTCTTTTATTAGCCAGCCTCTTTCTTTACTTGTCAAGAACTGCAACCAAAACAAACAAAAATCACAAAAATAGATAAATAAATAAATAAATAAATAAATAAATAAAGCTAACATAGAACAAAAAAATAGGAATTAAGATTCCATGAAATCCTTCCTTTGTAGCCTTGGTTGAGTAATGGTGGACAAAGTATCTTAAGACAACTCAGAGAATTTAAAAGGTGGAAAGAACTTTGACATCATCTTTGCTCCCCACATCACAGACTTTATTGGTTTGCTCTTCACCAGACTCTCTTTATAGAAGAGGAATTCGAACTTCAGAGAATGTGAAGTGCCACTTACCACTCCACTAGCCATTAAGAGATCAAAATCTGTAACTTCCCATCCAATTTTCATTTCCTGTATCCACATTCCCTGGAGCATATGAAGGGTCAGAACAATAATCCAATTAATGATGTTGATATGATGT
Source organism: Heterocephalus glaber (assembly GCF_000247695.1). The sequence continues at coordinate 17,025,445 of NW_004624757.1, read as the reverse complement.
GAAGGCTAAAAGGAATGCAGTCATCTAGTCCAAACTGCCATATTTTCTAGATGAAAATTATGAGACTCAGATAGATTGTAATTTGTCCCATGTGAAAGGAAAAGCAGAACCCAGAGATGGTAGTATCAGCAATCAACATGCTCTTCACAGTGGGATCTGGAAAGGCAGGGCTAGCTCCTGGTCACACCAGCTCTTTTATCTCTTCATCTTCATAAGTGAGTCCTGTACAAGTGATTTTCTTCAGTGGATTGAGTAAATTATTTCAAAGATCTGAGTAATGAAGATTTTTCAAGATAGTCCTAAATTCTTTGAGTTAATGACAATTGTCTTTGGAGGAAAACAGTAATTAGCCTCCCATTTCTCTCTATTTGCTCTACTTCAAGGCATGGAATCATCTTCTGCCCTAACTTAGAGTTGAACATCATAATTTCATTTTATATACTCCAATGGAAAATAAAAGTTATGAGGGGACATTGGAGCATAGCTCTGCTCACTTTTAAGCTAAAAGAGTAACCAGGTTCTAGGCAATGCTTAAACAATCAAGAAAAGGAGACTATTGCTTTTAGTTGTAATTTTTACTCAACCTATAGACTACTTGTCAATAGAAAAGAACGAAATCTCAATCTTGGCAGGGCATTTTGAGGTCTTGGTGAAAGAAGATGGTGTGGATTAAGGGAATGACTTTCCAATTGAGTACTAAGACCACTCTTGTCACAGCCAAACTCTTTATACTTCAGAAAAAGTGTTTGTTTGCCACAATGCTTCTGGAACCAACATGAATGGTAATAACAACTGTAAGTAATTTCCACCTACAGTATATGTCTGGGAGTGTGCCTTATGTCCCATCACAAAACACGGGATAGGTCTTAGAGTAGTCACCTCACAGGAGAAGTCCAGGATTTTCCCAGAATCAAGTTAAGGACAGAGATTACTTCCATGTATGCCTCAACTGATTCCAGGGTTCTTTACAGATTCTGTTTCTCATCTAATCATATTCTGGCTTATGATCTCCACTCCCTGGCTCTAGTACACCTAATTTAAAGATTTAGAAACAATACTCAACCTCATTGAAAATACCTTTGCTCTGAAATGGAAATGAGTTCCTTACTTTCTATTGTTTGAGGCTCAAATAGCAAAGAAGTGGGAAGAGCCAAAATGAGGGTGTTGTTTGTAACTATGCTTTTTACTTAACTTTGACTACATTTTCACTAAGAGAAGCAGTAAAATTCATGTTATGAGACTCTTAAACTTGGCGGGTCACATGGGGACCCTGGTGAAGTAAGCATTTGAGTGGGTTGAAGAAGATATTTGAGCAAAGGAAAACTTAGAGATTGAAGCATGACACTTTTTAATCAGAATAATATTAAAATCCAAAAAAGTGGAACAAAAATAAGTACTAACTTTGGGATAGAGTGGGAGAAGGAAACAATAAGATTAAAAAAGTTTTAGAAATACTAAGTAAGATAGAAGGAATGTAGGAGGTAATGAGGATGATAATGCGGTTGGCAGGGTGGAGTTTTGGTATAATTTAAAATGTATGTTTAATAAGATTTAAACGTGAGCTGTCAGAGGAATACTTTCTAGGTGAGAATAAGGTATATCCAGACTCAAAGGATCAGAGATGTATTATTTGTCTCTTAACTCTTTATAAGATATTACATAATTATGTTTACACCCCAGCACTAAAAATTGACCTGACCCTCTCAATAACGTGTAAGTTAACCTCATCCGGGGGTTACTCAACATCTTGCGATATTGAGATATTGCCCAAAAAGAATGAGGCTTTATATTTTCTATGCAATTAATGATTGTATAGGTTTGAATATTAAATTTGTACAAAAGTAGTATCTCTGAATCCATTTCCTTTTTTAGCTTCTAGTGATGAATTAAACTCTCATAACTAGAATTTATTTTATTCTCAATGGCTTATTTATTCTCCATGAAAATAATGGCTCAGGATGGACTAAAAGGTGAGCAGTTCGTGCCCTGCAACTTGTTAATAAAAAAAAAAGTATCTCTCCCGAGTTCGATTCCCAGAACCAAAAAAAAAAAGTATTTTCTCGGTCCTCTAGCCTCAACTTAAAGCAACACATAAAAGAAATATTGTGACAGTTCACCCTGACCTTTACAAGCCTTATTACTATTGTAATTGTAACTTATAAACCGTGAAGGCCGGGGATTTAGCTCAGTGGTTTCACCGCCTGCTGCGCAAGCACAAGGACCCGAGTTTGATCCCTGGTACCAAAATAAATAAATAAATAAAATAACTTATATACTGTGCATCCTTGGCATCAACTGCTCTTAAGAAATAACTGTTTGCTCTAGAACATAGGTAGGTGGGGAGGGGTTGGCAGGCACATATCTGTGTAGGTGTCCCTGAAGGATGTATGTGTACTTTATTATTTTGATTAAAATGTGATAAGTGAAAAAATTAAGACTTCATAATTTTTAAATACCCATTACAAGGCTTGTATAAATGGGTATTTGTGGTCCTTGGATTTTTAAAAATGTTGTGTTAAAATCTCTTACAAATTGCACAATTAACCCATGTTGCTACAATCAGAAAAAACAATATATATATATATATATATGAAAAAAATACTCTTGTCTCTGTATTCTCCCATTTTTACTAGCCATTCCCACCTTGAGTAATCTTCATCATCTCATCTCTTTGAACAGCACTCATCTCAGGTTTAGGGTGAGTCCATTTATCTCAGTTCATCTGACAATTTTAATGCTATTTTGTGGCCATTGAATGTCAAAAATACATCCCACATGCCTCACGGGTTTCTATTCATGAAGTCCTGACATTTAACATCAAGGCAATCTCTTTACACTTCAGAAAGCTGTAAGAAAGCTTATACTCCTCTGTCCTAAGACCAGTAGATTACATGAGGAAACAGGTTCATATGTTTCTTTGTCCACTGACAACACAGGATGAGGAAACAAAACTTTCCAGTGCTTAAAATCTGGGGAAGATCTTAAAAGAGAGGCATATTTAAACCTTTGATCTGATCTATATTAGCTTCTGTGGGTTCAATAATGTTATAAACTATCTTGAAATAAAACATATCTTTCTTAACATTATTAAGTGAGCTTGTTTTATGCAGTTATATTTTTCTACTTTTTTAGATAAAAGTCAAATAATAAAGAACCACAAAGATTTTTTTCTTCCCTTCTTCTTATTATTTTGTTACCAAAAAATACAGTCTAAAATCATTAAAAGGGGACTGAGGATGTAACAGTGGTAGAGCACTTGCCTAATATGCACAAGAGCCTGGATTTGATGCCCAAGTACCACAATAAATAAATAGATGGGGAAGTAAAAAGGGAGGGAGGGAGGGAAGGAAGAAGAGGAAGAGAAGGAAGGAGGAGGAGGAGAAGGAGAAGGAGAGGGAGAGAGAGAGGAAGAAGATGAGGAAGAAGAAGAAGAAGAAGAAGAAGAAGAAGAAGAAGAAGAAGAAGAAGAAGAAGAAGAAGAAGAAGAAGAAGAAGAAGAAGAAGAAGAAGA
>NW_004624757.1:16951246-17021834 GCF_000247695.1 Heterocephalus glaber | reverse complement strand
AAGAAGAAGAAGAAGAAGAAGAAGAAGAAGAAGAAGAAGAAGAAGAAGAAGAAGAAGAAGAAGAAGAAGAAGAAGAAGAAGAAGAAGAAGAAAGGAAGAGGAGGAGTTGCAGGGAGGAAGAGAAAGATAGAGAGAGAGACATAGACAGAGAGAGGGAGGAAAAAGATAGTTATTAGGGTGCTATAGAAAACCAGTGCTATTCTATTCTTATCCCTTCATACCATTTTCTAACTGTGTTTTCTATAGGGCCACTGCTGGATTTGTTGAACATGACAAAGACACACATATCATCACCCTGAAGCATCTACTTGAACAGAGGCTACAATAAGATGTAGGTTAAGAATTTTATGCTCAAGATGAAACACCTAAAGGAAGTCTAGACATAACCACAGTGTGATATTTGCTCAGACATTAGAGAAGAACATATTTCACATAGATAGAGCTATTGAGTTCAGTTGAGGATATTAGGTAAAAAAGGACCCAAGTACTACCCTCAGGAGCACACATTTATTATTCTTGACTTATAAAGAGTTCAACAATGAGGTAGTACTTGGTATGAGTGGAAATAAAGGTAAATTGGGGAAGAATCAGGAAGCAGAGCCCATATTTAAGAAAGCAGTATGGACAGAAATTCTTTCCATCCCAGGAGATAACTTTGCTGAGCATTGTCACATATGTGAGTAAGTATTCGGTGAACATTTTTTGTAGCGGATGAGATAAACATTTTAGTCATTTCAGTCTGTCACAATGGCTCAACTCTGCTGTGTTCCAATTTATTTTCATTTACAAAAACAGGTGGCAGCTGGAGTTGGCCTGAGGGCCTTAGTTTGCTGAACCCTGACATAAATTATCACAGTTTGAAAGTTTGATGCATACTTAGAGGGGTGTGCAATTAATCAAGGACAAAATAAAAGGAAAGGTAAGTTCCTTAAGGAAAATTGATGAGTCTGGTATTAATAAATATTTGATTTAATAAGACAAACATTTCTTGAGAACGTCTACGTTTGTGATATTAAGTGTTAGGGACAAGGAAATGTACAAAATATGAGCTCCACTCTTAAGGAAATCACCATTTATCATATAAATTTTATAAGATTGTATCATTAAGCCACAGTTTTAAAGATTGTGTCCTAGAATAAACAAGCAGTGTAGAGGTGCTCAATTAGCTGTTTCAGCACAAATCACATTAGTCTCCAAAACACATCCATGATTCAGTGACTTGTGCTAAGAAGAATAGGTTGAAAAAGTTACCAATAAATGTTGGCAAGGTACTAGTAGGAAGACTTTAAATTGTGTGATCAGAAATGTGATGAAAAATCTAAACAGATCAAGGCTAAATTGTTACCAGCGATTGGAGTCATGCTTGTTTCTGTTACAGGAATAGTAGGAGTTGGAATGGGACATGAAACTTTAAGTGCCAAAATATCATAGTGCTGTTGATGTTTTAGATAAGTAAATGGACTAAACAAAGTGTGTTTTGCGTTTCAGGAATTACTGCTGTAGAAAGAGAAAAGGACGTACCACTCTTGTTGTTACACATTAGAAACAAGAGTTTGCCTACTTGTCTATTTTGTGCTTTTGATGAAAAAAGGGTGTGTACCTCCCCCAATCCTGTGGTAGTGGAAAGAAAAGAGGAAATAACATTATTACTATGTTATAGCTTGCAACTAGATGTCCCCCCACAGCCTCATGTGGTCACAAGTGGGGCTTTTCGGAGGTGGCTCAATCCAGAGTGTGTGATGCTGGGATCAAGGGTGTGTGATTATTAAATTACTGATTGGTTTGGCATGGGTCTGGGTAGGATTATGGTATGATCACACCCTACCCTGGGTGTGAGTGCTACCCACTGTAAGGGCAGGTCACCTGGATAAGATATAAGGGTCAGCACTTCTCGCTTGTCACTTGTCACTTGTCACTTGCTCACTGCTTTTGTACACTACCTGCCTGCTCTTATGATGCCCCTCTGCCATGCCACCCTGCCTTGGAGCCAGCATCTATAAACTGAAACCTCTACGAATTGTGAGATACAATAAACCTTTCTTCCTTTCACTTTGAGGGTCGAGTGTTTTGTCTCATCAACGAGAAAATGTAACTAAGATTTGGTAAATGTTTCTTAGTATTTGACAAATTTACAAAACCTTAGAACATATAATGAAAAATAGAAATAATATTCACCCCCATATATGTTCGTATGTACAAACAAAAATTGCATATAAATCCAGAGGATGAAAATCCATTGAAGTCTGTCTCTGTACTCCTTAGAAGTTTATGTTTGAGAGGTTGAGAGATCTCATCCACAGTATGCTAAATACCTTTCCTATTCATCTTAGTTGGTCCCCAGACAACAGTTGATAAAGGTACCATTTTTCACCATTCTAGACAAATAAAGAAACTAAGATTATAATTTTAAAACATTAAGAGACTAAAGAATTTGCTTAGGCTCACAAGACTCAGTAAGAGAACTGAGTTTCTGATCACCTCGTTCACTAGCAGAGTGGAATTCACACATGCCTTCGTGTTCTGGTGGGCTACCTACAATTTGGAAGAAAAACATTCTTTTATAAAACATCTGCTGTAAAACATGTTGACCAAAGGAATCTTTCTCAAAAAGGAAGTAAATTCTTTCATCTTAAAGCTGTGCTCCCTTTCCAGAGATGTGTATATTCTAATCCCCAGAATCTGTGAATAGGTTCTCTTCCATAGCAAAAGAAATTTCAAAGATGTGATTAAATTAATAATCTTGTGTTGGGGAGATTGTCCTGGATTATCCTTGTGGGCCTGGTAAAATAACAAGAGTCCTTAAAAGAGGACATAGGAAGGACAGGCAGAAGAAAAGGGAATATAATGATAGTAGAAGCAGAATAATCTGCCCACAGCCTCTGTAAGCTGGAAGACAGAACAGAAGGGTCTCATCTGAGGCCCCCTGAAGGAACCAGCCTTGCCCACACCCTGATCTTAGCCTCCAGCCTCATTTCAGATTTCCAACCTCTAGAACCCCAAGAGAATAAATTTTGTTGTTTTAAGGCATTACATTTGTGATAGTTTATTACCAAGGAAACCAGAAACTAATTTTAAAAAATAAAACCCACCTAAGTCATACTATAATCAAATTATGTTTTTTTCCTGAACTTCTTGAAATCAAGAAGTTTTGAATTCACATCACTTAGAAACATGCCAGAAACAGAGCATATGCTGTTTTTTTAAAAAATCTTAAAAAAGGAAAGGAAGCACCAAGTGCTCACTGTAGTACTGTGATACTTTAAAAAGATAGAAAAATTGAAACTGAAGCTGACACTTCCATTTTAATTTTCTACAAGGGGAAGAAATGTTTAAAAACAGTATTAAGAACTATAAAAATAACTATATTTTAGTCACTGTTTACACCTACATGAGGAACATGTAAATACTCTTAAAGTGAATTTACAAATTGTGAAGGTTAAATTGTGAAGGTGAATTTATTAATTAACAATCCAAACCCTTCCATATACAAGTCATTTTCTCCCTAATCTTTTCTTATTTATGAAGGGGATGGTCCAATTTGAGGCGTTTTTAATAAATAACTTCTTCCACCTTTCTGATCACTGTGGCTATTCTTAGAAATGACAGGTAAAGACTTATTGTGCAGTATTGGTTAGGGTTCACTAGAGGAACAGAATCAATAGAAAATACATGTGTAATTATGGAAGGGATTGATTTGGTAGACTTGCAGCATCAGACTGGGAAAGCCCACAGTGACCATCTGCATGCAGAAGAGCTGGAGGGCCCTGTAGCTGCTCAGCCCAACAAGATGCAAGCTACAGAATAAGAGGAATCATCAGAGCAGCAAGCATTTCAAAGGCCTGGAACTGCAGTGGAGAGCAATGGGTAGGAGTCTGGCTTGGAAAGCTGAAGGTACCGATGTCCAAGGGCAATGGGAGCAAGACACATCCATTCAAGCTCTCCAAAATTGTAGGAACTTGCTTAATTTCTTCCCTTTTTGGTGCTGCCCACAACTGTTTGCTGGCCGACATGTTAGTCATCTTCACAGACACATCCAGAACTGAGCTTTGCTAAGGTGCTAGGCATTTTTTAACCCAGGGAATTAGGGAATCAGAAGTGGCTGCTGCAGGAGGCTGCTGCGGAAGATTCTTGCAAGCCTTGAAGTTCATGTCCTCACTCGTCAGCTTCACTAAAACAAATTGAGTGACTATACCTCTTCTCTTTAAAACAAAAACATTTAGATTCATTTTCTATGGCTATTTGTTTCTTTAGGGTTTATCTAATTTAGGGGTTATGTTTTGCATCTCAAATGTTTCCCTAAATGTCTCATGGATTCAGAGGTGGGTTTTGGAAGGTGATTAATCATGAAAGCAATGTAGTAATCAGTGGATTAATTCTTAGCTGAATCTGCTGTTCAGAGGTAGAATTGGGTTGGAAAAGGCAGATCCCTGGGGACAGTGACCTAGGAGGGTGTATTCTTGTCCCCAGCTCCTCCTCTTGCTCTCTGTTTCCTGTTGACCATGTGGTGAACAGCTTTCCTCTGCCATGCCAATCTGTTAGGCTGTTTCTGCATTGAAGCCAGACAACCATGGAATGAATCCACTAAAACTGTGAGCCAAAATAAACCTCACCTCTTTTAAGTTATAGATGTCAGGCATTTTTCCCCGTGACAGGAAAGTAAATAATACAGGGAGATATAGACTAAAGAATGAAGAAAATGAATTCAATTACATTATATACCTTTTTTCAAATCCTAACTACTACAAAGCAATTTTAGTTAGAGTTCCTGGCTGGTGTAACAAATACAAAAAATTTTGTGGCTTAGCAAAACTGACTGTATTTGGTATTTATATAAGATTATTCTTTTATGTGATCAGTTAGAGACTCAGAACTACCAAGGCCAGGTAGGTCCTCAGTGGGATCGTATGTATCTGGTTATTAAAGAGAAGAGAGAATTATCAGGAAATTTATATAAGTCTAGAAGTGATATACAGAATTTCAACTGCATTCTATTGGCCAGAACTCTTTCATATGACTACACACCTAACTGCAAGAATGCTGGAAAACACAGTATGGCTACATACTTCCATAAGAAGTAGGGAAACAGTGGATAAATACAGTGGTCTTATGTAAAGCTTTTATGGTCATTTCTAGCAACTCTTTTCTGGTTATTTTTTGACCACTTCTAAAAACTCTTTTCATATTGTTCTCTATCTTCTCCTACCAACTCATTTCTGGTTGTTCCTTTTGTTTAGTGTACTCTGGTCATTTTTTTCAACTCACATTCTTTTAATCTTCAGATTATCCCCCTTTTAGAGGGGATGAGGCAAATACTTCAAAGAGAATTCAACCCTGTTTGAAACTAGCCCACATGCTATATACAAGACTGTAAGGCTGTGAGGCCAGCTTCAGCAATACTTTTCCTCCTTTACAACCCCAAGACTAGTGTTCGGATCCAATGGGAAAGCAAACTGGAGGATCTGCCAGTCATTTTAGTCTCCTTTTTGGTCTTTAAACATCCAGAGCTGCTACAGTTTGAGTATGGTTTTCCCCCCAAAGATTCATGTATTGGAAGCTTAGTCCCCCAAGAACTGAGCAATGCTAGGTCTCCTAGAGGTGGGGCCTAGTAGAAAGTGATTAGATCATAGGGCCAAACACACATAGCCACTCAGTCTTGGACTATCTGCCTCTAAAACCATGAGCTAAATGAACCCCCTTTCCTTACAAAATTCTCAGCCTCTAGTATTTGTTATAACAAAACAAAACAGACCAAAACACAAGACATGGTCCTGCCTCACAGGCTTTGCGTAGGCTGAGCCTAGTATCTCTAATGCTATTTTTTACTAGATATTCCCAGGGCTGCTCCCTAACTTCATTTGGGTATCTGTTCAAAGTGCTTCTTCAGAAAGGATTTCCCTGATGAACTCTGCCCCTGTCTAAAACAACAATCTATCCCTCTCCAGCCCCTTATCCCACTTTCTTCAGCTATCACTCTCTGCCTCCTAGATTGCATAAAATGGAAAGTGTGTTTTATCCACAAGTTTTCTAGGGTCGTAGGGGATCCTAGACACTCAGACAATAATGGTTCTTTATATCCTACCTTTCCTGTTGGCTATTATACAGAGAAAAAATATACATGTGCATAGGAACACATAAAGTCTAATTACAAAAACTCATGTGTTACATATTTATCAATCAAAAGTGTCACTGATAAAATCGTATTGTCCAAATGTTGCCGTATTTTATGTGAATCTTATACATATGAAAGGTGAATGCAAAAAAGTCTTATTTAGTTAACAAAACATTTGATTTTCCTAATCATCTAGTGGATAATTGTTTTAATTTGTTATTTCTAGCAGTAACTTGTCTAATTGTCCATTTGCTATGAGGAATCTCCCTGTTTCTCTGTAAGATATTAGTAGAAGTTGTATCATAAAGTGTATCAATATGAAGGGGATCTTTTTCCCTAAAGTACTAAGTTTTGATTAGGCCTGGCATCTCTGATCATGAATTCAACAACAAAATGATTCAGGATTTAAGAATGGACACTGCACCACAGAAACAAATACTGGAATTTCCGCAGTAATTTAAAATAAGATTATGCTCTAACTTCTATAAAATGCTGTAATAAAATAGGTACATAAAAGGTTCGAGTATTCTTAATGTACCGCAATGTACAAATATAACACTTAAATAATTATAACTATACTATATATCACATGACTTATTTAAATCAAATAATCTAGCCCAAGTATCCATTGCATTAATTATATGTGATTCAGGAATAATCTTGTTTGCATTATTACTACTACACAGAAAAATAATGTTTTGCCAAATTTTACTTTACTATAGATCTTACTAGGACACATCCTAGATCGTACAAATAAAGTACAATTTAAGTTTAACTAAAGTACCACCTAAGTTGTACTCCTTGAGTTGTGCAATTTCATTCTAACTAGCTAGCTCTAACCAATCTGGGACAAATGGAATATATCCATCAATCCATAAATTATTCTTTTGACATGAATTCATAAGTTCTGTCCTTACTAATAATTGGCATAATGATGGTACTGGGTGCCAAGTAACTGGTTATTCTTGCAATGTTTTCACGTCTATTACAGAAAACAAAATTTAGAACTATGTCTTACTCTTTTTTTTTTCCCAGGACTTTGCACTGGAGAGAGGCAGGCAGGGCACCACTGAATCCCCAACCTGAACTATGTCTTACTCTTATTTTTGGTTTCCTTTTGTTTTGTGATGTGATATTTCACATTTCCACCAGAGATCTTTATAGTTCTGCATTGACAAAATAATGTTCCATCCAACAATGACCCGTCATGAGGAGAGAGCATGCAGCCAGCTGGCTGGCAGGGGGCTGTTTTAGGCGGGGTTCCTTGGGGGTGGAATACCTGTGTGAGATTAATATAGGCCAGGTGTTTTGCTTTGGAGTTTGCTAAAATCAACCAGTTCACCCAAGTATAATCAGACTCTGAGGAAATTATTTGGACTGGAAAAACTTACAAGAGCTGGACTTAAAAGCCAGAGTATCAATTTATTTTCATAGGTTCACATGTTGGGACCATGTCATCGATCAGCTAATGTGCCAAGGTAAGTGAATTAGATATCAGAAAGTTGTTCCAGGAGCTCAGCCTTAGTATAAGGAGAGTTAAATTCTTACAAGTGTTCCATCAGACTAAATTAGTTGTCCAAATAATATTTGCAGATAGACTTATTAAGATATAATTCACATACCAATACCAAACAATTCACTCTTTTAAAATGTACAGCTCAATGATTTTATTTTATGCATTGGACCATGCAACCATAACTGTAAACTAATTTTAGAACATTTCATCACCACAAAAGAAATTCCATACCCATCAGCAATCATTCCCTGTTTCCTCTTCCCTCCAATGCTACAGCCCTAAGAAAACACTCATTTACTTTCTGTCTCTATAGATCTGCCTATTCTGGATATTTTATGTCAATGGAATTCTACAATATATGGTCTTTTGTCGCTGGTTTTGTTCCTTTGACATAATAATTTCAAGCTTTATTCATGCTATAGTGTATACCAATATTATTTCTTTTTATATATGAATAAAATTTCCTTTTATAAATATACACATTTATTTATCCATTGATTCATCAGTTGATGGATATTTAGAATTTTGTACTTTTTGGCTATTATAAATAATATTGCTATAAATACTCATGTACAAGTTTTTGTACAGAGAAATATTTAAGTATCTATAAAGAATGGAATGGGTGAATCACATAATAACTTAAAATTTAACCTGCTAGAGACCTGCCAAAATGTTCTCCAGAATAGTAACTGAGCCATTTTCCATGTCCATCAGTAACATATGAGTGTTTTAATTTCTCCATGTCTTCACCAACAATTGTTATTTTTGGGGTTTTGATAGTATTGCAGATATCCTAATGGGTGTGAGATAATACATTGTTTTGTACTTTGGATTTACACATCCCTAATGGATTGTAACGTTGAACATCTTTTCATGTGCTCATTAGCTATTTGTATATTTTTGGTAGAGAAATATCTCTTCACTTCAGTTCTCCCATTCAAAATTGGAAGGTTCATCAGTATTTCCTTCTTTTTGTTGTCAGTTAATACTATGTTGTGTGGAAATGCCACAATTTGTGTACTCATTTACCAGAGGATACGCTGGACAGAACAAAAAGGCACTAGAAAGACATCCACATCCACTTGTTTTTAGATGTTAGAGCTTCTGACTCCTGACTTCAAGGTTTGTACTGTAATTATACTCCTGATTTTCCAGGGCCTCAGCTTGCAGGTAGCAGGTTGTGTTCATTCTCAGCCTTCATGATCATAGGGGCCAGTCACTCATGAAAGGTCTCTTTCTGTCTCTCAATATATTCCACTGGTTCTATCTCTCTGGAAAAGCCTCACTATCACAAATGACTATGAAAAAGAGCATTTCCCGAGAGAATGGAATGGGACACAAATAAAAGCAAAGGTATGGGTGTTGCAGAACCATATACAAATGTGTTATTAAAACTACTATTACAGGAATGGAAAGTATGAGCTTATGAGTAGCAAAATAGGAGACACAAGCAATGATTTGAGTGCCTATTATCCAATTACTTGGACAAACCTACCATAAGAGTATTCCAGATGGAGATAATCTGAACATTCCAAATATGGCATTGATTAAATATATAATGAAATATTAAGTATGACAAAAAGTGATGCTAGAGGGCTGGGGATTTAGCTCAGTGGTGCCATCACTTGCATTGCAAGCACAAGGTCCCGAGTTCGGTCCCCGGCACCAAAAAAAAAAGTCATGCTAGAGATTATGTAGTATCAAAGAGAAGGACAAAGAAGAACAGTGCTATGGTTTGGATGGGTATCACTAAAACCATAGTCTTGGTCCCCAGAGTGGCAAGGTAGGAGGAGATGAAACTTTTGGGAGCTGGGGTCTTATGGGAGGTGCATGGGGCATTGGGGTATGCTTTAAGAGCCTCTCTCTCTCCTCCTCCTCCTGCCTCTCTTTCCCTTCCTCCCTCCTTCCCTCTCTTCCTCTCTCCTTCTCTCTCCCTTTCTTTTCTTTCTCCTTCCTGACTGAAGATGTGACCACTTGCTCCAGCATGTGCTCTTACCATTGTCATCTGCCACCCTCATCAAAGCCACAATGAGTGAGGCCCCTTAATCTTAGATCTGAAGCTCCAAACTGTTAGTCAAATGAAACTTTTCCCTTTATAAGTCAATTGCTTCAGATATTTCTTTATAGTAATGTGAAAGTGACTCATCCAGAGGGAGAAGAGGAAGAGGAAAGAAGGAAGGAAGGCAGGCAGGCAGGCCGGAAGAAAGGAAGGAAGATGGGAGGGAGGAGGGAAGGAAGGAAAGAAGGAAGGAATAAAGAAGTAAAAAAAAAAAAAAAAACAAAGCAGACACCTGACTTATATGCTTGCCATGGTCTTCCAGAAATCCAAATGCACTTGGATATCGCTGAAATGGGCCTCACTGTGGGCCTTCAGTGTTTCTTCTAAAAGACATTGCTACAGGATGAGCCCACAGCCAGGCCTTCATTTTCCCTTGCCAATAGAAGTTCAGTTTTGATTGGGGCAGGAAGATGTCTAACCTAGAAAAGTGAAAGCAAGCCCATGCTCGATGTTCACTTTCACAGCCTCTCTGAATGATCTAGTGACCAAATTCTGGCTCATGACCTGGAGATAAGACAGTACATTATGGCAAATATTTTTTTCTTTTGTGAAAAAATATTAGAAACTCCATTTTCTACTGGGATTCTTTTCTTCTTGTCTTGAGTATGGTTTATAAAGATATGATATTTTTGGAAAGACGAGGATTACTTTGTAACTATGCAGTGATGATTTTATTTAGAACCCAGCACTTGGCAGAATGCAGGGATATGAAAGAAATAGAAGTCATAGTCCTCAAGCCCAAAGAGCCTACAACAGAGAGAATTAACTTGAGAACAACTGCAGTGCAACTTACAGTATAAAGCTACAATTCAATGCCAAATAATTTAGACCCAAGGATAGCCCTCCAGGATCCAGTATTAGTAACTCTATTCTGCCAGTCCTTGCCAATCCAGATAAACTGAAGAAGTTTTCAGGGAAGACTGACATTTAGAGAGATTCTGCTCTCAAATTCTTATGTATTTTAAATATATTGCTGCCTCTATTTAAATACCAATAATGACTTTCACTTGGACAAAAACACAGTATCAAAAGAGAATTGAACTGGACACTGGGTTTTAGTCTCAGTAAAGCCAATTAATAGCTGTGGGACATTGTAAATGTCACTTAACCTTTTGGGATTTTAGCTTCCTTATTTGTAAATTCAGAATAATGACTCAACAAATATTTACTAAGCACTTACTAAGTTTTGGACATTGTTTTAGGTAATAAGTATATACCAATAAATAAAAGAAAGAAAGTTCCTGGCCTCATAGAATGTAGACATTTGACAAATAAATATGTACTATATCAAGGTGTAGTAATAAGTTTGAACAAAAAAAGTGGGGTAAGAAAGAAACAAACTATAACAGTACATTAATAAAGAAAGAATGTCAATAAATGAGGAGTGGATGAGTAATTTATATATGCTAATGGTCAAGAAAGACTCTTTGATAAGAGGCCTATATTTCCTTCCTTATGTGGTATATGGTGCCAGTGGGCACATGCGCATGTTTGTGTGTGTGTGTGTGTGTGTGTGTGTGTGTGTGTGTAGAAAGTTCCATCTGCACCACTCTGCTCATTGGAGAAAGAAGGGAAGAAGTCAAATGACTGAAAAATACAAATGGTACTTGGTAAATTACTCGGCACCGACTTTATCATAGTTGTCAGTGTGGATCAAGTCTAAACTCCTTGGCTTGCCATTTAAGATCCTTACAATACAACCTTCCAGCCCACTTTTCCAGTTTTATCTCCATTCATATGTATAAATCTAACTTCCAAATAAAATTTTCACTTAATCATTCCCTTGGCTATTATTACATACCACCTCAAGTCACTTCGATAGTTTCTTTTGTCTAAACCCTTCAGGATTTCATTTTTTATAAATTCTATGTCCCTAGTGAAATCACAAACTTTTGTATGACATCTTTCTATAAACTGCCTCGACCATAAAATGTGTTCAATATTTACTGATTGAGTTTGACTCTGTGGAGATGGGACTGGGGTCTGAAGATGGGGGAAATGGGAGGGAAGGAAGGGGAAGGAGAAGTAAAATGGATCAAGATGTGATATGTACCAAAATCCCACAATTAATTTATTTATTATGTAGACCAAACATATACTACTAAAAAGAGACAAGAAAAATAATGACTTTGCCCCTCAGGACTCCACAGCACAACCCTAGCAAGGCGCTTTGATTTCAATCCCAAAAGATCCCTTTTCTAACTTCCTCTTTTCAGAATTGTAAGATCGTGAATTTGCATTGCGTTTAGTTTGTGGTAGATTCTTACAGCAAACCACGGCAGTTTGAGGTAGTTGTGGTGGTTAGTTACTCTCAGATTAGAATCTGTCTCCAACTAACCCCTACCACATGTATACTAATTGAATAGTTTCAGGAAAATCATTACTTCAGTTTCCTCTCCTGTAATGTGAAATCATATCTGCCTTTCCAGTGTTGTTATAGGACAGATAAAATTCTTCATGTGAAAACTACAATGGTTAGGTGTAGAATTTTGGCTTTCATTTTTCTCAATGAGGCAAAGGCATGGAATAGAAGCGTCTGTCCTTAGCAGTCTGATACTGTAAATATTACACCAATATCACTCCTGTAATAAAGATACTGTATTAAAAGTGGCCTGGTACAAGAAAGACCCCTGCCCCAGGTGAAACCAGTATAGTAAACAGAACTGCAGCATTCGTTGTGGGTTTGCTGGTTTAAGGTATTTTTTAAATTTTATTTTTCTGGTGCTGGGGATGGAACCCAGGACCTCCCACATACTAAGCAGGCCCTCTACCCCTGTTATACCCCCAATCAGCCCTTAGAATGTTCTTTGTTCGTGAGCAGAGACACAGCTCACCGATCCTTCCAAACCAACCTTCAGGAAGTCGCTGTCAGTCAACTAGAGCTAACATAAAAGAAACTTATTTAAAATCCCTGCCCTGCCAGGCATGGTGGGGCAGGTCTGTAATGCCAGCACTCAAAGGCTGAAGCAGGAAGATTGCTTGAATTTGAGGCCAGCCTGCGCTACATAGTGAGTTCAAGACTACCCTGTACTACATAGGGAGAACCTGTCTCAAAAAAAAAAAAAAAAAAATCCCTGATCTAATGACCTAGAATGTTTGGTGTCTTGGCCAGCAGTTGGGCATCCTCTGGGAGCAGGTTAGAAATGTAGGTCCCTTTCCAGACATACTGAATCACAATCAGCACTTCAGTGGGATCCCCAGGTGAGCCCTGATTACTACTAGTTGAAAAGAAAGGTATACTGCACTTTATTTTTGTCTTTGTCTTTTGTTTTTGAGATGGGGTGTCCAGATTGACCTTGAATTCTCTATGTAGCCTAGGCAGTCCTCGAACTCAAGGGAGTACTCCTGCCTCAGCCTCCCAAATGCTGAAGATTACAGACATGCACCATCATGCCTGTCAGAAGGATATATTTTGGAGTGGTTTGAAGGCCAGCTATGCTTGTTATTACCTTCATCTCAAGCACAGTGTCTAAACCATCTAAGCCTCAGTTTCTTCTAAGTGAGGAGTAATAACCACCTCAGTCGGGTGGCTGTGAGAATTAGCTGCATAGAAGGCATTTTGCACAATCCCTGCCAACAAACACTTAGCTAGTAACAGTTCTCTGTATTGTGTAGATTTGCACCATGTAGGACTGCTCGCCACACTACATATCCATTCCGCGTAGCTGAGGCCGCTAAGAGGGCCAAGTTCCAGAGCCATCCACGCCCACGAAGGTGGGGTGCAGGGGAAGGACTAGGACACGGGGTCAGTAATCCCATCTCCATATCCCTAGGATAGCTGCATTTTACAGCGCACGTTGGACGCCGGGTGGTCTCCTTGCTTTCAGATCCTCACTGCACGTGGCTCAGTTGGAAACCTCTTCCTGGAGTCTAGACTCAACCAAGGAGTCCGGTGACCTGCGGGATGGAGCAAGGGCCAGAATTCCTGCTGAATCGCTCTGGGTCCCCAGCCCTCTTCCTCGATCCCCTTCTTAACGTTCCCTCTGCGCCTGTCTCCTCGCAGCAAAAGGTAGCCCTGCAACCTTGTCGGCTCGCCCGCCAGTACGGATCAGCCCTGGACTCGGCCCAGTCCCTCGGGACCCGCGGCAGGGGCGGAGCTGGGGGCGGAGCTCGGGTCCCGCGGCCGCCACCGCCCGCCTAGCTGCAGCCCCGCTCGGGCGCCTGGGGACAGCTCGGGCCGAGGGTCGCGCCCGGGCCTGCGGTGCTCGGGGGGCGCACACCTCCCCACGGCGCGGCCGGGCGGCTGCTGCAACACGCTGGGGGCGGCCCCGGTCTCCGCCCCGCTCGGCGCGCCGCCTCGGCTCTTCGCGTAGTAATTTCAGTTCCTGATCGCGTCGCGCTGACTCCGGGACCCGGGCGAACGAGACCGCAGCTCGCGGGCCCGTAGTCCTCGGTGTGGCGCGGAGAGCACGGGATATGCGACGGGCACCCCAGCCTGAGCCTCGGGGACAGCAGGGCCGCAGCAGGTAGGCGACCCCCTCTGGCGGCGAGCCTGGGGGCCCGAGCCTCGCCGGGTGTCCGTACGGGTGGGAGGGGCTCGGTCCCACGTTCTGCTGGGGATCCTGTGCCTGTTGCTCTGTCCCCATCCCGTCCTAGGCTGCAGGAGGGGCATCTGCTCGCAGGTGATGAATTTCTCTGCAAGGTCATCACTCCCTTAAGCTCTGCCTATGAAGGTAAATGGGAAGCCGCCTGGTGCTCTTGAGTGTGGTCTGCACCTTGCGAGTATTCGGAGAGGGTGTGTGTGTGTGTGTGTGTGTGTGTGTGTGTGTGTGTGTGGCATTCTCATTTTCCTCTGCTTATTCCCCTTAACGTCAAAACACGAGTCATATATAATACATATGCATTTACATATGTGTGTATATATTTGCATGTAGTTTTTGTTGAGGTAGGTGAGGAAAGAATGGGAGGGCAGGCCGGGGTCGATAAAGGGAAATCATTGTAAAGACCTGTTCTGTATTTAGAGGTGAACTTTGGAACCACATTAGATCAAGGCAGAGACAAGAGGTGATAAACAGATCTTAGAGGTGGGTTTTAGAAAAGATCTGAGTAGAATCGTCAACCAGTACACACAGCAGATCTTCATGCCGTCAGGAAGATAGAAGAGATGTAGACAGAATTTCAGACACAACAATGGACAGTGCAAGAGGGAAGAAGGAGGGGTACTTAACTAGACCCTGAAAGTGAATATGGAGTGGCAGGAAGACAGCAAATGCAGGTCAGGTTTCAAGGGCTTTCTGGAGGGGTATTGGAGAAATCTCTGCTTAGGATGTAGTCAATTCAAGGTTAAGATGCTGTGAATCTCCAGAAAGCAGCAGAGGAGGAAGAAAAAGGCAAGGGCTTGGAGAAGGACGGAGAAGCTAAGCTCTGAATAGCTAAGCTCTGAATAGCCATGTAGTCACCACCTTTTCTTCCTTCTTCCTCCAGTTAGACCTGCATTTCCATATGCTCCATCTAAATATTTTTCACAACACATTTGTTAAAGATACATTGGTCCATGTTTTCACTTTATTTGCAAGGAATCTGGGTCATGGTGGAACTGGAAGAAACTGAAGTGTTTACCACACCAGAAAGATTTGGAGAGAGAGTTGATTAAGGCTCAGCTTCATGAAATATTTACACATCTCTTGCGTGGGCTTTTGTTTGCTCTTGTTGGTGCTGCTGCATATTTTACTTTGATAATGCTTTGAGTGTATTTCTCCCAAATGTGCTTATTTTCCAGTTATAAACTATTCTTTCTTTTCCATTGTGCTCACCATTGGCCTAACCCAAGTAACAATTGTGGGAATAAAGATACATGAGTCACAGCACAAAGGAGAAAATCTTCTCTACTGCTATCCCCAAATGGCCAGAGTTTCCATGAGAGAATGTTCTTTGAAGATTGTTCTTTGTGAAGAATATTTTCTCCAAGTTTGTGTGTGTGTTTAGTGAGGGGATGTACTGTTGATTATAAACAGAAAAAAACCCTAGGAATTACTATCACAAGTGTAGATGTTATATCATTGAAATGTATTTTGGAAACAGGGCACATGAAGTGATGGAGAAAAATGTACAGTGTGCTGTGGTGCAGGGAGGCTCTAGCTAATCACTAACTAGACTGTTGTGAAAATGATTAGGCCCACATCACCAGGGCATCAGCTGCATATAGAGAGTGGAGGAGGAAAGCATATGAATAAAATCAGTCTCAGCTGCAGAGGAGGGGAGATTCCAGCAAGCTATTTTGAAATTTGAGTGTTTTAATTGCCTCAGAAGACTGGCCCAATACACTTAATTATTTGTTCCCGCAACATTTTCATGATTAGCTTCAAATATACTTGAAAGAATATATTTAGCTACAACTAGATCTCACTGCTTGAATTTCCAGTCACAAAATCTGCAGCCTACAGGGAAGCACTAAGATATTGACGGTAGAATCACAAAATCAGAAACTGCTGACCTCAGACAGAGAGGACACAGGATTTTAGTCCCAGCTTCCACTTGAGCTTGTTCAGTGGCAGCTGCTTCTGCCCTGTGTGCATTCATTCATCTACTCAGTTGTCTGTTCATTCATGCATTCAAGATTTATTCTTCTGGAATGAGAGATGGTCCTTGAATGTGTAATAGAAGAATGAACGAGACTCAGTCTCGGCCCACAAAACTAAAGGGGGAAGCTGACAGTGACAGTCAAGTGCCACAGCCAGGTGCTATAGAAGGCTGGCTATGGAGGTGGAGAAAACAAGGCAAGCTTTCCGTGGTCCTGAGGATGCAAGGAGCTCACCTGCTGAGGAGAAGGAGGAATTGCTTTCTTAGTGTAGGAACCAGAACATGGAGAGGCCCTAGGAAATAAGAGTGCATTGGAAACAGAATGCATACATAAGGGTGGAAGGAGAGGGCTAGAGAGGGAAGCAAGATCCACCCCAAGCTAAAGTGCAGAAGGGCTGCTACCTCCTCTGGTCAGTAAGCCATTTCATCTGGAGATGTTAAGTGAATGGGCTCATATTGAGGCTCTTCATGGTTCCAATTACTCAAATTTATATCCTTCACATATCTACAAACCACATTTACTTTCATTTACAATCGCCTGCTTAGAGGAAAGAAAAGTCCTTGAGAAAGTCATAATTCTCTGTGCCCCAATTACTTCATCCATGAAATATTTGTCACCTACTCTGTACATTATGACAGTCAAAGAGAGAGTGAGATGATGAGTCTTATAGAAATGAGTTATAGAGATATAGGGAATCTTATTCCTAAGATAGCAGTGCTCATAGAAAAATGATGGAAAACAGTGTCTATGCCAAGCACTTAATGGTCCCAGGTGACTACAAAAGACAAAGGCATGATGATATGCAAGCCTGAATGAACGGTGTACTCAGAACATGGCCTACAGAGAACCCAAACACCATGTGTAATTTTTAAGTAATTTTTAAATGGGAGAAATAGTTACAGTGTTAAGTGCCATTCTAGAACTGTATTTTCAAGCCACAGGGCCTGACCCATAGTGAATATAATTAGCATTTTTATTTTTGAAAAACATGATAGAGTGGGACAGTATGGAAGTGTAAGTGTTGTTCATAGAACCTTCAAATTACACATTTGTGTGTAGGTACGTCATGGACTGTGACGTAAAGTATGTAGCCAACTACGGCCACTGTTTTCCAAAAAGCAAAAACTACTGCTTTAAGTGACACAGTGAAGAGAAGCTCCCAGTTTGCAGGAAGCTAACAGGTGACTAAGAGATCTGATACACAAGCTTTTGGGCAGCATTCTAAGTAGCAGGATCACCTCACCGACACAGGCAAGGCTTGTGACCTACCAAGTGCGCAGCAGAATAGTCTGAGGGGACGGTCACTGGTGACCAAATTGGTCTGGAAAGGCTTCAGGAAGGAAGTGGAGCTTGAGCAAGTTTATGAAGGATGGCTGCAATGAGCAGGCAGTGAGAAAGGGGCAGTGACAGAAAGGAGGAAGCAGAGAATGAGGAGTAGCACGAGAGATCTGTTTAGGAATCACTCAAAAAAAGAAAAATGAATATCAAGTTAATTGCAGTGAAATTTCTGTTTAGACTGAAATATTACTTGAGTTGCTATTTTTTTAAACTAGTCGTGGTAGTGCATGCCTGTAGTCCTAGCCCTTGGGAAGCTGAGGTAGGAGGCCCTTGAGGTTGAAGAGACTCTGAGCTACATAGAAAGCCCTGTCTCAAAAAAAAAAAAAAAGAGTTGCTGATTTTAAATAAATTTTATCGTATGTACTTACGACATACAACACAATGTTTATTCTCTCTATATTTATATAAACATACATATAGATATATATTATATAGTTACTGTGATCATCTCACATAGTTACCCACTTCTCACCCTTTGATCCTCACCCTATATGCCAAAATCAGCTATAACCTACTCACTTAGCAAAAAATTCTGAATACAATATACTATTATTAGCTGTAGTCTGCATGTTGTACATAGATCTTTAGGTTTGCACATCCACACATCTGCCACTTTATGTTCCTCAACATATATCACCTTATATTCTCTTCTCTGTGACTGCTGTTATATTCTCTATTTCTGTACCTATAAGCTTATTTTTTTAAACTATTATTTGGTATCTAAAATTTCTTTCCTAAAACTGATTACTCTAAGAAAATCTAGCCAGAATGATCATAACATCCTAAATCTATCATTTCCTGACATCTTTTTGTTTCTTTTGCACTCATTTACTGGTTTGGCCTTGATTCATCCAGCTGGTTGAGTTTGATGATTGAATCATTGACATTACAGGATATACCACATTGTAGCATGAGTACTTCATTTCTCAGAACATAACTGCAATTGCTGGCACAGGAGGGCCTAGGGCATTTAGGCAAGTGTCTCCAGTTCAGCCAGCCCTTCTGCTCTCTCCCACCAGCCTCACCTGCGCATCTTTGCAGAAGTCCTGACTCTCAGGAGAGGCACCAACAGCCCTGTGAAGGTGAGTCAGGTCACTTGGCAGCATGAGCCCAATAGGAAAAGCAGGGTCCGCCATATTTTCTTCCATTCAGTTGTTCTATGACTTTCCCATTGTCTTAGATGTTTAGTTTTGTTAGTATAGATTTCTAGAAATTAACATCTTTGTCTTTTGCTGTAGGTAGCCCATTAGTTCTTTTGGAAAACAAGTCAGAGAAGAAAGTCTTTGTGCTTCTGAGAACATTCTTGACTGTCTTCCAGCTATTGCTATCTTTCCTCTGAAAGGAAACAGTATTGTGACATTGGTACCCTTCTGAATAAAGCTATACCTTTGAATAAAGTATACCTTTGAATAAAGCTATAGCTTTAAGCAGCAGAACAGTGCCAGTTAGAATAGACTCATTGGCTTGATTTAGTTAATTTGAAATGCAGTCAAATATGGAAATTTGCTTTTTAAAAAAAATTAAGATGTCTTAGATCCCCCTCTCATCTTGCTTTTGGTGTTTAGATTGGTGATAATCTAATTTTTTGCATAAGAGTCAAGTTTGGAATAATAAAAACATGTAAAGAATGCATTTAAATAGAAAAGACATTTATGAAATTTCATGAAGAAAATATATATATATACTCTTAAAATTTAAATTACTGTCTTCAATGCCAGTGAGAAAATCGTTCACAGGTTTTTAGCTGGGCACATTGGAATTGGCAACTCAGTAACAGCTTTCTAATTTTTCATGCCTGTAATTAGGTTGTTGGCTTTATTTTGAAGCTAGCAGCATAATTTGGGGTCCAAATTACTATTACCAGACAGTAATAACTGACCCTTGGCTGCAGGGTTAATGCAATGACCTCTTTAATCCAAATCCAAATCCAAAATCAGGGCTTAAAAATCTGTATTTATTTAAGGTCCCGAAAGGATTCTGATAGCCACATTTGGACATCACCATGTAGTCTGTGCTTTTATTTACCAGGAAATAAAACAATTACAGATGAGTTCCTGAGAAGTTAATAACGTGTCCTTAGTCACTGTTACAACAAGGGCTAATATCTAAAGCCCCTTTTGATAGCTTTTCACTGATTTTCCCATAAAGAGAGGAGGAGCAGGCCTCAAGAGAATATCAGAGTCCCCTCAGTGGGGGGAGGGATGAAAATCAGATTAGTTAATTGCACCTTCCTCCAAAATTGACCATACAAGTAGTGAGTCTTTCTAAATGACGATGCAGTGATCTCCATCCCTGTCTCAAAGGCCTCTTGTGCCAGGAAAACTGTGGGGATCAGCTGGGTGATCTGAAGCAAGACGGTTTGGTTTCATGGACATACACACCAGATTCCATTTAAACATTTTGATTCTTGGATCCTAAACAGTGTGTACCCAAGCCACTGCTAGAAGACTGGTTTAGTAAGGATCCGTGAACTGAGGCACTTTGAACCAAGGAAAGCCTGAAAAACAAAAACAAGCCTGGAGGCTGGACAATAAAATCCTACAGAGTCACAGCGGTCCCCAGAGAATTCAGCATTGTTGTTAATTCAGCAACGGACAGCTGGACAGAGATCTCCCAGGCACCTTAAAAAATCCCATTTGTGTGTAATAATTTTCTAGGGGGAAAAAAAGAGTTCCGGAAAATCCTTTTTTAAGCGTGAATTGCAAATATCACATTAAAGTGGGAGCTCTAGTTTACAGAGAATAATCAGATGCGTAATGTTGATAGATTCTTGATTGTTTTTCAGGGATATTGATTTCTAAATAACCAAAAATTAAAATAACCATGTTGTATAAATGAGAGACTCTTTATAATGTACAATTTCGGTCAAATGAAATGCTTGAGGGAGTGAAGTGTTTGTGTTAATTATATTTTCTGAGTAATCAGAACATCTTTTTTTTGTTTCAATTCTTACTGACAACTTTTCTAAAATGTTGTAGCCTGTGCCTATGTGTCTGCCTCAGTAAGTACAATATGCCAGATATTATCAGGATTCAGAATTTTGCATTGCCTCCAGGTTTTTATTCTACATTATGGCTCTGTAGGAGAGAGATACTAAATATAATATAGGTTTTGGGAGTTGTTTCTTTTTTTTTTTTTGCTCTGGAATATGAATTTGCTTTCCCATGCTATATTTTTTTTAATTGATCAAAAAGGCAGAAGATATTTGGTTCACTGTGGGTTCCACTTTGTTCAAGTTTGGCTGATGCCTTTGCCATTATATCATTTTGAAATGTTCGTTCTTTTACTCTAAATTAGTTTCCCAGTACACTCAACCATGGCTTAACACTCCATTATGTCACAAGTCTTGAGACCTCTGTATAAAAAAATGTTATTCATAGCATGAAGTTTTTAGATTTAGTTGTTGTTTAAGCATGACTTTGAGTTTTTCTGTAACCTATTTCTCCTTGAAAAAATGCAGGTCAAAATGAAGGGACTAGAATTTTAATTGGTAATAAGAATTTTAATCAGAGCTAAGGTTAGTAGATGCAAATCCATTTTCCCCTGCATGTTTGGCTGAGTAAAAATTGCTTATGACAAATGGGGGTGGAGGATTGTTCCTGTTTTCATGTCAAACATGTTCTGAAAGCAGTCAGCAGAAATCTGTCTATGTCAGGGCTGGGGGCCGAGGTCTGATTAAGGGACTGGAAATTCGTTTGCAACCCCCTTTCACAAGAGGGAGTATGGGGGCATTTCTTGTCTACATATAAAGATTCTCAAAACAGGAAGAAGCTTTTCCACAAGCATCTGGGAGACCTGGTGCTCTTCTTCTTGTAATCTGAGTGCCTCCGCTTTGAGGATGTAGGTACCAGCTCAGCAACTGAAAACCAGCAGACCTGGGGTGTAGCAAGAAATCCTTGACCTACAGGTATTAGTGTTTAATTACGCCAGTACTTAAAAACTAAAAGCTTTGTTACAAAAATTGAAACACTGGCCCACATTCTCAAGGCTGGAAGTGGAGTATATGCTACCTTCAGTACCTCCACTGTAGTTTCCATTTCTCCTTATTGTCTCTTTGACCTTGAAGCTTTGTGTAGGTCGCGTGTACTAAATGTCTTCACTTAATTGAGTTACCCACTTAGAACTCCGTAGGTACTGAGTTTGTGAAGTCTGGGTTAGGTGTTCCCTAAGTGCCATGAAGTTCTAAGATTCCATGAATATATTCATGACATTGACGGATCCCTCCAAACAAGGAGAAAATTGTACCGAATATAGTTAATTCCCATTCACCATACCGATTCTGAAAAGTTTCCATCATCAAAATATGTAGATTTCTGTGAAAGTTCAATAAATACAAATTGAGGTGACCTGGTCAGCTGAGAAGTACTCCTGCCATGGTGCCAGTTGGCTGTGTGTGCAGCCCTCCTCTGGTTAGTCACATCACTGCATGGTCTCTCCACTTGACTGCAGAGCTGCTCTGTTAACAAGACTAGGGACTGTGTCAGGGTTGATTTATTAATGTTGCAAATAAAGACAAATGCCCCTTGGAAAAACAAGATGAAAAACTCAGGCTGATCTCTCGAGTAGCGAAAACTGTCTTAACAGCTCTCTGAACTCTCCGTTTCTCTCTCAACTTTCCTACCCCGTACATACTTTACTGCATGCCACCCCCTCACTGTGCCTCCTACTTTATTTCTAAAAACATCCTCTCAGCTAATTATTAATCCTAAAGTGTCGGTGCTTCGGCAGCTTCACTCCAAGAAGACAGTGCTGAGAATAGTATCAGTTGAAGCTAACAGAGGACATGGGCCACATGGACTCTGTGCTTTCTTTAGAGAATAGAATTTCTTTGAAGAATGACAAGGGTTCAACAATTGGGCATCATGTCCCCCGAAATGTATGTAAAATACAATGGGTGTTAAAATTCTTTAAAGATAGTCATTTTTTCTTAGTGTTTATTAAATAACACAACTTTAGTTACACTGAAACTTCTACACTTTAATGAAAAAACTTTTCTCTGTGATGGTTACTTGAGTTTCAGACTGTAATGATGGACTTTTAAAAATGGCCCCTTTTGGGTGGTGGCTTCTAGGTAGAAATCTGAGTCTCAGAGAGGGGTAAAAGTTAAT
The DNA here is from genome assembly GCF_000247695.1 of Heterocephalus glaber. The sequence goes on along the minus strand of NW_004624757.1, from coordinate 16,999,184 downwards.
CACCTGAGATGGACTGGACGGAGGGTGCATCAGTTCCTTCTGTTTTCCAAATTAAAGGGAAGCTAAAACTGGGAATTTCTCAGGCTAGAACTGGGAATTCATTTAGGAGATGAGGTATTAAATGTTAGATGAAGCTGGTGGAATGCCTTGATATAAGGAAGGTACATTCTTCAGATTATTTATTAAGTCTCTATTGAGTACAATGATATATATGTTAAACCTTGTGCTGTGTACCAGAGATTCAAAGTTGGGTAAAACATAGTCTAAATTCTTAAATAATTTCCATACTACTGGAATAAACTTTTTAATAATTATGATGCTGCAGAGTTTTAATGGACTCTTTTCCTGGGTGAGATCACAGGGTATTTCCCTGGTAGCCTAACAAGAGTTTCTCCCCTGTCCTAACTAAGCACCCACTGTACCTCTTCCTTCCTTCATGTAGGCCCAGTAATTCAGTTTTATAGTTGAATTCCATCTCTTATCCCTTAGTCACCACCTGCTTGCCACACCTGGGTTTCTTTCTTCCCGGCTAGGCCAACCTGAGAACTAGAATTCTTTTTCATACTATTCTTAATGCTATAGAAAATACAAACTCAGACACGTATATTTTCAACTTTACCTACTAAAAACAGCTAAGAAATAGAGGGTAGACAAAAATGAGGTGATGTAAGATGAAGAAACCTTTCAAGTTTCTACTGGTGGCACTTTCACATGCAGAAAATTTCTTTCTTATGAGTATACTGGAATCCCAATAAAACTTCATACCCTCCTTTTCCCAGTTCAAGAAAGCAACTGCAAACAAGATGCGAGAGAGTGATAATATTACAAAAATAATTTTATTGTCAAGATTGGTATAATTGATAAGAAAGAAAATTAAATTATCCTCTTAAAACATTTACTGTCATTGGTACTTCATCATTGCTCATAAATTGTTTGTGATAAACTAGTGTATTTTAAGAGTCTAGGGGCCACTGGTGTAGATAATTGATTGGACTCTCAGGATTCACCTCCACTGCTGGTGGATGACTTTGAATCGTCATCACTGGACTGTGTGCCCCTTCCAGTGTACTTAATGATACTCAGCTCTTTCCACCACTACCTTCTGACATGCCCAGACCCTTTTGCTATCTTTTTCTCCTCAACAGGTGTTCATCACCCTTTTGTGGTTCTCCTCTGCAGGGCTATGACCCTTGAAATTCAAGTGCTAATTCATGCCCCTGGAATGCCTGGCAGGTGTTTCTGTCTCTGAGCATTTACACCAACTGTCAGGGAACACTCCTTGTGTCCCAGAAGAAAATGTGTAAGGGGAATGAGAGAAGGGGTGGGGTTCCCTGATAGTAATGAAAGACCACTGTAAAACATGGAGATGTAAAACAGGGAAAGAGGGAAGAGGGAAAAGGGAAGAGCTGGCTAAAAGAAGCCACCTGGGGCATGCTGCCATCTTGGTTCTAGGGCATAAGACATGAGACATTTAGTTTTACACATCTTCTTTCCAAAAATAGGTGAGGGATGAACTACATATCTGTGTAACTCTCAAAACTAATTCTTCAGTCTTCTCTGCTGGTGGCACTCTGCTAAAGTCCTTTCTCATTTAAACAAATCTTTGAGGTTTGAACTGCTACTTTCCCTATTTTGGAGGAGAAGAAACAGATAAAATAACTTGCCCAAGGTCCCACAGACAGTAGTTGACTGAGGTAGGTGTGAACTCAGAGTCATCCAAGGTCTAAGACCACTTACCTTGCTGTGCTACACTGCAGGATTCTGTTGAATATGGGTTATTTCAAAGAAATTATTAACACTGGGTCAAAATATGAGGCACAGGCAGAATTTTATGGATTGCTTTCAAGGATTTCATTATATGTTATTTTTAAAACAAATATGAAAGCATCTAGATCAATCATAAGACTTTTTTAAACAAATGGGCTGAGTTTAAGGGCAAACATTTTAAGTTAAAACTTCACAAGTAGGCAATAAAATCAGAAGACATAACTTTTTTTCAGAATATCCAGATGACACATATGTTCGGCAAACAACATTTCTTTGTTTCTCAAAAAATAAAACTAGGTACATTTCATGTAGTCACGTGCATGAGCACACACACACATACACAAGAAAACCAGGCCTGTGTCTCTGCTTAGCTGTTTCTGTGGACTTTGGACTTAGAAGCTATTTTTAGAACTGCTGTTTCCGCAATTGATGTTTTAATCATAGTCACTCATTTACTTATGAAAGTTAAGCAGTTGCTCTAGTTGAAACTTTAAGATTGGAGAAAAGGTCATCCGTGCACATTTGTGACAAGTTCTGTCTTAAAACTATAGTTCTAATGAATTAAGAGGACTTTATAGGAGGATATTATATATATAATATATATCATCTCCATTTCAAAGATAAAAATTCACCAATTATTTTAAAAGGTCATGATTTCTGCTTTATCGTTTTCTTCCTAGTTCCTCAAAATGCAATTGATTTTTTTCTAGTAAAAATAAAAATTGACAGAGGTCATCTTCAGACCCTTTTAATCATCCTGGAATGCCTTTACCATCTTGCATCTATTCAAAATTTAAACTCTTTGTTCCAAGAGATAGCACAGTAGAGGGCAGAGCTTCTTAAAGGTCAGCAGGTTTCCAGCAGTGACCTGGGGGACAACCTTAGTCAATATTCAGATTTCCTTGTTGTTTTGATAGTTATGAATTTCTTTTAATGTAGAAATATACTCAATAAATTTTAAAGTACACTTTTTAAAATATGTGCTCTGAAAAAATATATATTTGGCACATTAAACTTACAATTTTACATATTTTTTTTAGGACTAAGCTAACATCTTTAGCTAGGACACAGTTTTAGTCAATTTAATGAAAAATATTAAGCAAAAAACAAATAGTTTAGATAAGAAGCACCTAAGGCAAAAATCATGAAAGTAGTACACAAATGTCACTCTCCCAGAAGGTGTACCTGAAGTATCATTGCCCGAGGCACCTCGGGCTCTCCCTAGAAATGATCCAAAACTCCCTATGATCAATTTTAGCTCTAATACCTCATTCCCTTTTTTTCATAGTTTTGCTTTTTTTGCCCCTCCTTAGTCTTGGTCCTGTTTTGTAAATTTAGGTCCTTTCTTTTCTTTTCTTTTTAATGTTCAAGATGATATTTAGATTTTTATTTGTTTGGCAAAAATGTATTTGTTTTATTAGAATATATTAATTGTACAAATTAGCGGGTATCACTGTACATTACCATACATGTGTACATCATGCATTGATCATGTCCTGATCCTTTTATCTCCCCCTTTCCATCACCACCAAGCATATAGACTACATTTACAAATAAATTTATCAACCAAATGCTCTCTTAAGAGCTTATGTACCAGGCAGTGTGGCACACAAGAAAGCTACAGAACTCTGTTGCTCTGCCTCTGGGAATATGAGTACACCCATCTGTGATTTACATTGAAGCCACAGCCCTTAAAAGCCCTGGACTTCAGCCATAATCTTTTCTTTGTCCTTCCTGGACAGCTAAGAGATTGACATTGGAAAGTCCCTTCATTGATAAAATCCATTATCAAAGCTCAGATTACAAATTTAAAACATGTGTTGCTGCACATTGTGAATGAGATTATACTAAGAATGAACAAAAAAGGGTTCTATATTTCATAGCTAGAAATGTCTACTTGTTGGGCCATTTTGAATATAAAAAGGAAAAATTAGTATATTTTCCTGATTTAGAAGCAGAAGGTAATACATCTTTGGTCAGTTAGAAATTTTTGTAAGTTTGAGTCAAATGATAAATTGTAAATGTCTGTTTTTCTGGGTTTTGAAAAATCCCATTGAGAGGATTTAAAAATGCATTGAGAGGAGAATTGAGTTACAATAGTTCCTTTTTTTTTTCATATAACTTAACCCCAACAAGTGGTTAAGGTATAATTATTATTATGACTATTTTCCCTTGGGAATGTATTGTTGAGAAACATTGCAAAGGTTTTGAACTACTTGAGTGCAATGAGTACAATGTCACAAGTGTCTATGTAATGTCACCATAGCTGTTTTGTGCTTGCCAGCAATTCATGAGATTTGAATTGGTGAAAAGGATATAGCTGTGGTTTTCTGCTGGAGTTTCTGTATAATAGTGAGAAAGGCATGAGAGGATGCAGTTGGTTGTGGTTGTTTGCTCATACAATTCTGCTATTTTCTGTTTTGTAAAAAACAGGAAGCTGAAACTTGTTCTTTGTTCAACTGATGTTCAGTAGGACTTATCTGTGTGCCCAGATGGGTGGGTATAAAGATGAAATAAGCATTTCTTCCTTGAAGAACATAAAATCTTAAGGAATTGAGTAAAATGCTAAGAAATTAGACAGATAGAAGCTCTCATAGCAGTATTTATTTTCTCCAAGTACATGTATGTTGTGATAGAAATTGATTAATTGAAATTGTTTTCAAGTTTGTAATTTTTGTATTTTATCCCAAATAGATAACTTTCCGAGTATCCTAGCATTAAGATCCATTTTGAAGAAAGAGCCAGTGAAGTCAGGTGATTTTTAACTCTAGTTATTGTACCAAGGTTCAAATTAGTTTGGTAGTTTTGGTTTGGTTTGGTTTTTTTGTTTTTTCTGCTCTCTGGCCATAAGCCAAACTTCCCATTACCCAGCCCATTACTTTTGAGGAAAATTGGGCAAAAGAGCACATTCCAAGTCCCTGTCTTAAAAACAAGGAAAAATAGAGTGATGTATTTAGGCTCAATAAATTAGTACTATTTCATTTCACATTACCATAAAAAAAATTTTAACAAAAAGGCACACAGAGAAGAGTATTTGTAACCAAGTACATATTCTGAATAGAAAAGATTTAATAGAAGCCATTATCAGTTAGTAAAGCAGAACCGCTATGGTGATATGAAATAATGGATTCATTATTAAGTTTTAAACCTTGCACACTTGTCTGAGCTCTGCAGTTGCTTTACACCTAGTGTTGGGCCTGATGTCATTGTACGTTAATGGAGCCAGTTGAAAAACAAAGCTGTGTTTGAACTGCAGCCCAACAAGGACAACTGGAACCCATAATGACAAACATGAACCTGTGCTTGACTCCTGCCTCCTCCAATCCAGTGACTTGGAAAACTAGGATTTGGCACTCTTCATTGAAAAACTATTTATGTACCTGACCCAATGACGAAAGGAAGCAATCTGGTGGGAGCAAAGATTCAGCAGCCTAGCTGCTACCTGGCATTGACGAGAGGTGAACAAGGTCAGCAAGCAGCACTTTCTCTTGTAAATTTCCCTGGTAGCCAACTGTAACGAAGAGCCCTTTAGGAAAGGGAATTCTGGAAATGGGTTTACCTCCCATCTAATTTGATACCAGTACAAAGCCACTCCAGAAGTTTGCCAATGTGAATACAATCAAGAAGGCCCTTGCATTTGGACTTAGAAACCTTTGTACACATGAATTCATAATCCGTTCTGCTCAGAGATTGTGTTTAAAAGGTTTTCTTCTACAGACTCAAATAATTTTCTTGTATACACAACTATAAATTCTTAGTTTACTTCCATTCAAAAACTAAAACTTCAGGAGTATATACAAAGAAGTTCCAAGACTGATGACATGTAAGCCACTGAGCACATCTCTTCAAAGCATGTCTCCTCCTGTACTGTAAAAGTTAATGAGATTAACTTGGCACCTGGCTGAGTTAGTGAGGGGCATAATTTCTGCCACAATAGATTCTGAATTCCATATTTAGGTTTCTGTAGGTACTACAGATTTATGTAACATAACATTACAGAAAAATAAAAGCTCACTTAGACACTTTCTTCCCAGTGTTTCTTTCTTTCTTTTTCATTTTGTCTTGAGATTCTTGCTTATAAGAATGTATGCTTTGGTGCTCTATGAAGCAGCGAGCCTATCAAACAAATTTGGAGGTATTCAACCAGATACTATAGCCAGGATTTCTACATGAATGGGTGACCAGCAGATACATCATCTGAAATCCTTTTACTGTATCCGTGACTCTAACCTACACCCCTTTGTTTGCTCCAAATCACTTAATAAATGTGGGCAAGTACCCCCCAAAATTCCAAATTTTCTTTCTCTCCTAAAAAGCGCATTAAAATGAAATGATCTAAATTTATAAAAATAAATGAATAAATAAATAATCTTTAATCTCTTATTGAAGTACTAGGAAGAAAAATTTATCTTTTGGATAGGCATAAGAAATCTCAGTCAAATATTTCACCATCCCAACCATATTATCCAATTTTGAAAAAAAAATTATTATTTAAACGAATACCCACAAAAGCAAATGAAAATGGCAAAATCCATGAAAAGGGAAGAACATGAATAGGTTTAGTAAGCTTTCTTTGTTATTTCCAAATTGAGAAAATTTCCAATTTGATTGATAAAATAAAGCCTTTGGTAGGCTATAGATGGATTGTGTTACCAAATGTATTGGTCTAATCTGTTCATGTAGTGTCATTTGCTTAAGTAGCACTATTATTTGCCTTTTGTTGCAAATCCCTGCACTTGGGGTGTGGTTGCAGAGCATCATTTATACAAAAATGACTAAGACTTGTTTCTTATCCACAAAAGACCCTGAAGTCTAATGGGAGATATAATACAAAGAACCAAGTAAAGAAAGAGGGGGAAGTACTGCATGTGAATTTAAAATGGAACTGGAAATAAGGTTCTAAAGAGATGAAGTTTTAAAATTCTGATCTACACTTCCTACTTAGAATGGCAAAGACAAAAAAAATTCTGACAATACTAAGTGTTGTCAAGGATAAAAAGCTACTGGGACTTTCCTCTGTTGCTCATTGTTATGGCTTGTGTCTAGATGTACCCCCCACCCCCAGGCCTCATTCCGTCATGGGGCTTTTTCAAAGGTGGCTGAATCTAGAGTGTGTGATGTTGTGATTAAGGGTGTGTGGTTACTAAATCAGTCCATAATCGGCCGGCTCCAAAGCAGGGTGACTTGGCAGAAGAGAAACAGTGCATGGTGGCCAGAAGGTAGCTCAGCAACAAAGGACCTTAGCAGAGTCTTTCTGCTCCTTTTATCTTATCCAAACTACCTGGATTAGGGTGGTGCCAAAGCAATCAGTGGACTGATTTAGTAACCACGCACCCTTAATCCCAGCATCACACACTCTAGATTCAGCCACCTCTGAAAAAGCCCTATGACCCCATGAGGCTTTGAGGGACATCTAGACACAAGCCATAACACATGTGAAGATACAAAAATAATACAGCCACTATGAAAAATACTTTGGTAGTTTCTTATAAAGCTAAATATTGCTTATCATATGACCTTGCAGTCTTACTTCTGTTTAACTAAGTGAAATGAAAAACTGTGACAACCTAAAAAATTATTTATAGTGGCTTTATTCATCATTGCTAAAAGAGGAAAAAACCAAATGTCCCTCAACTAGGAATTAAATGTACAAATAGTGGCACATTAGTGCAAAGAAATTTGTCCATCAATTGAAAGGATGAACTATTAATACACACAACAGAGAGGAGTCACGATTGGGTTATACTAATGAAAGAAGCTGTACTCAACAAGCTGTGTATATGTTTGCTTACAGTCCCATTGCCTCAGATAAGGTCTTCTCAGCCATTTGGTGAGTGTGTGCACATGGTGTTTCCTTTACTATCTGTGTGAATGGGGCATGCCATTTCTTTCCCCAATCTCATAGGCAGACACTAAGAGAAATTATTTATTTCAGTATAAAGGTGAAGGTCTTAATATATGAGAAATCTTGTCTCTAAGCTAATAGGGCTAAGTATTGAGCTATGTAGAGTACCTATCAAAAAATGGAGCTTATAACCTAGCATAAAAGATAAGACCTGTGCTTCAATAGCTATAATTCCTTCAGATTATGGTAAATCCTATAATGGAGATTTCCTCACTGCACTGTGGCTGTGGAGAGGGGGAAGTGGTCACTTCCTGCCAGGGGTAACAGAAAAGGATTATTTTGTGAAGAATGTGGCATTTGTCCAAAAACTTGAAGATCCCAGTAGATTCTAAGTCCTTTAAGAAATACATTCTTTCTTATTCACTACTTTTTCCCCCACATGTAGTCAGTCCCTGATATTAATACATCCATGCACTGTAATTAAATAATAAAAGTAAGGAAAAGATGGTATGTTCACAGGCAACACACATCCCAGAGGGCCATGCCTGAGCTGGGGAGTCAAGTACTTGTGAAAATCTGAGAGTAGCTCCCTATGGCTAGAGAACAGGGGGACTGTAGGAAGTAATCTTTCAGAGTGACGCTAGGGACAAGCATGAGTATAACAGCTTAAGTGATTTAAACTTGTTTTCATTATAAGGAGCCACTGAAAGCTTTTGTGCTGAGAGTGATGTGATCAGATCTGTTTTAAAAGATGTCATTTGACAGTGATTATTTGACAGTGACTATTAATGATTATATAAACCATACTGGAGCAAAGTAGGGAGCCTGTGTCTGAGGCAACTGCACCCCAGGCATGACTTGGTGACCTTGATGATGGTGGTTGTTGAAATATTAAACCAGGAAGGCGAGAGTCAAAAGAGCTAGGATCAAGCACTAACTTGGCTTCTAAACTGTGGGACAAATCACATAATTTTCTGATGTCTGCTTTTATATCAGTGAGGTTATTGTGGAAATTATAATAAATAATACCTATGGAAGTAATGTATAAAGAAATATATAAAAGGAACACGTGTCATTATTTAAGCCTCAACTTTTGAGAAGTTACAAATATTCCTGTCAGAGATATGACAAAAATTGATGACTGTATGGGGAAAGAGGGCTAAAGCTATCAAAGTGACTCAAAGTTTGACTGGGAGAATGTTGGTGCCATTAACCAAAACAGAGTTGTCAAGAGGGAAAGTTTATTTTGTCAGAATGGTGTAGAATCTTTGTTGGACATTGTTTTCGTAGTACAGGGAAAGTATGTATTTGGCACTGAGACAGTGGAGGAAGAGCAGGAATGTGAGGAGCAGGGAGAGGCTGGGAACCAGAGGCCATCAGAGTCAGCCCTAGTGGATATCTTATAAGACACGACCAAGGAAAGGAATGAAGGGCTATGAAAAACATTCTTAGAAAAGCCTATATTTAGGGGTCAGAGAAGGAAGGAATTTGACCTAACCCTAAGTGACTATCAGAAACTGGGAAAGAGAGTTGGCAAGGGAAATGTCAGGGAGAGGTGACCAGAAGTGAAAATGAGGCCAGGCAATCCATGCGGATGAGGAATAAAATTCTTTTTTTACTTCAAATTGGAAAAACTAATACCTTCTTGCAGGCTCATTGTGAGGAAAAAGAAGAAACAGTGCTAAGCACAATCTCTTATACACAGTAAGCTTAAAAGTAGAAGCTATTATTAGTATTATTGAAAACTCATTCTCATTTTCAACATCCTTTTGGGATTTTAAAAAATGTAACCCAGACCTTGTTAGGGTTATGTGTGATGTTGCCTTTTTTTTAGAAAAATCATGGGCTAGATTTGCTGCATAATAATATCTCCTGACCTTTAAAGGGTAAAATGTAGTTCATTCCCACTTTTAGAAGAGCTCCATACTGTTCTGCCCAAAGCATATTGTTTTTCAGTAGATCTCATGAGAGTGTCCTGCAAGGAAAAACAAATTTCCGTCATCCAGGCTGAAGGTGAGTAGTCTTATCCAGGTATACAGGATAAAAAACAACTTGCTCAGCAGTGTCCCTCTGCCCTGATGTGTTAAAGCTGAATTCCAGTCCTGAAGGTGTCAATGAGTGCATTTATGAAACACAATCAACTCAAAACCATTAGTGGAAAGAAAGAAATTAAACAAGTTCAAGTTTAATACTGGATGTCATATATAATTTTACAACTTCTTATGTGTGAGCGACCAAGACAGCCTAGAACAATCATCCACTCTCCTTGGGTTATATTGATTATTCTTTAATTTTGGTCTGTGAGGTTGAGACTCTCTGCTTTAATTAGAATAAGAGCCAGTTTGCATTGCAGAAAAAAAAAATTAAAACACCTTTCTTCTGGGATCACAATCTTTGTCTCTCTCAAATTTGCCACCTTAAAAATGTATGCAATTATGGAGTCACACTGAGAAACCAGAAGAGACCCAGAGAAATCTGCAGTTATTCTGGAAAAAACTATCTAGCAAGAGAAGCAGGATTCTATAATCTTTAAGAAACTTTGTCCTCGATGGTACATTATTGCACATGTTCAAGTGATTCATCAAAAATCATGGGCACTCACAAGAAAATTGGTGAAACATTTTTGTCATAATTTAATATCAGTTTGACACTGGAACTAAATCAGATTTTCTTCTAGATTTGCAGAAGGCAGGTAAAATCAAGATTATCATGGAATCACCCTATCGGTCCCATTAATCTTAGGTTTTATTATGAATTCCTAATACTTAAGAACATTTTTCTAAACACACCTAGTATTTATTTCCCTCTTTCATTCCACATTATATTTAGTGGAGTCATTTTTCACTCAGTTCAAGGTATAGAGCTTTAAAATAATTTCTGGAATTAAATCCAATTTTTAATTCCCAGTGAGGATTCCAACCCCCACCCACCCCCATTTACACCTCACCAGCTCTCTCATATCTCTGTGAATTCCATGAAAGGCAGACCACAGTGGACTACAGTAAGTCTGTACCAGTTTGCCTTTACTCTTTGCTTAAACTCATCCCTCTGCCCAAAGACTCAACTTTTAAACCCCAACCCAAATCTTTATCCAGTGCTAGGAAATAGCACATAGTCCACTTTGATCAGTTAGATATATTAACTACAAAAGCTACCTTCAGTAACATACAACCTCAAATTTTCAGTGGCTTAAGGAAATACAGTTCATGTGTACATGTATGTAAATGTATAGACATATATGCACATGGATGGATAGATGGATGGATGTTTTTGTGGTGCTCGGGGTTGAATCAAAGGGCTCCTTCATGCTAGGCAAGCACTCTACCATTGAACTATATTTAGACCACCCCCATTAATCTATATTTTCAAAAATAGTTACCAATGCCTTCAAAAACCCCTTTAAGCTTACCCTATTATTATTTTGGGGAGTAACTTCTCCTAAATATTCAAGTCTACAGGGCAGCAACTAGATTTTATGTATCTTTGAAAAGTCCCAACAGAACTTAGCATAATTCCCTATATATAGGAAGCCTCAATATATATTTATTGAATATAATTCAGTTTTCCATTTATCCAGTACTGAATTCTTCAAGATTCTGAGGCTGTTGTAATATATTTTTTAAAAATAATTTGTTTTATAAGTATCTTTCTGGTGCTTCTAAATCCCTGTAAGCCTAATAGTGGTTGTTGTTTTCAAGTGTCTTGATATCTTCATTGTAATAAAAGAAAGCACATATTTTCCTGCTCAGTACTTGGTGACTTCTTTTTTGATATTTCTGTTTTCTGCTCATCTGAAAATCAAGAACCTCCTGGAATCCATGACAAGGAATAAAAGAAAAATAGGAGATTAATGTGTAACAGGAGATGCACATTGGAAACAGAAGTAAAAATTGCAGAAGTCACATTTAAAAACATGAAGAAAAGTAGACAAAAGAACAATAGAATTTTTAAAGTCAGCTTTGAATATGATGAGGAGGATTCTTGGATGAAATAAAAGTGTAGCTGCTGTATTAAGGACAAAATACAGAAAAGCCTCAGGGAGAAGTGAACTTGGTGGGGAGGGAAATCCAAAGCTGCTCCCAAGCAGGCCCTAGAGAATGAGGAATCATCATTACACAGTTGTTATAATGAACAGCACCCACCTGATGGTATCATCTGAACAACTCTAAAAGACCATCAGCAGAAATCATAATTCTATTGCAAGATTGTCTGTCATATTTTGCAAACTGTCGTTCCTCCTAACTTCTGCTTCCTTTCACTGCTGTTGTTGAAACATTTAGAAAATATAACAATTATCGAGCATTCCTTTTCTTACTCTTTATCTTCACTTTTTCTTAATTTATATCTGTATACATATATGCACACACATGTAATTGAATGATCTCTACAAACAGAAAAATGTGTAAGAAAAAGTAAGAGAGTTGGGAATCTGAGCAACTGATGAAGTCAAGCTACAAAATGAATCATCCAAAGGACAAAACAAATCAATTGCTCCTTTTACCCCTGAAGGCAAATAAGCAGTTGGAACAGCAGAGTTACAGATTTAGGCAAACAAGCCTCTGTCCCTATAGTGCCCTCCCAATAGCGCTTCTCCACCAGTTCTTCCTGGATACACTTCCCCATCTGTGTTCATTTCTATTTGTGCATAGGTGAATACTGCACAATTTCCTTTAGGAATAATTATGGAGAAGAGAGATACATGCAATACGATCTTGGCAAAGTAGAAAGAAGTGCACTAGATGGCAGAACAGGTGATTGAGATCTCTGTGATATTTCCGACACATTGTCAGAATTAAAATGTCAAGGTATAGACCAGGAATTTTTGTTCATTCTGTGATTATGGTGTGGATGGAATGAGACAAAGGAAGGTAGAGAATGGGCAGTGGAGTGCAAAGGTCAATGAAGAAGTGGGTTTGTTAGTAAGAAAGCTTAGGTACTTCTACCACCACTGTCATTAATGCCACTGCTGCTACTGCTGGCCCCAGAGTGTGCTACACTCGCTTCTGAGAGCTCATACCCACCCTCCAAGGTGAAAGTTTCCATCCCTGTGTGACAAGCGTTTCAAGCCTCAGGAGTTCATTTTTGTGGCAAACAGGTTGTGAACCCAAATGATCTGATCCCAGAGGTGCACCTTTAACCACACACTGATGTGTGCTAACACAGCCTCTCACACAGCTTGTTCCCAGGAGGTCGGGATGTGGGGCTTCAGAACTGCTGGAGTCCTCCCACATGTCAGCCACAGCTCTGCTGTTTTATTTGTCTTAGTGGCGTCCTTCCACCCCCCTACCCCCCCCGATGGCTAACTCTTCACCCTGCCCCAGCTCACTTCCCAGGCCCTGCCCCAGGTGGGCCGGGTTCCTTACAGACTGATGGTGGGTACCAGTGACCACATCCTGCATACATTTGCCACACCCCGTTTCCTTTCTGCTCAGCTTGAGACCTTAGGTTCTCCTGTCCCCTGCTCCTTTGTATTAGCTGATTGACCTCTTTAATATTTCCTTCTGGACCCAGTTCTTCCTCTGATTCCTGCTGCCAGTCTCACAGGGCCTCCTGCAAGTGCCTCCACACACCCGGCACACCGTGACCCAGGTCTGCTGTGCTTTCCCTTTGTGCTCTCTTTAGCCCCATCTCTTACCAGGTGGCTGCCTTGCATCTGGAGTTTCAGCAATGCCCAACTACTCTTTGTTCCATCCCCACCCCACCCTCAACCACTCCTGCCAGCCTACCATCCCACATCTGTTTCTGTGTTGTTCACGTGCACATGAAATGCTTTCTCCTCCCCACTGGCAAACTCCTGCTCAATTTTTAAGGCAGCTTTGCTGTTGCCAGCACTCAGAGCCCCTGAGTGGCCCCTGTCCCAGACACTGCAGAGGATGCTTTCATATGGCCCTCCCCATGGCTCTGTCACACCACTCTGCACATCACACTGTCTTTCTTTGTTTCTGCACCCCCTTCCCCACTAGCTAGGGGCCTCCTGCAGGTGAGACCTAGGGGTTGCATGCATTCCACCTACTTGGGTGCTCTCTGTTCTTAGTGCTCTTGCCTCCCCACTTTTGCAGCTTGGCTCCCTGCAAAGCCCTTTCCGATAGCAAAAGTTGGAGCAGGTTACCCATCTCTCGTGTGTCTGTCTAGGTCTCCAGCACTGAAACTTCCTTTATCCCCAGCAGATGCAAGTCTCTGAAGGGAAGCACTGAGTCAGCTGCTTCTGTGGCTCTTTAAGACTCACCCTGGACCTGGCACATAGCATAGGTTAAACAATCTGGGACAGCCCCAAAAGCAACGTTTCCTGTTCAGTACTTAGACTCTTTGTTTCACTGCATAAGAGCAAATAAGAAAAATTATTACTGTGTAGGCCTTGTTTTTTTCATCTCATACCCTTAATTAAACAAGAGATTTTACAAGCAAAACGCTAAAGCCCTTGGCCAGCTCTGCTAATCTTAATAACAGGTGGTCTTCTTCCACCTAAGCACATGTGAGTAACATTCGTATCACTCTTAGAAAAAAAATGTCCTCAGTTATCATCTGAGGGGAATATAATTGCTGTCTATGACAAATAATCAAATTAATGAATTCTGAAAAGTAAACACTTCTAGCTTATTCTATCTTTATTAGAATTTCCAGAGATTTGTAAGATCTGCAACTTAAGCTCTGAGACTGCTTCATAAATCCTGTGATGGCGAAGGGGGGATCCATCACTGAACCACCTCAGGTCATGAAGAGGTAATTTTTAGCGAGTAAAGTGCCTATCCTTCCAACAAGCAATTTCTCAAGCAACCATTCCACAGAGTTTAGACTGCTCATTTGTTAATGAGCTCTTTTACACCAATGGGTTTGCCCCGATAAAGGAGGTATACCACTGAAGTAAAGGAAGCAATGGCACCTGCTCCATGGCTAAACCAACAAGGCATGTCATGAACGTCCCTCCTCCCACTTACCTTACTGTTCACAAAGGGTTTTTCTATTATTTAGATACTCACATGATATATGTTTTTGTTACAAACTAGCACAAAAATTAAATCAAAGCTGATAATTAATTCTCTGAGATATCATCGACATAATTCTCCTAACTGCTAGTGAATAAAATGAATATCAGAAACAGAAACAGCTATTCTTTTCTAGTAAAGTAATTTTGCTGGCAGTGTGTTACATACAGTTGGCCTTATGTGAGATCTTATTTGTCCCATTAACCCAATTTACTTGATAATTTTTAATACTCTGTTTAAAGGAAATAAAATCATACTTCTTTTGAGACATATTGACATTCGTCAAACATTAACTGTGCTCCTCTTGTCAGTGCTGTGCAAGACCTGGGGCTACCAGACAGATGCCCTGGCCCAGAGCCTTGCAGAGCTCACCATCTAAGTAAAGAGATAAAAACAGATGCTGACAGCTTGGCAATGCATTATTAGAAAAGTGTGCAGAGATCCAAGGAGGAAAGAGATAAAGGGCATCAAAGTCAGGGCTTAGGAATGGCTTGGAGATAGGAAAGCTTCCAAGAGGAGAAAGTGCTGAATAGAGTTGATGCTAGCAATGGAATAGAGTACGAAAGTATATTAGTTTCCTATTGCTACTCTAACAAAATCCTACAAACTGAGTGGTTTAAAACCACAGGTATCTATTCTGTCCCTGTTCTATAGCTGAATCATCGGAGGTCAAAGTGTTAGCAGAGCTGTTTTCTTCTAGGAGCTCTGTGGGAGAATCCTTTCCATGCCTGCAGTCCTTAGCATTCTTTGGTTTATAGATGCAGCTCTCTAAGCTGGATATCAGTCTTTGCAAGACTTTCTCCCCAGTGCCTGTGGCTATATCCAAATTTCCCTCACTTATAAAAGTCCCAGTCATGTTGGATTTAGAACCCACCTTAACCCAATTTACTCTAATTTAATTTTATCTACAAAGACCTTATTTTCAAATAAGACCATTATCACCCTTCTCAGGTAGACCTGAATTTTAGGAGACAGTATTCAACCCAGTACAGAGGACATTTAAGAAACAGAAAGCAGCATGCTGAAGGCAGAGAGTCTTTGGCATATTTGAGCAACCATAGATCTTCCTGAAATGCTTGGATTAAAAAGTCCTTGGGGGCCTTAACAAGAGACATGAGTTTCAGAGGTATCAGGAGTCTTAGCAGAATACGGTGGCACACACACCTATCATCCCAGCTACTTGGGAGGCTGAGACAAGAGGAAGACAAGTTCAAGGACACCCTGGGCAACTTGGCAAGGCCTGTCTCATGTATTTTTTTTTTTTTTACTTTTCAAGAAAAGTAACAGAAGTCTCATATCAAAGAGACTTAATGTGCCAGACTCAAGAATTTGAACATCATGAAATACATGGGGGCCATTGAAGGTTTTTAATTCTGGGAGTTGCATGATTGTGTTTGCATTTTAGGAAAGCCCTGAAGAAGGTACACATTGAAAGCAGAGAGATCATTTAGGAAGTCCTTGAAATAATTCTGGCAAAAAAATGCTAAGAGCTTACATAGCATCAGCAGAGGGAGACTAGAGAGGCAGGAGGAGGCTAGATACAGGAGCTATGACCAAAAAAAAAGGATCTGTAAGACTGTGTGGTTAGTTAGATGTAAGGGAAGGACAAAAATGGCTTTGAAGTTCCTGACTTGAGTGGAGAGATGGAGGTTACATTCACTGAGATCATTAAAAAGGAAGAAGATGCTTAGAGGTAAAAATTGGTGAGTTTTGGACATATTTAATTTGAGATACCAGTAAGACTTGTAAATGGAGATGTGCTTTTTTGGAGATAAATAGAGAGTTCTGACTGAATCTGATTTGAGATTTATGAACTTATAAGTAATTGAATCCTTCAGTTTACTGAAGAGTGAGTAGAGCAGAAGTTCTGGGAAATGCCCACAATTAGGAAATTAAGGGAAAAGAAGAACTAGAAAAGAAGACATCTGTACAGGGAGGAATAAACTTAGTAAGAAATAAGAACATACCACAAATAAGAAAGCTTCCAGAAGAACAAAGTGGTCAGCTTGTCTGTTGTTCCCAAGAAATCAACAAAGATCAAGAAGTCAAAGTCTTCATTTGTTTTGACAAAATCTAGTCAATGGTGTCTTTAGCAAGGATAGTTTTGGTGGAATGAAGAATGACAAAGGAAGAAATAAGATGTCAGAAGATTTAGTGACCCACAGAAGAATGGAACACGGGGTTTGTAGACTGCCTTTTCAGAAAGTCAAACCATGAGAGAATCAGAGCTGTTTAGAAATCAGTAGCTGCAAGGGTTAGGAAAGAGTTTTCCCCGAAGTTAGGAGTTTGAGCTTGCTTGATCCAACTCCAGTGGGAAAACATGGGCTCCACAGAGTGGCCATGCAGGTGTTGGGTTGGTGGTACAGCAAGGACCAAGATGTCTCTTCAAAATAAAGGAGACTCCCAAGCCCAAGGATGTTTCTTACAGCTGTTGAGGGATTCCTCAAATAACTGTTACTGTGAGCTTTTTAAAAACATAGAGTAGAAATCTTTCCTTCATGCTCCATGTAATGGGCATTGTTTGCAGCTGGAGTCTTCAACCTGATTTACAAGGATTTGGGGAAGGGATGTGATTAGAGCTTATCCCAATGACAGTTCCTTAGTAGGCCCCTTAACCTGCTTATGTAGATTCTCCACTGTTCTGTCTGCCCTGGATCTTTGGCAGGCTGTAGTGCCAAAAACTCTGAAGTCACAAAGCTTGGATTCCAATCCGAGTTTGGCCACACCCTGAGTGACCTTGAGCAAGTTATTTAATTCTTCTGTGCCTTGGTTTCCTCATCTGTAAAGTGGGGACAATAATAGTTCTTACTATATAAAGGTTCTAGGAATCAATGTGTCTAATACTTAAAATGAGTACCTAATTAAAATTAACAGCTGTGGGTGTTAGTTACTATCATTCCAGTAAGTTCCTCCTAACTTTATCTGGGATCATTTGCTGCTGTTTGCTAACAAATCCTAATGGATACCTCCTTTCTTCCAAATCACTAACATTTTATTATACTGAACTTGATAATGTAGACACAATTAATAATTTCATAGAGATTGATCATATATAATAGTTTGGAGAGAGAAGGAGAATTGAATATGCCATCAGAGTGTGGCAGAGAGATAAACACTCCCATTTAAGAGTCAAATAAAGGGGGTTAACAAAAGATGTGAGTGTCATGTTTGTACAGAATTTTAGAGAGCAAAAATATGGGTGAGTTTTATAAGAAATGATTCTGAAGTATGATAGTTCTGTACTGGCTGTTGATAGACACGAGGCAGAATATGATAGCTCCTTTCTGTGTAAGTTCATAATACATTAGAAAGTTCAGTGACCCAGGAATTGGATTTGAAAGCTAACATCACTTAGGTCTCCTAGATTTTTCTCACTGATCCTCAATTTCTTCTTCACTCAGAAAATCCTGTCTGCTGTCCGGACTGTGTTTTTCAGGGTAATTCTTTCTATGACAGACTTCAGCAATAGCTGATAAGGTGGATACTGTGGTTTGGATGTGACTGGAGTGTGTTGCCCAAAGGTTTATGTGCTGGGACCTTGGTCCCAGTGTGGGATATAGAACCAAGAGGTAGGTAGATAAGTCATGGGGACCACTGTCCTTGCAAGGGATTAATACAGTTTCTAGGAACATGGGTTAGTTCCTGTGAGAACAAGTTGCTATAAAAAGATCATGCCAAGCCTGACTCCCTCTGGCTTCTGTCTCTTCATGAGACCTCTCCCACACACATTCCTGCCTTTATGACGCCATCCACCATCCAGCCCTCACAAGAGTCTGACAGATGAAGCCACGTGAGCCTCCAAATACTGTGAGTGTAATAAGCCTCTTTCTTTATAAAGCACCCAGTCTCAAGTATTTTGTTAAAGGAATGAAAACCTGATGATGAATGGGTTATAAAGCCATGGGATAATATGGATTATGCAGAAATGAAAGGGGGTAGTGAAAAAGACCCTAGAATAAAACTGATAAATTCTGGCCTGTAGGGCTGAGGAGGAGCTACTCAAGATAAAATGGGCAGAAAGACAGAAGGGAATGAATAGAATAGATCATGGAGAGCAAGAGAAGCACATATTTCAAAGAAGAAACATGCGTGTGTTGCTAAGAGGTCACCTGACATGAAGGGAGGAAGTCCTTTGAATTTATCCAAATTAGAGGTCACTTGTGGTCATGTGACTACAGCATGACAGCAGATGGAACCTGGTGCTAAAGGCTGACTTTATGAGTCAAGTAATGGGCAACTGGTGATAAGACCATGGATCCAGGGGCTCAGACATCCCAAGGTCAGAGGGTGGAAAGAAGTTTTCCATTATTACTGAGATGTGATTGTTGGGTAGCCTAGCAGTCAATAGACAAGGCAGAATGATAGTCTCCCAGCTGCAGACAAGTAGTCCGAAGGTCAGCACTGTTCACTGGCTGCACAGGTCCCAGGACAGACAGACAAAGCCAAGCCATAGATCAGATAAGTGGAGTGAAGGGCAGGCAGCCAGACAGTGACCTCTGGATCTGCTCAAGCAGCTCAAGTGGTTCTGAAGCAGGAAGCATTCATGCCTGCTTTCCCTGGGGATCCTGGTCCTGTCTGCAGCATGCCCAATCCAAGGACCGCAGAACACTCCTTCGGAATGAAAGTTCTGCTCCTGCAGGCAGCCCTGCCTTACCCTGACCCAATGCTGCCCATTCTTCCATGATTTTAGCCCACAGGGGAGGGAATGCTGCAATACTAGTTGCCATTTGGGGCTAAACCTAAAATTCCTAAATCATGTTGAGAACCTAGCCATCATTCCAGAAGCCACTGCAGTGGAGAATGGACTCTTCTGAGCCCACAACCCTTCCCACTTTTAATGGTTGTAGAGGAATTTTTTGTTTGGGCTAAAGGCCCCTCCCAAGATGCATGAGAAGCTGTGTCAGAATGAATTGTTGAAAGGAAGCCAAAGCATTAAAACTTGTTATAAAGAAAATCATTATACTTAGCTTCCCCGAAATCAGCACATTTGACACATATCCTTATGAGTTTTCATTTCGTAGAACATACTCCCCAACATGGAGCATGAATTCTATAGAGTTCCAACTAGAGCTGCCGGAGGCCACTTCCCCTGCTGAGTTCTCAGCAGGCAGAGCACCACCCAGCCAGCATGCCCCCTCTCAAATGTGAGGAGGAGCAGTGAGAATAGTAGCCATCGACTTTTACTTTCAATGATGGGTTAATAGGGAAGAGGCTAGAAAAGAGTGCACTATGGCAATATGACTGACAATATTAATGATCTCTACCTTTCTCCCCATTTTTTTTACAACTTGAAGTGTACTCATATTATCTTCTAGTGCATTTATGTTTCTTCTTCTATTATTTCATTTTCCACTGCTGTAAGAAAATACCTGCCACTGCATACTTTATAAAGAAAAGAGGTCTATGTAGCTCCGAGTTTTGGAGGCTGAAAGTCTAAGCAGCATGGTGTTGGCTCTGGCGAAGGACTCCTTCCCCCGCATTATAGTGGACAGCATTGTGGTGGGAGTGCATGTGAGAGATCACACAGAGTGAGACTGAAAACCAGAGAAAGTGAGGAGGGGCCATTGGTGCTCTTTTATAAAAACTCTGTCAAGAACTAACCACCGACCCATCCAGGAGAACAACCTTAATCTTTTCCAAGGGCAGCAATGACCTTCTCTGAAGGCCCACCACTTAAAAGGCTCCCTGCTCCGTAACATCACCATGCTGAAGATTAAGACTCCAACATGGGGCTGGGGATTTAGCTCAATGGTTCCAGCACTTGCCTCACAAGCACAAGGTCCTGAGTTCGATCCCCGGTACCAAAAAAAAAGACTCCAACTCATTCACCAGAGCACTTCTCTTTACCTCACAAGGCTGTGGGGTGGGTGAGGAGAAGCAGAAGACCATGTTTAGGGACATACCAGAGAGATTTAGTTTTACAAAAGAAACTGCTAGACCAGGTGTGGTGTTGCACTCCTGTGATGCAGTATACTCTGACAGACTAAGGCAAGAGGATCAGAAGTTCAAGCCCAGCCAGGATAATGTAGCAACTTAGTGAACTCTGTCTCAATGTTAAAAAAAAATTTTAAAGTCTGAGAATGTACTTTGAGAAGGAGAGAAGAGGAGGGGGAGGAAGGAAGACAGGAAGGCAAGAAAGGGAGAAAGAAAGAAAGAAAGAAAGAAAGAAAGAAAGAAAGAAAGAAAGAAAGAAAGAAGAGAAAGAAAGAGAGAAAGAAAAAAGAAAGAGAGAAAGAGAGAAGAAAAAAGAAAAAGAGACAGAAAGAAAGAGAAAGAAAGAGAGAAGAAAGAAAGAAAGAAAGAAAGGAAGGAAAGAAAGGGAAAGAAAGAAAAAGAGAAAGGAAAAAAGATGGAAGTTCTGCATATAAAAATAATATAATTCAGATTCTCGGTAATAGAATGAGTGCTGTAGTAATTAATGAAAGGGGTCTATAATTAAGAAATATCATATTTAAATTAATGTGAATATCATCAGCAAAAACTATAATAATCTGTTAAAATAAATATCCCAAAAGTAGTCTAAAGATCAGTACGTTGAGAATTCATAAAATAAATAAAAAGAGAAATAAATGTTATATAAAATAAAATTATATATGCTTACACCTGGTTCATAATAGGTGCTCAGTAAATATACTTGAAAGAATAGTTGCTGTATCCAAAATTTATTGTTAATATGAAAAATGTTATATATTATTTGCTGTGTCCTAGGACAAGATAGCTCTCACTGTTTATCCCTGTTCTACTAATTAAAGTGAGAATTTTCTGGAATTCGATTCTCTTGAGACAGGTTAACACTCACAGAATCTTTCCTTGAAATTCTCGGTCTCCCTGCCTAAGTTAACTGTAAACATTATTCATCATGGAACTGAGAGCTCCACATAAAACTGACCCCCTGTTAAGATCACTAAGGCAGATTGGGGTTTTGTGTTTCTTTTCTCTTTATGAAATGTGTCAACAAATATTAGCCCATCTGATCAGGACCCAGATTGCATTACAGTGACAGCATTGTGCTTCCTCACTCCTGGTGACGTGGACAAGGCAAACAAAAGTCTCCTTCATTAAAAGAAGGAAAAACTAACAAGGGAGCAGAGGGTGGTATGCTCATTCTTGTGCAGCTCTTTGCAGGGCTGATAGAAAATGGGTGGTGTGGAAGCTGCATCCAGCTCCTCCTCCGAGAGTAGATGGAATTATTATTTTATTAGCCAGGGCATGGAACTGCCAGAGCTTATCCAACTGTCATGGAATTGTTCTCAAGAAGGAAGAGGAAAACTGTCCTTTTATTTTTATCTCTCTTTTGATTTCTTTTTTTACTGATTCCAAGATACACATATACAAACCAAGGTCAAAGAACATGCTGACTCCACCTGGCATTGCATGGCTGCTGGCTCTAGACAAGGTACTGTTATTTTAATGTTGCCACTTTCTGAAGGAGTTCTTGTCCTCTTTCATGAGTGTGTTTTCATGACTGCCTCTGTTTCTTGAATCAATTCAAAATGTTTATGGCAATTTCTGTCTAATAAAACATTGCATTGTGTGCTCATTCACCTTATTCACCACTGTGCCGCTTCTGGCTCTTTCCCAAAGTCACAATGAACATGAAGGTAAATGATTTGAGTCAATTCTGAACATTGAGGCAGCTATGATGGCACATCTAAAGACGCTTATGAAAGAGGACTTCCAAGAGCTGCTCCAGAAAGTACAAGAAAAATGGGATAAGTGTGTTTAAAATGAGGGAAAGACTTTGGAGGGAGACTAATGGCTATTCATGAAGTGAGGTATCGCTGGACTTCTACCCAGTGGTTTAGTGGATTTACTGACACCAGCATGACCACAAATACAGGAGAAATGTGTTGTGATAAGATGTTATGATGGCTACAACATCAATAGATGATAGGAGTCTTTCGGCTCTATTATAATCTCATGGGACCACAGTCATATATCCAGTCCCTTGTTGGCTGAACTGTCATTTTCTGGCACCTGACTGGATGCTCAAATAATTACTTTTTGGTACCATAAACACTGAAAAGCCTGCAACTTCACAGGCCCATTGTGAAAGACATTCTGACCTCATGGGCCCCTGGAAAGGAACCCACAGGCTATATTTTGAGAACTTTGAAGTAGACAATCAGTTTTTTGTTTTTTTTTTGCTGATATCCCACGTTTTAGTATGAGTAGTCACCACAAGGAAGAATAAACATGCTTCATTTCAATAAGCACAAATCAGCAAGCTTCATTTCATCAAGCAAAATTAACTGTAAGCATGCTTCACCTTAACAAAAAAATATTAAAAAGTACTTCTGGGTTATTTTCTCCTTGTTTACCTTGGATTTATTCATTGTGCTCCTGCATGTTCTAGATTCTTTGGAATGAAAGGGACATGACACCACTTGTTGGGCAGGGTCTTTATCTGTCTTGGTCAGTATCCTTCCTACACTTGTCTCATCCTCTTCATCTCAGGGACATGAGGTCTCTCTTTCCCACTCTGTAACCATCATTTGTTTAGATATCTGATTATCCTTCTTGAAATCAGTCTATGGCATTTTTTGTGTGTCCTCTGTATCTGCTTCAGTACTTAGTACACTATTTCTGGTTAATGAGTTGAACTACACTAAACTAAAATTGCATATATCAAGGAAGAAGATAAGCCATTTGGATAGGATGCATACCAAAACGTGGATGTCGTACACACAGATAATCTGTGGGGTATATCACATACATGTGCTAACTAGAATACAGCGTGTAAAAAAGGTGTTTCTGTAATCATTAAGCAATTTTTAATAGTACATGTTTTTGTAGTACAAAATGACTACATTTATCATGGGGGAGTTTGTACATGTACATAATACATCTTAATTCTTTTTCATCCCCTTCCACTCCCATCCCTCCCTGCTCTCTCCAACTCTTGTTCCTCTTCCCATTTCCAGGTTTCTTTTATATGAGAAACCCAAAATGTAAATGAAGAGCAAAATAAAAGATAGATAATGGGAAATAGGTAAATCTTTTGCAAATTGGAAGGGGAATAAGATGGAGAGGGAAGGAAAGAAGGGAAAAAGGATGAAAAAGAATAGGCAGTTTTTGTAAGTGGAATTCAGAGGTGGAATAATGAGGCTCTGTTGCTATAGACCTACTTTACTTGAGCTTAACTTTCCTTCCAGCTTTTTAAAATTCTCTAAATCAATGTAGCATTCTGATTTGATATAAACATGATCTTCAGGAGATTTAGACCCCGATTTTTACTGATGATTGGATGAATGCTATAATTCAGATTATCAATTAATTTGAATTTTGGATTTGGGAACAGATTTACTAAATTTGCATATGGCATAAACTAAGTGAGACTGCCATGTAAAGAATGTATTTCATCTTTCTTAAGAATAGTACATGGCCTACAAAAGGATGTGAGTCACGTCTTTCTAAAACTCTATGTGCTAGATTCTGTGCTAGAGGACAAGGGCCCAAGCTGAATCCATGGTTACCTACTTATCTGGAGCTCTAGTGAAGCTCACTGTTTTCAACCTCTGGGTCCCTATGAGGGTCAATTTGATGAGCTTTATGCAGTAATTTTAAATGGAATGAAATTGAATACAAATGTTAAATTTTTAATTTTAACTTTAAATTTTTTAAAGTATTTTATTAACATCTATTTTGGTAAAATAGGTAAATGGTCAGATATGAATGTGTACACAGGGTTGTGATGTAATTTTTTTAAAACAGGGTTGTGTCAAAAAATAAAAAAAAGCTTGAAATCTACTAGGATAGTTGATTGACACAGAAGTTGGTAATATAAATAGTCCATTGATGCAAAAGTCCCATTAACTGCAATCATTTTCAAACACTTAGAAAATTTCATCAGAAAAGTCTGAAGCAAATTCAGGAGAAATAGAAGACTGAGTTGAATACTCAAAGACTGAGAATATGAAAAGAAAATTTTATACATTTGAAACTTGAAAATGCTGTGATAATCTCAACTGCCACATTGGTATGAGTGACCATGAAATTTCAAAAGGAAATTCTAGAGGGGTCAGCATAAACGTGTGCTGTGGTAGAGCATGACTCCTCAGAATCCCCAACAGCACCAGTTGCCTTTTAGTGACTCTCCTGTCCCCCTTCCACCCATTTTCAGCCTTTATTAGAAATCTAATTTTATAGCCTTCCTACCAAGACTCCCAGTCTCCAGGTTTTTATTTTTTTCCATCCTCCTTCTTGACCCATTGGAGACCATCTTTGTCTATTCAGGATGCTATAAACAGAATAGCATACACTGGGTGTCTTGTAAACAACAAAAATTTACTTCCCACAGTACTGAAAACTAGAATGTCCAAGATCAAGACACTGGAGAATTCAGTGTCTGGTCAGAGCTTCTCCCTGGTTCACTGGTGGCTGTCTTTTTGGAGTGTCCTCCTATGGCAGGGGATTTGAGAGTACTTGGGATCCTTTTTAAAAATACAGTAATCCCAGGCCGGAGATTTAGCTCAGTGGTTCCACTGCCTGCCTTGCAAGCGCAAGGTCCTGAGTTCGATCCCTGGTACCAGAAAAAAAAAAAAAAAAAGAAAGAAAAGAAATACAGTAATCCTGCTCAACTTAATCACCCACAAAGGTCTTGCCTCCAAATGCTATCACACTGGGGATTAGGTTTCAACATGAGAGTCTTGGGAGGACACAAACACTAACTTGACCAGAATCCAAGTCCAGGTAATTCTCTCTTTAAAAGATATAGTGCATCCATTCCTTTCTCTTTCCCTTGCCGTTTTCACTACTTGTCCATGCTACTTGTCCACTTCCTTTACTTTGTTCCCCTCAATGTATCCCATGTACTGCCAGCTGGTCCTTTACCTGCCATTCCTGTCCTAGAGGCATTCAATGAGTTGATAAAGAATGTATGCTCTAAAGGCAGCAATGTTGCTCATTAGCTATTTTTCATTCCCAAGTTGATTAATTTCCTGAGCTTCAGTTTCATACACTGTAAAACATGTTAAATAAATGAATAATCGACCACCTAAGATTATTTCAGGGATTAAATGAGATAGTGCTTCCCCCTCATAAATCATTGCCAACCTCCAGGATGGGGTGTATGCTCTTAACATTACAGAGCTCTCCTGCTTCACAGCCTGACCAGCTCTCTCTGAACCTTGTAGTCCTGGAAATGTTTACAACCTTCTGTCTTTTATTGCCACATCTAGGGTGCATGTCCTTCCATTCTGCACCAAACTTGAGCTTCTACATCACACTTGTTTGCTTTCATTCACTTGGTCCTCAGTGCTATGTCTGATTTGTTATTTCTTCTCTTACATGTATCTTGATGATGAAATTTATAGGAGGAATGTCATTGGGGGAAAAAGTAAAAATACCAAATACAGTATAATGGATATAGGGAAATAATAATAGGTTTGAAATAACTAGAAATAAATGAGTCATTTGTGTTCCAAGACTCAGTGAGATACCATGTTTGTCTTGCAACTTTAATTAGTTATTTGATTTTATTTAACTCACCTGTGTTCTCTTAACATAAGAGAGTTGCAGGAAGATTTAGTTACCAGATTTCACATAGACCTCAGACATTTTTTTTTCTTAAATTCTTTTATTGGTACATTTTAGGTATACAATACATTTACATTTATCTTTGGGTGCTTGTACTGTACATGATGTATCTTGGTTCTTATTTTTTCCCCATTACCTGTGCGCCCTTCACCCTTCCACACTTCCCTATTTACATAGACTTCGTTTCCATTTATTTTTTGTTTTCTGATAATTTTTCCTTTCCATTTATTCCTTTCTGCATCCCCTCCCACCACCCTTACCCCTTTGGACCTTTTCCTATTTCAAAATATCAATTATTAGTTATTAATCCTTTTAGTCCTTATTTACACTCTCAGTTTCTCACACTAGAGAAACTATTCAGTATTTACACATGTGTGTTTTATTTATTTCACCTAAGAGTATGGCCTCAATATCCATCCATTTAACTATAAGTAACTCTAGTTTCTCCTTCTTTATGGCTGAGTAGTACTCCATTTTATTTAAAAACCCCACATCTTCTTTATCCTGTTTCCAGTTGATGGGCACTTGAGCTGTTTCCAAGCTTTAGCTATTACAAACTGTCCTGCAATAAACATGGGTACACATATATCTCTGTGGTATTATTCTTTTAATTCTTTTGGGAAAATACCCAGTGGGGGAATAGCTGGGTCAAATGGGACCTGCAGCCCTAGTTCTTTGAGGTATCTCCACACTGATTTCCACAGTGGTTGCACCAGCCTGCACTCCCACCAACAATGGAGAAGGGTTCCTCTCCACACCCCTGCCAGCATTTGTTATTGGTTGATTTCTTGATAGCAGCCATTCTTTGTGGGGTGAGGTGGAATCTCAGTGTTGTTTTCATCTGCATCTCTCGAATGACCAGTGATATTGAACATTTTTTCATATGTTTATTTGCTGCTTTTCCTTCTTTGTCTGAGAAATGTCTGTTCATTTCAGATGCCCATTTTTGAATTGGGTCTTTGAATTTGGGGGGTCTGGTTTTTTTCAATTCTTTATATATTCTAGATAGTAGCCCTTTGTCTGAGTTACAGCTGCTAAAAATTTTTTCCCACATTGTAGGTTGTCTCTTAGCTCTGCTGGTGGTTTCTCTTGCAGTGCAGAAGCCTTTTAATAAGATGAGATCCCAGTTGTTGATTCTTTCTGCTAGTTCCCATGCTACTGAGGTTTTGTTCATAAAGTCTTTTCCTATGCCAATATGTTCAAGAGTTCTACCCAACTTATCTTCCAGCAACTTTAGTGTTTCTGTCTTAATGTTTAGATCTTTAATCCACTTTGATCTTAGTTTAGTGCATGGTGATAGATATAGGTCTAGTTTTAATCTCTGGCAGGTTGAAATCTAGTTTTTCCAACACCATTTATTAAATAGGCTATCTTTCCTCCAATGAGGGTGGCTGGCTCCTTTGTCAAAGATGAGGTGGCTGAGTATGTCTGAAGTTGTTTCTGCATCTTCTAATCTGTTCCACTGATCCGCAGGTCTGTTTCTTTGCCAGAACCATGCTGTTTTTATCATAGTAGCTATGTAGTATAGCTTCAAGTTGGGTATTGTGATACCCCCAGCCATGTCTCTGTTGCCCAGAACTGCTTTTGCTATTCTAGGTCTCTTCCGGTTCCAAATAAATTTTTGGATTGTTTTCTGTAGCTCTGTGAAGTATATTGTTGGAATTTCAATTGGTATTGCATTAAAATCTATATAGCAGTTTTGGAAGTATGGCCATTTTCACTATATTGATTCTTCCTACCCAGGAACAAGGGATGTCTTTCCATTTTCTTATATCTACCTGGATCTCCTTTTTCAGGGTGCTGTAGTTTTCATTGTAGAGATCTTTTGCTTCCTTTGTTAGATTGATTCCCAGATATTTCATTTTTTTGGATGCTATTGTAAAAGGAATTGTTTCCCTAGTTTCTCTCTCAATAGACCTCAGAAATTATTGATATTAATCTTCCTTCTTCATCCTTGACAAGCTGTTCCACCAACAGATAGAAGCCCTTTTCTCTTCATTCCCCCCCTCCTATACCCTCATATGATGAATGAATTTTCCACATCTCTTCCTTCTCCTCCTTTATACTCTTTGCCATGTATTCTGTCTTGCTAATTTTAAAATAGCAGTTAATCAACAGGTCTTGTGAAATATTTTTTCCTCAAATGAGAATTAAAGATACTCAAGCTGATGAGGGGAACCAATCAGTGCTCAAGATTTACGTGTTATCAAACAAGTAAATTAATCTGACTGTCCTAAAGCAATATTTTAAGTGAATAGGTTATTTATTCTCTTAGTTTCTAAAACATTTTATTTAAAGTTTAGCATGATGGAATCATACTGTAAGAAGAGATTGGATTCTTTAGTACTCCCTTTATGATTATCCTGAGAATTGCATGGGAATTGCTGTTGCGTAGTCTACATTTTTTTTCTAATACTTTAGCAGACTTGAAGAACAGCGTTTTCCCTCTATAGAAGAATATGGGTCTGAATAATGAGTATCTTCACCTCAGTCCAACCAAAATGTCACTGAGACATAATCATCTCTTGAATCCTATCTGGTCTAGTGAACAGTTTCTGTAACACATTTCACTGTTGAGGGATTATGTCTTAGAAATTATTCATCCTGAAAAGAGTGAATCCACTCATCATTTGGAGGAGGTACAAGAAAGCCCGGCTGATGGGTAAAGTGAACATTGTAACACAGATCTAGTTTTGAAATGAAAAGGTGCCCTAAAGAGAACATTAGTGTTATATTGTGGTGGTGATGTGCTATCTCTTTAAGAATTGTTTCACAGGTTCAGCATACTACTAGCCTGCTTTAAAAATACATACTAGAATTAAGTGTTCATCTAATTGCTAGAGAAAGTCCAACAAGAAGAATGAGAAACAAGAACCATGTTCAGTGGTCGTCTATGTAAAACATAATTTGTATTAGAGGGAAGAGATTTTTAAAAATCAGGAGAAATTTTCTCTCTGAGGAAACAAAGACAAACCTAGAAATCTTGAAGGATCTTGAGAATCTCTTCTGGGCAGGAAAAAATCTAACCATCCAGTTTTCTGTGAACCATGATAATAATCACGTACTCAAAAGCATATGTGCTTCTCCTTTTTTCTTCTTCCAATTGATATTCTTAAACTTTTTTAATCTTCCAAGGGCTTCTGTAAAACTTCACTGTTTTTCTTGCTTCCATATCCAATTCCTCAACAGAGGTATAAATATTTTTAACACCTAGTACTCTGGGGATGAGGGGCTGGTACCTGGATTGGAGTTTTCCAGGTATACATACTCTCACCACAGCCAATTTCAAGCTCCCTCATGATGTCACTGACAGTGGAGTTGGTAAGGGATGCACACAATCAGCTATGTGAGTCAGCTCTGGCACACACCAGCCACTTGTAAGCCTACTATTCCATCTCTCACCTTTTAGTATCTTAGTAAGTCCAGAATTTCTGCAGAGAATGAAATTGCAGGACCAACATAGTTAAAAGGGAAGACTGTACAGTATACTAATCTCTATTTTCATTAGACTACCTGTTTCTTTGGAGTGAGTTAATGGGCATGGGAGTGATGGCAGAGATAAGAATGGCCAGAGATTATACTACAAAGCTACATAATAATAATAGCATGGTACTGGCCAAAAAAACCAGAACTGAGGATCAGTGGAACAGATTAGAAGATACAGAAACAACTCCAAACATACTCAGTCACCTTATCTTTGACAAAGGGTCCAAACATCTTCACTGGAAGAAAGGTAACCTCTTTAATAGTGCTAGAAAGACTGGCTCTCCACATCCCAAAGATTAAACCTAGACACATAGCTCTCACTATGCACTAAACTAAAATTGAAATAAATCAAAGATTTAAGTATTAAAACAGAAAACAAATCTATTGATAGAATCGTAGAACTCTTGAAGATAGAGGTTTAGGCAAAGACTTTATGAACAAAACCCCAATCACACAGGAAATCATAAAAAGAATCAATAAATGGGATCTCTTCCTATTAAAGAGCTTTTGCCCAGCAAAAGAAACCACCAACAGAGTGAAAAAATAACACACAGAGTGGGAAAAAAATTTTGCCAGCTGTTCTTCAGACAAAAGGCTAATATCTAGAATATATAAAGAACTGAAAAAAATCAAACACCCCCAAATTTAAAGACCCTATACAAAACTGGGCATCTGAAATAAACAGACACTTCTCAGATGAAGAAGTGCAAATGGCAAATTAATATATGAAAAAATGTTTATCACTGGCCATTTGAGAGATGCAAATTAAAACAATGCTGAGATTCCATCTCACTCCAGAAAAAATAGCTATTATCAAGAAATCAAACAATAACAAATGCTGCTGGGGATGTGGGGGAAAAGGAACCCTTTCTAGTGTTGGTGGCATTGAAGACTGGTGAAACCACTGTGAAAATCAGTGTGGAGATTCCTCTAAAAACTAGGACAAGAGATTCCATTTGACCCAGGTATCCCCCTTCTTGATATCTTCCTGAAAGGATTAAAAGCATCATACCACAGTGATATATGCACATCCATGTTTATAGCAGCACAGTTTGTAATAGCTAAATCTTGGAAACAGCACAAATGCCCATCAACAGATGAAAGAAGAAGATGTAGGTTTGGTTTTTTTTTATAAAATGGAGTACTACTTAGCCATAAAGAAAGATAAACGAGACATTTGTAGCTAAATGGATGCACCTTGAAACCATGCTCATAAGTGAAATAAATCAGACACACATGTGTACATATCACATTGTTTCTCTGCTGTGAGAAACCAAAAGTGTAAATAAGGACCAAAGTGTATAATAGGTATTGTGAAATAGGAAGAAAATGTTTAAGCAGGAAGGGGAATGGTTCAGGGGGGATACAAGGAAAACTGTAGACAAAGCTTTTGTAAATAAGGAGGAGAGGAAGGGTTAAAGGGAGGGGAGGGGAATAGGAAAAAAGAACCAAGATATATCATGTACAGGTACAAATTCTGTATGATGAATGTGATCATTATGTATATCTAAAATGTACCAATGAAATTAACAACCAAAAAGAAGACTGGCCAGAGATGCCTCTGATGCCATTCACCACTGGCATGGCTACTCATGGAAGTCTCCTAGCCTAGGCTCTTTCCAAGTGCTTCAGTCATCTTTGCAGTCTTTCCAACGTCCTCTTAATCACTTAGATATGAAATCTTAGAGTCACTCTTTTTCTTTCTCTAGCCTGGCTTGCTCTGTGCCACTAGTCAATAAATGGTGCCAGTGACATTCCTGCAATAGTTTGCACATCCTTTGTCTTTCTTTTTTATTCCTCCTAACAACATTGATGGATTCTTCCTTACCCCCTGTGTTGTAATAGCCTCACAATTGATCTTTATCTGTGAATTCTTCCCTGCTAGTCAATGCGACTTTAAATGTTTCCTTCATTCACCTCCTAATTATTTCACTGGCCCATTAGAAAACCCTTAGTAGCTTCCTTATACCTACCAAAAAAGCCTAAGTTTATTAACAAAGCCAGTAACACTTTGCAGTCTCCTTCAGTCTAGCATGCCAACCTTTACATCCCAATAGTAGTCACTATGTGGAACTACATACCAGTTATCAGTGGTTTTATAAATAGCATTCAGCTTGATAAGGCAGGCACATCCAGGCATGTACTAGATGATAAATATTTTAATAATAGCCCTGCTTATTAGTACACTATGTTTGAATTTTCAGGGCAACCCACCTTTCCTGGAATAAATGGTATATTCCCCCCCATATCTGCATCTCTGTGTGGGTTCCTCTCAAGTCCTCCCTTCTGTTCAGGTACTCTTTCCTACAAATTCAAGGTCCAACCCAAATGCATGTAGCACTTTTAACAGTAAAAATAGAAAGAAGAGACAATAGTTCCTAAAATCAGAAGGAAAAAAAGAGTGTGACATCTATATAGCTGAAGCCAGAGACTGAGTGGGGCTCAGACTGGAAGGAATGCCAAGGGCCAAGGAGGAGCAGTGATAAGCAACTCCAGAAAAAGTGCTGTGATTGTGATGCCGTTGAACAAGGCCATCGTGTGTCTCATGTCAAGGTGAGAGCAAAACTCGATACTCACTGGGGGGATTAAAAAATATGGTGAATATTAAATTTTTTTAATTATTCCAGTTGAAGACACACTGCCATTAATCCCCCCAGTACTCCAGGTACTCCCCCCCATTTCACATGCACTTATCTCATCATTCTTGCCACTTTCCAAACCAATTCTGGAAGTCTTCTTTCATGATTGTCTCTTCGAGGCCTGATCAAAAAGACTTTGAATGCTGCCACTGAATGCAATTCAGAAGAAAGGCAGGCTTGTAAAAACATTACAGTGCTTTCTCATCCACTTTGTTCACCAGATCTGGCACTGTGTGCCCTTCGGCTTTTCCCCAAATTCAAAATGACCACAAAAGGTAAACATATTGAATCCATTTAGGATATCAAGGCAGCCTTGACTGAGCAACTAAAAAGACTCAGGAAGAGTACTTCCAGAGTTGCTTCAGAAAGTACTGAGAAGGCCTATCCTATTCTCATGTTTGAAGTGAGGGGTATATTTTGAGGGGGGATTCATCTTTTACTGTAATAAATTTTTTAAATTTGAACACATACCGTATTTTTCAATCACACCTCTTATCCCCCTTTGAAGCAGGATATCAGACTACCTCAGCCAAGCAGGGTGAACCCCAGGCTTCCTCGCAGGTATCTAGCGGAGTCGCACTATTTACTTGGGACCCATGAGCAGAACTGATTTAGACAAAATGAAGAGCTGGTATGATACCAGAATACCCAAAAACCTCAGTGAGATAAAACAGTACTTAAAAACACAGCTCCAAGAGGAGCGCATTTCTCAATCTGCATGATTTAGCAATGGGAAACTCAAAGACTTAACATGGATTTTAAAACAGGAAACCTTGGGGAATGGGATTTGGTTTGTTAGTAATCTTGTTCTCTATTACTCTTCTTTACTTTTTTTTCTTTTGGGGCCACATTTTACACAATTGAAATAAGACTATGTCTCCAGAGTTTTAAAATACAATAAATTTCTAAAAGTCATCCATAATTTTACCATATGTTAACTAATATTTTAGTGAATTCCCTTCTAGTGACATGTACATATATTCCTCTACATATAATGTTAGATATATATTTCATACAGCACATAGCATCACAATTTCATTGATATAATTTATAAAAAAGAGTAAAGTGATAAATTATTAAATGATACATGTATTCCCAAGATTTTTCTTTTAACTTTAAACTTTGTATTATTCATTAATCTTTTAAAACATGATCAGATGTTTTCTTTGAGAATAGACCATACTGCTTAGAATTTTATAAAATCTTTCTTATATAAACTCATAATGGATCCTCAACAGTTTTCTAATTCAATTTTGTTACAGTGAAGCCGAGCAATCATAATTAAAAATAAGAATGTTGTGTATTTATAGTTACTTGCCTATCTTTTTCAATTGCATTATTCACCCTTAATTCAATAACAACTTTTTTTAGCAACTCACCCTGGTCAAGTTTTTCCAAAGCTTTCAACTTAATTTCAAATAAACCAAACACTTTTAGTACTTAATGCTTTGTTCATTTATGTAATATGATCATGGCTGGATTATGTGGTGAGCAGAACAAGAAGGAGCATAAGCAAGTTTAGGAAGAGTCCCTGGTTCTTGGTATTGGTCTCAGCATCAGTGACGGCAGCCTCCAGAGAGGGTCTAGCAGCTGCCAGGGGTCTGAGTCACGGGCCGTATCAGTGGACTTGATATTGGGGATGATAAGCTGGTTAGTAGGTGGAAGTTATTGAGAAAGTGTCTACTCTCTAACCTTATAATGAACTTAATTGTTTGTTTCACTGTTATTTTATTTACTTTGTCAGGCTCAATTTGTAGATGTACAATTATTGGAACAAAGTGTATAGACATTTTTAGCAGGGCACGGTGGCACATGTCTGTAATCCCAGCACTCGTAGGATTAGGCAAGAGGATCACCAAATTCAAAACCAAACCGGGCAATTTAGCAATTTGGCAAGATCCTATCTCAAAGTAGAAAATAAATAAAGGGCTGGGGAGAAAGGGTAGCACAGTCCAAAGGCCCTGGGCTCAATCACCAGTACTGTTAAGGGGGAGGGGGAGCGGAGTAAATAGATATTTGTGATGTTTTTAATCAGTGAATTTTTGCTCCATAAGCAAGATAGAATGCTAGCCTCACACTACCCTTGCAACCATTGAACATTATTTTTAATCTTCACCAATTAAATAAGCAAAAATATGGTGTTTTGTGTTAATTTACCTGAATATGGTGTCACATAATGTGGTGTTTCTCAACTCTTCATGCACAGCAGCTTCACTTAGAAAGCTTCTTAGGAGGGAGTGTAGGGACAGAGGATGAAAAACAGAATGAAGATGTGTCCTGTCCATGTACACACTCCACACAAGGAATGCAAACATCATGTACTGCAAATGTGTACTAATAAAAATTTAAAATTCTTTATGTCTTATGCAAGCTAAAAGATGCATAACAGAAAACAAGGAGATAAATGTTTGGATAATGGGAAAGGGACCAAGAGATGCATGGAGGAGACGTAAAAATTAAGATATGTTGTGTACATGTACTAACTCCCCATGATAAATATAATCATATACTGCAAACAAGTATTAATAAAAATAAAAATTAAAAAAATATTTGTATCTTATAATTTTGGCTATAAAGCATATTACATTGCTACAAAACAAAAAATGAAAAACAATACATTGATTCTTTTTTTGCTTTATGATCTACTATAAAATATTAATAAATAAATTATGTCAACCAAAAAAGGGGGGAGGTAGAGAGAAGGAAAGAAAGGAGTGGGAGGGTGATGGCAGGAAGGAAATCCAGCATAATATAGTAAATATGCATCAGCTGAAATGTTATTGGAAATGAACCATTGTAACATTTATCCTTGTAAAAAAACCCCATAATTTGCAATATTGGCATATGTTCCTAGCCACTGTTACTTTCACGAATTCTTCACAATTTTAAATGTTCCAGAGCCTAAGGAAATATGCATAATCCCTAGTTTGGAAAACAAATTTGAAAAGATATTGTTTAATTTTGGGTATTTTTTATAAATCTATTTAATCAGTAGACTTTCTCCAAAATATTTTAACAAAAGGAAGCATTATAATTAATTCCCATTGAGGGATGGAATTAGAAATTTCCTGTCTCCATAGTAGATGTCTTTAAAGAAATAGAATTTATTAATTTAAATTAGCCAATCCAAAAAAGACACTGATACATATTCATTTATATTAAAACTATATCTTCTTAAATGAAAACTAAGGACACTATAAGCATACCTATGGTGGCCATATAACTCAGTAATTTGAGCCGTAATTATCCCCCAAACATCCAGAATATATGATTACCTCATCTGTGTATGTTCTCTAGGAAAAAATTCTGCCCTCAAATGTCATTAGTAAAAGTTAAATGAAAAAAATCTAGAAACTGTCACATGGTGGAAGCAGACAGTATCCTTTCAACGTCTGTCTCCTGAGAGCATATCCTGAGGTAGCACTTCCGGTAGTCAAGCAGAAAAAAAAAAAAAAAAGACACAGCCTTGGCCCCTGGGAGCTTGCCTTCCAGCCCAGAGAGACAATCAATACACAGTACGTAATGAATGGGTAAATGTGTGGTTATTTTAAACTGATAAATATCACAGAACAAAATAACCACTGAGCATCACTGGGCTTCGGAAGTGGCAACTGTGGAAGTTGAAGGACTTGTCATTTAGCAGTAGCCTGATTTGGGGGACCCATATCCTGATTTGACAATGAGCAGAAACATAAAGCAGCCCTGTGCAAGCCCCCGCACCCTAATTTTTTAACCTCCACACCCGTGCTGGCTGCACTTGCTCAGCCTCAGCTCCCCTGCTGAACTTTACAAGGCTCTTGCCTCCTGCTTCCTGTCACAGGGCCTTTGCACTGCCTGTGCCTCTGCCTGGAAGTTTTTTCCCCACAGGGAAGAGAAGGAGGTAAACAAAAAAGAGCCAAGGGTGAGGCAAAACATATACAGTGCCCTGAGGTCAGTAAACCAGCTACTGCAGGTGAAGACGGGACAGTTGTTTCTGATTGGTGATCGGAAAAGGCCTTGAGAAGGGATAATCTTTCAAAATAAAATTTCCCCCTCTGACCTACATTTTCTTTTGTTTGCATATATCATCAAATCATTTCGACTTTGAGGCAAAGAAATGAGTTTGGGGATCAGGCTGACCGGGTTTTGAATTCTAACCTGGCCACTTACTAAATGTGTACCTTGTGTGAGCTGGATTTCTCTGAGCCTCAGTCTCCTCCTGTGTGTGAAGACAGTACCTCTTCTGAGAAGCTTGTTTTAAAATACGTAAATAACACAGGGTTTGTCAAGTGGGGAGATAGGATACCAATGTTTAAAGAGAAATGGATCAAATAGGACATTTTTTAAACTGTGAAGGTATATTGTTTTATACATAATGAGGATCCATTGAAATTTTGCACAAAGAAGTGGCATATTTGTTTGTTTTAGAAAGTTAATACTGCAAGAAGTGAAGAGTGAGTTTTCAAAATTGACTGAGACCTATCAGAATGATATGGTGCTGATGTGGGAGATGATAACTTTAGTTAAGCCTGGTAGTGAATGTGTTTTGCACACTTTATGTCTTGACATTTAGTCAAATCCCACAAAACAGGCAGGAAAATAAAAATAAATGAGTTTTTTTTCTTAATAATGTTTTGACCAAATGTTACAGTTTGACAGAGGTCATCTTTGGACTTACTACTTGGAGGACGCATGCTTTAAAAACCAAATGCTAGAGCTATGGGAATGAGGGGAGAGGAGGGGCCAACTGGTAAATAGGAGCCAGACAGTCTGGGAAAAGAAACCAAGTAAACCTTTCTTTTGTGGCATTCAGACATCACTGTAACCAGCATTTCTCAGCTATTGACGCTGAAAAATATTTACACTGCCAAGGCTAGAGCTTTCAGGTAACCAAGAAGGATAAAGAATTTGTGGTTTCCTTTACCTAGCAATGTGGTCAGGCTGACTTTCTTGTGCAGCAAAGAGCAGGCTTTGGAAAGGATATTGAAGGACAAAGCAGCACAGACCCATCATCACTAGTAGAAAGCTCTAGGAGCACCATGGTACAGGGCCTGGAATTGTAGCATTCTGGGAGGCTGAGGCAGGAGGATTGCAAGTTTGAGCTCAAAACCACAAAAAAAAAAAGAAAAAAAGGAAGGAGGAGGCTAAGGGGAGGGAGAAAAGAATGGTTGGGAGGAAGGAAAACAGGAAGGAAGAGGAAGGGAAGGGAAAGAAAGAAATCTTAGCACTGACTTTTAAATTTATATTATTTTTAATATAATGAATATACATTATATTGTCTGTTGTATACTATATATACATATATACACATATATACACATATATGTATGTGTAAATGTATATAGACACATATGT
Organism: Heterocephalus glaber; assembly: GCF_000247695.1. Next base: position 16,961,592 of record NW_004624757.1, on the reverse strand, counting down.
GTGTATACATATATGTGTGTATACATATATACACTTATATATTGTATATTATATGACTGAATATACATTCAAATAGCTTAAAATTCAAGAAGTACAGACGAATCTAGTATATGTTTTACCTAAGTGAGCACCACAAAATTGAATGTAGAATAGAAAATCTTCAACCCATCCTATCTTTCAGGCATCCAGTTCTCTTTTTCTGATAGTAATTTATTTATTCTTGCAGAAATATTTTCTGTACATACAAACAAAAATATTTATTTTCCCTTTTTAATACAAATAAATATACTGCTCCATACCTTGAAGAGATTATTATCATTATTGGGTTTTTGCTTTGTTTTGTCTCTTATTTTACTTAAAAATGTGTTTCGGCGGTTGTTCCATATCAACTCATAAAGAGTTACTCATTATTAAACATAGGTGCTTAGTATTCTGTTGTATGGAAGTCCCATAATTTTGTAACTAACTAAATTAATGAGCACTTAGATTGCTTCTAATCTCCTTAAGTGGGTTGAAACCTCCTTCTCAGCAAAACACAAAACTTTCACATACTCGTGATGCCTGACTTCATGTTTTATAGATGATAAAGCAAGAAAGTGAGTTTCTTTGATTTTCTCTTTTTTAAAACCCAAAGATCCTGACCCTAGCAAAGCAACCTGTTCATTCTCAGGAGCACAGCATCCCAGATCCTCTCTGACACAAACAGCAGCAGGGTAGCAGAACATAGGGGTGGACAGGGAATGTGTATCACACCTTTGCCTGCTCTCCAACTTCTGTGTTCTTTAGGAGAAGCAGAGCCCCCAGAAGTACCCACTTTTCACATCTGCTTCCCTCATTGCAAACATTGTCCACTACACTTCCTGTCCATCGTTCAATGTGATTAAAGAGCCAAGCATGGCACCCAAAGCAGAGACTCTCACTGGTGCTCCAAGTGAGCTCAAAGCAGAAATCATTCCTCAGCTTTCTGCAGGCCGTGGATTAGTAGGTCTCCCACTGAGGCACTCACCTCCGCACCTGGAAGATGCCTCCACTGGAAGGAAAGCAGGGGACAGTGGGGAGGCTTGATTTTAATAAGAGTCTGGAGTCATGGGATGGAAAAACAACCACAGGGAAAGACAGCAGGATCAGCAAGGTTGGGGAGGAACAGGCAAGAACAAGAAACTTGTTTGTAAGGCTGAATGGTACATTACTGGTGCTAAATATATCTTGCAGAAAATTGGGATGCAGAACAGCTTTGATCATATCGCAAGATTTTAAAATGCAAATGCAAAAATGCAAATACAGAACTGATTAATTTAATATTAGCTTGTTAGTTACCCACCATTTAGCCCTGAGATCCTGTTGCATTCTCTGTAATTAAAATAAGCTTGCAATTGACGTCCTTCAAAGCTAAATTGAAATTAAAGAAGAAAACATTCAGATTTGAATATCTATCAGGCAAACAGAGTAGATGATGAGCCAGCTTCATTAGAGAAGGTGAAAATAAATAAATAATAATAAATAAATAACAAAACCAAAATTTTTAACTAGCTCTTCTGGATAAAGGTTCAATTTTTTTTAAGTTACTCTTGAAATTTTTAAACACAAACTTTATATTTAACTACTAATTATTTCCATAGGTAGGAAAACTGAGGGATTAATTTCTCAAGGTTACTAAAATCTAAGTCTGATTTTGTTAGAAAAGGCCTCACATGTTTCCTCTGATGTAAAAAGAGAGAGCATTTTTGTTAATTTTCATGTTAACTAAATATTACTTCTTCAAATGATAGTCTTTAAGCTGTGGCTTGTGAGAACATATAATAACTCATTGAAATGTTGCACCATTTAAGGTGGCCTATATAAAATATATAGCTGTCTTCATAGGTAAATTATGCAAAAGAATGATTTTTTAAAAATAATAATAGCTCATGATTGCTTATGTCTTATAGTCTAAGCACCATGCTAAGTGTTTAACTCACTCCATTTCCTATAAGCACTATCATAACTCTTTGAGGCAGATAAATTCCATTTTTCTGGTTCCTTAGAAAAGAAGTTAATAAAGTACAGTCTTGGGAAGGTTTCCAATGACAGGACTCAGAAGAGATCACCCCACAATATGGTATCCTGGCCTTCAGCTAAAGGAGTTTGAGAAATAGGATGGACTTTCTGAGTCCTCCTCCTCCCATGAAGCAGGCCATTGGTCAGCAGACCTTCTGTGAAAGTGGCCCCCCTACATTAGGAGGAGGAAAGAGGAGGAGGAAAAGAGGCATCCTTACCTCTGAAAACTGAAGGACTCCAAGTGGAGTCTCAGAAATAGCCCTTGCCCATTGCTCCCAGTTTCCTATTTGAGGTCACATTTTCTTTATCAAACCTAGTGTGAAATCACTCAGAGTTAACCTTTTCTTTAAGTCTTTCTTTTCTTATGAAGGCCCCTATGTCGCATTAGATACATTAGATAAATATTTTATCCTTTTCTCTTGATAATGTGTCTTTTGTTGGTCCAAAATCTGTCACAGAATCTAGAAAAATTTTCCCAGCCAGAGAATCTAGAAAAGAAGTCAGCAAAAAAAAATTTTCCTCCTTCTACCAGACATAAAAGCCCTAAAATTACCTGTAAACACAGGTGTGCACACACACAAATGTATCTCTAGATAGAGGATGAATGGTTTCCATAAGGTTCTCAGAAGTCTGTGGCCCTGAAAAAATCTGAATTGGATGAGTCATTATGAAGAGCAAATATTTCTCAATTGCTTAATTTACCTCTTGAATTGTTAATGTGGTGTAAAGGCTGCTCTTTCTGAACAACCCTCAACAGGGTTTCTGTTGCTCCTCTTGTCTGATGATGCTCTTCTTGCCCAAGTCACTGTGCTGGCTCCACAGAAAACATCTCTCTCCCCACTGTGTCACGCTGGATAACAGCATGGACTCAGGAGCCAGATGGTTTGGGTTTCAATCTGGTCTTGTCACTGTTTGACCTTGCCTCAGACTCCAGATCTGTAAAGGGGAGCTCAATAGGATCATCTCCTGAAGTCATTCTAAGGATTAAATGAATTTCACACAGAACAGTGTCTGGAATCAAGAAGAAAAATAAGTGCCTGCTGTGCAGAATAAATCTGCTCTGCTGTTGGGAATTTAAAATATTCTGTTCAAGTTGCATTTGATGAAGAGGGAGAATATTTGAGGTCTTTGTGCTTCTTCAAGCCTCTGTGTGTGCGTGTTTCTTCAAGTCTCTGTGTGTGTCTGTGTGTGTGTGTGTGTGTGTGTGTGTGTTACCAGGGATCAAATCCACTGAACTTTACCACTGAACTACATCTCTGGCCCTTTTTATTTTTTTTATTTTGCAAAAAGGATCTAGCTAAATTGTTCAGGCTGACCTTGAACTCACAGTCCTCCTGCCTCAGCCTCTCAGAGTGCTGGGATTATAGGCATGAGCCACCATGCCCAGTTCTTAAAGAATTTTTCTTAACCTCTTGGCTTTTGTCCAGTCCAGGTGACAGTAAAATTCAGTCAGATACCACACCATGCTAGCATTTTTCTAGAAAGAAGAGTAAGATAGGGGAAAATGGTACCAGTCATATCATGAAATGAACCTTCTCTTAAATTTTATATAAAAGTACACAGGATATTGTTAGCAGCACTATGAAAATTAGCCTTATTTTCTCTTCAGCCCTATGAATTTGCCTTAGCCACAGTGTGAAGGAAAATAAAGCCATCTTTCAGGTAGTGTCTTGGGAAAGTGCATTTCAGAATCCATTATGGGTATTGGATGAAGGAACTGTTCTTCCCATTCTGTGGGTGTTTCTTGCAATTGAATCACTTCCCCTGTAAGACCTGATTGAACAGGGACTAAGATGACTTTGTTGCTTTAGGCTTCTCTTGAATATTAGCCATCTCTCACCTCTTGCCCCTTTCTTCTCCATCTTCTGCATCAGCCCCATCTAGACACTAAAATCTGCTTTTGGATCCCTAGAGAAAGGGGTGTTTTCTGGGGCCTATACAATCAGGAAAGCAACGCTATGCCCTCCTAGACCCTTGTGTGGCTGTGTGGCCCATATACATATTATGGCCATGACCTGCAGTACATCAGTGTCCTGCTGGTCTGGGGCCACCTAGGTGCTCTGCTCCTTCTGCCTGGTACTCTGCCCAGCAGAGCAGCTTTGGGGAAAATCACAAAGGGCTGAGATTCCCTCCTGCCTGCTTCATTACACATGGGTGTCTGTCATGAAAATAGGCAGTGTAACACAGTCGGGGACCACACTTTTCAGAATGAACACTGGCAGTGTCAGCTTTCAACAGGCCAGGCTTTTCAGCGGGTGACCGGTTATGAATGACACCGTACATAGTCTGGGCTTTGCCACCTATTCTCCCCGGAGTTTGAATGACTCAAAAAGAAGGTTTCCTCTCCTCTGGATATACACCCCTTCTTTCCTTCTACCCTCTTCCCTCTACTCTTCTTCCCTTCCTACCTTCTCTCTCTCTCTCTCTCTCTCTCTCTCTCTCTCTCTCTCTCTCTCCTTTCTGAACTTACAGGTAATAGAAATGGCCCACACATACAAATTCATCACAATTCAGCTCAAAAGAAATTATAAGTACTCATCCTTGAGTGGGTCAGTTAATGCCTGGGCCTCAATTTCCTTCCCTATAAAGCCAGATCATGTTTACCCTGCAGTATTACTACATTGCAATAGCAAGGTTTTAAATCTCCATTCACCATGTTACCTATTGAGGGTGTCCCATTGTACAGAGAGACAGACTTGCTTTGAGATACCAGTGGCTTAGTGCAATGCGTGCCCAAGTCTGAGAGAATTCATAAAGCTACAAAGTCATATAAGAAAGATCGATTTGCTGATGCACGTGATGGAGAATCTCTCCTTTCGCAAAAATTAGCCAGGCTCATCTAATCCCTCTTCTCAAACCTCCCCCTTGACTTTGAGCTTCATGCCATCCTTGTGGAGCCCTATTGAGCCAATTTAGAGAGAATCTTCTGTCCTTGACATCTGATCATCCTGGTCTGCCTTCAGCAAGAATCTTTTCATGTGGTTTAGCAAGACACTTATTGTCCATCCACTGATGTTCTCTACCCACTCCTTGTCTATAAATTCTTTCTCCTGTTGTATTTGGATTTGAACCCATTGTTTCCTCCATCTCAGTAGCCTTGAAACATCATTATAGTCCAGAATAAAGTCTCCCTTGCCATTTTAATGAGTGTCAGAGTAATTTTTAACACAGATAAAAGCTTCAATACTGAGGTTTTTTTAAAGAACCTAATACTTACATGGTGCTTAATGTGTGCCACGATGTTCTTTGTTCTAAATGCTAAACCTGTTCCTCATGAAAACCTAATGAGGCAGTACTGTGGTTATTATCTTTAATTTATAGATGAAACTGGGGCCCTGGAGGTTACTTACCCAGTCACACAGAGATAGAGCTGGAAAGTAGAAGCAATATTTCAATCAAGGAGGCTGCTCCAGAATCCATATTCTTGAAGCACAAGGTCAAACTGCCCTCAGAAGTAGGTTGGATTGTCTACTCTGTCAGTACTTTTAGAGCAAGACCTTTAGATTCAGCTGCACACAGGACCCTCCTAATGTTAATGAGTTGAGCAGAGCAGAGGGGCTTGGGCCACATGGAGAGTCTCTGCCCATCAAGTGCTACCTAGTCATTGCCACTTAGAAAATTCAAATCCTCTGATTTTGAAATAGAAGCAGGAAGGAAGAAATTCAGGTTTTTATGAAAGATCTCTTCAATTTGAAATTGGAAGAAGAGAAAGATGAAAGAGGGAGGAGAGGGCAAAGGAAGGGGAAGGGAAACCATGCAGAACACACACACACATACACACATCCATGCCCCCAACTCCCCCAGAAGAAAGGACTTATTCAGTCTGGAGGATAGCCATTTGCAACCTCATTTTAATTTTTTTACTTTTATTTTTTTGCTACATGTTTGTAGTACATGATGATTACATTTATCATGGGGCATTGGTACATGAGCATAACACATCTTAATTCTTTTTTCATCCTCTACCCTCCTATCGCTGCCTGCTTCTTTCCAACTCTTGGTTCCCTTCCCATTTGCAGAAGTTCTACTTCCATTCTTTTCTTTGATTCTTTTTTCCATCCCCTTTTCCTCCCCTCCCTCTCCCTCTCTTTATCTCTTGTTCCCTTCCCATTTGAAAAAGATCTATCTCTCTACTTTCTATTATCTATCTTTTATTTTGCTCTTTAGTCATATTCGGGGTTTCTCATATAAGAGAAGCCATGTGACATTTGTATGTCTGATTTATTTCACTTAGTATGGTCTCAAGATGCATCCTCATTTTTAGAAGTTATTAAATCTTATAATGGACTCTGTTTGATAATGAAGATGTACACACCTAACTCTAAACCACCAAGTACACAGGCTTCCACTATTTAGTGAAGGAGGAGAGGAGGGAATGGGGGAGTCATTTCAGAGCTTGATGAAAACTCTCCTGGACTCATGGAGATGCTATGATGATCCCATTAGCAGCTATGTCTGAGACCCATATTGATTTATTACCTACTAATAAATCGAGATTTCAAATTAACTGATGTTAGTCAAGCAATCTGGACTTGTCTTCTTTCTTCTTGAACTAACGGATAATTCAACTTCTATTAAGAAAACAAATGAAAGAAAACACCCTTTCAAAGTTAAACTGACACACTCAGCTGTGTGTGGGAAATGGGAATAAACTCAATGAATGAATTCTGAGAATTTTATTAAGTTCTCGTCATTGAAATCTTCTAACTTTCAGTTGCTGGACTTTGAGCTGCTCATATTTTACAGTTCCCTTTGGAAAACTGAATTTCTTGGCCCCAGCAACATAACACAAGGACAGGCTGTACTCCTGGCTTTGTGAGAGCCACCAGCTTTTCATAGCAGGTGTCCAGTCTTCTTGGTTTTAATTGTCTAAACCTGGATGACAGATACACACAGTTTAATGAATAAGATACCACCATTTTCTTCTAAAAGCACTTTTTAATTGTGTTTTCAGTAATATTTCATGTTGTGTGTTAAAATTCCCTATCAGTTCAGAATTTGGCAGGTCTTTAAGAATAGTTACTTCAGAGGGAAACAGTATTAATTAACAACTTTTTATGCATAAGACCCTATGGGGTAAACAAAAGAATCAATAAGCTTCTCATATTCCCTTCTAGGTCTTGCAATATCTGTGGATATGGAGCATTTATGCAAGTAACAATGGTACAAAACAGTCATGAAAATCACAATACAAAAGACAAAGACAACCAACTTGTTGAAGCTTTTTTAAAAAAAAATAGACTATAACTTGAAGGCTTTAGAGGCCTTCAAAAAGGAAATTGGGTTATCATTATATATGCCTAAAATGTACCAATAAATATTTTGCTATTTAAAAAAAGTAAAGGCAAAACTATTTTTTAATTGCTATAAACATTTTTTTTTTGATACTGGGGATCAAACTTGGGACCTTGCGCTTGCAAGGCAGGTGGCAGAACCACTGAGCTAAATCCCCGGCTGGGCAAAATTATTTTTTAAAAAGGAAATTAGGTTCAAGTGGAGCCTTGAAGACTGGTGGGGTTTTAGGAGATGAGGGCAGACAGTAGGCAGAAAGGTATGGTAAACTTTGATGTGGGAGAGGGAGAGGGAAAAACAGAAAGATATTTGCTTGGGGCATGGAAAGGGACTGCAATGGAAAATTTGGGTAAGGAAAAATACAATCAAAACCTGGAAACATAGTTTAAATGAGCAGAAAGCAGTCAAGACCAGGGATGGCAAAATAGTCAACCTGTTAATAAGAATATTGAACCAGACACACTGATTTGTAGGAGAAAGTAAGTTCGGTTCACCATTAGATATCATGTCATAGTAGATCAGCCAAATAACATTTTAAAAAGATAAAAATGTATTTTCAAAGCCTGGGCCAAACCAAATTGACCTTGCTTTATTCTGACATTTTGTAGCCTGAGCTGAGATTGCACTGTTTGACGTATTATCTATCCATCACTTTCAAAGAAGCAGGATCCTTGAATGCTGGAGGTACAACAGTCCTTAGGAATCATATAACCCATTTGCCAATGAGTTAATTCGAGGTCCAGCAAGATTAAATGATTAGCCTGAAGTAACATAGCCTATTAATGATAGAGATAATATTTAAATACAGTCATCCATTATTTTATCCATATGCCTTAAGTATAAATCCCAGGTCATATTGAACATATTTGTAAAGCTTTAACATTACTCCACTTCTGGGTATGTCCATCTCCCCTCCCCATCTCCAACTTATCACTCTCATTTAATAATTAATATATTGCATTCTTAATATTTTTTAGAATTTACATAATCATATACAAACTTATCTGTTTTATGTATGTACATAATCACATGGAGTGTTTTAGGTGTTGGTATAGCCTTTTCTATATCTTGATTTTTTTCATGCAACCATGCTTTGGAGAAATCCTTGCCAAGTGAAAAGTCAGAGTCTAGCTAGTTATTTATTTTTATAGTTGCTTAGTATGTGATAGTAGGGATATGTCATGATATACCTACCATTCCCCTTATTCATGAGGATTGCTTTGCTTCCAGTTTTTGCTTCTACAAATAGTACTTCAACAAACATACTTATCCCTACATCTATATATGCTTTTCTGTTTGAAAAGTTTTGGTGTCACTGGGTCAAGGAAATGTGTATTTTTAGTTTTAGAAACTAAACCCCTTCCTCAGCAAAGCTGTAGCAATACATGTGTGCCTAGAATTAATAAAAATTCTTTTACTAGGTCTTCTGAGGCCATAGTGTCGTCTGTTTTTATACTTTTGTGCAGGTGCAATTGATATGAAGTAAAACCTCATTGTTAATTTGTACTTATTTGGATACAGATGAATTTGATCTTCTTTACATAATCTTGCTGACTTTTAATTTCTCATTGTGTAAACTATGTTTTCATGTTCTTAATGTTTTGTTTTGTTTTGTTTTCCAATAGAAAGGTTTCCTTGGTGTGGAAATTCAACATGGCTGAATAGAGAAGGAGTCACATTGGAGCTACTCAGAGAAAATCAACTAAAAACACAGGTAATTGGAAGAAAAGGAGGGATATATATGCTGATGCCAAAATCAATCTGAAATAAAAGACTTGCAGATCAAACAAAGCATAGGCATAGGACTTTATACAACAGCAAACCAGCTTACAGGGCTGCCAGTGGCGCTGCCACCAGCATGCAGAACAGGAACCACCATTCTGGGAACTTCCCAAAAACTGATGGACTGCAATAATGTGGCAAAATCAAGCCACATAGGATAGATCTGGGATATAAGGCCCCTTGCCCCTTTTGCCTTCCTGCAAACAAAAGATAATACAGCCTGGCAACAAATTTCTGTGGCACACAAAGGGACAAGTGACCAAGAAGCTGCTCCCTCCCCAATGAGCCACCAGTTTCTCTTTCTCCCTCACTCTTTCTCTTCTTTTTTCTTTTCGTTTCTTTTCTTTTCTTTTTGTTTGTTCACTCTAGCAGCTATCTAGAACCTCTAGCAACAACAAGGTTAGGGACTCACAGTACAAAAGTAGTGAATGGAACAACAGAACTCGTCCTGCCCTGTGACCAGCAGGCATGAGAAAGGGACGCTGCTGGGAGGGAGTTAAGCAGTCTTGGGCAGAGGCAGGACAACAAGTTGGAAGTCAGCACTCCTCCTGCTAGAGTGGGGATTGAAGCAGATGGAGTAGCCTTGGGAGGAGAGAGATGAGCCAGTGAAGGCTGTGCAAGGACACAAGGACAGGAAGGCACCAAATGTACACAAGACTGGGAGCATCCTTGTCTGTCTCTGTCTGAGGATGCCCACAGCAACTTGGAGAGCAATAAAGAGACAAACAGGGTAAGGAGACATGGATGAGCTGCTGAGGAGCATACAAAAAGTTGTTGGCTGAAGACTGGCCCAGTCCCCACATCCAGAGGCCAAGATCAGCCCCGCACCCAGGACCAATCCTTCTGCAGACTTAGTGGGGTTACCAAACACAGTTTTGGAATCTGACTTGGACACTACAACAGAACTGTGGACACAAGAGGCATTTTATTGGTTTGGTTTGGCTTGGTTTGGTTTGGTTTGAATGTTCATTTTCCGTTTTATGTCTGGTTTTTCTTTTTTGTCATTTAGGTTTTTGTATTTATTGTTTGTTTTGTTTTGTTCCTCTTATTTCTCTATTTCCTCAATTGTCTTTCTTGATTTTTTTATATTTTTATGTGAGTGAACATGGTCTCTAGTCTTGCTGGTTTGTTTCCATATTCTTTTGCTTTCTCCTTTATTCTATACTCTCTTGTCTTCTCCAGTTTCCCAAAGCTTGGGTGATCATCCTTTACCTTTCAACCTTGCTTCTTTTTTT
>NW_004624757.1:16875624-16951146 GCF_000247695.1 Heterocephalus glaber | reverse complement strand
CTCTCTCTCTCTCTCTCTCTCTCTCTCTCTCTCTCTCTCTCTCTCTCCTTTCTGAACTTACAGGTAATAGAAATGGCCCACACATACAAATTCATCACAATTCAGCTCAAAAGAAATTATAAGTACTCATCCTTGAGTGGGTCAGTTAATGCCTGGGCCTCAATTTCCTTCCCTATAAAGCCAGATCATGTTTACCCTGCAGTATTACTACATTGCAATAGCAAGGTTTTAAATCTCCATTCACCATGTTACCTATTGAGGGTGTCCCATTGTACAGAGAGACAGACTTGCTTTGAGATACCAGTGGCTTAGTGCAATGCGTGCCCAAGTCTGAGAGAATTCATAAAGCTACAAAGTCATATAAGAAAGATCGATTTGCTGATGCACGTGATGGAGAATCTCTCCTTTCGCAAAAATTAGCCAGGCTCATCTAATCCCTCTTCTCAAACCTCCCCCTTGACTTTGAGCTTCATGCCATCCTTGTGGAGCCCTATTGAGCCAATTTAGAGAGAATCTTCTGTCCTTGACATCTGATCATCCTGGTCTGCCTTCAGCAAGAATCTTTTCATGTGGTTTAGCAAGACACTTATTGTCCATCCACTGATGTTCTCTACCCACTCCTTGTCTATAAATTCTTTCTCCTGTTGTATTTGGATTTGAACCCATTGTTTCCTCCATCTCAGTAGCCTTGAAACATCATTATAGTCCAGAATAAAGTCTCCCTTGCCATTTTAATGAGTGTCAGAGTAATTTTTAACACAGATAAAAGCTTCAATACTGAGGTTTTTTTAAAGAACCTAATACTTACATGGTGCTTAATGTGTGCCACGATGTTCTTTGTTCTAAATGCTAAACCTGTTCCTCATGAAAACCTAATGAGGCAGTACTGTGGTTATTATCTTTAATTTATAGATGAAACTGGGGCCCTGGAGGTTACTTACCCAGTCACACAGAGATAGAGCTGGAAAGTAGAAGCAATATTTCAATCAAGGAGGCTGCTCCAGAATCCATATTCTTGAAGCACAAGGTCAAACTGCCCTCAGAAGTAGGTTGGATTGTCTACTCTGTCAGTACTTTTAGAGCAAGACCTTTAGATTCAGCTGCACACAGGACCCTCCTAATGTTAATGAGTTGAGCAGAGCAGAGGGGCTTGGGCCACATGGAGAGTCTCTGCCCATCAAGTGCTACCTAGTCATTGCCACTTAGAAAATTCAAATCCTCTGATTTTGAAATAGAAGCAGGAAGGAAGAAATTCAGGTTTTTATGAAAGATCTCTTCAATTTGAAATTGGAAGAAGAGAAAGATGAAAGAGGGAGGAGAGGGCAAAGGAAGGGGAAGGGAAACCATGCAGAACACACACACACATACACACATCCATGCCCCCAACTCCCCCAGAAGAAAGGACTTATTCAGTCTGGAGGATAGCCATTTGCAACCTCATTTTAATTTTTTTACTTTTATTTTTTTGCTACATGTTTGTAGTACATGATGATTACATTTATCATGGGGCATTGGTACATGAGCATAACACATCTTAATTCTTTTTTCATCCTCTACCCTCCTATCGCTGCCTGCTTCTTTCCAACTCTTGGTTCCCTTCCCATTTGCAGAAGTTCTACTTCCATTCTTTTCTTTGATTCTTTTTTCCATCCCCTTTTCCTCCCCTCCCTCTCCCTCTCTTTATCTCTTGTTCCCTTCCCATTTGAAAAAGATCTATCTCTCTACTTTCTATTATCTATCTTTTATTTTGCTCTTTAGTCATATTCGGGGTTTCTCATATAAGAGAAGCCATGTGACATTTGTATGTCTGATTTATTTCACTTAGTATGGTCTCAAGATGCATCCTCATTTTTAGAAGTTATTAAATCTTATAATGGACTCTGTTTGATAATGAAGATGTACACACCTAACTCTAAACCACCAAGTACACAGGCTTCCACTATTTAGTGAAGGAGGAGAGGAGGGAATGGGGGAGTCATTTCAGAGCTTGATGAAAACTCTCCTGGACTCATGGAGATGCTATGATGATCCCATTAGCAGCTATGTCTGAGACCCATATTGATTTATTACCTACTAATAAATCGAGATTTCAAATTAACTGATGTTAGTCAAGCAATCTGGACTTGTCTTCTTTCTTCTTGAACTAACGGATAATTCAACTTCTATTAAGAAAACAAATGAAAGAAAACACCCTTTCAAAGTTAAACTGACACACTCAGCTGTGTGTGGGAAATGGGAATAAACTCAATGAATGAATTCTGAGAATTTTATTAAGTTCTCGTCATTGAAATCTTCTAACTTTCAGTTGCTGGACTTTGAGCTGCTCATATTTTACAGTTCCCTTTGGAAAACTGAATTTCTTGGCCCCAGCAACATAACACAAGGACAGGCTGTACTCCTGGCTTTGTGAGAGCCACCAGCTTTTCATAGCAGGTGTCCAGTCTTCTTGGTTTTAATTGTCTAAACCTGGATGACAGATACACACAGTTTAATGAATAAGATACCACCATTTTCTTCTAAAAGCACTTTTTAATTGTGTTTTCAGTAATATTTCATGTTGTGTGTTAAAATTCCCTATCAGTTCAGAATTTGGCAGGTCTTTAAGAATAGTTACTTCAGAGGGAAACAGTATTAATTAACAACTTTTTATGCATAAGACCCTATGGGGTAAACAAAAGAATCAATAAGCTTCTCATATTCCCTTCTAGGTCTTGCAATATCTGTGGATATGGAGCATTTATGCAAGTAACAATGGTACAAAACAGTCATGAAAATCACAATACAAAAGACAAAGACAACCAACTTGTTGAAGCTTTTTTAAAAAAAAATAGACTATAACTTGAAGGCTTTAGAGGCCTTCAAAAAGGAAATTGGGTTATCATTATATATGCCTAAAATGTACCAATAAATATTTTGCTATTTAAAAAAAGTAAAGGCAAAACTATTTTTTAATTGCTATAAACATTTTTTTTTTGATACTGGGGATCAAACTTGGGACCTTGCGCTTGCAAGGCAGGTGGCAGAACCACTGAGCTAAATCCCCGGCTGGGCAAAATTATTTTTTAAAAAGGAAATTAGGTTCAAGTGGAGCCTTGAAGACTGGTGGGGTTTTAGGAGATGAGGGCAGACAGTAGGCAGAAAGGTATGGTAAACTTTGATGTGGGAGAGGGAGAGGGAAAAACAGAAAGATATTTGCTTGGGGCATGGAAAGGGACTGCAATGGAAAATTTGGGTAAGGAAAAATACAATCAAAACCTGGAAACATAGTTTAAATGAGCAGAAAGCAGTCAAGACCAGGGATGGCAAAATAGTCAACCTGTTAATAAGAATATTGAACCAGACACACTGATTTGTAGGAGAAAGTAAGTTCGGTTCACCATTAGATATCATGTCATAGTAGATCAGCCAAATAACATTTTAAAAAGATAAAAATGTATTTTCAAAGCCTGGGCCAAACCAAATTGACCTTGCTTTATTCTGACATTTTGTAGCCTGAGCTGAGATTGCACTGTTTGACGTATTATCTATCCATCACTTTCAAAGAAGCAGGATCCTTGAATGCTGGAGGTACAACAGTCCTTAGGAATCATATAACCCATTTGCCAATGAGTTAATTCGAGGTCCAGCAAGATTAAATGATTAGCCTGAAGTAACATAGCCTATTAATGATAGAGATAATATTTAAATACAGTCATCCATTATTTTATCCATATGCCTTAAGTATAAATCCCAGGTCATATTGAACATATTTGTAAAGCTTTAACATTACTCCACTTCTGGGTATGTCCATCTCCCCTCCCCATCTCCAACTTATCACTCTCATTTAATAATTAATATATTGCATTCTTAATATTTTTTAGAATTTACATAATCATATACAAACTTATCTGTTTTATGTATGTACATAATCACATGGAGTGTTTTAGGTGTTGGTATAGCCTTTTCTATATCTTGATTTTTTTCATGCAACCATGCTTTGGAGAAATCCTTGCCAAGTGAAAAGTCAGAGTCTAGCTAGTTATTTATTTTTATAGTTGCTTAGTATGTGATAGTAGGGATATGTCATGATATACCTACCATTCCCCTTATTCATGAGGATTGCTTTGCTTCCAGTTTTTGCTTCTACAAATAGTACTTCAACAAACATACTTATCCCTACATCTATATATGCTTTTCTGTTTGAAAAGTTTTGGTGTCACTGGGTCAAGGAAATGTGTATTTTTAGTTTTAGAAACTAAACCCCTTCCTCAGCAAAGCTGTAGCAATACATGTGTGCCTAGAATTAATAAAAATTCTTTTACTAGGTCTTCTGAGGCCATAGTGTCGTCTGTTTTTATACTTTTGTGCAGGTGCAATTGATATGAAGTAAAACCTCATTGTTAATTTGTACTTATTTGGATACAGATGAATTTGATCTTCTTTACATAATCTTGCTGACTTTTAATTTCTCATTGTGTAAACTATGTTTTCATGTTCTTAATGTTTTGTTTTGTTTTGTTTTCCAATAGAAAGGTTTCCTTGGTGTGGAAATTCAACATGGCTGAATAGAGAAGGAGTCACATTGGAGCTACTCAGAGAAAATCAACTAAAAACACAGGTAATTGGAAGAAAAGGAGGGATATATATGCTGATGCCAAAATCAATCTGAAATAAAAGACTTGCAGATCAAACAAAGCATAGGCATAGGACTTTATACAACAGCAAACCAGCTTACAGGGCTGCCAGTGGCGCTGCCACCAGCATGCAGAACAGGAACCACCATTCTGGGAACTTCCCAAAAACTGATGGACTGCAATAATGTGGCAAAATCAAGCCACATAGGATAGATCTGGGATATAAGGCCCCTTGCCCCTTTTGCCTTCCTGCAAACAAAAGATAATACAGCCTGGCAACAAATTTCTGTGGCACACAAAGGGACAAGTGACCAAGAAGCTGCTCCCTCCCCAATGAGCCACCAGTTTCTCTTTCTCCCTCACTCTTTCTCTTCTTTTTTCTTTTCGTTTCTTTTCTTTTCTTTTTGTTTGTTCACTCTAGCAGCTATCTAGAACCTCTAGCAACAACAAGGTTAGGGACTCACAGTACAAAAGTAGTGAATGGAACAACAGAACTCGTCCTGCCCTGTGACCAGCAGGCATGAGAAAGGGACGCTGCTGGGAGGGAGTTAAGCAGTCTTGGGCAGAGGCAGGACAACAAGTTGGAAGTCAGCACTCCTCCTGCTAGAGTGGGGATTGAAGCAGATGGAGTAGCCTTGGGAGGAGAGAGATGAGCCAGTGAAGGCTGTGCAAGGACACAAGGACAGGAAGGCACCAAATGTACACAAGACTGGGAGCATCCTTGTCTGTCTCTGTCTGAGGATGCCCACAGCAACTTGGAGAGCAATAAAGAGACAAACAGGGTAAGGAGACATGGATGAGCTGCTGAGGAGCATACAAAAAGTTGTTGGCTGAAGACTGGCCCAGTCCCCACATCCAGAGGCCAAGATCAGCCCCGCACCCAGGACCAATCCTTCTGCAGACTTAGTGGGGTTACCAAACACAGTTTTGGAATCTGACTTGGACACTACAACAGAACTGTGGACACAAGAGGCATTTTATTGGTTTGGTTTGGCTTGGTTTGGTTTGGTTTGAATGTTCATTTTCCGTTTTATGTCTGGTTTTTCTTTTTTGTCATTTAGGTTTTTGTATTTATTGTTTGTTTTGTTTTGTTCCTCTTATTTCTCTATTTCCTCAATTGTCTTTCTTGATTTTTTTATATTTTTATGTGAGTGAACATGGTCTCTAGTCTTGCTGGTTTGTTTCCATATTCTTTTGCTTTCTCCTTTATTCTATACTCTCTTGTCTTCTCCAGTTTCCCAAAGCTTGGGTGATCATCCTTTACCTTTCAACCTTGCTTCTTTTTTTTAAGCAAAACATTTATCTGTACATTTTAGATATACATAATGATAACATTCATCATAGGAAATTTGTACCTGTACATGATATATCTTGTTTCTTTTTTACCCATTCTTGTCCCCTCCCTTCAACCCCTCTTCCCCTCCTTATTTACAAAAGCTTTGTTTCTTTTTTAGCAAAATATTTATTGGTATATTTCATTTATCTCTCTGTTTTTTTCCCTATCCCTCTTAACTTCCACCCCCCACACACAGGGTAAAATCACTCTACTAAGGGGAAACTCACCGCATACAAGTTCCTACTTTATGTTGGGTTTTGTTACATAACTGTAGCTCTTGCTTTTCTGGTTAAAAGTACCAAATTAGTAGATACCATACTTTGTCCATTTCTTGGCTGTGCTTGATGATATTGCTATTGCTAACTATACTACTTTAACCAGGGTGTCATACCTCTTATAATCAGTTGTTCTGCCTTATGTGACAACACTGTGAATGTTTGGGGTCGTAACCATCACCATAGTCCAGTACCAAAGGACTAGGTGCTGAGCCAAATAGCAACTTCTCATTTCTAATACATTGAGAAGGTAGAATCTTGGGACAGACACAAAGATCAAGAGCCAGCTACATCTAGAAGACATCTCTGAGAAATAGACACTTTTTAGGGAAGCCTTGATACTAGTGAAAAAGCTGTCTACCATAACAAGTTTACAAGCATTAATATGGAAAACAAATTAAAATTAAAAATGGAAAATGACAAGACACAGAAGCAAAATGTAACCCTAGACCGCCAGCCCACCCAGGACAAGTCCAGGGAACAATGAGATAGAGGAAATAAGTAGCCACCCACCTGAACTTTCTGAAATGATAGCAGCAGAAATAAAAAAGCAAATGCATGAGGCTGTAGAGAAAAACAGATCAGAAATAATTTCTGAGGTAAAAAAGAAGGGTGACAATCAAAATGAAGGACTTGTTCAGGGAATCTAGAGTAGACACAAATTTTTTTAAAAGAGGAGCTTAGGAAAACAATGGAAACTATGAATGCCCAACATACAAAAGAAATGGAAACCAATTCAAACAGATATCCAGGACATTAAAAATTCCACTGAAAGTATATCCAACTGTTTGAAGAAAGGTAAGGACAGAATATCAGATCTAGAAGACAGGAGTGGTTAGTGACCACAAAAAGAAAGATTTCTTAAAAATAGCAAGAAACAATGGAAAATCACTCCAATAGCTTCAAGATGATACAAAGAAGAACAACAAAAGATTGATTGGAGTTAGTGAGTAAGAAGGGGACACCACAAACACCATAAAACACCTGTTCACAGAAGTAATAGCAGAAAACTTCCCAAACATGGAAAAAGAATTTGACATACAAGTAAGTGAGGCATATAGAACTCCAATTAGCCATGACCAAAATAAATCTACACGAAGGCATATAATAATCAGGATTCCAGATTTCAGCACAAGAACAGAATATTAAAAGCTGTTAGAGAAAAGAAACAAATCATCTATAAAGGAAAGCCTATCAGAATCACAGAAGACTTCTCAACACAAACCCTTAAGTCAAGAAGACCTTGGAGTGAAATATTTCAAGTCCTGAAAGGCAACTTCCAACCCAGATTGATGTACCCTGCAAAACTATCTTTCAAAATCAATGGGAAAATAAGATACTTTCATGAAAAAGAACAACTGAAGAAATGCATAACCACCAAACCAGCTCTACAAAATTCTCTGAAGGATTTCTTACATAGAGATAACAAAGACCACAACTCCAAGAACACCAATAGAAAGAAGCCACCAGACAAGGCAAGCAATTAAACAGAGGGGAAATACAGGGAACCAACAATAGGAAAATAATATGACAAGGATAAGCTAATACATATCAGTTATAACCATCAATATAAATGGTCTCAATTCACCAATTACAAGAGACAGACTGGCAGAATGGATCAAGAAGGAAGATCCAACAATATGTTGCATACAAGAAACACACAACCCAAAAAGAAATTCATAGACTGAAGGTCAAAGGATGGAAGACAATACTTCATGCAACAGGAACCCAGAAAAAGCAGGGGTAGCTATTCTATTTACAGACAAAGTGAACTTCAAGCCAAGACTGATCAAAAGAGACCAAAAAGATCACTAAAACTTATTAAGGGAAAACTCCTAGCAGAATAGATAATAATCATAAATATATATGCAACAACTACCAGCAAATCCAACTAGATAAAACAAATATCAACAATCATGAAAAATCAACTATACACTAAAACAAATGTAACAGCAGACCTTCATACCCCACTGTCACAAATAGGTCAACCAGACAAAAAAATCAACAAATATCAGCTCTGAATAAATGGACTTACTTGACATCTACAGAGTATTCCACCACACAACATCAGAATACACATCCTTCTCAGTTGCACATGGGATGTTCTCCAAAATAGATGACAGACTAGCTCATAGAACATGCTTAAGTAAATTATCCCATGCATATTATCAGACTGTAGTGCAATGAAAATAGAAATCAATTCTGAGCAGCAAAGGCAAGACAAGGGGCATCACAATCCCTAACTTGAAATTATGCTACAGTGGTACTGTGATAAAAATAGCAGGGTTCTGGGGGAAAAAAAACACAGACCCAAGGATCAATGGAACAGAAGAAAAAATGCAACTCCAAACACACTCAGCCACCTTATCTTTGACAAAGGGGCCAAACACATTCACTGGAAGAAAGCCTCTTATTTCTACATTTTGAAAACTAAAACTAGACCCATGTCTCTCACCATGCACTAAACTAAAATCAAAATGGATCAAAGAGCTAAATATTAAAACAGAAACACTAAATCTGCTGGAAGAGAGAATAGGTAGACCTCCTGAATACATAGGTATAGTATACACAAAGACTTTATGAACAAACATCCAATTGCACAGGAAATATTACAAAAATTCAACAATTGGGATCCCATGTTATTAAAGACCTTTTTTCACAGCAAATGAAGTCACCAATAGAGTGAAGAGACAACCCACAAAGTGGGAAAAATATTTTTGCCATCTGTTCCTCAGACAAAGGACTAATATCTAGAATATATAAAGAACTCAGAAAAATCAGGACCCTCCCCCCCCAAATTTAAAGGCCCAATCCAAAAATGGGCATCTGAGATGAATACACACTTCTCAGATGAATTATTATAAATCGCAAATAAATATATATGAAAAAATGTTCAACATCACTGGCCATTTGAAAGATGCAAATTAAAACAACACTGAGATTCCATCTCACTCCAGAAAGAATGGCTGTCGTAAAGAAATCAAGCAATAACAAATGCTGGTGGGGATATGGGGGAAAAAGAACCCTTCTCCACTGTTGGTGGGAGTGTAGACTGGGGCAACCACTATGGAAATCAGTGTGGAGATTCCTTGAAAAACTAAAACTAGAAGTTCCATTTGACCCAGGTACCCCCCCTTCTTGGTATCTTCCCAAAAGAATTAAAAGCATCTTACCACAACCACGTATGCACACTCATGTTTATAGCAGCATAGTTTGTAATAGTGAAATCTTGGAAACTGCCCAAATGCCCATCAACAGATGAATAGATAAAGATGTGGTTTTTTTATACAATGTAGTACTACTCAGCCATAAAGAAGGATAAACTTGAGACCTTTCTTGGTAAATGGATGCACCTTGAGACCATACTCTTAAGAGAAATCGATACACATGTAAATATCACACTGCTTCTCTGCTGTGAGAAACTAAAAACATAAATAAGGACCAAAATGTATAATAGATATTGTGAAATAGGAAGAGAATATTAAAATAGAAAGGGACACTGGGGAGGGGGAAGGGAGAAAAGAAGGAAGAGAAAAAGAAAGAAAATGAGAAAAGTGATAAAATGGAGACAGCTTTTGTAAATAACAAGGGGAAGAAGGGTTGAAGGAAGGGGAAGGGAATAGGAAAAAATAAGAATCAAGATATATCATGTACAGGTACAAATTCCCTATGATAAATGTAATCATTATGTATATCTAAATTGTGCCAATAAACTTACTTTATTTTTTTTAATTTTTAAGAGTTCTCCTTGTTATAGATATTTTTGCCTGTCCTGTAAGACAACAAACATTTTTCTCAAATCTATTCTATTTTTATTGTATCTTTTGCCATGCAAAACTTTTGAACTTCAGTCATTTAAGTTTATGTTTTTTAATATAGTTTCTCCCTCATCAGACAAAGCCAACCACCCCTGCCCCTAGATTATCCTGATGGTTTTAGATTTTCTTACAGGGTTTTAGTTTATTTGTTTATTTTACATTTTAGCCTTTGATTCATCTAAGATTTCCTTTTGGAATTGGTATAAGATAAAGGTCTGGTTTGTTTCTCTTCCAGATGGACTGTTCACTGGCCCCTTATGTTAAATAACTCACCTTTGGCCACTAAAGTGAAACATCTCTTTTGTCATATATTAAATCCCTCTTCAGTTAGGGTCTATTTCTAAATATTCTACTTCATATACTCTATCTGTTCAGGCCTACTTCAGTACTTACTGACTTAATTACAGTAGCTTTACAAGATTTTCTGATTTCTGGTAAATCAGATTACACAAATGACTTTTGAGGTATTTATCAAATATAAGTGTTAACATTAAAATGTATTTCTAGACAGCAGTGGGATGCAAGCAAGAATTAACATATCAAAATGATAGTTGTATAGTTAAATTTTTTTCAAAATCTTTCTTCCCACAATCTATTTTCTGTCAACAGATTGGAAATAAAAGGTTTAATGTGTTTACGTGATGAAATAAAAATGGCAATTTCATATACTTTTAGTTCAGTGATGTACCATATTAACGACACTATTTTTTTATTCCCAGGCTAGTTCTTCAGAGGAATCATCCCTGGCTGTGTCTTTATCCTGAGCTCTTACAACTTCCCAGTAGAAACACTACGAAAGGGAGAGCACCTGGTGTTCTTAGAAATTCCATGGGGACTGTACCTAACCCTCTGAGATCCACAAAAGCTTCCCTGATTGCAGCTACTGGAAGAGAAAAGCCTCAAGAACTGCAGGCTGCCTCACCACAGCACCAAGCAGCTCAACTGGGTAAGGACACCAATGGCCTTGCGGGCTTCCCTGCAAAGCCCAGCCTCAGCCCCAGAACAGCTACTGAGGCGCTGATGCAGGCTTTCAAGCATGAGACCACCCAGCCAGACATGTCTTCTCCTGGTGTCTTCAATGAGGTGAAGGCATCTCCTACACACAATTCTCCTGGTAGTTCCCAGCTGCCAGGAAGCAGTCAGCCCATAGCACCAGCCCAGAGTCCTACAGGCAGAAAGGATCTTATACACACACCTTTGACAATGCCAGCCAATCAGCACACTCACCGGGCCACCCGAGGTGAACAACCCAGTGCCAGTGCCTCATGGGTATCTGAAGATTCCTCAGTGACATTGCAGAGAACCTCAAATGGAGAGCAACCTGAGGGGTCAAGCTGTCCTGCAGTGGGCACCTGTGGCAGCATTGAAGATCAAGTGCTCTGTGATTTTCCTTCTGAAGAAACTATCCAGGGAATGGCACAGACTCCAAATACAGCACCCATGGTGTCCAGTCCTCCATCCTCTCCTGCAGGTGGACAAGAAAGAGAAAAGCAGCAAGCCATCTGTGACTCCACAAATAGGTCCTATGAACCTCCATCAGGAGAAGATGGATATGCGGAAAACAAACAGCTCCATGCCACTGCTTCCTCAGACACCCAAGGTATAACATCTGTGACATCTCATCTACCCCACCTCACTAGCAAAGGCTCAGCATGTCCTCCAGAGAAGGAGCCGTTGCCAGCACATGAGGTGTCAAGGTTCAAAGAAGCCAGCACAATGACTAACCAAGTTGAAAATGAGAAAAAGGAAGTCTCCAGCAGAGCCCAGCAAGATGCTGAGGTACAGGCAGTGGCAAGCGTGGAAAGCAGATCTGTCTCTACCAGCCCCAGCATCCTCACTGCATTCTTAAAGGAAATCCCTGCCCCTGAGCTTTTGGAACAACAAGAGCAACTGCGTGTCATTTGCCATGGCAGTGGCAATGGGAGCCATGTATTTGAACTCTCTAATAGCATGCCAGCCCCCCAGGAGTCCTGTCAGTGCCCTGCCACTATGCCACAGGTGCACATTCAGGCAGCTTCAGCGGCCTGCAGTCATGCCCAGGATATGTGTAAAGAGGATGGGAAGTCAGCAGGAATGACCCCAGCTGAGGAAGAGCCAACCTCTAGACTGCTTTCAGGTACTAACTCTAGGTCCCTGAAGTCTAGCCCCACTGACCAGATTTCTAGCATCTCGGGCAATGAAGCTGAAAGTAGTCATGGTTTGGGGAAATCTGAAACCGAGCTCTCTGAGTTTCCAGTGAAAACCGCAGATGACCACAAAACAGGCTCAAATTCCAAACAGTCTGACTCCTGTACCAGCAAAGGTGACCAGTCCAGGAGTTTGGAAACCACTAATAAAGGAGGTGCAAAGGAGAGAAAGTCTGAATCTTCTCAAATAGTAAAAAAGCAAGAGTCTGTTGCCACCAGTGCCCCAGATGCCAAGACACTACTGCTCCATCCTAAATCTCAAAAAAATGGAGGCACAGGATCCACACCTTCCCCACTTAAGAACCAGGAGGGCATCTCAGAAGACAACAGACAGACCAAGACAGCCACGAGCCTGAGCTTGCCATCCGATTCCATGGGGGACTCCAGCCCAGGTTCTGGAAAGAGGACCCCTTCTCGCTCTATCAAAGCCAGCCCTCGCAGGGCCAGCCGGGTCAGTGAGTTCCTCAAGGAGCTGAATGTGACAGCAGCTGCTGCTCAGGTGGGGCTCACGCCAGGAGAGAAGAAAAAGCAGCTGGGCACAGACTCCAAGCTGAAACAGTCCAAGCGTGTCAGGGACGTGGTGTGGGATGAGCAGGGCATGACCTGGGAAGTGTATGGTGCCTCCCTGGACCCGGAGTCCCTGGGAATTGCTATCCAGAACCATTTACAAAGACAAATTAAGGAACAAGAGAAATTAGTCAAAACGCAAAGCGGTCAGGCCCGGAGATCCATTTCCTCAGATACTTCTTCAAATAAGAAGCTCAAAGGCAGGCAGCAGAGCATTTTCCAGTCCATGCTGCAGAACTTTCGACGCCCTAACTGCTGTGTCCGTCCTGCCCCATCTTCTGTGTTAGATTGAAAGGGAGTCCAAGGATACATCCATGGTATTCATGTGTGTCTGTGTGTGCCAAAGCTTCCTTAGCTTTCTTCTGAGAGACCAGCAAGAAAAAGCAAGTGTTAACTACAGCAACTTGCTTAAAAAATTGTTGTCCTTTAACTGACAGTCCATAAATAAAAATGCCATTTCAATTTCAAAGAAAGCAAGAGAAGAAAAGCAAGCTTTTCCAAAGGTTTTCAACCTTAATTAAATGAAAATACCACTCAGTGGGTTGTAAAAAAATACATGGTGTTGCTTATAGAAATAACATTACCAATGTACATGTGTCATTTTGTATCACTGCCTCAATTTATCACATGATGGTATTCCCATTAAAAATCCTTGCTTTATATTAAAAAGTGAAAAAACACTACTAGCAAAAAACTTACACTTTGCAGTCCTATTACAGTAAGAATAATGTTACCACACAAAATTTAAGTAGGTGATAAGAGCCACAATGTAAGAAAGTTGAAACAAATTTAACTTATTCATAGGCCAGATATCATCAAATAAAACCATTTAAATATATAAAATACCAAATATGAATTAGCATTGGTAAATGTCTCAGACAACCCTTTTTTTAAACCTTGTTACACATACGAGAAAGTAATGTTAGGAAAATTAACTAAGCTTTTGAATATGAATACTATCTTCATCAAACATGGATTTATATGTATACTTTTTTGTTCAGAATCTGAACAAATTAAATTCCTATTTTCTTACCCCCAGAGAAAATATATAAAACTGGATTCTTGAAGAGAGTCATCAAATTATAATAATAGCAAATTTTATGTTATCCTGTAATATTCTACTAAGAATATTACCTTTCTGATATGAAATAATAAATAGGAGATTACCAAACACTTTTCTCTGTGTCAATACAAGGCAAGCCTCCTGAGTAATAGAAACACTATATTTAATCTGAACTCCTGTAAACAGCATGAAATTTGTGTTTTTCTTTTGATTTGGCTTGGTAGCTTCTAGTAATGAATGTAATCAACACCAAATGGAACACAGGCTTCCTTAGGTGAGACAAATATTATTTAATTGCTTAAGTCTATGATCTGGAGTAAAAAGGTAATTTCTGAAAATTTATTGAAGTTAGTAGAGATACTATCATGCCTCCACCTTCAAACCCAGCAGAAGAGGTCTTTAAGAAACCACAGTTTGAGCATTGAGAGGGCCATGTCCCCTGAGAACACAGGAACCTGCTTGAGCTTAGCTCGCCCTCATCTCTAGAAGAGGAGGGTGTCCCAGAGACCCTGCCAAGGCCTTGGTGACCAACAATGGTGTGCAGGTTGGGGTACTGGAGAAAAGGGCATGAACTAAAGCACTAGAAAGGCTTCCCTTCCTGGAGTCATTGTAGGGAGAGCACTAGTCTCCATCTTGGATTAAAATACTGGTACATGTTGGAGAGGTGCTGATTTATCTCCTATGAATTCATTCCCCCACTGAGCCAGCAAAGAGTATCTGACCATGTATGATTTTTTTCAGAGACTCAAGTACCATTGGCACTGTCAGTTCACAATATCTAGTTTGGCTTTTTTCGACTTAAAGAGGGAAAAATATCAAAATATCATACCTGAACTTTAACATCACAAGCTACACTGGCCCCAACCCAAATTAATAAAACAGCTTTGATTTCTTGCAAAGCAATTTAACTGTGTATGCAGCCTGCATAAGTAGACACAGTGACAGCATTGACAGCATTCTCACAGCCTGAGAATGGTAATTACAGTTGTTATATCTGGAACTTATAATGAATTTTATAATAAGGCACATTTTTCAGTTTCTTACTAATTGGCCTCTATTAAAAACACTATCTAAAGTAGAAATTACCATCAAATTACCAAATTACTGTTAATGATTAGAGACTTAGTTTAAAACTTTTGGCCTTAAGTACCCATTTATCTCACATGCCTTTGCCAGGACATAATCTGTCTTCTCTCTCTCTTGCTCTTGGGCTGTCTCCAACCCAGGCTGGCACACGTGCTGTGTGTACACAGGGTACACCTTGTGTACACAGGGGCAGCCGTCAACAGGGCCCACTTGAGATGGGCAGGTCCCCAGGTAATCCTCGGCTGTGAGGCAGTTAGAACAGGATGTTCCTGCATTAAAACAGAAAAGAAAGAATTCAGCATCCAGCAATAATATTTATTTTCATGAGTTTAGAGTAACCACATGATTGATAAATAGTTAATTGAAGCAGAGGCCCAAGAGAGTTGTAGGCACTTACACCGCATTAAATAAATCAAAACTATTCATTTGATACCGTAGTTGTATTTCTCAAATGAAATCTTCAAGAAAAAAATGCTTGATGTCAGTAAGTTTGGTTTTCTTTGGTGCTAAAACTAACTTCTTGACTCCTCTAACACTCTAGAAATTGTCACAAAATAGATCAAACCCTTTCTTGTTTTGTTGCTTATTGAATCTTATAGAACACCTTTTAGAAATAGTCAAATGGATAAAAAAGAGAGGAACCTATTTAAGACAGAGCTTTGACAATAAATACTTATTTGAAATTTTTCCTTCACTTCAGTCTGTGACACAGCATTAGAAGTTTGCACATCGTTTGAGATCCCCTGGGTTCATTCAATAGAGGAAGTTACAGAATCATTTTTCTAGCAGATCCTGTGAACTTTCTCAGTTATTCCTTGCTTTACCTGCATTACACATACTGGGTTGAAAGTCACTTGATTTTCTTTAATACCTTTTACATATGTATCTTTGTTTTTGAAATATATATAAGAAATATTTTATTAAATCAAGATATAAAAAATAGTTCTTAACCCAGTAATAAAAGTGGTGAGTTAAACTTCAGTTCATGGGGCAATCACTCAACATTTACAATGTGAAGATGTTATACCACTTACCAAGTAAATATCAGAATTTTTTAAATTAAATATTGATTGTTCTATTTTTATGACCACAAGAAAAATATCATAGCTCTAGCTACCATATGTTTATCTTGAATGCTTTTCTAATTATGTCTTTTTGGATTAGTGGCTCTTGATGCCACAGGCCAGCTACTTTACATTCAGTAAAATCCTGATTATCCTTTCTGTTTTGGGTCGTAGCCTAAACTGAACATTTTGTTAAGTCAAGGTTAACCAGAAAGCTCTTTCTTTGTGTCCAAAGTGAAATATTTATAAAGTGTGTTAATATATTTTCCTACCTTGACAGGTCCAGCAATATTGAGTGTACTTTGGTCTTTGGTAATGTTTTAATTTTCAGAATCATCTGATACTAAGTATATTTTAAATACCAGTATAGGTTAAACAATTGAAATAAATTGGACTGAGTTTGCATGTGTAGCATATAACACAGAGATTGGATTTTGAAACCAAATTCGTAACAGGAACTTTCTGTCTTAAATAAGAAGATAAAAATGACATTTGGTTGTATTCCAGATTATTGAGGTTTTACCATCCCTAGTTTATTCTAATGTTATTCTTTTCATTTTAGGGAATCTCCATAATTCTGGGAATAGTTTGTACCACCCAAAAAAATAGAAAACATTATGATTTTAAAATTTGTTTACAGATGCTATATACAAGTATACTGTTAACATAAATTGTCTGGCCTTTGCTGTATTTACTGTTACTGTTTTGCTGCCAAAATGTGACAAATTATTGTCTTCTTTTCCTCCTACATATTTTGCAAGTGTTAAAAAATTGTCCACTTCTACTACCACATAATTCACCATATCCCTTTCCTACATTTTCAGATTCAGTATAAAGAAAAACAATGTATTAGGATAAGGTTTGCAGATATGTATATGTGTTTTTATTGAAAACTGGGCACTTACGGCCTTGTATAGACCTCTACCTGCCTGATTTACTAATTATCTACAATGCTGCCATGGAGATGGGGCTGTTTACTCTCTCCTGCTTTGTCCTACGTGGTGTTTGAAAAATGAAGCCCGTGAATTTCCCTCTGTGATAAGAGCACAGTGAACTAAGAGCTGACCACCTCGTCCCCACCCCTGGTTTGTAGACACAGTGAATCAGAAGTCTTGTCCATGTCCGCTTCAGTGTTTGCCCTTTCACATTTATATCTGAGCATTTTGTTTTCTGTGGTGAGCAGTGTTCCTTTGCATATGTGATCCGTTTGGTTGTCTCTTTTCAAATGCAAGTCAGCTGCTGCTGTCTGGCAAATAACAGGAGATTTGCTGAATCTCTTGTCCATCCTTATAACTATATCCTTCTTAATGAAATTCTGCAACTGGCTGAGTAATTATAAATGTCATCTGTGCAGACACACGAGCTTAAAAATGACTGCACAATTTTGAACATTATTTTTTGCCAAAGGAGAAAGATAGTGTCATAAATGCTGAAACATTTCCATGAACTTTATCCTACTTAGAAAAAAATAATTCTCCTTGACTACAAAAATCAAATAAATTTGGTTTGCAAGGACCAAGGACATAAATGAAGATGAATTGAGGTGGAAAAATTCTGTTTCATAAGTAATCAGTGGCATCTGCCAGAGGACATTACAGCTACTTTTAACTGTGAACACTCACCAGCTAAATGACTCACTTGCCACAACCAAATAACCTCTCTCAAAGTAAATCCAATACAGCTGTATATATGTGTAGATAGAAACAAAAAAAATTCCTGAAACATTACTTTTGGCTGTTAGAAAAACCAAGGTGATGATAATTATAAAGAATATTCAAATAACCATGGGACATGAAGAAATGACTGTTGGGCCAGAATGGTGCAACAAGATGTTATTTACAAGTTTTTTTAAGACCCAGATATCTCAGATATTAATCATGAGAATAAAGACTATTGAATATGAAATTAAAGTCAAGCAATAATGTGCCAAAAATGAGGCCGTTATACCATCAAGTGCATCTATTAAGGGCACAACATTATATAACTGTGGTTTTCTCTGTGAAGACTGACTAGAACCCAGAGGATAAATTAGGATAATGATGTGAAGGCATCGTTTCTGTTTTCTTGTTGGAAAAGAAACTTGTTTAGGAGCTTCATAAAGAGAAGCAACACTGGTGAGCATGAGTGGAGACACAGGTAACATCTCTGCTTTCATGCCAGGCAGGAAAGAAGAGGACCCACTAACAGTTTTGCTGGCTTAAAACTCAAGAATGTTCCATCAGAAATTGTGTTGAATGACAGGGTTAAACTTATAGTAGTTACTCTTCCTGGACACTAGCATGTTAGAAAGCAATTCAATTATCTCTGCCCAGAGGATTGCCAAACTTAGTTATAAAAAATGGGCTCCCAAGTGTAAAATTATGAAAACCAACTACTTGTATCAAAAGGGGCCTCAAATAATGCCTTACAGAAAATGATGTTCCAGATGGTCATTTCTAAATACCAATTCTTCATGAAGTATCTTTCTGGGTTCAAGCTCCAAATTAATTCGCTGCAAAATAGTAGGAATTAGAATTACATATTTTACACTTCAGGAAGAGATACTTATCATCAACCAGTATGGTGATAATTATGAGATACAGTAGTGATTTAATTGTGTTAGGGAGAATTCAATGGAAGAGAAATACTTCTTTCCTGATCTCTTAAATGTGGAAATGTCATCAATTTATCTCTGGGGAGAAAACTATAACTTGCTTTTTTTTTTACATTGCTGCTAGTATAATTACTCTTTGTTATTTTAAAAATTAAATTCTTTTTTTTAGAAAAAAATTTTAAGCACTTAAGCAATTTCTGGTTCAAATCATTGCTTTTAATTACATGTAAAAGCTGTGTGTAAAGAAAACTATATTGGATGAGCAGAAAGGGCTTACCTATGCTAATCAGCATCCTTAATGATTTTAGTTTAGATTTCTTTAGCATTTGTTTTAGACCACATCTTTGAGTACATTTTTGTCTACCTGTCTTAAATTGAAGTAGGTAAACTGGAAGATTGCAGTATTATAGACCTACTCTTTAACCCCTGGAGGAGAGGAGAGACCAATTCTTAGTTTAAGGGCATCTAGAGATGCCTTGCGGAGGTTAAGAAAGGTCAAGATGCCCTGAAATTCAAGAAAAAACATAAACTAGCAATTATTAAATTTCTAACTGTATTTATCTCTGCTGTACTAATGTGTGAGCAATATGTTGTGCATAATACTGTAGTTGGTTGTAGTACATTCTGTAAGTGTGTACAGTCTGTGAGTAATCAAATTACTATTTTTATGTGTAGAAAAAAATAACATGCTGTATCCCATTTAAAGGCCAATTCCCATCATCCAGTAGACACATGTACAAAAGTGAATAAAGCCAACAAAAGTGTGCTTGTGTATTCAGTAACGGAATTTGTCTTTTCGTTTTTGAAGGTCAGAAGAAGGTAGTTTTCTGTTTTGTCTCTTTTTCATCTCTGAGAGTAGATAACAGAATTATCACAAAGGCTGAATATAATAATCAGTACATTGGCATATTACTAAATATGTCAGGGCTAATTAACCGCACCATTAGTCACAGGTAAGGTCAGTTCTTTGACCACTGGGATGAGTTATATTCCTCACACATTCTCTTGTGTCCAGTGTGTGACTAGGATGTACATACTATGAGTGTGACTGTGTACATACCTTGTATGAATTATCTAAATCCTCAAAGCAGTTATAGGAAAGCAGGAAGAGAAAGTTGTTTAACAGTGTCAGAAGCACTAATCAATATGTGTTTTCATTTTCTACACATAAAAATCTACACATAGCGTAAGTGTAAATAGCTTATCCCCATATATATGCACATGTAGATGCATTTTATTCATGGTAGTATATTTGAACAAATCATAAATTAAAATAATTCATTGACAGCTACATCTTTCCATGATTTTTCTGTTTTACAACTATTATTATTAGACCTCATGCTCCCTATTACCTGGTATTCATCCCTGGTAGAAGATTTTATGCCTTGGCTCCAAAAATCTAGTTCACTTCTTACTGAGGCTGACACCTGAGCAGCTTCAAAGTATTAATGCTGTTCTTTAAGCACCTAATATTTTATCTAGAAATGACACAGGAGAAAACCAGTGTTATGTTTTGGAGCCTCCATTTAGATATTTTTCAGTGTGTTTATCTGCAAGGTTAATAATAGCCCTACCTTTTTTTTTTTTTTTTGAGATGTAGCCCCAGATTTCAAAAGCATGTTTGGTCACTCAAAGTGGAAAACAATTGCAGGAATTCTTGAGACCAGCAAAACAATTTTTAACAACACAAAAAAATCAAAATTAAAATAAAAAGAGAAATTACAGATGATTTTGGTAGGATAATAGGAACCTAAGCAGTTGAGAGTGCCTTAAGAAAGACTCATATACTAAAATAACCACATCTTCTACATCCAGTCTAAATTACTATTATTGGTTATGAATGATTTTGTGTGGACTAAATACCAAAGTCAGAGTTATTAGCCAGAAAGTATCAATACTAAAAAGGGTTTTTCATTTTATCACAGTTCTAATCAGTGAGTTGATGTTGTTAAAATTTCTCTCATTTCTTCTCAAAGGAAATGCTCTACTAGAGATCAAAAATTTTGACCCAATTTCTAAAACCCATTATAATCTGACCCTGACTCCTTAACACTAAAAGTATTGTTGACTGGTTATTGGTTTGAACATAAATGAAAATACCAGAATCACCCTTTTAATAGAGACTCTCATTTGGAAAAATAGAAACATAACCACTTCTCAGTAAAAGGTATGAATACATCTCCATATTTTGGAGAATGAATGTGCTATCTTTGTACCCTAGATTAATCAATGACAATAACAAAATTATAGAAAGTAATGGTTTTTAGTTCTTAAAATATATTGTTTATAAGAGCAGCATAACTGAGATCTTGATATTTATCAATATTTTCTATTGCATAAAAGAGAAACATAATTTAAGAAGATGTGTATTAGTTTAAATGACACCCAAATTGTCAAATTCTATATTGTTAATATAGAATCATTTGTGTGTGAATAGACAGCTGAGAAAGACCAAAAGTGTAGTGTCACATTAAATCACTAAAAAAAAGTAATATTCAAAAAGGGAAGTACTTGTAAATGTATCAATATTAGAACCTAAAATTATGTCTTGTCATGATGTCTATATATCAAGATCATAAAATGGTTTAAGAAAGTTCCCACTCCCCAGATACTGACCAATAAAACTTCATTTTCTACAAAAAGATGAAATGGTATTATTTATATAAGGATAAAGATTTTGGATTTAAACATACTCCTACCTTAATTGCAAATTCAATTTTTGAATGAATGTTAATATAAAAATTGAACTGATGACCTACTTTTACCTTCAAAAAATTTAGAATATGATTTTTCTGCATCACACTTTCCATAATAAATATAATGTAGAATAAAAATTTCTCATTTTTGTTGATGTCATTGCCGTTGTTGCACTCTTGAACTTGTTGTTTTAGCCCTGAATGTTTAGAGCCTGTGGATTTTCCGTGTGATATATTTCTGCTGAGACTCTGCAGTGGAGCCACAAGTATTTACACCAAAAATGATTTCTCCTTTAAAATAGAACTTCCATAGAATCAGTAATGCCTCTAGGCCCCAGAAACGGTACTTTTTCCAGTTCTTGATGGCATGAAGTGTGTGTGTGTGTGTGTGTGTGTGTGTGTGTGTGTGTGTGTTGTTTGGTAAATGATGAGAGCTTAGTATTGATGGAAATAAAGGTAGGTGGGGTACAAGCACCTAGAGTGGTTCCTCACCATGCTGAGCTGCCACTTACCCAAGGCCATCCAGGTGTCCCTACTGTAGTTCCAGCCTCTCTGTCTACTCATAAAAGTACCTCGAGGACCTGCCATCTATATTCATAGAGGGACATAGGAAGTCCAGCCAGCCATGTTCTTTATTCTGGTTTGACCATTAAGAAAAGTAACACTATACTTTTGATTCCTTTTTACCTCCTTAAATCTGTCTTCAAATCATCAAAAAACTATAGAGGATTCCAGGTGTACAAATGCAAAATCTAAGAAAAAGAGGAGAGAGAGAGAGAGGAAAAGGAAAGAGAAAACTTAAAATCTGGGCTTCGTAGCACAGGCCTGTAATTCCAGTACTAGGAGGCTGAGTCAGAAGAATCCTAAATTTGAGTCCCACATGGGGATTTTGGCAAGGCCTTATCTCAAGATAAAAAATTTTAAAAGCTGAGGGTTTAGCTGGTTACAAAGGCCCTGGGTTCAATTTCCAGTAACAAGGGGTGGGAGAGTTTCCATGAACTTTAAACAGTGAATGTTTCTCTTTTCTTTTTTCTTTTTTTTTTTTTTTTGGTACTGGTGATTGAACTTGGGTCCTTGCGCTTGTGAGGCAGGCGCCAGAACCACTGAGCTAAATCCCCAGCCCAAACAGTGAATGTTTCAAAACACCTGAGAGCCATACTCTCCCTCCAGCTAATGTGTATATGGAGCCAATTTCAACCTAAAATGGTGCCCTGAGGCTGCCTTTATCTAACTTGTACTCTTAGACATTCATTCCTGGAAAAATTAAAAGGTTAAACAGGATGCATTTCCCAAGATCTAAATGCCATTCCTGGAGAGGCTAATCAGGCAATAGTTCTTAATGCAGCAGAGGTGGGTTGTTCACACTGCACTCTCAGAGATGAGATAGCTGTTCACATTGCACTCACAGGCATCAGTCTCCTTAGGTGCAATTTCTAACCAACTGTTCTCAGGAATCCACTTCTTCAGTGTCATGCAGTACATGGAAGAGCAGCCTTTTCAGCATAATCTGGCTTCACTGTACTAATCATGAGTTCAAAACACCTGTTTTTTAAGGTACTCTAAAAACCTAGTAGAACCACTTTCAGTCTATCACATGGCACTAGTTCATTTAGACGGCTATAACAAACATTATTAACTGAGTGGCTTTTAAACAGTGTAAATTTATTTCTCAAAGTTCTGCAGGTTGGGAAGTCCATCAAATCAACCAACGCAGATTTGACATCTGGTAAGGATCTGGTTTTGGCTCATAGATGGCTCCCTTGCTCTGTCCTCCTATCCTAGGAGGGGTGAGGATATCTCTAAGGCCTCTTCTATAAGGGTGTTAATCCCATTCATGGGACTCTTCTGCCATAACGTAATTACTTCCCAGTGGCTCCACTTGTCTATTCCATCACTTTGGGCATGAAGATTTCAACATCAATTTTGGGTGGGCACCAAAATTCCGACCATAGCACACACCTTTTTAATGAACTCATGCATTCCAACATTATTGAATTTTTTCAACACCATTTTAAACTATCCATGAGCTAATTCAGAGTTATAAAAAAACTTAAGCCCTAATAACTATATTAAACATGTTCTGTAGCCTCTTTTTCTAAATATAGCAGGAAGGAAGAACATAGTTTAAATTTGAATTGTCAGGATGGAAGCTGAAAGTGATTGCAGACATTTCTGGTGGGAGTATTGGCATCTCGGGAATGATATTTCCCTGTACCTTTTTTTAGTCTCTCTTGACACTTCTCAATCAAACTGCACAAAAAGTTTGGTCTAATATTTTTTAAAACCTACACAAAATGTCATTGCCAAAGGTATTTCAGGTGTTTAAAAGTTAAGACTTAATACAGAGATGGAAAAGTATTTGCTTGTTATTAATGTTCTTGTAGCCTAGAATAAAAACAAAAACTATAATGGCTATGTACCCAGCATTCAGATGGGCACACTTATACATATGCCTGACCTTGCATGATGCTGTGCATAAATGCACATTGGCTTTCAGTCCATTTATTTTTTCAGTGGCAAATACTTGATACATATAAATTAGGTCATTAAAGAGATGTAGTGTTTAATATTGAGGCTTGGAATCCAAAGGCTTTGGGTTCAAATCTCAGCTTTAAATCAAGTTGCATTCTTTGGCTGAGTCATTCAGTCTTTTTGAGGTACAGTGCACTCACCTGCAAACTGAGGGTAACAATACTTGCTTTGCAAAATCATAGGAATTAAAATATAGAGGCAAAACAAGTGTCAGTTCCTTCTCCTCAGAGTTTTTCTTTCTTCATTGCTGGAGAGTGTTTCATTCTATAAAAACCCTGCAATTTTGCCATTTTCTTCTACCTAGTAAACATTTTGTGAATCTGGATAAATACTAGGAATGACTTTAAACATAGAGACACATCAGATTTGGCTGTAAAACTATTTCCCTTCTTTGTTTAAAGCACAAGGCCAATCCATTCAAGTATTTATAGTAGTCAGGTCTATAAGAATTAGGAAAAGATTTTGATTAACATTGTCATTTCAAATATGATTTTTTAAATACTAATAAATATTACTAAATTTAAAAAGAAGGGAAAGGAGGGAATGAAATTGATAAATTTAACTACATTAAAATTTAAAACAGATATGATTAAAAGATTCCATATGCAAATTAAGGCAAAAGTCACATAACTGACAAAATATTAGAATCTAGAAAATAGGAAGAACACCTACAAATCAGTTTTAAAAGATGAGCAATACAACAGAGATTAGTCAAACTGTATAAGCAAGCATCGTAAATGTATGAAAATATGTTTGACTTCACCAACAAATCTCTAGTCCCATAGCTTCATGCTGCTGAAGGAGGCCTGCCAGATTCAAAGGAGTTGAAGTAGGAACTTATGGCCATGAGTCAGGAGCCATTACTTCACCTGTGTTAAGAGATCTGAAACTGCAGATCTCTGGAGATGGCTGGGTCCAGGTGTATGATACTGTTGGATTCTCCAAAGAATCCCCAGAAATCCCAGGAGTACAAGTTGGATGGAAAGATGGAAATATGTGCCATATTCAGGGAGTGCAATACTCACAAAACTTTCCAAATCCTCTTTGTTGCATTCCCTCCCTGGTCTTCAACAAGATTGTTTGCTAGAAATAGAATCCGAGGTGTAGAAAGAGCAAAGTGTCAGAATTGCTACTCCCTCCTCCATAAAGGGCTGTTGTATTAAGTGGCTTTTCATCACTGTAATTAAATACCTAACACAGGCTACAAGAGATTTACTTTTCTCACATGTTTTAGAAATTCAGGGACACAGTCCTGGCATTGGCTCAGATGGCATAGCGGAGAATGCCAGTGGTGGAAACACCAGAAGGGAAGGAAAATGGGTAGGGCCAGGCTAGATCTTTTTATAACAACACTGTCATAAGCACCACCACTGGGGTCACAGGGGAACTAATTCACACCTCCATAGACCTAAGACCCCACTTCCCAGAGGTTCCAGAATGTTTGAACAGCACCACCCTGCACACTAAGCTTTCAGTCACAATGGAGTTTGTGTCTCTGGGGGACACAAACCATGTTAAAACCATAGCAGCTGGTAAAGGGAGAGTTCCCAATCCCATCAAGTTTTGCATTATAGTTTACATGATTATTACATTAGACTGGGCATTTTAACTTTGAGTTGAGATAACATTTCCAATATTGAGTAAAGAAATAACCCCCCAAAATGCAAACAGACATTGTCACTAAGAATATCC
The DNA here is from genome assembly GCF_000247695.1 of Heterocephalus glaber. The sequence continues at coordinate 16,925,625 of NW_004624757.1, read as the reverse complement.
TTGCCATGGTTGAGCCACATGACCTGTTTAGCCCTTGAAGGTATCTATGTTTGCAACTTCTTCTAGTCTAGAGGCCTCAAAGTTACCCGAGGCTTCAAAGGTCGGCAACAGCATCATCACTCCCTCCATAACCTGCCCTCTGTGGCTCATTCAACCCCAGTGTGGCAAGTGGAATTCCAAGGCAACTCCAAAGAGTCCCAGCCGCTCGTGTGCATGTCTCTCTTGGTTATTCACTCACTGCTACATGTAGTTTAGGTCCCAAATTTGTTGGCCTTAAAATAGGGAGATTATTGCCAGGAATTTAGTTCAGTGGCACCATGCCAGCCTTGTAAGCACAGGGTCCTGAGTTTGATCCCCGTACCAAAAAAAAAAAAATAGGGTGATTATATAGACCTGACAAACCACATGAGCTCTTTAAAAGACAAGTTTTCTCCAACTGGTTCCACAAAAAAAATATCAAAGAGACAGCTAACTGGGTTGGAAGAAAGCCAGCATGCATGTTGTGATCTGCCTGCAAAGACCACATCTCCAGTCTCCCTCTAGGACATGAGAGCACCCCCCAGCAGATTGCTAGAAAGTAAACAGGAACCAACTCATACAACTGCAAGGGAATCAATTCTGCCAACAACCAATCAGCTTGGAAGAGGACCCACCAGTTTAGATGTGAAATGTAGCCTGAACCAACATCTTGAATTTCAGCCAGGCCACACCCTGAGCAGAGAATCAAGCCACACTGTGCTCAGACTTCTTCCCTACAAAAATTTTGAGAAAACAAATTTGTATTCTGGTAGGTAGTTGAGCTTATGGTAATTCACTATGTGGCAATAGGAAACTAACAAAACTAACACTGCACTCAACTGGGGATTCAAAATTGCCAAAGATCAGCTTTTTAGTCAATGACTTGCTTATTTCTATACTATCCAAAGCAAGACACAAAGGCACTTACTTCCATCCTGAAGCACCAACTTTCCTGAAATATTTAATGGTAATTTTAATGGGAACATACTTAGGTCATTTTCATATTGAAGCAAATATAAGCATCTCATACTGTAATCTGTCATTTGCTCTTCTCTGCCCATTCTTCATGTTCGTCCATCATTCATCCTGTTCTGTGAACTTGAAGGCTGATTTATAGACAGATTCAACAGGCTCCCTTGCCATACTGCTATCTGTTGCGCTTAGCACTCAGAGATGCTGGTAGGAGATGTGTTGCAGAGAGAAGAAGAAGGTTGGGGCACTTATTTGCTGGATCTCTTGCATCTGAGTGTCTCATATTGAATGCAGAGTTCATCAAAGCCAAAACCCCTCCCAGGGAGGCTAGATTCTGGTAGCTCCTCCCTCTCCCGGACTCTCTGGGGCACATTCCTGACCCCAAATCTGCCATGAGACCCAGGGAACCCTATTACTTTGGGATTACCCTAGAACCTACATATACCTTGACAAATGATCTTTTTATGACGTTCTTTTCAATTGCCCAATTTGAAAAATGCCAGCTATTTCTTCCCAGAATCTGAATGATATAAAAATCAAAGGACAGATTCACAATTTTTCATGATGAAATATGAAATTTCAGATAAATTTCTCTTTGAGCTGGCTTCTTCTACCTATGTCCCTTTATTCTCCAGTATTATTAGTTTTCTTTTCACCTACCTTTAAGGATAATACTACATAAAATTTGTATTTTGGGGGGTAAACAATGGAGATTTTTATGCATATTAGATTTCCTTTCTTATAAGATAGCCATTTTCAATAAGGGAGAAGGCTACTGGTGTGAAATTGTTGGTAGCAATATTACATAATTTTAGGGAAAAATCATTTGGTTAGCCTAGTTCTCCTGCCTGCAGCCCAGCTATGGAATTCCGAGACATAATTCCATTTTGGCCTCCGGTCACAACTGAGACCTCAATGATCCGGTGATGCTGTGATTCTCCAGGACAAGAAACATCCTGGGAGCTGAAAACATCCTGAGAGGAACAAACATCTACTCAATTCCTCTTTGTTCTTGGATTGTTACATCTTGTTTACACAGGATGTACTGAACTCTCTGCAAGTCATTTGTTACATTTGTTTCTCCCGATGTACTGAATAAAAGGTGCTGTAAACTGGGGGCTTTCATCTTTGCCGCCCAGAGCAGCATTGATCAGACTCAAACCTCAGCTTCTTTTCAGTCTCGTTTTTCTACCTTTCCTGTAATTTGCCTTGTACTGCCGTGGCTCGCAGGAGACTAGGACTTACTGCAGAGGTTCTGGTAACTTCCCCTTTCCCTGTTCCCTACAGGAAATAAGCACTAAATTGTTGCAAGATGTCACGAGGTATAGACTGTTCATGAAATCAGGTCTTATAGTCCCCATCCAAAAGATGGAAAGTCTGTATTACTTGCCTTTTGCTCATAATTAAATTATATATATAAATTATTGTACTTGGACATTATTTTCCAGACTATTAAATTAATAATGGCTGAGGTCAACTTGAGTGTTTACTACATACCAGATATTATTTTAAGGTTCTTTTATACGTTACCTTATTGCTCTTCATAGTAATCCTATGATATAAGCATTACTATTGTTGTCAGGCTCACTTTACAGATGAAAAAACTAAAATGCAGAAAAGTGAAGTGCAACTGGAAATAGTTGTGGCACCAAGACCCAAATTTCCCCAAGACTGCTGTTTCTTGTCAGTCACCTAAGTAGTCAGGGTGGATGCCTTCCTGTGTACTGAAATGCTGACAACCAGTACAGTGATTGTCAGCATGCTAGATACTATATGAATGAAACCTGATGGTTTTCTCCTTATGACATAAATCACTGTCCTCTTGGCCATTGTAACATTCTTTCAACTCAAACTACTAGAGAATTATTTGATGTCACTAATAAAGTAACAAATCTCCCCGGGTCAGGGCATATATAAAAAAGGGAACAATTTCTAAAAGATAAACAAGGCTCATTCAAATATATTTTCTCTAAATCGTGTACATAATAGCAGGAAGGAAAAAACTGATTAAGGTATCAAAATATTCATTCATATTCAATGCAAATCTCATAATCTTATGAACAACTTTATGCCAAATCTGCACAGAAGGAAAAAACTTACTGAAACTATATAAAATTACTTGCCCTTCTCTCAAGAAAAGAAAAAAATCTTGAGTGTTTTAAGGCATTATTTTATGTACAATTTGAATCACAATTGAATAAATTAGCTAAAAGTTATATATTGGTTCTTACAGTAATTGAAATTGTGGCAAATGGGATTACTTTGTACCATCACAAGTGTTTTAATAATTCATCAATAAGTTAAATTTTTATGAATTTTATAAATGCAATTCATAAAACACATGAAAAAGCCTTGAACATATTTAAAATAATTAATAAAGCTATTGGAAGATATAAATCTTGAATTATATCACCAGCCTCTTAATGAAAGAATCCAGGCCTGATATAACTTCTTTTTTCCCTTGAAAGTGAAATGCTTTTTTAAAGATACTAATCTGAGTAACAGCCAAACAAGTAGACCAAAATGTTGAAGAAATTATTAATTTGTAAATTAGAAAATTTTTTAAGTTTTGAGAGAGTTTTTATTTTCAAAGAAGATATATTGTGACAAACAGAAGCTATCAATATGTGTGACACGAAGAAAAAAGGTTTGTGGTAAATCATTTCACAATGCATACATATATCAAAACATTACATCATACACCTTAAATATATGTAATTTTTACTTGTCACATATACCTTGATGAAAGTAAAAGAGGAATTTCTAATAATTTTTTTAAAGAGAGAAAGAAAGCCAAAACAATTCTTTCCTCTTTGGGGAAAATATAGAAATGCTAAAGAAATAGCACTGATACAGATAACTTGAAAGAAAAATCCTCAAATTTGAAAAAGCAAGCATGGATCATATCACCTTCTGAGAATTTCCCAGGGCAAATAGCCAGCTCTGCCTGTAACTGGGGGAGTTTTTCCATGGTAGGTCAGATGCAACCAGAATCTGAATCCTAGAACACAAAATAGAAGAAAATGATATGGGAGAAACTGTTCTTTCACTTGACACACATACATTAAGCACTTACACCAAACACACGTATGACTGCAGGTGCTAGGGATATGAATGACCCCCAACTTTTACCCTCCTGGATATGTAAAACACGAAACAGCAATGTGAAAAGGGAACCAACAGGACAACAACCTGTTACCATAGGATCCAGAGGATGAAGCCCTCACTCCTGTCTATAGAGTCCAGTCAAGAAGATAAAGGGTAAAAATAGAAAAACACAAGGCACAGAATTCCTTGGGGTATATTTGCAACCCTGTGTATGTATGGTCTTTTATATTAACATCACAATGTGTCACTAGCCATATGCCACCATTTTTGTCAACTATAGCTAATGTATTTTTTAAAAAATCACATAGTTGGTAAGATAGTTTTAAATGATTAGCATCATCAAAAAAAATCATTGTGTGGATGAGCCATAAAATAGTATATATTAAATAAAATATGTATAAAATAAAATATGAGCTAATACAATATATGATTGATATATAATACAGGATGTGAAAAGATAAACTTCCATTATCTAGAACTCCTAACTAAATTTTGTCCGGAAACAAGTTGAGGAAAGTATATCTGATCCAAAATAATGTTTACAATTATTCCCCCTCCCCCATAAAATGTGTGCAGCCCATTGCTACCTGTTACTTTCATTCCCTGTGTTTGTGATCTCTGGACCATATGTATAACAAAGAACACCAGATGTCAAGGCAGAAAAACATGACCTACTAGTGTTCAATGTTTATTAATACAAAAACAAATCACATGATATTCTTGAGTGGAGAAGTCATATGAGCCAATAAATAGTTCATATAAAACAAGAGTGTCTACTTGTTGTGCTCTGTGGGGAGGAGAGGGAGTGTCAACCATCAGGAATTCAGTGGGTTGAGAATGAAGGCAGAAGCAATTTATACACTGTGCCCCTGAAACAGGATGGGCCAATCATATTAGCATTTCCATTCAGGGGACAGACTCCTCATCATGCATGTCTTGCCTGGTTGTTGCTGGGCAGCAAAGAAACAACAGGAATAAATAAGAAATTATGTCATGAGTCACAAACTTTCTAACATGCTCTCCCAAACTCTTGAGAGATAACAGTTTTGTGTTTTCAAACCTTGTCTTTGACAGACACAGTCAAAGTTTGTGCGGTTCTGTTTCACAATACATGTCTTGAGTTTAGCAAAGGTCTTAGTCATGGGAAAAGGCAAGGTCCCCGTGGTTCAAATTTTCTTTTTAAGTTTCCACTTCCACTCTTTGGATATTAAAAACTAATATTCTCTCCATTTAACTTTAAAAGGCCAGAGAGAAGAAAGCCTCTTTTCACTGTTTGACTATTCCATCTATAGATTTTAGAATTAATGTCTTAGTCCCATGAGCCTGCATGGTTCCCATGGTATGAGCTGGCCTCTTGAAAATGTTGGAAATCAGGTGTGCAATCTCATTACTTACTTTTAGCATATCCAACTGAAGACACTTTTGAAGAAAGGAGAAAACAGTTGCCTATGGCACCCCTCCACCAACTCTAAGCTGCCCACCGAGGGAAGAGACATCTCCTATTTGGATAGAGAAAAGAGAATGAAGAATGGATAGAGAAAAGATATTTGGATAGAGAAAAGAGAATGAAGTCCAGGCCTTAGACTTGAAACCGAGTATCATGCCCATCATCATGAGACCCGGTGCTGGACAAAGGCCCTCAATCTCTCCCTCCAGGCTAATACCTACGGACTAAGCCACTGAAAGTGAGTTAGGCAAGGCCACTGACTGTTGCCATCATCCCTCCTGCATCCTCCAGTAGCAGAGCTGGGAGAAGGACTCTAGTCCTTGGGGAGCATTACACAAAAGTATACATGAAGCATTATTTTAGAGCCCAGTTCCAAAAAGCCTGCTGTAGTGAGACCCAATGCCCAGTCGAAGCTAAAGTCCCTGTACACAGGTCAGAGCTCAAAGACAGAATCCCTAGCCTTGCTCAGCATCAGGCAGAGACTTGTGTACTAGTAGGACAGACTTGAGCTTTGGAACGCACTGGTTCGGTCTCAAAGTGTGACTAGGCCACATCTATCTTTGCCAGAACAGGGCAGTCCTCTGTAGATGTGAGACTTGGCTGTGACTAAGTTTAGCATTAATGTTTAGTTTAGCCAAGTAACTGTCCCCACCAGTCAGCCCCCAATCTTAGACAACACCACTTTCACCAGGCCAGTGATCATAGATGGGGATCTAGGATTCCCCTGGCACCAGGCAGACACACCTGTGCCCCAATGGGATAGAGTGGTGTTTTGTCCTGCATCACCACCAGCTATGCTTTTGCCTCATTGCATCCCTGAGACTGTGCAGGTCCTTGTAGGTGTGAGACTCAGGTGTGATTGTCTTAGCATCAGCCTAGGTTGCCAAGTGACTGTCTTCACTGATACTACCCCAAACTTGGGAAGCATAACACGGTGCAAGTCCCTGACCACAGGCTGATTACTGTGGATGAATCATCTGGACCTACCCTGGCCCTAGGGAGAAGCTTGTAAGGACACTGTTTTTCCATGGTTCTTTCTGAACAATATGCCAACAGTTCGTTTAGGACAAACTTAGGCATGGATTGACCCTCTAATTCTAAAACAGTGATAACATACTAATAGTTGACTCCTGGAAAATCCAGTGCTGAAACAGTAAAAGCGACCACAGGCTCAGAATAAATATTCCTGTGGGCTTAAATTTACAGTAAGAATAAGCTTAGGTTTTCTGGAAATACAGGCACAAACAAAGCCAGAATAGAAAGACTGAAATGCCTAAATGACATTGCATGCCAACAAGTATCAAGGGCTTTCAGGAAGCCGTGACCTCACCTAATATTCAAAATAAGGTGCCAGAAATAAACCAGGTAGTAATCTGTATGGGAGAACTCACAGAGAATTTAAAACAGTTGTTTCAAGAAATTTCTACGAGCTTGAAGAAAACACAGGGAAACTTTTTAATACCCTAACAGAGAAACAACAACAGTTTAAGAAATTAAAAGGAAATTCTTGAACTAAAAAATACACTCTGTGAAATTTAAAACATAATACAGAGCATGTAGCAGGATAGATGAAACAGAAAAAATTTAGTGAACTCAAAGACAATGGAAAATAGTCAAAAACTTTTCAAAACTAAACACAGGACAAAAAACAATGAAGAAAGCTTAAAAGAATGAGCCAAGAATGGTGGTGCACATGTGTAATCCCAGAACTGAGGATGCTGAGGCAGGAGGATTGCTGTGAGTTGGAGACCAGTCTGGGTTGCACAGTGAGTTCAAAGCCAGCCTGAACTACAAACGGGGACCCTGTCTAAAAGAAAAACAAAAAAGGCTTAGAAGAATGTTGGGACAGCATCAAAAGAGCAAATGTTTTGGGTTTTTGGAGTTCAGGATCGACTTAAGAATGTCAAAGTGATAAAAAGTTTATTCAAAGAAACAATAGCAGAAAACTTCCCAAATCTAGAAAAAGATATAAAGATGCAGACACAGGAAGGTCAAAGGTCAACAGTAAGATTTAACTCAACCAAGTCTAACAGAGCTCTCAAAGGTGAGAGATTGAGAAAAGATTTTCAAGGTTCCAAGAGAAGAAACAACACACGTGGACAAGGGACTTCTCGGCAGAAACCTGACAGGTCAAGAGAGAATAACAAGAGATTTTCACAGTATTGAAGAAAAAAAGTGACAACTGAGAATACTGTATGGAGCAAAAGTATCCTTTAGAAATGAAGGAGAGGTAAAAGGGATGTTGCTTAGTAGCACCGTGCCTGCCTCGCAAGCACAAGGTCCTGAGTTCTATCCCCGGTACTGGAAAAAAAAAGAAAGAAAGAAATGAAGAAGAGATAAAGACTCCTGCACAAAAGCTGAGAATGTATTTCCACCAGGCATCTTGTACACGAAATGTTAAAGGAAGTTTGTAAACTGAAAGACATATATCAGTGAATGAAAAAACATAGAAAGATATAAAACTCACTGGTATGAAAAATCACAGACGAATTCAGAATGTTGTAATGTGGTGAGCATAATGCATAAACCAAATATTAGCCTGATTTTTTTTTCGGGGGTGGTGGGGTACCAGGGATCGAACTCGGGACCTTGAGCTTGTGAGGCAGGCGCCGGAACCACTGAGCTAAATCCCCGGCCCTTGCCTGATTTTAAATGAACTAAATTCTCCAATTAAAAGACATACCAGGACTGAATGAATAAAAAAGCAATACTTGACTATATTTTGCTTATAAGAAGCTCATTTCACCTCCAAGGACACAAATTGACTGAAATTTAATGGATAAAATAAGATATTCCATGCAAATGAAATATAAAAGAAGCAGGAGCAGCCATACTTACATCAGATAAAATGGACTTTAAAAGTAAAAGCCATAAAAAGGGACAAGGAAGGTCATTATATAATTAAAAAAAATCAATTTCATAAGAGGAAATAATCCTAAATATATATGGATCCAATATTGGAGCACCCAAATATATAAAGCAAATATTAATAGACCTAAAGGGAGAGATAGATTTCAACATAATAATAGTTGAAGAATTTAACACTATACTTTCTGCAATGCATAGGTCATCTAGACAGAAAATCAACAAAGAAGTAATGATAAATTGCATCCCAAACCAAATGGACCTATCAGACAACTAGAGAACATTTCATCAAATAACTATAGGTAGGTGTTCTGTAGAACACACATTCTTCTCATCAGCACATAAAATATTCTTCAGCATAGATCGTATGATAGGCCACAAAACAAATCTGAAGAAATATTTAGAAATTGAAATCATGTCTAGTATCTTTTCTTACCATAAATCAATAAAGCTAGAAATCAATAATAATAAAATGTTTGGAAAAGTATATGAATATATGGATACTAAACAACCTACTTTTGAGCAATCAATGGGACAAGGAAGAAATCAAAAAGAAAACTTTAAAATTTCTTGAAATAAATGAAAATAGAGACACAACACACTTAAATCTACGAACTATAGCAAAAAGAAATTCTAAGAAAGAAGTTTATAGGGCCAGGGATTCAGCTCAGTGGTGTTGCCACCTGTCTCACAAGCACAAGGTTCTGAGTTCGATCCCTGGTACCAAAAAAAAGAGAAGTTTATAGCAATCAATTCCCAAACCAGAAAGTAGAAAAATCTCAAATAAATAACCTATCATTCCATCTCAAGGAAGTAGAAAAGCAAGAACAAACCAAATCCAAAATTAGTAGAAGGAAAAAAAATAATAAAAAATCAAAGCAGAAATAAGTGAAACAGGGACAAAGAAAAATCCGAAAGATCAACAAAACAAAGAATTTGATCTTCAAAACAGTAATCTGAATAGATAAATCATAACTAGACAAGGAAAAGGAGAGAAAAGAATCAAATCAGATGAAAAGGGAAATATAACAAAAGATCATATGGCATTATTATGAATAATTATATGCCAAAAATTTGATAACCTAGAGCAGTGATGCCAATCTTTTAGAGCTTCCAATGATACAAACAGCCCACTGTAGCACATGTGCCATAGATTGGCCACCACTGACCTAGAGGAAATGAACAAATTCCTAGATATATACAGCTTACCCAGATTGAATCATGAAGAAATACAAAACCTGAGTGGGCCAATAAGAAGCAACGAGATTCAGTAAATAATGAAAGCTTCATATCAAAGAAAAGCCCAGGACCTGATGACTTCACAGCTGAATTCTACTAAGCACTTAAAGAAGAACTAATACAAATTGTCCTTATGTTATTCTAAAACATAGAAGAAGAAAGGTTCCAAACACATTCTACAAGGCTAGTGTTATGCTAATACCCAAACTAGGTAAGAACACAACAAACAAAACTACAGAAAATATTTTTGATGAACATAGATGTAAAAACTCTTAACAAAATAAAAGCAGTTTTCATCCAACAGCACATTAAAAAGATTATTGGCGTGGTTAAATGGAATTCATCCCAGGATGGTTCAATGCCTGCAACTCAATATACATGGTATACCACATCAGCAGAATGAAAGACAAAACCTATATGTGATCATCCTAATAGGAGGCATGGATGAAAAATATGACTATTAAAAATATTTTATTACAGCATAAGACATGCTGCCATTAATGACTCTCAAAATACTTCACCTCACTTCAAATATACATCCCAGTGCTCCGGCTACTTTCTGAAACCATTCTGGAAGCTCTCTTTGATGAGTGTCTTTAATTGTACTGTCATGGCTATCTCCATGGCTTGGATTGATTCAAAACATTTACCTTTCATGGTCATTATGACTTTAGGGAAAAGTCAGAAGTTACATGGTACCAGATTTGGGAAATAAGGTAGATGAGGACACACCATAATGTTTTTATGAGCCTGCCTTTCCATTGGATGGCACTTGGCAGCAGCACACACCAAATTCATCTTATTTTTTAATCACACCTCATAAAAATATTCAAGAAAGAGGATTTCCAGAACTTCTTCAGAAAGTGGTAAAAACAATGAGACAAATTTGTTCAAAGCAAGAGTGAATATTTTGTGGAGGATTAATGACATGTGTCTTTTATTGAAATAAATTTTTTAAATTTAAACTTTCACCATATATTCTAATCAGCCCATGTAGATGCATAAAAGGCATTTCATAAAATTCAGCATCATTTCATGATAAAAATGCTGAAAAGGTAGGTATAGAAGAAATGTACTTTAACATAATAAAATCTAATTATAATGAACCAATAGCTCATATACTGAATGGAGAAAAGCTGAAAGCTTTCCACTGAAGATCTAGAACAAGACAAAGATGCCTACTTTTATCACTTTTATTCAACATAATCTGGAAGTCCTGGGTAGATCAAGCAAGCAAGAGACAGAAGCAAAGGGCATCCAAATCAGAAAAGAGAGAGTCAAACTGCCACTGTTTGCAATGACATCATCTGATGCTCCCTGGTAGGACCCAGAGATTAGTGCCAATTAAGCCCATAATGTTCTCTGGGTGAGTTGCTACAGGCTCCCCTCTGCCTGCTCCAAGTTGCTGCCAATGCTGGGTCTTTCCTCATAGGTCTGTAATATGACTCCTTAAATGGTAGTAAGCGAGCCTTGAGTGTTTGCTTTTCATTTTAACTGACCAAAGTGACATCCTGCCCCATCCCCCCACCCTAAGCCTGAGCTGAGATCTACTCTCCCCGCCTCCTATTTTCATCTACAAAGAAAATATTCATCTTTAGAGCTGAGATGGAAAAAATAGTCTACCAGCAAAGCTGACTGCTATACAATCCACTAATCTCTATATATTTGCTGAGTAGCACACATGGGCCTATGATATTCAAAATACTAGAAGGAGCAGAGTATCTCTGCCTAGCATGGGTCCTTGTCTTAGTGATAATGGACATTGAAATTAAAGCAACAATATGAACTTACAGACAAAAGCTTTAATTGAAAACTAAGAGGGCCAGTGGTTTTACTGCCTGCCTTGCAAGCGCAAGGTCCAGAGTTTGATCCCTGATACCCCAAAAAAAAAAAAAAAAACCTAAGAGAAAATGATAAGGGACTTTAGCTTAAGGAAGTGACAAAGATCAAGCCTGCCCCCTAACAAAAGAAAATAATAGAAAATAGAGAAAGGATTTCAGCTTTAGTCAATGGAGGGGGCTCATTTTGTTGAAGATCAGGCTGGCCTGCTCTCAAAAGAGCAGAGACCAGTTTTAAGCATGCTATTGTGAGCATGGGTCTGATCAATCATTATCTCAATTCTGGTTTTATCTCAGACCTGGCTTTATAGCTCCAAAAGAATCCCCATGGCTTCAGGGATGTTATGATTTAGATCTAGAATGACTTTCAAAACTCATGCGTACAAAGGCAAGGCTTTTGAGAAAAGACTGGATCATGGGGAAACTATACTGAATGTGTTAAATGTGCTGTTAGGAGGTGGGAACTGACCTAGAAGGGTATTATCTCCCTTCCTGACTATTCTCTTCTCTCTTTGCTTCCTGCCCACCATGATGTGAGCAGCTTTCCCCCAGCCAGACCCTTTCACTATGCTGTTTCTGCCTTGCAGTTTGCCAGCCATAGGCTGAAACTCCTGAAACTGTGAGCCAAAATAACCTTCTCTTCCTTTAACTTTCAGAAGTCAGGTATTTTGCCCCAGCAATGAAAAAAGTGACAGAGACAAAAGACAATTCCATTTCCATGGGATGACTGTTTCTGCTTGGGAGTGTGGCCTCATAAGGTGATGGTCTGCAAGGCTCTGTTTTTTCCTAGAACCAAGGAGATTACTGATTTAGGACAATGGCTGGAAACCTCTAGTTGTTGCTCCAGGGAGGGAATATGGAATTGTAAAATTTGATAATCAGATGTCCTTGTAGACACTAGTTACCACTCTAGTCAGCTCAAATAGACACTCTTATTTTGGTGTCCTCAGTCTTGAAGGGGGGATAAGATAGGCTACATCATTTAGTGCTTATAAATCTTGTTTAGCCAGATTTTAGACAGACATTTCTGAAATAGCTAACATGCCTATATGCAGAGCTGAGAATGATTTGACCCAGGATTTTACAAAATGAAAGTCAAGCTTTATTCTACTTCTGGTTACCTGCTGGGCATCTGTAGGGCCAAGTGAAGAGTCACCATTTTCAGGAAAAATCTCTTTTAAGTATCTGTCTGCCTCAGAAGAAAATACAAATCATGCTTTTAATGAGTAACAGGTTAAGGGCTCAGAAATTGTTTGTCTTCTGTCCCTATGGCATTCTCTATGTCAAAAGTAGAACAGAAAAATACAGTCATATAAAGAGATATGAGTTCTAATATTGGCTTCATCACTCCAGACCACATTTATCCACATCTGGATGGAAAGATATAAACTATATCACTGTTCTCAATCTAAAGTCTGCATATCCCTAGAGATTCTAGAATATAATAGAGAGGATCTATGACCTGCCAGTGGCCTCCACATAAACAAAAATGCAAATACTAGCTAAAGTAACATTTCTAAAGAATTTAACTATAACTGTATAGTTATTAATAAATATATAATTATAATTAATTTTATCCTATATCAAAACACTTGAAAAATGAATTATTTACAAAATTCAAAAATCATGGAGTCTTTTTCTCTGTGAATTTGAATGACTTCACATTATCAGTCAAGCCAAAATTCGTCTGATTGATCACCCTTATCTGTATAACTAACAGCATCCTCTATAACCATATTCCCTATAATTACTTCTGAGAATCTCTGAAAAGATATAAAAACTGCCAACAAACCAGTGAAATCTTATGCTTCCTCCTATCTTCTAGATAGTGTTTGCTTTTGGAAAATCCATCTGAGATAGTAAATATCCTCACATCAATTGCAGGCACCTTCTGAGGATGTCTGCCAAGCTCATAACTTTCTAATGCTGCAGGACCTTTGAGCTAATAAACCCTACAGTTTTATTGCAGCTAACCAAGGCTCTATTGAATACAAAAGAAGTATGTCTTCTCTATATTAAGCTCAGACAAATGCCATGGATCTTGGCTAAGTTAAAAGCTAGGCATGAATCCATTTGCTTTCACCTCTAACTTAGAGTTTCTGCTACCCAAAAACCCATCTCCTTTTTAGCCTTTCGATAGAAAAAAAAGAAAAAGTCTTTTTCTCTTTAGATTCCATTTTCCTACACATACTAATTAATTCACTGATAAATTGGGAGTCATGATAAACTGGTTTTTTAAATGGAATCTACAGAGGAAAAAGTAATAAAATAAGGTCATGGTAGAGATCAAGTTTGATAGCCCTGAGTTGATTTATGCTTCAACCTCCTTTCAGGACTCTCTTGATAGTACAACTTCTAGTATCAATTGGATGTGACCAGAAATGTGGAAATTTTCTTATCTGGCTTTCCCAGAATACCTCCTCCATATGTCCCTCCCACCAATCCAATATGCATTTTTAATTCTTTCCTCTCTTGTGCTAGTAATCATCACATATCTATGAAGTATAATTGTTATTGTTTGAACTGCTTTTATTTTTTCTGCTCTCATATGTCACCGAAGAGCAACTTAAGAACTTGACATTGATAAGCCTGTTTATATATTATTTAAAAATAATGTCTTTATTAGTGCTATAGAGATTTCATCTTATTTTGTCATATTGTAATAAATGCATTCCTACCCCCATTCAGAGAGTGAAAAATTGAGTAGTTTATTATTAGCCAATAAAAAGACAAAGCAAGGATACAAAATCAATCTGTCTGTTTTCAAGACCATATTGGTACATTTCTGCTCAGAAAAAGCTGAGAACAAGGAAGGAGACAAAAAGAGGCCTCAGTGACTAAAATAAATGCCATAGAGTCCATCTGCTAAAACTCATTAACTCATCCCCACGGGAACCCCTTTGCTCTTAATCAGAGCCTATTCAGTCTAATCCTAATCACACTTTCAGATTATCTGTTTTCTAAATCTATATCAAATAGGAAACAGCATTTTTTAAATTAGTGAGAGGAATTAGAGATGTAATTAACACACTCAGAGTAAGAGACATGAAAATATAGAAATCAGTCTTACAAACTGAAAAAAGAAAACAAAAACAAAACCCCAGCAGCTTAGGACTATTTAGAAATAAATAGCTCTACATCCTAATATCAATTTGTGTAACAGTTGCTCTTCATGAATACAAGGGACATCTTTTTGTTCCACTTATAATCCACTTACAATAACTCCATTACATCTTCCAGACAAGAATCAGCAGCTATGGGTTCTCATTTGCATTCATTTTCTTCTTAAAGATAGCTTTCTGCTTTAATTACCATTATTGGAAAACAATTGGTTTTCCCAACATGAAAAGTATATTTAGAGGAACATTCAGAATTCTATTACTGAAGATTACATACAATGTAAATCCACTTTTTATAAACCTCAAAGGATACAAAACAAAATAATGTATTATTTTAGAATACATGATGAAAAAACTTTTAATGCAAGGGAAAAAGGAAAATAAAAGTTGAAATAGTGCTTTCCTCCAGGAGATGACAAGAAAATGAATTAAGCAAATAACCCAATTTAAAAATAGGCAAAGGATCTGAATAGATATTTAACCAAAGAACATGTATCAATAAGCCAATAGTCCACAGAAAGAGCTGCTCAATATCATTATTTATTGGGAAAGTGCAAAATCAAAGCCACAATGAAGTACCATTTTTATCCATGAAGACGGGTATAATAAAATAAAGGAAACAATGACAAGTGTTGCAAAGATGTGGAAAAAATGGAACCTCATTCATCCCTGATGAGACTGTAAAATGCTACGGCCACTTTGGAAAAGAGCTGCTCAGTTTCTTTAAAAAGTTAAACATAGAAATATCATATGACCTAACTCCATTCTTAGGTGTCTACCCAAGGAAAATAAAAACATGCCCACACAAAAGCGTACACACAAATAATCTTAGGAACATTATTGAAAATAGTAAAAAACTGGAAATAATTCAAATGTTCATCAATTAGTGAATAGATAAAAATGTGATATAACTGTAGAATCGGTAATTAATTATTCAGCAATGACAAAGAATGAACAACTGATATGTGCCAGAGCATGGGCAAACCTCAAAAACGTGCTCAGAAAATTTTAAGGCAATAAATATATTTACCCTTATTTGAACATTACACATGTATACATGCATTGAGTATTCCATAATGTATACAGTTCTTATGTGTCAATTTCTTAAAAATTGAAAACATTATGTTCAGCGAAAGAAGCATATTTGATTCTATGCATACAAAATGTCCTAGAAAGATGAGACACAAAGCAGTTGTGGATTGCCCAAGACACGATGGGACTCCAAGTAGCTGTAAATGGGCACCAAGTTTCCTTCCAGAAAAAAGAAAAGTTCTACAATTCGACTGTGGGGATGATTGTACAACCCTGTATATATGGTATACTAAAATTTCACTGAATTGTACGCTTAAAATGAGTGCATTTCATCGTAAATAAATTATATCTCAATAAAACTATTTTTAAAAGCATAACAGATTTCATCTTTTTCCTCTAACATTTTAATTGCCTACCCACATTATTCAAAATCCTCATGGAATGCTACTTAATTGAAGCAACACATGACTATGCTGCTCATCTTCTAGTTTGCATAACTGTCAGAGGGAAAGGAGAAGCTTAATTACTTGCAAATTACTCTCGTTATCATCCCTACCAATTTAAACAGCCAGTGTGGTTATGAGTAATGTCACTAAAAATGTGGTAGCTTGCAGTTCCATCAACAGCAGGAAATAGTGACACCAGTGACCTTTACATCTTTGTCCATAACACAGGCACACAGAGCTTCCAGCCCTGCTTCTTTGCTAGTAGCTCATTTATATAAAAAAAAAAACCAAAAAAACAAATTCTAGATGATTTCATTTATACATGGGACCTAGATATGTCAAATTCATAGAAATAGACAGCTGCCAGAGGTGAGGAGGAGGTGTACGGAGAGGTGTTGGTCAAAGGGTACAAACTTTCACATGTAAGATTAATAAGTTCTGAGGATCTAAATCAAATGCACAGATGATAACTATAGTTAATAACATTGCATTTTATACTTGAAATTTTGTACTTGAAATTTGCTAAGAGAGTAGATCTTAAAAGCTCTCACCACAAAAAAAGGCAAAATCTTTTTTTTTTTAATTTTTTGGTATGGAGGATCAAACTTGGGACCTTGCTTTTGTGAGGCAGGCGCTGGAACCACTGAGCTAAATCCCCGACCACAAAATTCTTTTTTAAAAAACCCTATCAGACATTTTCCTGACTCACTTTTAAAAACATAGAGAGATGATCCACTAACAGGGAAAAATGGAAAAGTAGATGAACATGGCCAAATTACATCAAATTCATAAGAGCAAAACAGATTACCTTGGAGCCATGTTTGCTATTCCTCATTGAGAGAACTCACTGGGTTCTCAACATAGCCCTTGGTCAAGTTCAACAGTTTTTGCCATTTATATTTTCCCAGGGACTCAGGTGAGCATTTGTGACAATTTTTTAATTGAATCATGTCTAGTGTATTAATGCTCTGTGAGCTTTACAAGCATTTGGTATTCTTTAGAAGGCTGTGTTGAAAGCCTTTTATGAAAAGAGGCCCAGGATCAACATAATGCCTTTGTTTATCCTTTTTTGTAGAGCAGGTTATCATAGGGTTTTATTTTTTATACTTTTCAAACTGAAGAAGTCATTTAGGGAAACACAAAATGTTTTCCTGTTTTCCTCTGATTCCTGGATTATTGCCATGAGGCCAGAACTGTCAGAGCAAGGCAGAAAAGCCATTGAGAGCGCATTAGCACTGAGACACTCACAACCTAATTTTCTATTACTGTTGGTGCAGTAGGAAAATACAGTAGAGTGGCAAGCACACAAAATGAATTATTTTCTACTTTGTTTGTCACTTGCTGTTCAACCTGACAGGACTGACAGGTAGGAAAGAAAACAACATGGGGAATTCACTTCTTATTAGACTAATTTGGACTAATTAAGTATCATCTTCCAGGTACCTGGACTGTGTTCATTTTCATTGTTCAGGTACTTCCCCTTTCCTGAAATATCTTTGTCTTCCATCTATTCGTAAGGAAATTCTATATTTTGAAGGCTGAAAAAAAAAAAAAAACAGTGGGGAAACCTGAAAAAAATCTGTAGTTTAACAAATAACGCTGTTATCTATGTTAATTTCCCAGTTTTGATAATTGTGTCAAGAATTTGTAAGATGGGGGAAATTGCTAATGAGGGGCAATTGGGTAAAGAATATATGGGAGTGCTCTGTATATCTTTTCAAATGCAGAGGAAAAACAATAACCCCCATTTGTTTATATCTGGAATAGACCACTTTTTAAAAAAAGCAATTAATAAGAGAAAAAAGAAAAAGTTTATTAACATGTACATTTCATATATACAAGGGAGACAGTCAGAGAATGACTTCACAATTCACAAAGCAGTAACTTCAAATTCTACCTGGTAGAGCATCTTCAACAAAGAACAGTACATTTTTTGCCTTCAGATCAATAATCCTCCATATTTGGTGGTGGCATATTCTGGTCTCCCACACAATTCTTCTGTAAATCCAAATATATTTCAGAATAAAACCACTCAAAGAAAAAAATACAGTAGAGTTACTAAACCCAAAACATTAAGAAAAATTCTACTCCTTATACTAGACTCGGTATCAGATACTATTTTCCCCATGGTGTCTGCTTTTATTCAACAGTGAGAAGTAAAATTCTATATTTATTTACCCTCATAGTCTATTTTTATACAACACATATCATAGCCTAACTTTTACCACCAATCCATTTGTTTAATTTCACCTATTAGGAAGGCAGAATAGGTTAGAATCAGAAAAATATGGTTTAAATTCTAGCTCTTCCACTCTTGGTAGAATGAGGAACTTTCCCTGAACTTCAGTGTGGTTTTTCATGTTTATATATTTGTTAAACATTCTCGCTGTCCTCAACATTCTGCTCAATTATTATTGTCCTCCTTTCAATATAATATTTTCAGTTCTCAACAGTATACATTTGTTCTCCATCTAGTACAACCCATTGAATTTTCTTGTCAGTGTACAGTAAATAGGAAGAAAAGAGTGTTTTTATTTTTCCACAGGGTTATTGAGTACATCTGTCATGTTCTTGGATCTGTCATACCACTTGAAAGAGATGCTGCTCAAATCCACAGTGTTTCCACAAATGTGTTAGTATCTTCATTCCAAAATCATAAAGCAAACATTGTTTATCCCAGTCCTGTCCCTTTTTGCCTATATGCTTTGAGTCTTCCCCAAAATATACAGTGCTAGAGTGAAACAGGATTACACTTTTCATTCACTTTTGTATGAATATTGTGAAAATGTTCACTAGCATAAGCTTAATTGTTCTCTCATTCATTTATGCTTTCAGAAAGGGTGGTTGAACAGTTGGTACCTAGCAGCCCCTGAGCTACATACTGAAAATATAAGCCACAATGAAACTACAGTTCCCTCCCTAAAGGAGATCTCATCTTCTGGAGAGATAGACTTGTAAACAGCTCATTATAATGCACTGTGGAATGTGCAATAATAGAGATGTTCCAGAACATTATGGGATCATAAAAGAGCATTTCAGTCTGGGGAGAAAAGGAGTGTCAGATCAGGCAAGGCATCCTTGGAAAGATGAGGCCTGATCTGACTCTAAAGCAGGATTCTGCATGGAGGTCACTAGGGGAACTTTAATACAAAGTGAGTGCTGGAAGCCACTTGCATACATTCTGTTGTCATTGGCCTGCAGTGTTGCCTAGACATCAGGACTTTTAAAAGCCATGATATTCTAAAGAATGTGTAGAAACTAGCCAAACAGAACAAAGTGGGAAGGGCATAAAATGAAGCTATGTTAAAGCAGAGAACAGTGCGAGTAAAGGCATTGAGGCAAGAAAGCATGGTGCGTGATGGATAGGGCACACATTCCAGTATTGTGAGGATGCGCATGATAGCAGTGGTGGGCAAGGAGGCAGGAGAGGGTAGCAGGGAGGCCACTGTGCTGCCTCAGGACAGCAGACTGAGGGCAAGGAAAGGGATGGAATTTCACCATAAACAGTATCCTCTGCCAGCTGAATGGAGGTTGGAAGACATATCAGGAGATCCATGTGATGCTGAGTAAAAGTGGAATCTTTAAATGGCATTGGGAAAAGATTCCTAAAAATGTTCACCAAGTCTTACTGGAGACCCTCAAGGATCATTTGCATGTGGTGAGTGAGGTAGAAAGGAATCTGGTGAACAGGTGGATGGAGATTAGTACCTACTGAGACACAGAAGATAGTAATAACAGCTTTAGGAGGAAATATGATCTGCTCAGTTTGGACCCAACGCATTTGAGGTGCCTGTGGAGTGTTCAGGTGGATACATGGTGTTAGCCATCTGCTCCAGGTTTAAAGATGGGTAAGAACATTACATTGGACTCTTTCAAGGTTGCTTTTGTTTAGGTTGCTTCTGACCCAGCAAATAAGCAGCACAAAGATAAGAATGCAATCAATGGTTGATATAGTCTCCCATTGCCTCCTTTTTATTGTAAGTGCATATATGGCAAAAGAAGTGCCTTTGTAATGTATGTGGGCAATATGTCCACTGGAACAATTTGCTGGCTTTTGCAATCTTGGCATTGTCTGTACCCAGTAACTTATGGTAACATGAACAATTCTGCTGTTACACAGACCACATCAGATTCTATGTTAGCACTGCAAAAATACATTATCTCCTCAAGTCAGTATGTTTATATACCACACTTAGTTTTTATTCTACCCCAATAGGCAATAATATTTAGAGGTAAGCAATTAAGGACAAAGCTTCCCTATAATTAATGGTAGGTTATGAGAAAAACAAGTCTTAGACCAAATTATGTCAGGCAGACATTTATGAGTGTCCTGGCTATCAGTTCTCATGCCATAGATTCACTCTTAAGATTCACTGGGTTAAAAAGCAGTTTTATTGTTATTGCCTGTGGTTCTGAGGTGGGACTGATCCCAGCTGGGTGCTTTCTTGGGGTCTCTTTAGAGCTCTGGGAACAGCTTGGACTAAACATCCAAGATGGCCACTCATATGGCTGACATTTCATGTTGGCTTTGTCTGGGAGCTCAGCTAAGGCCAAGATGCCTATGGACTCTTCCTTGTGGCCTGGGCTTCCCACAGAATGGCAGCTGGTGGAAACTGCTGGGCTAGTTAAGGGCTATGTGCAGAACCAGCATAGAATATTTTCTGCCAAATTATATCACCACCACAGCCATAGGGGCTTTTCAGATTCAAGGGGATGACAAACCAGCATACCATATTTTGATAGAAAAATGGCAAAGTGACACTGTAGAAGATCATTTAGTCTTCTGTGGAAAATACAATCTGTGCTAGCTGTCTGTGGAAGGTCTTCCTTAATTAGCAAACAGGCATAACACTGTCATCAACTTGTTTATTAAGAATTATGAAGTCTTAGTCCTTTGTTCTTTCTAGTGCTCTAAGAGTGCTTTCCATAAAAAAGCTTTACCTAAGACAAGGGTAAAGCCATTCCAGAGGCAGGCTATGGTTGATCTTTTTTAAAACATGTGTTATTAAAGAACCGAGACTACCTGAGCCCATGGGACACTTTACGGATCACTTCTAGGTTATCATCCCAACAGTTACAGCCTACAGGGCTCATTAAACTCCCATGCTCTGTTATGGTATATATGTAGATGTCCCTCAAAGCTTCATGCATTTATAGGTGCAGCTTTGGGGAGGTAATTGGATTATGGGGCTTATAGCTGATTTGCACTTCTGGTCAGAAGAGTCGAGTTATGGAGGTCATGCTTCAAAGGGTTTTTCTCCCTCCCTGGCAATGCTCTTTCTCTCTCTCTGATTCCTGAATGTGATGCGCCTCTGCCATGCTGCCCTGACTTGGAGCCAGCTGACTATGGACTGAAACCTCCACAAATTGTGAGACAAAATAAACCTCTCCTTCCTTAAGTTGTGGATGTTGGGTATTCTGTCCCAGAAATGAAGAAAGTAACTATGAAAGAATGGTGGATAACTACAAAATATTTAGCACATATATTTTTGTACTATTAATTAGATGCTATTTTAAAGGAATATGCAGATAACACAACAGAGGCCTGGGAATTTGCCATATAAATCTCCTTAGAAGTTTCTGATAATAAATATGTTCCTCACCCAGCACAAATGCCCAGCAGATTATTACATATGAAAGCCTGAGCCTTTGCAGAGAGCAAAGGGTTGGAGTTTTTGACTTAGTAAACATCTGGATAGACATCTTGGAACCACTTTTTCCCTATTAAAATTATGAGAATGGATGCAATAACTCAGGAAGGGTGAGTACAATGAGGAAAGCAGTGATTTTTAGTCAATTTCTGGGAATCGCCTATGAAGCTGGGCCTGCAATAATATACATAAATTTTAATCATAAAAGTTAAGTGGATAGGTTATCTTGGTTCCAAGATGTTGAATAAGCCAAAGGAAGAGTATCAAGTCACTGCAAGGAATTTTGAAGGCTCTAGCTAGACCTAAGCTTCACAATGGTAAAGTAGCCAAGGCCTAGAAGCAACAGACAGCCAGAAGAGTGCCAGTCCATTTTGTGACCCTTTGGCATATAAGACTGGAAAACAACTTTCAGCGTAGAATGCAGAATCTTCGAATCTTCTATCAAGAACCAAATTTGAGTGGACACATGAGGAAATAAAACTCAGAGTTATTTACATTTTTTACAAATGTGAATATCTTATCTCTGCAGGAGAGGGATGGCTAAAATGTGGTTAATTTTGTTCTGTTTCTATGCATGGTGTCTGTTTTCTACACTGATACCAGCATAATAATTACAGCAATGCCGTTTCCCAAAACCTTGACACATGGGACTATGAGACTATCTACTCTAACAGGTTTTGATCCATTCATCTGATAAACCATCCTTACATAAAAGACCAGTTAATTTTCCTTAACAGAAAGGGGCTTCATTTTAATTACAAGATTGTAGTTAAGATGGTAGGCTCTTAATTGCAGGAGAGATTTGGAAGATAAGTGTTTTATTTTCTCTTGAGGATATGCTTGTCCCCATCTCATCTGTTGTTTTCTTTTTAGTAAACGTACAATGTAGTGGAATTGCAGCTTCCAGGGAATGCTGTTAAGCTACTTATGAAAATAGTCTGTGTATTCACAATAGTCAATGTCTTGCCTCTCTGTATGTGTTTCATTTAAATTACAAAATTGGCACCCTTTTGAATGCCATTTCTTTGTTCAGACCACCAGGACCTTTGCAAAAAAGATTAGGTGAACATCAAGCATGATTTTCTATCACTCTGAAGCTGAAACAAGGTGACTAATATTGTCATTGTTGTTTGAGGACAACAATAAGAGAAAATGCTGCAGTGTTCCAGATCTCAAATTTACTTTTCTCTTAGCTAATACCCACAGTGTCTGCATTGTAAACTTTCTAGCTCCACCACCAGAGATGAAGAAAAAACCACTGACCTTACTTCCTCCAAAAGAAAATGCCTGTATGCTAGCTATGCTATCTAAACTTTGTGTAAGTTTTGTCTCCAATGATTATATAGAAGTAACTGGAAAGCTTCACACACAGCAATACAACAGAAGGAACTATAAACTTCATGCTTGTTAAAGCTGGGGTTAAATTTATTTTTTTAATTTGGGACAAATTGACATTATGTGTCCCTAATATGATGCACTGAAGATGTAATACCAATACTCCTACAAAAATGATTAAATTGAATATAAGGATAAAGACACAGTCAGACAAATCCTGAGATATTGTTTAAAACTGAGATCTTGTATGAAAGTCTGTACTTTCAAAAGTATCAGTATTATACAAGGAGAGAAATGAAAATGAGAAACTGTTTTAGATTAAAGGAAAGTAAAGACAAGTAAATGCAATTCATGATTCCTGATCAGACCTTGGATTTGGAGGGAAAAAAAGATAACCAATAAAAGACAACTAGGGAAGTTGAAATATGGGCCTTATGTTATATAGTAGAATAATGTTAATGTAAATTATTGGGGTATGGTTTTGAATAGTGATTATATAGGAGAATTTCTTTTTTCTGATAAGATACAGGCTAACATAGTTGCAAGTGAAAGATTTATTTTTTGCATATAAACAATAGTCCCAGTGTGGATAAGCCTAGTTGTCTTGCTTTCCTGGGTGACTCTACTCCAGGATGTAACTCTGAGACTCATACTTCTTCTAAGAGGTTGTTCTACCACATGGTCATCTGTTTCCAGAAAAATGGACAGGGAAAGATAGAGAGGAAGGTCCCACAAATGTTTTATAGCCAGGTCTAGAAGCAGCAAAAATCACCTCCACCCACTACACTTTAGCCAGATACAGGCTTATGCTCACAAGCAGTAGCAAAAAGGGCTACAAATGTAGTCTTCCTGTGTACATCAAAGGAGAATGAAATCATTTTATGAACATATAGCATTGTCAGCACAAAAACATCTTATTTTGACCTTTATTATATTTTCATTTAACTTTGCTCCGAAGTCCAAAGCACATTACTTAATAATTCTGACTTTACTAATGATTACAAAGATATGCAGCCCCAAATCAAATCTCTAGCTTTCTGAAATTTCACAGAAGAAAATGAAGTCTTTTTTTAAAACCTCCTTCCATTTTTAGCACTTATCCCTTTATCTGTAAGTCCCCCAGATCCCATGAAATTCCTGGAACTTAAATCCAATCCCCAAAGAGAATTTCAGTAAAGATATCTAGTGGCTTACTGTATGAAGCTGGCAATGTGGATGGGAGAACCAAAATGTCAGAGTAGCAATCAGCAGCAAAATTCAGCCCCTCTAGGACCCAGAATCCAGACACCTGTAAAATAACTTGGCAAAGAGAAAAATAAAGAATTAGATCTACAAGAATGAAGAAGGAACTGACAGGAAAATTAGAAGCTACAAAGAAGTTGGAGAAATAGGCCGCAACACAGAGAAAAGAAGGAAGCAGTCTGTAAGTTTACCCTGGATCCCAGAAAGGGAACATTACTTATAAAAGTAATCCCATTAGAATTATAGCAGACTTCTCAACACAAATCTTAAAACCAGTTCACCTTGGAGTGAAGTGTTTCAAGCCCCAAAAGAAAACAACTTCCAATGCAGACTTCTATGTCCTGCAAAACTATCTTCCAAAATTGATAGAAAAGTAAGATATTTCCATGACAAAAAGAACCTTAAAAAATTAATAACTACCAAACAAGCACTACAAAAAATTCTCAAGGATATCTTAGAGAGAAACACTGCAGTCCACAATTCCCACAAGTTTAATGGAATGAATTAACCAGGCAGAGTGAGCAGTTAAGCAAAAAAGTAAAAAAAAAAAAAAAAAAAAAAATCAAAGGAAATCAGTAATAGGAAACTAATCCAATGACAGGAATAAGTCATTACCTTTTAGTAATAACTCTCAATGTAAGTGGTCTCAATTCTCCAATCAAAAGACAGAAATTGGCAGAATGGACCAAGACCAATGATATGCTGTATAAAAGACACATATTTAAGCCAAAAAGAAATTTATAGACTAAATTCAAAGATGGAAAACAATATTCCATGCAACAGGAACTTTTTAAAAAGCAAGAGTAGCTATGGTACTTTCAAGAAAAGTAGAAAAAAGCCAAAACTGATCAGAAGAGGCAAAGAAGGTCACTACATATTGGTTAAGGGACCAATTCAACAGGAAGAGAAAACAATTATAAATATATACTCACCAAATATCAGTGTACCCAACTTCATAAAACAAACACTACTAGACATGAAATATCAGAAACACACCAACACAGTGATAGTGGGAAATCTCAATACCCAATTGTTACAAATAGATCAACTAGACAAAACAACAAAGAAATACCAGAAATGAATTAAACGTTTGAACAAATGGATTTAATAGACATCTATAAAGTGTTCCACCCAACAACAACAGAATACACATTTTTCTAAGCAGCACATGGGACTGTCTCAAAATAAACCTCAGGCTAGCCCATAAAGCATACTTCAGTAAATGCAAAAGAATCAAAATTATATCATATATGTTATCATGTATGTTATAGTCAATGAAACTAGAAATCAATGGCAAAAGAAACCACAGAAATTATGCAAACACATGGAAATTAAACAAAGCCCTCTTAAATAATTAGTGGGTCACAGAAGAAATCAAGGAAGAAATTAGACATTTTCTAGAATTAAATGATATTACTAGTACAACACATAAGAACTTATGAGACAAAAATGAAAGTAGTCCTAAGAGGTAAGTTTATAGATGTTAATGCCCACATAAAATAAAACCATAGTGTGCCCAAATAACCTAATGATGCCCTTCAAGTTCCTAAAAAAACAAGAACAGCCCAAATTCAAAGCTAATACAAGGAAGGAAATTATAAAAATCAGAGAACAAATTAATTAAATTAATGAAAAATCAATATAAAGAATCAATGAATTGAAGAAATGGTTCTTTGAAGGAATAAACAAAATAGAAACCCCATTAACCAGTCTTACCAAAAAAGGAAAGAAACGCCCCAAATCAATGCAATTAGAAATGAAAAAGGATACAACTGAAATCCAGAAGATTATTAGTAAGTACTCTGAGAATCTGTACTCTAATAAATTGGAGAATTCACAAGAAATGGTTATAATACTAGACTAGTGAATTACTAAAACTGAACCAAAATGTAAAATCCTAAATAATCCAATAACTGGCAATGAAATTGAAGCAGTAATTTTTTTAAAAACACCAACTAAGAAAAGGCAAGGTCCTGATGGATTCACTGCTGAATTCTCCAAGAACTTTAGGGAAAATCTAACAGCAATACTACTCAAACTCTTTAGTGAAATTGAAAGGGAAGGACTACTCCCAAAGTGCTTTATGGAAACTAGCATTACTCTAATTCCAATACCAGAAAAGAACCCAACCAAAAAAGAGAAGTACAGACTAATCTCTTTAATGAATATGGATGCAAAAATTCACAAGATACTGGCAAGCAGCATGGCAATCATCAAAAAGATCATCCATCATGACCAAGCAGAACTCATCCAAGGGATATAGGGATGGTTCAACATATGCAAATCAATAAATGCAATACATCACATAAACAGAAGCAAGGACAGCTGGGCATGGTGGTGCAAATCTGTAATCCCAGTACTGAGGAGGCAGAGGTTTGAGGATCACCAGAAGTTTGAGGCCAGCCTGGACTACATCGTGAGTTCAAGGCCAGCCTAAACTACATAGTGAGACATTGTCTCAAGAAACCAAAAAGAAAGAGATGAAGAAGAAATAGAAGAACAAGGGAGGAGGAGGAGGAGGAAGAGGAAGAAGAGGAGGAGGAAGAAAGAGAGAGAAGAAGACGACGATGACAAAACGAGGACAGAGCAAAAATCACAAGATCATCTCAATTGATGCAGAAAAAGGCTTTGACAAATGTGACATTCATTCATGATTTTTAAAAACCCTGAAGAAAATAGATATAGAAGTATCTTATCTCAATCTGATTAAAGTGATTTATGAAAAGCCAGTGGCCAACCTCATATACTAAATGGGGAACCTGATAGCTTTCTCTCTAAAATCAAGAAAAAAGATAAAGATGTTCACTGTAATCACCCTAGTTGAATATAATACTTAAAACATTAATCAGAGCAATCAGGCAGCAGAAAGAAAGAAAACTGATAAACACAGAAAAGGAAGAAGTTAAATTATCGGTATTTGCAGATGACATTATCACAATACACAAAAGACCCAAAATATTTAACCAAAACACTCCTAGAAGTAATAATAAAATTTAGTACCATAAAGGATACAAAATCAATATCATTCCAATACACCAATAATAAACTGAGAAAAAAATTAGGAAAACAATACCATTTACAACATCAAGAAAAGGTAAATACTTAGGAAATAACCTAACCAAGGAAGTGAAAGACATCCACAATGAAAACTACAGTACTCTGAAAAAGGAGATCCAAGAGAACACCAGAAAATGGACATATCTCTTGTTCCTAGTTAGGCAAAACTAATTTTGTCAAACGACTATACTTCCAAACTGATATACAGATTTAATGCAATTCCAATCAAAACACCAAAAGCATACCTCAAAAAACTTGAAAAAAATAATCTTAAAATTCATATGGAATGAGAAGAAACTCAGAATACGAAAAGCAATCTTGGGCAACAAGTGCAAAGCAGAAGGCATTACAATCTGAGACTTAAAGTTATATTACAAAGATACAGTGATTGAAAACAAAAAAAAAACCACATGATATTTGCAAAAAACAAATGTGGTCAATGGAGCAGTATAGAGAATACAGAAATAACTCCAGACACATTCAGCTATGTGATCTTTGACAAATGGGCCAGAAACATGTTAAAGTAATGATAGCCTTTTTAATAAATGGTACTGGTAAAATTGGCTATCCACATCCAGAAGATTAAATCTAGACCCATATCTCTCACCATGTACTAAACTAAAGTTAAAAGGGATCAAAGATCTAAATGTTAAAACAGAAACATTTAATCTACTAGAAGATAAAATAGGTAACATTCTCAAAGACATAGATGTATACAAGATGTTTCTGAACAAAACTCCAATTGTACAGTAATTAACACTGAGAAACAACAAATGCTATCATTTCAAGTTTAAAAGTTTCTGCACAGCAAAGGAAACAACAGAGTGAAGATACAACCTACGTAATTAAAAAACTTTTTCATCAGCTATTTCTTGGACAGAAAACTAATATCTAAAATATATAAAGTACTCAAAAAATTAAAGACCCCCCAAAATAAAAGATCCAATCGAAAGTGGGCCATTGAAATGAATAGACAGTTGACAGAAGAAGAAATACAATTGGCCAATAAATTTATGAAAAATGTTCAACATCTCTGGCCATTAGAGAAATGCAAATTAAAACAGCACTGAGATTCCATCTTAGTCTAGAAACAATGGCTATCATCAAAAAGATTCAATAATACCAAATATGAGTGAGGCTGCAGAGAAGAAAAGGAACCCTTCTACCTTGTTGGTGGATATGCAAAATAGTGCAATCACTATGGAAATCAGTATGGAGATTCCTAATAAAACTAAAACTAGAAATTGTATTCAATTCAGCTATCCCACTTCTAGATATCTTCCTGGAAGTGCCAAAGACATCACATTACAGTGAAACATGTACACCTATGTTTATACAAAACAACTCTCAATAGCTTTTTGAGAGCCATTCTAGATAATTTTGGAGAAAAATCATTTCATAATTAATTTGTGGTAAATTATGGCTGTCTGAGGCCTAGTGTCTTTTTGCCATGTGGGCTGGCTATGGTATGTGGAAACATAACTCTGTGTGCCTCCAGTCACAGCTGAGGCCTCAATGGTCCCATGATGCTGTGATGAGCACGGGCAAGAGTACATTGGCTGAAGACATCCTTGTTCCTTGAGAACCAAGTGGTAATAATAAAAAGACAAAGGTTTCACCTGAGGGAAGGACAAATTCCTTATTGGCCTGCTATCTTATCCCACCTACTATTGTAAGAATGTTTGTCCATCTCACCGTCTAATCCTCATCAACTGAAGAGCCTCATCAAGACCATCCTCTGAGTCACCTGATACTCTTTCTGATTATTGTGTGCACCCAATAAATAGTGGCTAGCTCACAGTGTCTTTGTCTCTGCCCACTCTGACATTGACCTCCCAGCACCACCCCCAACCCCGCCATGTACTTTGAAAGTGTGTCTCTTTGCCTTTCTTTCTTTATCCCTTGCTGCACCTCTCTCTAGGTAGATTGGCCTCCGATAGTAATTAAATCTTGGAAGAGGGCTATATGTCCATAAACATATAAATGGATAAAGATGTGTTCTTTATACTCAGTGGAGTACCTCTCTGCCATAAAGAAGCATAAACTTGAGTATTTGTAAGAAAATGGATGTACCTTGAGACATAATACTAAGTGACATAAATCAGATGTAAAAGCTTATCTATCACATGGGTTGTCTTATATAAGAAACTCAAAACTGATAAATAAAGAGCAAAATAAAAGACAGATAATAGGATATAGGGAGACAGTTCTTTTGCAAATGGGAAGGGGACCAAGAGGTGAAGGGATGGGGGAGTAAGAGGATAGGAAAGAGAATGAAAAAAGAAGTAGGATGTGTTGTATACATGTACCAACTCCCCATGATGAGTGTGATCATTACATACTACAAACATATACTAATAAAAATTGATAAAAAAGAAAACTGGAAATGTGATAGCAATGAAAGGCCTCGTGACAAATGGTTGACCCAGATTCGGACTGAGACACCCCTTCAAATCAATATTTTTAAAAATCCATTTGTGTGGAAGTGTTTTAGGGAAAACAATCCAAAATTATAGAGAAAGCATAATGAACCTTCATGTATCTTAGTACTTTGTCTCTTAATAAGTATAAAATATCTGTGATTTTAATTGACATTTCTCTAATGACCACTGTGGCTGTATGTGTATATTTGCTGCTTGTGCTTCTGCTTGGTGATCCTCCAATTCATATCCTTTCTCCGTATTTCCATTGGATCCTGTGTATTATTTTCATATATACCTACTGGTATTTTGAAGCTCTTGTCTAATATTTATTTGAATGTGATGCTAAAAGCTTCTTGGAAAACAGGTAGTGAAGCATCAGTACTGCAATCTGACCTTTCTCTTAATTTCTCTAGCAATTCTACTTTATCCCCACTCATTAAAATAAAACTCTGCACATTCCATGACCATGGTCCAGAAGTCAGCTGGCAAGTGCAACAGTGCATTGCTACTGGAGAGTGAAATGTTAAAGTTCTCCTTCCAAATACAAATAGAAGCCTCCCTGGGAAGAACTCTGATGAATATAATTTTCAATATTTCCTTATATTTCCACCTTAATTTTAATATATCAATGATATTTCAGCATCTATTATAGGCTGATGGTTAGACAAGCTTAACAAGTGACATCTAGTCAGGATCTTAATCCCAATTTGGATTGCTATATTAAAAGTTTGTGTAAGAAAGCACAAAAATATCCCCGGTACCAAAAAAAAAAAAGAAAGCACAAAAATAATGGTGTGTGAAAAAAGAAAATAGGTCAACAAAGAAGGGATGCTATATTCTGTCATTTAGTGTTAAACTTACCATCCTTCCAGGTAAGGTTGTATCATCTTAAGGACCACTCTTTGTGTGCAAAAGAAGTAGAAAACCTAAATAAAAGTATCCCTTTCCTCCAGGTGTGCCTAAAGCAAACATGATGAAATTACCCAGCTTTTGTATTTTACGAACACCAATGGCAGTTCTAGTAAATCAGATTTCTGCTTCCAAACAGTTGCCTTGTCAAAGCTTCCTTTTATTCTTTTCATGTACACAGGCACTCATTTTTTATTTGCTTTACAGCATGAGCAGATAATACAGTAACATAACTGCCTTCAGGCCAAGTAATTTGTCTAATGAGATAAACCTCTACTTGGCAGCTCACAGGAGGTCATGCCAGCTTAGCCATATTGCAAGAATCCTGTTTGTACAAAACACATTTCAGTTTTGATAGGAAAAGATTTAAGCAGATGCTTAACAGGATAAGAAATCTCTCTCTTTCTCTTTCTCTCTCTCTCTCTCTCTCTCTCTCTCTCTCTCTCTCTCTCTCCCTCCCTCTCTCTCATTTCCCACAGCTACCAATCTGACTTAGTTGCCTAAGGCAATACAGTAAAACACATACTTTCTAATTCAATCCATTTGGGCTTTGATGGCACCACTAGAAAGTGGAAGGAATATGGATGAAACCAGTATTGCTCATTTGGGTGCAGCAGTGTTTCTTAATAAAGAGACAAGAAAGTTCTCTTAGAAAAGTTTTTAGTTCTCTTAGAAAAGTTTTGAGTTCAAAAAAGCTCTACTTAGAGGTAAAAAATAACAAGAAATGCTGTAATTTGACCTGAAATCTGTGAACCACCCAGTGGCTGGTGTCTGTGAGTCTCTAGTTGACTTTCCTAAAATTGCATTTCCTTCTACAAAGTACTCCAGCCTCAGCATCATCTGTGCCTTCTCTGCTGACAAAAACTCCTTCGATTCTATGAGGTGGAGCCTGGAAACTTGCACAGGGAGAGAAAGGTCTGTACCTAGCCTCATTATATTCCCTTCCCACATTGTTCCTTGCTATAAAGAACCCTAAGACACCCAGACACCAGATACAGGGAGATGGTGATTTGAGGTAAACAGGCCTCTCCGTCCTCTTTTTACTTTTTTACCAAAGCCTATCTACTTTTTTCCCAAAAATAAATGGCCTTTTTTGATTTGCTCAGCAGTGAGCAAATGAACCTGAGTGGATGTAACACCATGGCAGTGTAGTGGGCCCCTCCCTCTCCATGGCTATTGAACATTGGACTAATGTCAGCATTATGGCAGCAATCAGCTAGGAAGTGGGAGAGGTGGGGAAAGACAACAGTGGAGTAAGACCCTCCAGTGATCAGCTCCCCCTAAAAACATCAATTTGAAGAGCTATTCATGCACAAAACTACTTTCATAAGAGCTAATGGGACCAGGTAAGAGAGCAATAAGACAGTAACAGAGTAATAAGAAAAAGTACATTGAGAAAGGTAAAAAGAAAAGAGCTGCCCTCTTTTAGCCTTCCTCAACTCTAAGAAATGAAGCATGGAGAGAGATATCTGCCACTTAGACTTAGAATCTTGTACCATTCCCATCAATTTGAAGCCCAGTACAGAACAGAATCCAATGCCCCATGCCCCTAGAACAGTGTCTCCAGACAAGACTCTCTGGACCCACATTTTCCTAGTAGCCAAAGGACTGTCTCCATGACTGCTCTTTCATCCTCAGGCAGCATGGTGTAGAGAAAGATTTTGCGGTGGTTAATCTTGATTTTTAATCTCATTGAATTGAGAACCTCCTGAGAAATTAGTAAAGCACACTTCTGAGTGTATCTGTGAGAGAGTTTCCAAAGATAATTGACATATGGGATATAGGACAGCAACTGATGGGGGACACCTGCTATGAATATGGGTGGCACCACCCAATAGGCTAGATGCTCAGATGGAACAAATGCAGAAGGAAGAAGTGCAAGTGTTCTCTCTCTCTCTCTCTCTCTCTCTCTCTCTCTCTCTCTCTTTCTCTCTCTCTCTCCTCTCCTCTCTCTCTGACTCTCTCTCCCTCCCTCTCCATCCCCCCTCTCTGTCTCTCTCTGTCTTTGCGAGTGTGGCTCTCTCTCTCCTCTTCCCTCTCTCTTCTCTGTCCTTTCTTCTCTCCTCTCTCCTCCTTCCTGACATGAGGTCCACTGCACATTTCTACCATGATGTTTCTGCCTCACCACGAGCCAGCTCACCAGGTACTGAAACATCTGAAACTGTGAGCCAAAATATACCTTTCCTGCTTTATGTTGTTTACTTCAAGTATTTTGGCACAGCAACAGACTATGACTAACATAGAATCCATCTCCTATGGTAGGACAGGGAAGTAAACACACAACTTTTCCTTGGAACACAGTGCCAGTGTTACCATGTTTGGAGGTCCTGGAGTTTCCTTCTAGAGATGATTTCTAAATTCTTTCCATCCTGAGCAAAGAATTTATCAAGAAAAGTGCAAAAGGTAGAAAGGTTGTACATTTATTAAAGGTAGGAAAAGAACCATACTCTGCAGAGTGAGTTTGAGCCAAGTAAAAGTAGTAAAACAAGAACATGCAGAATGAAAGGAGATCACTGTGGAAGAGAGAGCATGGTGGCTGAGAACTCAATGGTTACATCCCTTTTGTGTCTCACACTCCTCATGCGGACATCAGGCCTATCCCATCCTATCAAAAACTTGTTTGCATTTTCATGAGAAGACAGCACTCTAACTGGATCAACATTCAGGGCTTGGGGAACTATTCTGCCCATGTGTCCTGGGAATTTGTAATTAACAGATCATGCCTACTTCCCCAACTAGCTTTACCACACACTACTCTCCTACTTCATTTCCCACTGAGAGACACATATACCCATAATTCTTTATGGGACGCTCAGGGAGAGGAGCTCTGAATCTTCATATAGCTACTTCCTGCTGAAAGGGGCTATAGGCCCTACCAACTGGGGATTATGTGCTCTTCAACTATGTTGGGTGTTATGGCTCATTGGCTGGGTTCAAAAAAAAAAAGAAAGAAAACCTGCCAGAAGACAATGAAAAAAGAGTGACTGTTGAGCTGTCTTTTCGATGGGAGAAAGAAAGTAGCTTTACTATTAGTTTGGGGGTGAAGAGCCCAAACACAAGGAATAGGTCAGATATCCACTCTTCCCACAGAGGAGAAAGTATGGCAAAGTGGGATGTTAGGAAAGTTATTGAGAGCTGTAGCTTTAGCAAGATTGCCTGCATTAAAAATCTAATTAAGAACAGTAGTCTCAATACAGGTGCCCATCTAAGCTGTGGTGAATTAGGGTCATTAGTGACCACTGATCTGCTCCTAAAGCAATATTGGAGTCTTGCTTTCTGAAGAAGAGATTCAAGTCTCTTAGAGTTCTCAGAAGTTCTCAGTAATAGCTTTGTTCCTAGTCCTGTGAAAATTCTAGTGACCATTTCCCATGTAGGATTTTTATTGCATCCCCTGAGGAAGGACCAGAATGGTTCCTTCAGAATTGAAAATAAGGCTAGGGTCTTGAGCGGCTGTAAGGCTGCCTTTTTTGCCTCTCTGTCAGCCTTTTCATTTCCAAAACAAACTTTAGACATGTGTCTTTCAGGTCTTTACAATGAATGAATGGCAGGGACCTGGTTGGGAAGATAGACTACCTCTAAAAATTGTAGAATTACCTGCTTGTGTTCTATACATGATTTCTTATTAGTTAGCAAGTCCATTTCTTTTCAGATTGCTACATGAGCATGTGACATCAGAAAGGCATATTTGGAGTCTGTAGAGCTATTTAACTTTTTGCCTTTTCCTAATATCAATGCCCAAGTAAGGGCTATAAGCTCTGCTTTTTTGAGCTGAGGTCTCTTGGGAAAGGGTTTGGCCTTAATGACTTGTAACAAATGGACAACTGCATTACCTCCTTTTTGATGTCCTTCCTTGACAATGCTAGTGATACCTCAATTCACAAACTCAATTCTTTTCATGATTCCGATCTCAAACCAAACTAGATGAAAACCAAATCAAATTTTCTCATAAGGTCCACATTGAACCCAACCATTGAATTTGATTTTGTTCTTGTTCAACTCAGTTTGAGACCAGAATCATGGAAAAGAATTGAGTTTGTGAACTCAGATACCATGTACTTCAATCAGTGAGCCACATCTCCATCAGTGACATCAGGATCACTGATGTCCTGGCTGCTTGCATAGGTCTGGAAAACCACCTGTTCACAAAAGTAGCTGATTTCTGAGACTGTAGACTTCAAGGAGGATTAAGAGTAGTACACATCTTTATAGTAATCTGAAGTGTCTAAGAAGCATGGTTTCCATACACCCAATGGGTAAAATCTGCTTTGGCCTTTGCCAGAATTGTAGAATTGTCCCCAATTTTCCCAGTAAATCTCTTCCTAGAAAGAGTGTAAGATAGTGTGGGATAATTAAAAAGTCATGTTTAAACATTTGACCTTCAAAGTGACATGTCATAGTAGGAGTAAAGAAGCTCCACAAATTATGGCTATAGAAGTAGAGGAGTGTTTTCTAGATAAAGAAGTTAAAGCAGAATGAGCTTCCCCTCTATCTACCAGTAATTGAAGGGGCTCTACCTTGACATTCAGGATCACCCAGGTTTCCTTACAAGAGATGGTAATGTCTATGGATAGGGGCATTGCAGGTTGCCCCAGGCCCCTTCAGTTTTCATCAGAACAGGAGACAAGAGTTTAGGCTGGCCTAGCCCCTCTCTGGGAATGAGGACAGTCAACCTTCCAGTGACATGAATCACTCATATTGGCTGTCTGACATATGGAGCAGGGCCCAGGCAGTGCCTTAGAATAATCATGTGTCCAGTGTCCAGTTTTCTTGCAGGCTTTGACTGGCCCTGGGTTTTCCCTTGGACAACTTGGGTGTGATTACATGATTGCCAATTGTCACAGCCATAATTTTTGATGGTCTTTTCTGTCCTTTTCTTTTCATTCTCACCTAGAACCCAATAGTTGAACACAGAAAAGGCCATGTCCAACACTGGGTCATATTTGAAAATATTTAGTATCTTCCAGTTGCTAGTCTCTGGTGGAAACCAGTGGGAAAGGCCTATATCCCACTGAAAGACAGGCAGACATCTGAGGACAAGATCATCAAAGATATCAATTGTTTTTCTTTGGAAGCCTCTTTAAATACCATAGTCCTTGGGCCTTTCCAAAGACAAAGATAAAAGCCTGAACATAAGGGATTTCACACCACTGTCCTTGACTTTTGCAAAAAGGATCTAACTGAAGAATACTATTATAATTTAGACTGCCATTCTGTACCTGTCTTTCACCATCTCCTAGTTTATACCGAACCTAAACAGTATTGCAATAGAAGATACACTATTAAAGAGATGTATGGAGCCCCTGGGCCTGCAACTAGTTACCTGTGTGTGGCCTAAGAAGAAAGAGAAAAGACTAAATCTGGGGTCAATTAGAGGGTATCCTCCACAGAAGGATGTAGGCCCACTGAATCCCTGGAGCATCTTCTGAAACTGAAATGTATTACCAAACAGCTCTGGTGAAGTGAACAACACTGTGCCTTCTTGCTGTTTGTTTGTTTGTTTGTCTGTTTTCCTTAGAACTCCCCATACCTGGTGGCCCACTATGACACCTTCAGGGTCATATTGTTCCCTGTTGTTAAGGATACAGTCTAATTTTGAGGTTGCTGGGAGGTACAGGGTGTTTCCCATGGTGTGTTGGCCCACTGATTCCTTAGAAGTGTGGAGCCCTCTAGTGTTCTCCCTTAGAAATTCCCATGAGATCAAGGTAGAGTCCCTGTGGTCCACTGATTCCCTAGAGAAAAAGGTGGAGCCCTCTAGTGGCCATTTAGTCACTTGAGAAACAATATCCCTTGTATTTACCCTGATAGTAAAAACCTTTAAAAAGTTCTAAGTACAAGGATGGCTCTACTTTTGCATATTCACAGCCACTTGAGTTCAGTTTTACTGATTGTACATTTGTTCTGCTTAGGCCATCAGGCTTATGTTTCTAAGTTACCTGAATTTTCTTAGAGGAAAAAAGGAGGGGATCTAATCTGATTTAAAAGTGAAGCAGAAGGAGACCCATATGTTCCCTCAAATTGGAGGCTTAGCTCCTCTCTACAAGGGGGAAATTTCCTGTTGACCACAAGGACAACAGAAAAAAGAAAATGGCAAACAAACATGATGGAACCATGTGACTTACTCAGATAACAAACTAAAATGGCTGACAAACAGCCAGTTCCATGTGGTGGACCCTCAGGATGAACCAAAATGGCCAATCCATGTGACAAACTCACATGATCAACCAAAATGGTTACCAGTCATGGCAGAAAGATGGACTGTGATGAAACAAGGCCCTGAGAAAGGAACTGACTAATGATAACAAAATATAAAAGGCCATGTAGAGGAAAAGCACAAATGAGGCTTTGAGCACAAAAGTGGTAACCTGGGGTAGGAGAAAGCAGACCAACTTACCAATAGCTAATTTTCCCAAAAGAGAAACTTGAGCAAAGTATCGTGGAGAACAAAAACATGAGGACAAATAGGCATATTAAACTCTAGGTTATACACATGGATTTTAATCAATCTGTGCTGTGACTTGGTTTATAACAAGCCCTCTGGAAATTCTTTACTGACTTGTACCCACAATGAGTGAGCAAAAAACAGAAAATAGAAGAAAAAAAAGAGGAGATAAACTTGAGTCACACTTGTGAGCCCCTTACTGGCTGGGAAAAACACAAAGGCTGTGCACTTCCCCTCCTCCCTCCAAATGGTGGGACACACTAGGAAACTGTTCCCAGTACCATGAGAAAGCCTCCTGAGCCCCATCAATATTTTACACCTTCTAGTTTCTTGCCTCTTTCCAATAACCAGAAAGGATTTGAGCCCACTGACAGATGAAAGCCAGTCCTGCGGAGTGAAGAGAAAAGAAGGGGATTGGAGCTTTTCTAGGGAAGAGAGAGAGGGAAAGAAAAACAAAAACTAAACCAGTCCATCATTGCTTGAGTTAATAGATTTCAGAAATAGAGAGAAAGAAACAAAAAACTGTACTTAAAAAGGCCTTACCTGATTAACTCTGTCAAGTATGTTACCAGGTTTTGTGGTGCTAGCATCTCCTTTTAGAGGTGGTTCCTAGGTTCTTTCCGTCCTGAGCAAAGAATTGGTCAAGACAAGTACAAACAGTAGAAAGGTTTTATATTTATTAAAGATAAGAAAAGAAACAGGTCCTGCAGCGTGAATTTGGGACAAGTAAAAGCAAGAAAAAAAAGCACACCCTACAGCATGAGTATAGACTACTGTGGAAGAACACAGTAGCAAAAGGCTCAGTGGCAATTTTCCTTTTGTATCTCTCACTCCTCAAGCTGGTGTCAGACTTAGGCCTTAATACCAAAAACCTGTTTAAATTCTCACCAGAAGCCCACAAGCAGGGCTTTGGGAGCTGTTCTGCATGTGTTCTGGGAATTTTGAAATTAATGGGTTATGCCTACTTCCCCAACCAACTTTGCCATATCCTAGTCTCTTGCCTCACCAGAAGGGTGAGGATGAAGGGTGAAGGGTGAAATCCAACACTGAGGGATCCCAGAATTCCCATCCCCAGGGCTCTACCTACAGATGGAACCTCTAGACCCCAGTATCAGGTAAAGACCTGCAGTCCCAGTGAGGATGGACTTGTGTTCAGGACAGCATTGCTTGAAGCTGGCTGCAGCAGTCTTGAGTGGCAAGTATACCACAGCAGTGGGCAGGCTATAGAAGTGTGGGCCTTTGTCCTGACCCTGTGCTGCACAGGTCTGGGCAAGATATAGCCTCTGGATGCAACCAAGTATCATGGCATTGCCAGCCATAGTACTTCCCATCCCCCTGATCTCCTAACTGTAGGCAACACAACCCAGCATCATTGTCCACATGGTAAAAAAAGAGGGAGAGAAGTGTAACCACTGTATCAGAGCCTCCATAGTGAGGCCAGGAACTGAAAACAGCCTGATGACTGTATGCAAAGCATCTGGACCTGCCCCATCCCCAGGCAAAGGCTTGCAGGGCTGCACTATTCTTCCTAAACCCACCTAGTTTATCCTGAACAACACACTAACTGCAGATTTGGGACAAACTTGGGCACCAGTATCTAGTGCTGAAAGAGTGATAACACACCATGAAAAACTAAAAAAGTAAATAAGGGTCAAAATGTATAATTAACATTGTGAAATAGGAAGAAAAGGTCTAAAGGAGTAGGGGAAAGGAAAGAAGGGAAAAGAAAAAATATGAGAAAAGGAAAAAAAATGGAAACAAAGTCTTTGTAAATAGGGAAGGGTGGAGGGGATGAAGGGAGGGCAGGGGAATGGGGAAAAAATAAGAACCAAGATACATCATGTAAAGGTACAAGATCCCAATGAGGAATGTAACTTTATTGTATACCTAAAATGTACCAATAAACTTAATAAAAAAAGAGTGATAAAACACCAACTGCTGACTCAGCAAACCTGGACATAAAGAATCATCTAGGGTTAAAATAATGGCAGCAAACACACACTCAATGACAAAAGATATCTGCTTAGAATTTCTGGAATAGACATGAATAAAAGCAGATTACAAAGAATGGAATAAGTACCTTACCCTTCAATGCACAAACATTGTTATACACCAACACACATCAAGAACTTTCAAGGAAACATCCCCTCACCTAATAGATGAAATAATAATAGGTGCTATTCATATAGCAACCAATGGCACAAATGCTCAGAGAATTTCAAATATCTCTTTTAAAGAAAATTAAAGAAGCCACAGAGAAATAATTCAGTACTTTATCAGATAATTTGAACTGATTAAAAGATTTTCCCCCTTAACTTGTTGTTATCAAGTACCTTGTCCCAGCAATGAGAAAGCAATAAAGACATCTTCTAAAATCTAGATAATGACAAAAAAAGACAGGCATAGGAAGACCAAAGGTCAGCAGTCATATTCAACACAAGCAGTCTACCCCAACACATACTGTAATCAAGCTTTCAAAGGCTAAAGAGATTCTCAAAGCAACACACAAAAAAGAAATAAATAACATACAAAAGATATTCTAATTCATCTGACATCAGACTTCTCAGTAGAAACCTTATAGGTCAGAAGGAAATGGGATGAGATTTTTTACAGTGACAAAGGAAGAAAATCCCTAACCAAGAATACTGTACCCGACAAAGCTATTTTTTAGAAATGAAGAAGAAATTAAGTCATTTCCTGACAAATAAAAACTGAATTTATCACCACCAAATTTGTCTTACAAAAAGTGCTGAAAGGTGTTCTTCATACTGAAAGACACTGAGTAAAAGGAAACATCTGAAGGTTTAAAACTTAGTAAGAGTAGCTACCTAAAAATTCTGAAAATTCTAATATTGTAAATGTGGTGTGCAAACTATTATTATGCATAGTCTATTAACTACATCTATGTCTTTAGTATGAAGACTATAAAAAAAAGAATACATCAATATGTTAAGAGATAAGTAATATAAAAAAGATGTAGAACGGGAATCAAACATTTAAAATGCAGGAGAGAATAGAATATAATTGAAGAGATTTTTCCTAGTTTTTTCTTCCTTGTTTCCTTTTCTATTTTTATAAAAGTATTAAGTTGCTATCATTTTTAAATGACTTGTAAAATCAAAAGATTGTTCTGAAGCCTCATAGTAACCACAAAAAATCTACAGGAACCACACCAAAAATAATAACTAAGGAATAAAAACACACTACTAGAAAAAAATCACTTAACCACAAAGAAAAATTCTAAGAGAATGAGAAGAAAGGAACTACAAAAAAAAAAAATCAAAAAATCAGTAACAAAATAGAAGTAGTAAAACTGTACCTATTGATAATTTCCTTGTAGGTGAAAGGATTAAATTCTTCAATGAAAGATATAGAGTGACCAAACTGATTTTTTAAAAGGACCAACTATATGTTGCTTATTAAAAAAAAAAAACTCACTTCATTTCTAAAGAAAAGAGATCAAAAAAGATAATTCCTGCAATGAGAATCCAAAAGTGAACAGCAGTAGCCACGCTTAGAAAAGACTTTCAATAAAAAGCAGCAAAAAGAGACAAAGAACATCATTATATAATGATAAAGTGGTCAATTCAGCAAGAGAAAATAAAACCCTAAATATATATTCACCAAAT
This sequence comes from Heterocephalus glaber, assembly GCF_000247695.1. The sequence goes on along the minus strand of NW_004624757.1, from coordinate 16,884,856 downwards.
ATCAGAGTACCTAAATATATAAATCAAATATTAATAAGCTTAAAAAGATGAACTATATTACAATAATTGCAAGATACTTTGATGCCCCACCTAGCAATGTACGCATCACTTAATCAACCAAAAATAAATAAATAAATTCACAGATTAACTAATTTCAAAACAGCAGCTTTAAAATATATCCTAAACCAAATGAATATAAAGACATCTACAGAATAATTCTATCCAACAGTTTCAGAACATCCACTCTCCTCAACAACAGATGGAACATTTTCTACGATAGATTATACAGTAGGGAAATAAATCTTAACAAATTTTTTAAATATTGAAACCATATCAAGTATTATTTCTCACCACAATGCAATAAAACTAGAAATCAATAATAAGAAAAACATTGGAAATTAAACAACATACTCTGAAATAAACAATACATCAAGGAAGAAATTTAAAAGGAAAATTTAAAAGTTTTAGAAGCAAATGAAGATGGAAACATAACATACCCAAATCTATGGGATATAGCAAAAACATGACTAAGAGGAAGGTTTATAGCAACAACTACACCAAAAAAGTGGAAAGACCTCAAACAAACAACCTATTGTTGCACTTTAAGGAACTAAAAAGAAAAGAACAAAGCAAACACAAAATTTTCAGGAAGGATAAAATAATAAAGATCAGAGCAAAATAATGAGAAAAGAAGGAAAAAATAGACACAAAGCTTTTGTAAATAAGAAGGGGAACAGGGGTTGAAGGAAGGAGAGGGGATTGAGAAAAAAAAGCAGAATCAAGATACATCATGTACAGGTACAAATTCCCTGTGATGAATGTGATCATTATGTACATCTATGTACCAATAAACTTAATTAATTAAAAAAAAAGATCAGAGCATAAATAAATTTAAAAGACTATAAAATACCAATGAAATGTAAAGTGTTTTTTTCAAAAAGATAAATAAGAATAACAAACTCTTAGGTAGACAAACTAAGAAAGGGAGAAGACTGAAATGAAACCAAAGGAAAAAAATGAGACATTAAAGCTGACACAAAAGAAATATAAAATATTTTTAGAGATTATTATGAACAATTGTAGGCCAACAAATTTGAAAATCAGGTAAGTAATTACTTTTTTGTTTGCTATGGTATTTTTTGTAGCAAAACATTTATTAGTACATTTTAGGCATACATAATGATAAATTTGCACCTGTACATGATATATCTTAATTCCTCTTTTTTCCCCTTCCCTCTCCCCACAAGCTCCCTCCCCTTATGTACAAAAGCGTTGTTTCCATTTTTTCCTTCTATTTTCTCCTTTTTTTCTAGTCCTTTCCTCCCTTTCTCCCTCCCTTCTCCCTGTTCCCCTTCCCATTTGAATATTTTCTTCCCATTTCCTAGTACCTATAATACATTTTAGTCCTTATTTCCACTTTTGGTTTCTCACACCAGAGAAATGATGTGGTACTTAAATATGTGTGTCTGATTTATTTCACTTATGAGTATGCTCTAAAGGTCCATTCATTTAGCTATAAATGTCTGAAGCTCATCCTTCTTTATGGCAGAGTAGTACACCATTGTAGAGAAACAAACACACCTTTCTTCATCCATTCATTCATCTGTTGATGGGCATTTGAGCTGTTTCCAAGATTTAGCTATTACAAACTGTGCTGCTATAACATGAGTGCACATATCACTGTGGTATGATGCTTTTAATTCTTTTGGGAAGATTTTCAAGAAAGGAAACAGCTGAGTCAAATTAGAACCTCTAGTTTTAGTTTTTCAGGGAATATTCACACTGATTTCCACAGAGGTTGCACCAGTCTTCACTCACACAGCAGGGGAGAAGGGTTCCTTTTTCCCCACAGCCCCGCCAGCATTTGTTATTGGTTGATTTCTTGATAAAGGCCATTCTCTCTGGAGTGAGACAGAATCTCAGTGTTGTTTTAATTTTCATCTCTCAAATGACCAGTGATATTGAACATTTTTTCATACATTTATTTACTGTTTCTACTTCTTCATCTGAGAAGTGTCTATTCATTTTAGATGCCTACTTTTGGATTGGGTCTTTAAATTTGGGAGTTTGATTTTTTGAGTTCTTTATATCTTCTAGATAATAGTCCTTTGTCTGACAAAGAACTGGTAAAAAAATGTTTTCCCGTGCTGTGGGTTGTCTCTTCGTCCTTTTGATGATTTCTCTTGCTATTCAAACGCTTTTTAATAAGATGAGCTCCCAGTTGTTGATTCTTTGTAGTATTTCTCATGGTGTCTGGGTTTTGTTCATGAAGTCTTTCCCTACTCTTATGTCCTCAAGCGTTCTACCTATTCTCTCTACCAGCAGATTTAGTGTGTTTGTTCTAATATGTAAATCTTTGATCCATTTCAATTTTAGGTTAGTGTATGGTGAAAGATATGGGTCTAATTTCAATCTTTGGCATCTGGAAAGCCAGTTTTTCTAGTACCATTTATTAAAGAGGCTCTTTCTTCCAATGAAGGTGTTTGGATCCTTTGTCAATGATCAGGTGGCTGAGTATGCCTAGAGTTGTTTCTGCATTTTCTAAACTGTCCCATTCATCCTTGAATCTGTTCTTTTGCCAGTACCATGCTGTTTGCATCACAGTTGTTTGCTTTAGTTTGGTAGAGCTGCCATATCAGAATGCCACAGACTTCTTGAAAGTGTAAACAGTAGAAATTTATTTTCTCACAGTTCTGGAGTCTGGAAATCTAAGGTCACAGCAATAGCAGGTTTAGTTTCTTCTGAGGCCTCTTGGCCTATAGATGGCTTTCTTCACTACGTGTCTTTGTATGGTCTTTTGTCTGTGTTGTATGACTGTGTTTTAAAGGCCTCTGTGTGTGTGTGTGTGTGTGTGTGTGTGTGTGTGTGTGTGTGTGTACTCAGAGCCTTTGCACAGAGCTAAATCTCCCACCCCATCTCAAAACTCTTATTTTGAGACAGGGTCTTGGTAAATTGCTAACTTTTAAGGCTGGGCACATACTTTCAAGCCTCCTACTTCATCCTACCCTAGGGTACCCCCATCCTACTTCTCCTCTTCTTATTAAGGGTACCAATTATATTGATTTAGGTCCCCCCACTCTACTGACATCACTTTTACTTAATTATCTCTTTAGAAATCTGTCTGAAAATATAGTCACAATCTGAAGTACTGGGTATTAGGATTTCAACATTTGAATTTTTTTTTTTGAAGACATACCAGCCCATACCATTTTCCAAAAGATTTTTCAAATATCTTTAGGTTTTCAAAGCAATGAATTAAGAAATTGCCTTTCTCCAAAGCTGTATTTCTTCCTTTTACTTTGCTGGCTCTTTTACTTTCTCTTCAGATTCTTTTTATGCTCTGTCACTAAGTGTGTGCTAATATTCTCACACTAGGAGATAGTGACAATATCTTCTTATGTGCTAGGGGAAAACATACATATCTCCTCATTTTACTAGTTGAAATGAATTCCCTCTTTTTTATTTTTATGTATTGGGAGTGGTCCTGGAGATGAAACCCAGGATCTTTCCCATTCTAAGCAAGCATTCTACCATTGACCTGAGCTGCATCCTCAATGCATAAATTTACTATAGATGCTGACTCTCCACTCTGTACCACCCATGTCAATAGATGTGTGTCCATAAATAAGAGTACTGCAAATCTCTGGTTTTTAGCATCAAACTTGTCAAAAATTTTCAGTAAACTATGTTAACTGATGTTAATATTTCTAAATTTTAAAATCTGTTTTTCTTTCAAACTTTATTAGTAAATGAAAGGACATCTATTTACCTATTTTTCCAGAAATTACCAATTTCCTGAGAATTAGAACTCTAAATATTCCTTAAGCTAACCCATTTCTCCATCCTATCAACTCTATTTTTTACTCACGAGAAAATAAATAGGACTCACCAGAATACTTGCTGTTAGTGGTTAATCTGACAAGTGTGTAGCAACTAGTCCAACTAACTTGGATAACTAAACTAGACTTAAGATATAAATGGACCATCAGAAATAGATGACCATAAGAAGTATCTGAGAAAGTGCTGAATAACTCAGGCTTTATTTTGCAACAGGTAAGAGATTTAGAAGTTGTCCATGAAATTTTATTTCTCTGAACTGATATGGTGTCTCACTTTGATCTCACTTGTAAAACATGATTCTTGCTGAAACAAAGCAGTTTTCATTGTTGATCAGTAGGTTAAAACTGCTTTAGTCTCTTTTCTGTTACCATAACGAAATACCTGAGACTGCATGCTTTATAAAGAAAGGAGGTTTATATTTGTTTATAGTACTGGAGGTCAAAGGTGGAATGGCCTTTTTGGTGACAGTCTTGTTGGGAGAGACTCAAGGTAGTACAAGGCATCACATGGCAAGTGTCAGAGAACACAAGTGTGTGTCCTGGTTTCTCTCTCTCCTTTTAGGTAGCCAGCAGGATGGTACTCAATCATAAGGTTCCACCCTGATGACCTTGTAATCCTAATCACTTCCTTAAATCATAATTAGATTAAGTTTCCATCTGCTGAAGTGTTAAAATTTAGTATAGGAAACTCTTCCTTCATAACACAGTGCTATGGCCTTGTAAAGATCATATGTTGGGTGCCTTGGCAGGACATCTTGATATGAAGAGAAACCCTTTGTGAGCCTGGCCAGCTCCCAAGCACAGCTCTTTCTTAACTATGTAGGAGACACAAATGTTTGTTCTCTTAGGCACAAATGTTTGTTCTCTTAGCGTCCTCCTGGAGGCTACAAAGCCTCTGCTTCTGGTCATGACCACAGTTGGGAAATTGCCAATTTTGTCTCAACTGCTATTTAAGGAGCCTCAGTGGAAGAGGTCTTTGGAGTCTCATCACTGGAAAGGATGCCCATCCCAATCAACTGTGAAAGCTATTCAATGGGACTCTCTGGCATTGGAACTGGAATTTCAAGTGTTGAAGCTCTTCACATCTGGTGATGGAACTTTTGTCCTATACTTTTTTCTCCAGTGTAATCAAGTACATGTCAATTAACAGTTTATCAAACTTTGTTTTATTGCTTTTACATTGGTGTTAGGGGTTTTTGATGTTGGCGAATCCAGACCTCTATATTAAGCAGCTGCAACTGACTATAATCTTTTTAAGGTCACACCAGCTCAGCACCTCACAATGGGAAATAAGCTTCAAGAAATTCACCCTGGGGAGAAACATTAAAATCATATCCAAACCATGGTGAAGACTTCAACTTCATAAGCTCCAAGATGTTTTGTCTTGAAGGCACATCAAAGCCTTTACCTCAGGAAATTACTCCCCATATATTTACTTTAAAGCCACTTACCTCATAAAAAAATGTATGTAGCACAGATATTTTTTCAATTTTTATTTTTTATTAGTATATGTTTTTAGCACATAATGATCACATTCCTTGTGGGAAGACGATACATATACATAGCACGTCTTAATTCTTTTGTCCCCTTCTGCTCTCCTCCCTCCCTCTTCCTTCTCTCTCTATCTCCCTCCATCCATCGCTCAGTCCCTATCTCATTTGGAAGAGATCTATTTCCCTACTATCTGTCTTTTATTTTCCTCTTTATTTATATTTGGGGTTTTTTTTGTATAACAAACCATATGATATTTAAGCTTGTGTGTCTGATTTATTTCACTTAATATTATGATCTTAGATTTTTATAATTCAGAATTTGTTTCACTTATAACTCTAGAGTTCCCAACTTTTCTTTTACATCTAACTGATCAAAAATATTGAGTCTTGATATCTGAATAATTACTAAAATCATTTTGTCTGAAACCATTATGCTAAGAAGTTTGTGACTTTTACATGCTGAAATAATCTACAGGAAATGCTTTACAGCTAAAATCTTAAAAACTCACACCATTAAAAGCATACATTAAATGGCATTCATTCCACCAAAAAGATGGTAGTTCAGGATTATAAAATACATTTGATACAACTTACTATACTTTTCAAAGTACCTAAATATTCAACAAACAACCAACTGGAATCATACTGTTGAACAATAAACAGCAATTCTTAACCACAATTTCCATACCACTCTTTCAGAGCCTCTAGTTTGAGGATGGGGGTGAATGAGAAAGAGATAGAATTTGGAAATAAACAACTCAATTGATATGCTGCTACTTGTATTACTTTAAAAACACCACAAAGCAAAAAGTGACAATATCTTCTTCAGCGTGAGATATGCAAAATATATAATAAGATACTTAGGGGCTCTTTTAAAAAGTCAAAAGCCACTACTGTGGTAAAATTTGAGTAAAATCAGGATGAAGGCAAGGCTTATCACTTATGGTAGGCTTGGAAATGCTAACCACTACAAGAAAATAGTGAGCCAAGGGCTTATATGAAAGTATAGATATGCAAGCACAATTATGGGAACAATTTACCATTACTCCAAGTAATATACTTTTCTATCTAAAAATCCAAGAAACTATTAAAAATAGTTCAGTAGCACAATTAGCTAAAAAATAAAATAGACAACAATTGAAAATTTCCTTTTGTAAAACAACACTTTGAAAATACAAAATTGGAGGGCCGGAGATTTAGCTCAGTGGTTCTGGCACCTGCCTTGCAAGCACAAGGTCCTGAGTTCAATCCCCAGTACCAAAAAACAAACAAACAAACAAACAAAAACCGAAAATACAAAATTGGAAAAAAATTCCAAGAACATAAAATAAAATATATGAAATTATTTACAAATTTCCTAATAAATGTATAACATCTGTATAATTAAAACTCTATGTGGTCCCACTCCAAAGTGCAGAGGAACAGAGCCACTCCCAGAGCTGAAGAGGAGCTTTCCAGGGCCCCATACCACCAACCACATCACCGAGGACCAGAGCCGGCCACAGGGCCTAGGAGGTGAGTACAAGAAGTTCCCCCCCACCTTGAAATGAGAAGACACATAAATGAGTCTCAAAACCAGAATTCCAGATCACCTAAGGCAACCCAAAAAGGAAACCAGATGGAACAATCTGATACTCAACCACATCCCTGAACTCTCAACAAAAGAGGATATGCAAAAAATGAAATCAGAAATAATTTCTCAGATAACAGCAGAGATTGTGCCCATAGTTCAAGACATGATTAAGGAATCTAGAGCAGACACAGATAAAAAAAATAGAGGAGCTGAGGAATATGATGGAATCCCAACATAGGAAACAAATGGAATCTATAAAACAGATGCAAACAGATTTCCAGGAGATTAAAAACTCCACTGAAAGTTTTCACAGCAGAATGAGCCAATGTGAGGACAGAATTTCAGATACAGAACATAAGTTTGCAATTAGTGACCAGGAAAAGAAAAATTGCTTTAAAATACTAAGGGACCATAACAAATCAATCCAGCAGCTGCTAGGCGATGCAAAGAAGAATAACGTAAGACTGATCAGAGTCAATGGAGAAACAGGAGAGAATGCAGATGACATTTAAAAAAATGTTCACAGAAGTGATGGTAGAAAACTTCCCAAGCAGGGAAAAAGAACTTGACATACAGATAAGTGAGCCATATAGGACTCCAACTAGCCTTGATCAAAAAAAAAATCTACAAATAGGCATATAATAGTTAAGATTCCAGAAATCCAACAGAAGAACAAAATTCTACAAGCAGCTAGAGAAAAGAAAAAAAATCTCATAAAAAGGAAAATCCAACAGGATCACAGCAGACTTCTCAACACAAACCCTCAAGGCAAGAAGACCTTGGAGTGACATATTTCAAGCCCTAATGGAAAACAGGCTCCAACACAGATTGATGTACCCTGCAAAAATATCTTTCAAAATTGATGGAGAAATCATAACAAAGATCACCTTAAGAACTTCATAAATACAAAACCACCACTCCAAAAACTTTTAGACAATATGGTAGGAAAAGACAACAAGGATCAAAACCCCAGGAATCCCAGCAGAATGAATCCATAGGCATGATGAGAAATTAAATGCAAAGAGGAGAATTCAACAAAAAGAAAAAGTCCTGGGGCCTGGGATGTAGCTCAGTGGTTCTGCCACCTGCCTCACAACTGCAAGGTCCCAAGTTTGATCCCTTGTACCAAAAAAAAAAAAAAAGAAAAGAAAAGAAAAACAAAAAGAAACAGTCCTGACAATGATAAGTCAATGTGAATCGGTTATAACCATCAATGTTAATGATCTTAATTCACCAATCAAAAGAAATAGACTGGAAGAGTGGGTCAAGAAGCAAGATCCAACAATATGCTGCATACAAGAAACACATTTTATTCAAAAACAAACTCATAGACTGAAAGTTAATGGGTGGAAAACAATACTTCATGCAACAGGAACCCCCCCAAAAAGCAGGAGTAGCTATCCTCTTTGCAGATCAAGTAGATTTCACACCAACACTTATTAAGAGAGACAAAGGGCACTACATACTTGAAAAGGGAACAATCCAAGAGGAAGAGATGACAATCATAAATATTTATGCACCAAACAATAGTGTGATAAACTATATAAAACAAATACTAAAGGACATGAAAAATCAAATAAGCACTAACGCAATAGTAGTGGGGGGGCCTCACTACCCCACTGTCACAGATAGATCAACTAGACAAAAAATAAGCAACAAAATATTAGAATTCAATCAAACTCTTGAAGAAATGAACTTAACAGATGTTGACAGAGTGTTCCACCCCACAAAATCAGATTACACATTCTTTTCAGCTGCACACAGGTGGTTCTCCAAAACGGAATGCATACCCACTCATAGAACATGTTTAAGTAAGGGCAAATGAACTGAAGTTATCCCCTGTATAATATCGGACCATAGTGTGATGAAATTGGAGATAAATAGGAAAAGAAACTGCAAGAATTTCTTAAACACATAGAAATAGAACAACACACTTCTGAATAACCAATGGGTCACAGAGGAAATTAAAGAAGAAATGAGACAGTTCCTACAATTAAATGACAATGACAATACAATATATCAGAATCATGGGACACAATGAAAGCAGTCTTACAAGGGAAATATGTACCGCTGAATACTCATATTAGGAAAGCAGAGTGAACCCAATTAAACAAACTGAGGATGAGCCTCAAGCTTTTAGAAAAAGAAGAGCAGGACAAACCCAAAGCTCATATGAGGGAGGAAATTATAAAGATCAGAGGAGAAATCAATATAATAGAGACTAAGAGAATGATACAAAAAATCAATAAAGCCAAGAGTTTGTTCTTCAAAAGAATAAACAAAATTGACAAACCCTTAGCCAACCTTATCAGAAAAAGGAAAGAAAA
>NW_004624757.1:16844043-16872901 GCF_000247695.1 Heterocephalus glaber | reverse complement strand
GGGGAATGGGGAAAAAATAAGAACCAAGAGAGACTATGTAAAGGTGCAAATTTCCAATGATGAATGTCATTATATTGTATACCTAAAATGTACCAACAAAACTTTTCATACAGGGGAAAAAAAAATTCTGTGAAGAGACTCAAATGAATGGAGCATCCTGTTCTTTTAGATAACAAAATTTAATTTGAAGATTTGTTTTATCCAAATTAATCTATAATTTGATGAAATCTCTGTAAAATTTCTGATAAAATTTGGGGAGCTAAGGAATAGTGTTGCTGAAATTATTCTTAAGTTCCCCTGGTATAGTAAACTTGCCACAATGACTTGGTTTAGGCTGCTACAAGTAATTATCACAACTAGGTGGATTATGACAACAGAAATTTATTTCTCACACTACTGCGAGCTGGAAGTCTAAAATCAGGGTTCCAGCATTGTTGGGTTCTGGTAGTGGATTTGTCCCCATTAAAGATGCAGACTTTTCCTTGAGGGCTCCTGTGAGCAAAGAGGACAAGATAGCTCTCTGGGGTCTTATATACAGGCACTAATCTTATTGCTGAAGGCCCCATACTTCTGACCTAAGTTATCTCCCAAGGACCTTCCTAATACTGTCACACTGAGCATTAGAATTTTATTATTTTTCAAGTCTTTTTAAGTTTATGTTTATTCTCAATTCATTATTTTGAGTTGTGAATACTTTTAAGTTTATTGGTACATTTTAGATATACATGATGATCACATTTATCATAGGAAATTTGTAACTGTGCATGATATATCTTAATTCCTCTTTTTTCCCATTCTCCTACCTCTCTTTTAACATATAAATTTGAGAAATGCGGGTGACATAAATGTTCATTTGTAGTAATTTGTTTATTTCTGGCAAAAAGGATGAGATGAGGACTTTTCTATTGGATATGACAATGTTTAAATGTAACATCATGAAACCATATAGTATTAGCCCAAGGAATAGTATTAAAAGAGGTTCAATTACATAGGAGGTTTTGATACATGATAAAATTGTAGCTCAAATAAGCATTTAAAATTTTATTAATCAATGAACTTATTTTGAAGTGACTGTATGGTCATTTGAGAAACGTTCAATTGGCAGTTCATCTTCTGCCAAAATGAAATCCATATGGATTAGACAATAAAAGTAAAACAGAAAATAAAGGACTCTTATAAAAGTAGTTAATATTCCAAGTATTCTTAATATCTCTGGGCAAAAAGGAACAAAAGGCAAAGGACATGAACAAGCAACTCCGAAAAAGCAGAATACAAAGAGTAATCAGGAAAAATGTACAGCACAGCACTCAGGGAGAAGCCCAGGCCAGGCTGGCTGGGCCAAATGCTTACTTTGCCCGTGTTGAACTGCAAGATCTGCACAAGTCACTCAGCTCCCTTTGCCTCTATTATTTTTTTATCCTTTTTAGTTCATCTTTCTCCAAACTACATTTCCTAAAATTAAGGCACAATTCTAAAACTAGAGATTTTGGGTTTAACCTGAAGCTTTTAAAATATTCACTTCAAAACAGTTGTGAACTTTGAATTATTCAATAAAATGACATTTCTTGATATTTTAAACAGACCCAATAGATGTAAATGTTCAGACAGTAATTTAAGTAATTATGGGGATAGAGTTTTTGTTTTGGTTTTTTTTTAACATTCTATTTGAAGTGTCTTGATTTTAGTTCAGCAATACCAAAGCCATGTAATTCCACTTCTGTGTTTCTGTTTCTTAGGCACCTATCAAGGTGCCACTCCAAGGGTGAGGTTGAAAGATAAATGCTACAATATAATCTTCAGGAAAGAAGAGTTTGTCAGAAACTAATGCAAACATATAAAAATTAAGTGTATTATTTAGTTTATTTTCTACTGTGATAACAGAATGACTGAGACTGTGTGATTTGAAAAGGACAGAGATCTATTTGGCTCCCGGAGGTGCAGGCAGGGGCATCTAAGAGCGTGGCTTTGGTATCTGGTCAGAACCTTTGGCATCCCATGGCAGGAGCAAGGAATGTGAGAGCAACAGTGCAGGAGAGGGCTGAACTACTGTGCTGACAAAACCAGTCTCATGTATCTAACACACTCCTGACATAATGGCCTTAATCCACTCGTGGGGACATATCCCTCATGACTCGATCACTGCTCATTAGACCCTACCTCCCAACACTGCCACACTGGAAACTAGACTTCCAACATGTGAACTTGAGGGACAAATTCAAACCATAGCAGTGAGCTTTCTGGCAGCCGAGGTAGACTTGAGCTTGGTTAGATTCCCCAGGGATTTATTCCATTCTACACAGATAAGACCTTCTGACCCAGCAGGAGTCCTCAAAGTTCAGTACAGTAAGTCCCTGACTTTTGAATCAGTTCCCTTTCAGGAGAACATTCATAAGTCAAATTAGTTCATAAGTCTGACAAAATGAGTCTTATATGTCATTAACACAAATATACATTGATGCTGATCCTGCATCCACACACACAGAAGGCTCTCCATCTCCTCTTTCACTTTACCATGCTTTTTTGATATTATTGTTGACTTCATTGGCACAGCAGACTTCAAATGCTCCATAATCTTGACCTTGTTCTTTAGAACTGTGCCAGTGGTTGAATGATTCATGCTATAAGAACAAGCAGCATCACCATCTTTTGCCTTCTTCCAATCTCTCAATTATTTCCACTTTTGTTTCCATGGTTATTTCTTTGCACTTTCTAGTATACCTCCACATTACCACTGCTTTTCCTCTTGCTTCTGGACATCCTGGGTCTGATTGAGCATTGTATTACTGTACACTGTTACAGTGTACAGCAAGCACATGGCAGCACAACTGTGACAATGTCTGGCAGTTATGTGAGCTACTTCTGCGATTTGTTCCCATCTACAAATGTTCAAAATGTGAAGTATGTCGGTATCTGTGAATGACTGCAACTAGAATGTTCATAAGTTGGGGACCAGGAAATTCAATCTCAGTTACTGTTGACAGGAATTTCTTTCTTCCTGGGGCCATCAGAAACACATAAGATTTATCAAATTTCCAGAAAATGGAGAGCAGTCTCTATTTTCTGGCCAATTCCATTGCTAAAATTGTTTAAACACTTTGATCCTTTTGAAAATAGATGGCTGTAGCATCTCCATACCCAGCCTTGCTGTTGTGGAGATACTGTGAGGCTGCCACCTGGGTACCCAAGTCTAGAGCATCAGAAGCACTGTATAAGTGTCTTGCAAGACTGTGTTACCTCTGCCACTACTACAGATCTCAGTTTGAGTTCCTGCTCTTCCTGAGACCCACAGATCTCTGGGAATGACCCAGCCTATGAAAAACTTCTCCCTTCGTTCTTCCTGCACCTGTTTTCCCTTCCTTCCTCTCATGTATTTCGCAAGTGAGCTCAAGTTCACACAAACACCAAAAAAAAAAAAGGAATTAAAGGAATTGTCTTCATAATCAATCACACCCTCTACCCTAAAAGAGGAATTTGATTCAAACTACCTTGAAGAGGGAGAGGAAGAGGGAGGAAGAAGGGGGAAGAAGATGGTAGGGAAGGGAAGGAGGAAGAAATCAGAAAGAAAAAAAAAAAACACTATTTCATTCCTTGTGATTTAGAGACATTAAGGAAAATTAAATATAAATTAGTATCTTTATGACTCATATATTTTCACAACAACATTGAGGTAGGTACTATTTCATTCTCATTTTACAGATAAGCAAAATGAGAATCTTGCTCAAGGCCATAAACCTGGTAAATGAGAAAGCCTGACTGAAACCCAGATCCACCCAATTCTAGAACTCATTAGTAACCACTAGGAAAAAAAAAGTCTTTTTGCTGAATCATTGTATAATTAATTCTTTGAATATTAATTTGCATCCAAAACATCATATTCTTTAAATACTGCTTTGTATCCAAAAACATGTTCAGCTCATAAAATCTCAATAAATACCAATTCAGTAACAACTAAACAATAGTTTCTTAAATTTCTTTTCTTAAAATGTATTTTTCCACACTATAGTCCCCAAAATAGCATACCCAAAATAATATTTTGTAAAAGAATGGTCTGACAGTATTCAAATTTATAAATACACCTTTTCCTGAAATTTTAATATTTTTTAAAAACCATCAACTATTAAAGGCCAGAAGATTGTCCTGTAAATTCATTTTAGATAGTAAAAGAGGACAAAAAAAAACAAAAGAAAATCATTTGCTGAAGTTTACTAGAAAACTCTGAGCAGAATGAAAGAAAAATTGAGTTCAAAGCTGTATCTGTACAGCATATAATAAAGTAGGGATTTTGTTTACTCACAAAAAGAAAGAGAAAGCAAGCCAGGAAATTGTTCTAGGATGATGGTAGCTATTTTTTAATTCCCCTTGTTAATTAATAAATACCCATCTTTTCAAAGAGCTAAAATGAAACTTGATAATTTTGTATAACAAAATAGAATAAACTCAAACAAAAAGTAGATCCATGTTTTATGAATTATCTTTTTATTTATGTTCTCTTGAAGGGTAGTCAGTAAATATTTTATACTGTTCACTAGTTACTCCTTTCTATAAATTCGACTATAAGTCTGTGCAAGAGAAAGCCTTCCCCTATGGCTTTTCTGAGATCTCTGGACATTTCCAGGTAGCACCAAAGAGGTTTTATTATCATTTGGGTGGCTGTTCTTGATTGCTAAAAATGCTAGATATGTTAATACAGCTAGTTCATAAAGCAGTTCTACAAATTTCTCAGGCATTCTCCATACACCATCCAAAACACATCGGATGTGTCAAACACATACAGAAGGACAGATTGGTTTCCTCCTGACACTAGGCAGCACTCATGCCAAAGTGCTTAGCAACTTCTTTAGCACCTTTGTAATTTTAATTTTGCTTTTAGCATTCTCACAGGTGAAAATTAAATGCAAACTATTAATAAGGGCTTACTAGTGTTAAAGACTACTCTTGGGCTAATGCCTACATTTACACAAGGAAAAGAATCAGTAATAATCTATTTCTTGAGAAAGGATTTGGGAGGTTTCTGTTGTTAGTGTTGGTTACTTGGGTTGAGAGAAATCACTCTAAGTCTTCTTTTTTTTTAATCAGTATATAGCAGTACTTCGTCCGCAGACAGTAATGAAATTGGTAAAGGCAAAATTCCACCTGCACTGTCTGCTCTGCACATTAAAACCAAGACTGCCATGTTCCAGTGTTTGTCTTTTATTACATCTGACAGGTTCCCACAAGGATAAAAAAGTGGATGAGCAGATTAGGTGACAATGCCCACTAGGTAAGTCTTGCTACAGTAGCTATGATCTTTATGCAATGTATTGTTAAATTAACTTTGAATGTACATTTTATATACAGCAAAGCACAAATAATGTAATTTGTTTCTGGTATTAATTTCCAATTTTGTATCATAAAGATGCTGGAGAAATCCTCTGAGAACAGAGTTAGAACAGATTAGAACAGAGTTTTGTTTATGTCCACATCTGATCCAGATAAAGAAATAGATATGGATGAAAATACAAATACACAGACATGGTCAGTTTGGGGGATTGTTTTCCCCCACTATTTTCCAGTAATTTGTTAATCTTCTTCCTCTTGTGACTCATTCATAGACTTGAATGCCCACTGTTAGTGATTATTTCATTACATCTGACTGCGATTTCTTTTTCTTTTTTGGTACTGGGATTGAACTTGGGTCCTTGAGCTTTCGAGGCAGGCAGGAGAACCACTGAGCTAAATCCCTGGCCCCTGACTGTGATTTCTTAAAGCTGACTTTATCAGCTCTAACTTCAAACTCCAAAGGTTGACTTTCTTTTCTGAAGTAGTACAGTGATGACCACTGGTTATTTTTGTTTTGTTTTGTTTTGTTTTGTTTTTTATTCTTAAGTTCTTTTATTGGTACATTTTAGGTATACAATACATTTACATTTATCATTGGGTGGGTGTTTGTACCTGTACATGATGTATCTTGAGTCTTATTTTTTCCCCATTACCTGTGTGTCCTTCACCCCCTCCACCCTTCCCTATTTACATAGACATCATTTCCATTTTTTTTCTTTTCTCATAATTTTTCCTTCCCCTTCTTTCCTTTCCCCTTCCCCTCCCTTCACCCCTGCCTCTTTGGACCTTTTTTCCCATTTCAAATTATAAATTATTCATTTTAATCATTTTAACCCTCATTTACATTTTCAGTTTCTCATACTAGAGAAACTATTCAGTATTTACATGGGTGTCGTATTTATTTCACTTAAGAGTATGGCCTCGATATGTATCCATTTAGCTATAAATGACTCTAGTTTCTCTTTCTTTATGGCTAAGTAATACTCCATTTTATAAAAAAACCACATCTTTATCCAGTCTCCAGTTGATGGGCACTTGGGCTGTTTCCAAGATTTAGCTATTACAAACTGTGCCGCTATAAACAGGGGTGCACATATATTGCTGTGGTCTGATTCTTTTAATTCTTTTGAGAAGATACCCAGCAGGGGAATAGCTCAGTTGAATGGCACCTCTAGTCCTACTTCTTTGAGGTATCTCCATACTGATTTCCACAGTGGTTGCACCAGCCTGCACTCCCACCAGCAATTATGACCACTGGTTATGACCCAGAAATAACTCTCTCCCTCTCTCTCTCTCCCCCCGCCCCAGACATACATTGTGAAAGTGTGATGGTACAGTGTCCAAATAACTAAGAATTCTAATTTTCCACACTACCTATACTCTTAAAAAATTGAACTTATTAAAGATTTTAGATTTTTATTATGTAATTGTTTCACATTCATTTTCCAACTAAATGTGGTAACATACTTTAAACTGTAGTTATTTAAGATAAAAAAAATTAGCACTTGTTTCATTTTGCTCCATGCATACTAGGATTCTGCTATTGGTTGATAGTTCTTTCAGTTCCAGTAAAACAGTAAAATTGGAGATCAACAGCACATGTTTCAATGCAGAGTATTAAAGAAAGGAATACAAGAAAAATGGCAGTGGTTTGTTTTCAGCCTAATAATTGAAGTCATGTCAACAGGACTAAGGCTGTAGCTCAGGGGTCAAGCCCTTGCCTAGCATGCACCAGGCTCTGAATTCCATCCCCAGTGCCAGGTACATAAGAAAACATCCCATTGCCATAACTCTCATGAACTATTTCAGTTTCTAAGTACATTTTAAGAAACAATTCTAAGTACTCTTTCCAAGTATTGAAACAAGTACAATGCTAGAGTCTCCAAAAAGAAACGAGTAAGACTCCATTCTTTCCCTCAAGAAGATCAGTCTTATGAAAAGGACACATAAGTAATAAAGGATAATTATTCCATCTTAGAAAAATTAACATGGAAGAGAATATTTGCTACAAATATAATCCTTGTTGCATTCAATTATGTATAATCAAGTTCACAGTTTTAAAACAAAAAAACCTCATTTTCAACTTCTTAAAAATTTTGTGAAAATAAGCACTATACTGACCATTCTGTCTAAAATCTGTAATCAGCTCCATTCCTGTTATTCTGCCCAACCTTTTCTTTTATCCAATAGCACTTGTTACCTTCTATTTAATTTAGGTACTTCTTATGTTTATTGCTTATTGTCTCCAGATGCTAAAATGTGAGTTCTACAGGGGCAGGAAATCTTTATTTGTTCATTAATATATTCTAAGAGCCTAGGATATTACCTGCAGATTGTAGGTATTCAATAAGTGTCTGTTGAATCATTGCATGAGTAAATGCTTTGTGATTTGCATTAGTTTTTGTGTGTATGTGCACACACACACACACTATACACTTGATCTTAGCCAAAAGGCCAAGAAGCGATACACACACTACATATATATAAATATATACATATATTATAGAAAATTTGGCTTAGATAACAAAATTAATTTTAATGTGACTAGACCTAAGTATCTATCACACTGATTCTCTAGGAGGAGTTTAAGTGAGCTCTTAAAATATTGTAACTTGAAGTCTCTCTTTTATAAAACATTTGAATGATTGAATATTGGAGTTGTTGCATCTTTTAGCAACTTGTAGCTTAGCCAAATGTTTCAGAAGTCCAATGTCTGAGTTGTACATCTTACATATTATTCTCTGGTCAAAGGGATGATTTGTGTCTCAGGTAGAACAAGTTCAAGATTTCATCGCACCACTCAAAATTCTTCCCTGGGATTGAAGAAGGTCAGTGGTAGCCTAGCTGACATCACAATGCCACATCATTCACCTCACCACATCTCATCCTGTGGACATCATATCATTCATACCATCATCATAAGATGAGGAAATACAGTACAAGATGTTTTGAGAAATGCTACATTCACATAACTCATAGTATATTTTATAGTGCTCTGTTTTATTATTAGCTATTGTTAATCTCAAATTGTAATTAATATTAAACTTTATTGTAAGAATATATAGAGAAAAAAACATAACATATATATAGGGTTTGGTACTATCTGCAATCCCAGGCATCTGCTTCAAGTCTTATCACCATGGACAAGCAGGAATCACTGTACCAGGTAAAAGAAGCTAATCTAAAAAGGCTACATACTGTATTATTTAAGGAGTAAGATGTTCTGGAAAAGGCAAAACTATGGAGATAGTAAAGAGATTAGTTATGATAAGGAATAAAGGGAGAAATAGATGAACAAGCAGAGCACAGAGGATTTTTAGGATGCTGAAAGTATTTTTTTAAGATATTAAGTGGTAGATATATGTAATTATACATTTGTCAAAACCCACAGAATGTACAATATTGAGTGCACTCTAAGGTAAACTGTGGACTTTGGGTGATAATGATGTGTCAATGTAACTTCCTTGATCGGAACAAATATCTCACTTTGCTGTCAGATATTGATAGTAAGAGAGATTTTTTCCTGTATAAAGACAGGTGGATGGGAAATCTTTGACCTTCCCATTCAAATTTGCTGAAGCTAAAGTGGCACTAAAAAATAAAGTCTATGTAAAAAAAGAAAAAGTAGAGATGATAGATGATATATAGATGATAGATAGATAGATAGATAGATGATAGATATAAAGCCAAATTAAAGGGAAGTAAAACAAGAAATGTAAACATTATGTTCTGTACACACATACTAATAAATTTTTTTCATTTAAAAAGATTTGAAGATTTTGTTTTGTTTTTGAAATAGAAAGACAGACCAAATTTACATTGCAAGAAAAGGAAATTAAAATTTGTTTAAAAATCTCACATGATAACTTTCTGTACTTCTTTTGCAACTTTTCTATATGTCTAAATTTAGTCTAAAATAAAAAGGGTTTTAAAACCTAGTACATGATAACCACTGTGCTTAACAACCTTATGGTATGAAGATTCCCATTGTACAAAGACAGAAATGAAGACCAAGGATGATTAAAAAAGCAAAACTCTTACTCTGTTCTTCACCACACTGAGTCTGTGACAGCATTAGAGACACAAGGCTAGTGTGGGAGCCCAGGAAAGCAATATTGAAATTTCTATTTTTCATGTTGATCTTTTTTTATTTAGTTGATTGATAAAACTGAAATTAAGTATTTCTACTGTTTCCTCCTCTGTTGAGTGAACATCATTAACATATGGTCACCACACTTTGAATCCCAGACAGCATAATGTCCCAGCATTTCTAATGAATGAAAAATCAAAATCATCTCTAAAGATGAAGCAGCTTTGTTTCTTCTCAAAAACATTCAGTCAAAAGACATGTTTCTAAACCAATACAAGGTTAATAGGAAAAGTTGTTTATTTGTAAAGCAAAATCATCACTTTCATCTGCTTTGATATTTCATCTACTTACTCAGAATTAGCATATAAATTAATTACAGTCTCTTCATTAAATATGCTACATTTGCAGAGGATCTTACACCAACCTCCTGCTAAAGTACATCAAATGGCACTTTTGATCCATTCCAGTATTTTTTTTCTCTTATTGCCCCATATTCATCTCTAGGTGAGTGTGTTCGTTTCTTCATTCAGATACTACTCGGTGAGCAACTACTGAGTACCAAGTGCTGTACCTTCGTATTTCTTAAAATAGGCATAAAGCTACTTTTCATATCTGACATTTTGAATGATGTTGCTCTGAATTTTTAGGTTAAATAATAAAGTAGATTCAAGGAAAGGATTCAGCAAAACAGGTTTTCCCAAGATTTGTGAACATTACAGGGATTGGCAGTGAGTATTTCAAGAAATTTCCTTTATTTCAGTAGCAAATTCATAACAAAAGAGTCATCTGTCATTGATGGAACAATAGTTTGCTTGGAGAACACTCCAGGGATTGGAGAGAACATACATTATTGTGGGGAGAAAATCCTCAGGGAGATTGCAGAGCCTTTCTCTGCATTTGGTGTAGAAGCTATCACTAGGTAAAGTGCCTCAGAAGATGTGGGTGTTAGATAAATCAGTCAGAATTTTACATCTGAAAGGGACATTTGAGACCAAAGTAGCTGATTAAGACTGACTGTCTTCCCTCCTGAAAACACGCTAAGAACATATTTTGGCAAAATGAATTCTCACACATTTCTTACCATCGGAGTAAAATCTGTTTTGGGAGGTAGAGTGCAGTAGTTTTCTGGATATTCTGTAATATAAAAACTTACATCACATCCTTTCATTATCTATTAACTGGAAACTATTGCATAAGTCTGATGTCAGTTTCGACAACTTTAAATAAGTGCATTCATATAAACTATATCACAGAAGGCCGTTGACTTTTTTTTAAATAAATCACCATCTACCTGAAATCACATCTGCTAACATCTCTTTTATTTCACTAATCTTGTATTTTGCTAATAATTGAACTCAGTGCTCTTCATTAAAAGTTTTGTATTGCAACAAATGGAGCTAACTTATTATTCTAACTCAACCATGAAGCAGGATCATGTTTGACTCATGTGTATTTTCAAATAAATGGAAAATTGAGAGCATCTCTGAAGATTGCAAGAGAGAAAGGTTAGAGCTTCATTATTGAAAACCCTGAACTCAGACTATATGTGAAATTGTACAATATTCATTACATCTAATGTTTTATTTATTATTTCAGTAACATAAAGGAAGCTAATTTTTTATTTCAGTACCAGGAATAGAACTCAGGACCTTGTGCTTATGAGGCAGGTGCATCACTGAGCTACATCCCCAGCCCAAGGAAGCTAATTTTATCTCGTGGCTTCTAATGTCATATGGAAAAGATGTATGCTAATCAGAAATAAAATTTGCCAGCCAGTAATTTCGAGTCAGTTCTCTGTGACTTGATGGAGGAAGCACTTCCAGAGGCGTCATGGTGCCCTCCTCCCAATCCTGGTGGTTTAGGAGTCCTCTGCAGAAGATAAACAAACATGGAAAGATGTAAGCAGGACAGGTCTTAGAGTAAAGAGAAGTGATTACATTTCAGGTTATTAAATGTCTTTTGTTTAAATATGTTCTGGCCTCGAGCCTCTAATTAAAAGATGATCTGAGTATTTTATTTAATGGCACCTCCATAGAACTAGGCACTAAGAGTTCTACACACTTGATCTTAGCCAAAAGGCCGAGAAGCGATGGCACTAAGAGTTCTAATATTAACTCAATTGCACCCTCAATCAACCCAATCTGGTAAATACTTATTATGATGATCCCATTTTACAAGTGGAGAAATTGACCCATTGAGTATGTAAATAATCTGCCAAAGGCCACACAGCTAAGAAATGACAGAGAAGATTTGAACCCAAAAAGTCTGTCCCAAAAGCCCAAGCCCATGCACTTAAACATTATATTATGCTGACAGTCACACACACTTTGCACACTATAAATTCAAAACATAGTTTATAACACATCGTTTATTGTGTCAGCTGCTATGCTAACCTCTTTATGTAACTGAGGACATCTTATTGCTAGGAAACTTGTGAGATAAGTACTCCCTCGCTGATAAGGTAACAGGCTCAGAGACGCACAACCCTTTGCTCACAGCCTCTTTGCCTGTAAGTGAGAACAGACACCTTTCAGGATCTGGCTGTGTCCAATCACAATGTAACATTTTCACGAAAAAAGTATTCCTCTGTGTGTGTGTGTGTGTGTGTGCGTGCACGCGTGCGCGCGTGTGCAAGTGCATGTGTGTGTGGTATTTGGAAATTGAACCCAGAGCCTACACACTGAACTACACCTTCAGCTCTTTTCACTTTTTTATTTCAAGACAAGGTCTTGCTAAATCACTTAGTTGCTCAGGCTGGACTTGAACCTGTGGCCCTCCTGTCTCAGCCTCCCAGAGTGCTAGGATTACAGGGGTGAGCAACATGACCAGCTTTGCTACTATCTTTAAGAAAGCTGCAGGGCCAAAAATTAAAAGGACAGGACATATACCCCAAC
This sequence comes from Heterocephalus glaber, assembly GCF_000247695.1. The sequence goes on along the minus strand of NW_004624757.1, from coordinate 16,860,598 downwards.
TTCAGGCTCACTGTGCTTTTATGATCCTTTCTCTATAAATCTTGACAATGAAATGATTCTATAGCAGACAGGACCTGGAGAGCATTTAAGTCCCTTTACCCTCCCCTTATTGAGGAGCTCAAAAAATTCTCTCAGAGTCCTAAAGATGCACAGCCAGAGCCATTCCCTGCTCAGTCTTTGTTCTGGATGCCCAGGTGCTTTGTTCATCAAGGTGTATCTAATTCACATAGCAATTGGTTTTGTAATTGAATACAACTGTATCTATTTCTAAGACACATTTTTTTATTCTTATGGAGCTCATCAAGGCTTCTCCTTTTCTAAAATTGTCTTTTTTAGCCATAATATGGTTACTTGAAGGTCACTTTATCCATGTTTGCTGAAACCTCTTCAATAATTGGACAAAAATATTTATGCTTACATGGTTCCATTTTACTATGTTTCCTTTTTCATTTTTAAAAATGTTTCAGTACTCTTCTTCTTTAAAGATATTTTATTTTTAAAAAGTACATGATTCTTAAACAAAGGCTTATAAATCCTCCATGCTTTAAACTGTGATTTTTTTAAATTAACAAAAAGTAGAAAAGGCCTTTTAACTTGAGTCGATTACTTTTTTTCCCATTCATTGTATGACCCATGTTCATTTCTGTGCCATTTCCCAGCATACCTCTCCAGTCTTTTCTTCCTCTACATACCCTCTGTGATTCTGAAACTGTTGTCTCCTTGTTCCAAATCATCCTGGGCCATTTTGCCATGCTCTTCTGTACCTTGACCCAGAGTTCTTGCCTAGGTGGGAAGAGTGGGTGTGGGAAGCAGCCTGCTCCTTTTCTCAGCGCTGAGAATTCTCAAAGCCTTCAGCAGTAAATAATAATTGGGAAGAACAAGGAAAAAAGCACAAATCTATCACAGCTATAATAAGAAGAGACAATTCTCCCAGCCCAACCACCTAATCATGTACCTGATTTTCTTTCCTAAGATTTAAAAATGTGGACCAGTGCTACCTTTGTGTGCAGTTTGGTTCCTGATGAATATAACAAGGGAGTTTATTTGTATAGCTGACGAAGGACTCAGTTTGTGCCTGGCTCTTATTTTACCATCTGAATTCCCAAATGTCAAACTGATACTTTATTTATGCTTCAGATTATACAAAGAGGAAGTGAGGTTGAAGAAGAGGGTAGGTGAATAAACAAGAGGAATTTCTGGAGGGAAGGGATATAGTCAAGAAGGTTGCCAGGGGCTTCATAGACAAATTGAAAAAAAAGGAAGAGGAGGAAGAGAAGGAAGAAGAGGAAGAAGAGAAGGAAGAAGAGAAAGAGGAGGGAAAATAATGGTTGTTCAAAAAGAAGGGGTGAAGTGGAGAGAGAAGGCATCTGGTCTGTGCTTGGGGCCAGTGAAAATGAAGATCTTATCTGCTGTGTGTCTGGACAGTTCCTGGGATTCTGGCTGCCCCTTCAGTGTCCTCCCCACTGCACTGCAATGTCAGGAACACTTCTCCCCCAGGGCCAGCAATGGCGGTGAGGTTGGAGGGTGTGAGAGGTTTTATTCCCTTTGGCATTTTATAAGTGAACTTGAATTTGGGAGCCTCTGACTGCCTAAAGAGGTATGCACAGGACCATCAATCACACAGCATTTGTTAGAGTCACAGATTAGCAGCAAGCACCTCACGGGAGGAATCTCATGTTTCCTTTGCAGAGATAACCCCATTTAGAAAATGTGAACTGAAGTAACCTTGCAAGATAAAGTTGTCAAATATAACAGATATTTGATCATTTTCATCTTTTTAAAACTTCAGGGAGTTTTTTTTTTTTTTCCTGCTCCTTCACTTGTTCTTGCCTATTACTAAGGGATTGAGCCTTTTGAAATGTCATTGTCAGCATTTTCAGGCTATGATTTTCCTGTCTCATTAACAAAGGTCTCTTGTGCTTTCGCTCCCTGCTTTCAGAAAGGTGAGTACACTTGATCTATTCTTGATGTTCACATGGAGCTTCAAACCTCAGCCTCCCACTGCTGACTTTCTGAACTTGACCTTGAGATGGTCTGGAAACTTAATTTTTCTATTTAGATAAATCAGTGATAAGTGTTCTTTTGTTGTGCTAATCCTATCAATAGTACTGAGATACAAGCTGGATAATTTCTCCTGCACCCTTAATTTTATTTGAAAAGCCCTTCTCCCTCTCTCTTCACATCTGGCATATAGCATTCACAAAATGACTTCTTTGCCTTAGTTTGTAGCTAAAGCACTGGGAAAGAACAGCCACCAACTGGAAGCTTACACTAAAGCTAATGCCTGGACTACTTCAGGATAATACCCTCTCTCTTCCTTGGGAAAGACTATGTCAAAGTCAGTGAGATGAAAGTTTAACTGCTGAATTAAATCTCATTTAATCCTTCCTCTTCCTGTAAGTGGCCAGAGGTGACCTGTGAAAATGGTTCGCCACTCTCTTGACCCAGAAAACCCCACAAATCATGCAAATCAAGAGGCTTAAATCTTTGTGTTCACTTTAAGAACACTGGTGAAACTGCCCATGCCATCAAGGGTATGCATATCCAAAAGGCCACCAAGTATCTGAAGGATGTCACATTAAAGAAGCAATGTGTGCCGTTCCTGCATTACAATGGTGGAATTGGTAGGTGTGCCCAGGCCAAACAGTGGGGCTGGACACAGGGTCGGTGGCCCAAAAAGAGTGCTGAATTTTTGTTCTACATGCTTAAAAATGCAGAGACTAATGCTGAGCTGAAGGGTTTAGATGTAGATTCTCTGGTCATTGAACATTGCAAGGTGAACAAAGCACCCAAGGTTCGCTGCTGTAGGTACTTGCAGAGCTCATCGCCGGATTAACCCATTTATGAGCTCTGCCTGCCTCACTGAGAAGCTCCTTACTGAAAAGGAACAAATTGTTCCTAAACCAGAAGAGGAAGTTGCACAGAAGAAAAAGATATCCTAGAAGAAACTGAAGAAACAAAAACTTACAGCATGGGAATAAATCAAGCATAAAATAAATGCAAATAAAAGTTTAAAAAAACAACTCAGTTAATCCTCACAGTCCTATGATGCCCACAGCCCATTTTACAGACTGAAAGCTATGGTTCACAGACTGCCTTTGGCCCATAGTGATGCCACAGCTAATATGTGAGGGAACAAAGTTTCAAGTCTCCACTTGTTTGATTCCAAAGCTTTTTTTTTTTTTTTTTTTGGTACCGGGGATCAAACTCTGGACCTTGCACTTGCGAAGCAGGCGGTGGAACCACTAAGCTAAATCCCCGGCCCTGATTCCAAAGCTTTTAACTGCAGAACACATGATTCTACCTCAACCACAATGGGTCAAATAACAGATTTGGACAGAAGTAAAATGTATCTGTTCCTTATACAGCAATGCCTTTTTTCAGAGGAAAGAAATTAAAATGTGATTTGGCAAATTTTCACAGAATTAAAGAACTGTATGACACAGGGTTGGAAGCTCAGTCTCTTCTCAGTGTTGTACAGGTATATCAGAATGCCTTCAAGAGCCATGGTGACAGAAGGCTTTTCTGTTCCATGCCTACTCTTTCAACATGTTAGATTTGGACTGTGTAGAAATGCAAAAGCTGAAGATTTTCATTCCTTTCAACACATTGCTTTCTCTCCTCCATCTCCTCCTCCTCCTCCTCCTCCTCCTCCTCAGCGTCCTCCTCCTCCTCCTTTCTTGACAAGTCCTTTTGCTTCCCATAGCATCTGTGTGAGTGTCCCTACAGGGAATGAGTGAGCCTCAGAAATGACAGGAGAAAGGGCAAGTGGGATTTATCAGCATCTCCCACATACCGCTATGGTTTCTCATACGTTCTTTCAATTAAACTCCACACCAACCCCTTGAGCTAAGTGATATTATCTTTATTTTATAATCAAAGAAACGAAGGCTCAGAAAAGTCAAGTAGCCTCTTAGTAGCAGAACTGGAATTCAAGCCTAGGGTTCTCTGTTGTTAAATACATGAATGAGAAAATATGAAATACAGTGCATGAAATATGGCTTCAGATCAATATTTACATATGGTTGTCAGAATACAAGAGCTATTATCTTGGGCAGGATTTCATCCACTTTTATTTATTTGGCATAAGGGAGTCATAGTCCATTAATTTTTTTATTAATTATATTGGTACATTTAAGGTATACAATATAATGATATTCATCATTGAAAATTTGCACCTTTACATAATCCAGCTTAGTGCTTATTTTTCCCCATTCTCCTGCCCTCCCTTCAACCCCTCCATCCCTCCCTATTTACAAAGACTTTGTTTCCATTTTTTCTTTTTCTCATATCAATTTCATTCCCTTCTTTCTTTTTCCCTACCCCTCCAACTTCCCCTTCCCCTTTGCACCTTTTCTTCCTATTTCACATTATTTATTGTATCTTTTAGTCCTTATTTACACTTTCAGTTTCTCACACTAGAGAAACTATTGGTATTTACACGTGTGTCCTATTTATTTCACTTAAGAGTTCACCTCAATTTAGCTATAAATGTCTTTAATTTCTCATTCTTTATGGCTGAGTAGTACTCCATTCTATTTTTAAAAACACATTTTTTTAATTCAGTCTCCAGTTGATAGGCAATTGGGTTATTTCCAAGTTTTAGCTATCACAAATTGTGCTGCTATGAACATGGGTGCACATATATCACTGTAAAATTTATTACTTTGCTTTTTTATATAATGCTTTGCTATGGAAGCTCTGGAGGCCCTTGTTTAAACTTTAATTCAGCAGTTTACTTGAAGCACAAGGATGATACTTTAAACTTGGCACTGAATATTACAAGGTGAAAAACACCACCAAATATGTCATTATATACCAAGTTGTTTGGGCAGGGGCGCTGCTCAACATTTATAAATCACTTTCTGATAAAGAGAAACACTGCTTTATATGACAACATTGAAATGTGTGCAATAGAGATTTCCACTCTTGCTGACTGTTGCCAATAAATGAAGCCTCTGTTCATATTGTGCTTAATAGTTACGAAAAAAATCATTCCTATCCAAGCCTCAAGCAAACAGGGACAAAATAATTGGCAGTTTCAAGAACAAAAGAACAGTTTGAAACCATCTGTTTAATAGTGGGCTTGTATCAAAGAGTTCCTACTGGACAAATTTCTAAACAAGACAAAGGCAGCAAAAGGAAATAGAAAGTATTTTTTGTTACTGCGTCATTCCAAAATTTGTCACTAGGCCTCTGAAGGTAACAAAAGCTGATTTTCTGTTCCTATTTTGCCTTGTGTATGTTCTGTTATAAAAAGAAGTAATTTTGCTGTTTCTGGGGTTTTTTTTTTAATTCTTCTCTGCTATATGGCACATAAAATTTATATGCAACATGGAAAAAAAAAAAAAAGAGGGTTAGGCCTGAAGGCATGAGCACAGAGTTCTAATTCTTTATAAACTTTTAAATATAAGATGTGATTGTGGCCCTCAGATGTCACAAATACTGCACAATATGCACTACCCTGACATCTCCAAAATGCATTTTCTGTCACACTGAGTAAGCCTCCATGGACTCCACTGAATTTTTAACATCATTGTATTTTTTAATCAGACATTCTGACTGCTAAACTCAAGAAACGTTTCTATGAAGTAGAAAGGAGAAACAGTAATATTTCCCTGGGGAGTTTCCGTAGTTATCCCAGATTGGCATATTGTATATTTCTACTAGTGCTTCTGTCTCACTTGATTCCATGGAGTCTAGAAGATACAACTATATCTTGTAGTAAATTTAATTTAGGAATCAAGAAAATCTTGGAGAATATATATATATATATATATGTATATACCTATTTTTAAATTGCATTAATACATAATGGTGAAAAATCATATTGGCCTCCATTCACCCAATTCACTACCTCCATAGACAGTTTATTATATATAGTTTCAAATTTTATTTATACATAAACAAGAAATACAAATATATTTTCATATTCCCCTCTTTTTATACAAAAAGTAATATATAATACATAGTATTCTACAACTCACATTAGAAATTTTTTTCACCATTCAGGTGGCATAAATATTCTTTTTCAAAGTTACATAATTTTGCACTATATGAGTTATAATTTATTTAACCAGTGTCTATATGGTTATTGCCAGTACTTTGTTTGTATAAATATTCTGCAATGGATAATTTTGCTTATATTTTCTGAGTGAGTGCAAATATATGTGAAACATGTATTACTGGATGAACAATCCCTGGGTCAAATAATTATATTTGTAATTTAGATACTGCTGACAAATTGCTTTCCAGGAAGTCTATAACAATATGCACACTGTGTTATCAAAATTTCTGATTTATAGCAATCTAATAAGTGGGGAAAATGGCATTACTTTAGTTTAATTTGCACTCCTATTATGAGTGAGTGAAGTTGAGAATATTTTTGTGTGCTTACATGCAGATTGTTCTTCCTATAAATGTCATCTTTGAATTTTTTGTCTACTTTCCTACTTGAGCTTTTTGGGGGTTTTTTTCTTATCTATTTCTAGGAGTTCTGTATATAATAAGGAAATTTCCTCGAACTCTAATGTGAATCATATGTTTTTATTTCTTTCACTTTAACATTTGGCTTTTGATTCTGCTTATAAACTTTGGCATACATAAAATTATATTTATTTTATGTAATTAATTTTATGAATATTTTATTGTCTGAGTCTAGATTACAAATCATAATTGAAAGACTTTCCCTCCTTCAAGGTGATAAAATAAATTTTTATTAAGGTATATTTACTCATAAATTTTAAGTAAAATTTCATACCAGAAAACAAAAAAGATAAATCTAGGGGTGTATCAACATGGAAAACAATTTATATAATAAAAACCTTGTTACAGTGTAGCAGGAATGGCGAGCCTATGGCACACATGCCACAGGGAGCTGTTTGTATCACTGAAAGGTCAAAAGGTTTGCCATCACTGGTGTATAGTAGGTACTATGTGAAGTGCTATCTCCAATTCCTTCTGTATTATTCATAATTCATGAGTTAGTCATACAGTATATATAAATACAAAAGAGAAAACCTTGTAACTAATATTTAATAAAAATTTGATAGTTTATTTATCTATGAAATACAGTGATATCACCAAAACAGATGTCTTATTTTTGCATTATATTTGTGATTTGAGTCTAGAATGTGAAACACACACACAACTCAATCATAAAATGATAAGATATATAGTGGGCAAAAGAAAAAATTGAACAGATATTTCTCCAAAAAAGATCTAAAATTGTCACGAAGAATTTGAAAATATGCTCAGCTTCATTAGCCATTGGGCCAAGGCAAATCAAAGCCATCTCCTACCTATGAGGATGGCTAAAATAAACAAAGAAATAAGTATTTGTGATGATATGAAGAAATTGGGGCTCTCATATTCTACTGCCAGGAGTGTAAAATGCAGCCACTTTGGAAAAAAAAATAGTAGCTCCTCAAAATTAAGCATAGAATTACCATATGATCCCAAAATTCCAGCCTCAGGAGATAGATAGATAGATAGATAGATGCCACAAAATCTATACACAATCCTAGTAACATTATTCATAATACCCAAAAAGTGGGAACAAGCCAAATGTTCATCAATAGACAAATGAATATTAAAATGTGTCATGGTCCCACAGTGGAATTTTATTTAGCAATCAAAAACTGAAGTATTGATACCTGCTACCGCATGATTAACGTGGATGAATATATTAAGCTAAGTGAATTAAGCCAATTCCAAAATACATCACATAATACATGATGTCATTTATAAGAAGCGCCCAAAGGGCCAGGGATTTAGCTCAGTGGTGCCACCACCTGTCTCACAAGTGCAAGTCCAGCGTTCGATCCCCAGTTTCAAAAAAAAAAGAAGGGCCCATAGCAGGCAAATCTGCAGCAGAACTCAAAGATAGTTGTTGCAAGGGGATGGGGAAAGAAGGCATTGAGAGTGATTGCTAATGAATAAAGGGTTTATTTTTTAGCTAATTAAAATGCTCTAAAATTAGATACAAATGATGGCTACACAGTTCTATGAATATACTAAAAACTACTCAACTGTATACTTTTCAAATATGAATTTTATGGTATTGAATTATATCTCAATAACATGACAGATAAATAGATGATAGAAAGATAGATAATTGATTGAGATCTAGAGATAGATAGATGATAGGCAGGCAGGTAAGCAAGCAGATAGAGCCTGTTCTCAATTCTAGTTTCTGAAATACTAGTAGTGGTTCTCCATTTGCTTCCTATTGCCAATCCAGTAATTTATATAAGAAAAAGAAGTGTTTTCCTAAACTAGATAAATTCAGAATTCCAATCAGGCACAGTTCACCCTAAATTCAGCACCAGCAGCAATAAGAACACCATGTTATAGAAGTACCTGAAGCTAAATAGGAGCCATGTTCCTACCTACATTGTATTTGCATTCTGGTCCAAAGTCAATGAGTAATTTCTGACTCAAATTCCCTAAATTTTCTACCTCTAGTTAAAAATTCAGATTACATTAGTTCAATAATAAGGACAATAGTAAGATAAAATAGGAGAAGAAAAGAATAGGTTACATTCTCAATGAAAATGAAAAGAATGTGAATTAAATGTAAGAGAAAGCAAAAGAAAAATGTCGAGGTCACAACTCAGTAAGTAGAAAGGGACTTATGTTGTTCTCAAGGTTACATATTTCAGATCTCTTTTTTTTGAAAGAGGAAACTCATCACAGAGAATGCAAAATTCTTTCCAGGCCCCACAGTGACCTAGTAACAGAGATATATCTAGAACTCAGTTTCTTGACCTCCCCAGTGCAATGCTTCTTCTGCTCCAGAATCTTTTTTCCTTTCAGTACCTCTGCTTTATTATGTATAAAATGAGGACAGCATACCTTTCCCATGGCCTTCCTATCAGAATTAAATAATATGCAGAAGCAGTACAGGGGTTAGAACAATAATGCAGCTTACTAAGTATCTGTTGAATGAATAAATGAGTGGGTGAGAGAGTAAATTAACACTGTTGATTTTTTTTTCCTTTTCCTTAGGGGACTGCTCAAACTTTCTCCTCCCCAGTTTCACATAAAGAAGATAGAGGGAAAGATCTTCATAAAAAGGAAGAAAAGTTAGGCTTATTTTTGACATATTAATGATTTATATAAGGCTACATAGTTATCAAGGGATTAAGGAGGATTTAACTTCATTTTAATACTATTAAGCCTTCCTCCATAAGCTACCCTACCTCTCAAGTATAAGAGAAGTTTAAATGATGCTTCTTTTTAACTAAGGCCTAAAACTTTGGTAAATCATAGAAATTTTAGAACTGAAATAACTTGCATTGTAAATCTGGGCTGGAAATAAACCAATGAATCTGAGCTATGTCTTAGATGCCCACTTCTATGTCAAAGATGGAAACTGAAAAGCATGAGCAGTGAAACTTTGTCTGGATCCTGAGCAAATGTATTTGTCCATATGTGCATTTTGTTTCTTCAACCTAATTTGGGCTTCTCGCCTTCTAAAATTAGAAATTTTACCTGAGTAATGTAGTGCAAAGACATGGGCTTTGGGAATTACCCAAGATTGGGTCTGAAATCCAACTCCTACCACTTGTCAAATGCATGATAGGAACAAGCTACCTAACCTGTTTGACAGATATTAATACCCATCTCACAAGTCATTGAGCTGATTAAGTAATATACTAAAAATCTAGCATTGTGCTGGCACATTCAAAGCACTCATCAGCTATTAATCCTTCTTCTTATCTGTCCTTCTGAATTTGAAACAAATACCACATTTAAACCATTTGCCTCTGTTTTCCTCTCGTTTTCTTTTTGTAAATTTTATTAATATGTGTTTACAATACACAATAAATACATTCATCTTAGGGAATTGGCACATATACATATCGCATCTTGATCCTTTTTACTCCCTCCCTCCTATCTCTCCCATCCCCAGATCAGCTTTCTCTTCCATGTAAATATTTTCATTTTTTCACTAGTACCTGTTTGTGATACTTAAAAAATACATTCATCATGAGCAGTTGGCACATGTACATATTGTATTTTAATCTATGTGAGTTTTTGTAACTCAGTTTTCTGAGACTTCTAGTTAGCTTCCTCTCCAAGGCCAGAAACATTCTCATGGAGTTTGAAGGTCTCTGAAGTTAAAGGCTGTTTTCTATGTTAAGGGGGTTTTTTAACCTCAAAGTTAGAATGGTGCTCATAGTACTATCAGATGGTGGTTATCCGAATGCTTCTACTTTTCCTCTGTAAACTTGTTTTTTGGTAGTAGCTGCTCTGAGTGCCATGTTAGAAAGAGTTCTGAAGTTTGTTTAGAAAGAATTCTATGGTCCAATATCACTACAGACACAAAGAGTAAAAGCCTGGTGAGGCCCATTTTTATAATGGACCTGTGAGAGAAAGCAGTTACACTTGGTAAATTTTGAAGCCCTGTCCTTGCACCAATTTCTGATGTGGTTCTTCATGTGCAGGAAGGCTTCATTCTGTATTTCTTGAATGAATGAATGAATGAATGAATGAATGTGAATATAAATATCTATGTCTGAAAATAATGAATCACTAAAAAACTAGACATTGTTGACATAGAGATCTTTTAAACCCATTAATTGTTAAGGGAATCAACAAAAATCAAAGGAGTAAAGAGAAGGAAATTCTATGAAGTTTTTTTCAAAATGTGCCAGACAGAGGAACTCTCTCTCCTAGTAACTCAGGTTTGCTTGATGCATTACTTAACAGTGCCCTTTATCTGTAGTACTAATTCTTACCATGGTGGTGCACATTCAGTTGTCTCTGAATAGAAATAGTGAACTTCAAGCACACTGCTCTCTAGTAGCCTCTCCAAGATTCCTCCAAATGCATCTTCCAGAGCTACCCCACACTACTTTAGAGTTGGGATTGTGCTCAAGGATGCAAAAAGGCCATTAAAAGAACTCCAAGAATATCCTGGCAATGAGCTATTCAAAACAATGGAGAAAAGTACGATGACTATTTGTCACTGAAAAAACTCTATACATAACCAGAAGGAACAGAAAGGGGAGGAGGAGGCAGAAAGGATATCACTTGCCATGCATATAGCGTTGGTGTTCCACACAATGGGTTTCTCAAGTGTTTGGTGAATTGAGGATATGTCTAAGTATAAAAGATCTTTTTTATATTGTCTCAGTAGGTGGCTTATATGACTAAATTAGAATTTATTTAGAAAAATTTTACATGCAGATTTCTTTCCATTTGCTTTGATCTAGCCAAGAACAATGTTATGCTGTTTAAATGTATAAGAATTTAATTTTAAGTAATAATTGTCTTTGGCATAAGTTTAGAATTTGAATTATGCTTCTAGCTGCACAAAAGTGCCATCTATAGATTGTGAATAAGTTATAAGAATAGTTTTGATTTTTTTATTGTTCCAGCATCATAGAATTAAGGAATCTTTAGTCCAAGTAATGACTATGAGCAAACTTGGGTCATGAGCTTGAAATCATATAGAAAAGATTATGAGCAGTTCATAGAATAGGGGATAGGAACCCACATATCCTAACAGTGGGTCAAAATAGATTCAAGCCCTTTATATACTTACCATTGTGGAGTGAATTTACTCAAATCTTTAAGCTTCTCTAAGCCCATTCCTTAGTCTATAATTTTTGAAATTGATCTTTCATATTTCACAAGTACAAAAAACTTACATAAAGTGCTTAGTATAGTGCCCAGCACATGTCGGGCACTTAATAATAGTAAATATTTCTATCATCATTTTATTATTATTCTACATCTAATAAAAGAAAAATGTAAATAGATACAAAAGGTTTGATTTTAGTATTATATTTTTAAACAATAAACAATACTTTTCAAAGTTACATAACAATCATATAAAAATATTGTATAGTCAGATTAGAAATAGGCCCATTATTCTCTACCTGCTGGTGTAGGTTTGTGTAGTCCCCTCTGCAGTGTACCAGGATTGGCCCAGGTGGCTAATAAAATAGGGCAAAAGTGATGTTCTGTGTGGTAAGTAGGATAATGGCTCCCCAAATACATCCACATCCTAATCCCCACATGCTAAACATGTGAATACAATGAATATTGCATGGCAAAATGGATTTCACAGGTGTGATTAAATTAAGAATTTTTAAATAAGAAGATTATTCTGGGTTATCTGAGTGAGCCCAGAACAATCAAAAAAATCCTTAGAGGATGGAGGAGACTCCGAGATAATGGAACATGCTACACTGACAGCTTTGAAGATAGAGAAAGGGTCATAGGCAAAAGAACACAAATGTCCTCTAAAAGCTAAAAAAGACAAGGAAATGGGTTCTTTCCTGAACACTCTTGAAGGAACTCAGTTCTATGGGCACTTTGATATGAGCTCAGGAAAATGCTTTTTGAACTTTTGATCTCCATAGCTGTAAGATGATAAATTTGTTTTGTTTAAACACACTGATGGGAAGTGATAGAGTATGTCATTTCCAAGATTAGTTATGAAAGACTGTGGCTGGAGAAATGGGCTGCAATATCACCCAAGAGGAGAGACTGGTGAGAGATAGCCTTGAGAGATAGCCTTGGAGAAGGTGAGAGGTAAATAGGAATCTCCTGAGATCCTGGGGCTTGTATTCTGTTTTGGGAGGCCAGGGTCAGTAGGAGTAATTGTCAGAGGGGTTAGTACTGAAGAAGACATTTATTTAACCTAGTGGTATATATGAGCTCTGGCACTACTGACAACATCCAGTAGAAATCAGTGCTCTGAATTAGTACAGGTAAATACAAGGGGGCCCTAATAGTCTTCACTAAAACCAGAGTCCCCTTTGTTTTGGTTAAGTGCTTTTCATGAGTGGTTCCTAGGGTTTGTCAATATCCAGCTGACATTTGATGCCACTGTCATTGTTGAATTTGCCTCAATAGACAAGGTAACATAGTAGGGGTGAGTAATTAATTATACCTGGATTGCCTGGGCTGTCATTTGCAAACTCCAGCACACACACACACACACACACACACCCCAGAAACATGAAAGGCAACAAAATGCCTCCAAAAACTCCCAACTTCCCCAAATTGGTACAGAATGCAACAAAATGGAGCAAGTCATAAACCACATAGCAGATAGGCCTGAAAGGATAACTGTGGAATAAAACAGTTCTATAAAGTGCTTAGCAAATTTAAAGATGATATAACTAGTCATATACTGACCATAGTGAAAAACATGATCAGCAAGTTTAGAGAAGACCTAATAAACAGCTAGTGGAACTAACAAAAGAGATGCAAAATGCAAATGGCCAGCATAGAAAAGAATGGGAGTTCATAAGAAAGTTTAAAACAGAAATCTAGGAGATTAAAACCATGATTAAAAGTATGAGAAGCCAAAGTGAACAGTGTGAAGACAGAGTGTCAGATCTAGAGGAAGGACAGTGGTCAATGATCAACTAAAGAGAGATACCTAAAAACAAAAAGGACTATGAGAAATGGATTCAACAGCTCCTAGACTTGAAGAGGAGAAATATAAGAGTAACTGGAATTAGCAAAAAATCAGAAGACAGAACAAAGGCCATAAAAAACCTGTTTACATAAATAATACCAGGAAAATTTCCAGACATGTATAAAGGATTTAACATACAGATAAGTGAAGCATATAGAACCCTGAAAAGCATGATCAGAACAAAATGTCACCACATTATATAATAGTTAAAATACCAGAAATACAACAGAAGAACAGAATCAAAAATGTTGCTAAAGAAAAGCAACAAATCACCTATAAAGGAAAACCTACCAAAATTACAACACATGCTTCAATACAAACCTTAAATGGAAGAAGAGCATGGAATGAAATACTTCAAGCTCTGAAAGAAAACTTCCAACCCAGACTGTTATATCCTGCAAAATTATCTTTCAAAATTAATGGAGAAATAAGATACATCCATGATAAAGAAAACCTAAAGAAATTCATGACCTTCAAACCAACACTTTAAAAATACTCAAGTATGTCCTAGAAGGTGAGAAGGAGGCTAAAAATTTCAAAAAGTCCAATAAAATGCATACATCAGGTAGGGAAAGGAATTAAATCAAAGGGAAAGAAAGCAAAAGAACAGAAGGAAATTAATGCAATGAAAGGAATAAGTCAATGTCTATCAATTATAACTATCAATGAAAATGGACTCCATTATCCAATCAAAAGACATAGTTGAGCAGAATGGATCAAGAAACAAAATTGAATGGAATGCTGAATACAAGAAACGTATTTAACACAAAGAGGAATTTACAGACTAAAAATTAAAGGATGCAAAACAATATTCAACACAATGAGAACTCAAAAGGAAGCAAAAGTAGCTATCCTATTTTCAGACAAAGTCGATTTCAAGCCAAAGCTGATCAAAAGAGACCAAAAAAAGACATTACATATTGGCTAACAGAACTCCTCAACAGGAAGAGATAACAATTACAACATTTGCACCAAACCACAGTACACCCAACTTTATAAAATAAACTCTAATGGACATATAAGGTCAGACATCAATACATTATAGTAGGGGATGTCAATACCCCATTATCACAAATAGATAAATGAAATAAATTAATAAAGAAACCTCAGAGTTGAACAAAACCTTCAAACAAATGGACTCAACAGAAATATATAGAGTGCTCCACCCAATAAAAAGAGAATACACATTCTTGAAGAAGGAGATTGAAGAGGATATCAGAAAAATCAAAAGATATCCCTTGCTCATAGGTAGAAAGAACCAAAATAGTGAAAATGGCCATACTTCCAAAATTATTATACAGATTTAATGCAATCCCAATCAAAATACCATTAGCATACCTCACAGAACTAGTGAAATCATTCCTAAAATTCATTTGGAATCAGAAGAGACCTAAAATAGCAAAAACAATTCTGGGCAACAAAGGCAAGGGGCCATCAAAATCCCTGATTTGAAATTATGCTATAGAACTATGGTGATAAAACAGCATGGTACTGGCAAAAAACATACCTGAGGATCAGTGGAACAGATTAGAAGATGTAGAAACAACCCCAAACACATTCAGCCACCTTATCTTTGACAAAGGGGCCAAACATGTTTACTGAAAGAAAGAGATTCTTTAATAGATGGTTCTGGAAAAACAGGCTTTCTACATTCTGGAGACTAAAACTAGACCCATATCTCTCACCATGCTCTAATCTAAAATCAAAATGGAGCAAATATCTAAATATTAAAATAGAAATACTAAATCTGCTGGAAAAGAGGATAGGTAGAATGCTTTAGGACATATGTGTAAGCAAAAACTTCATGAACAAAACCTAGACCACACAGGAAATACTACAAAGAATCAGCAACTGAGATCTCATCTTATTAAAAAGCTTTTGCACAGCAAAAGAAGTCACCAACGGAGTGAAAAGACAACCCACAGAGTGGGAAAAAATTTTAACCAGCTATTCCTTAGACAAAGGACTAATATCTAGAACATATAAAGAATTGAAAAAAATCAGACCCCAAACTTAAAGATTCAATCCAAAAATGAGCATCTGAGATGAATACACACTTCTCAAATGAAGAAGTAGAAATGGCAAATAAATACATGAAAAAATGTTCAAAATCACTGGTCATTCAAGAGATGAAACAATGCTGAGATTTCATCTCACTCCAAAAAAAATGGCTACTATCAAGAAATCAAGGGCCGGGGATTTAGCTCAGTGGTTTCATCACCTTCTGAGCAAGTGCAAGGACCCAAGTTCTATCCCCAGTACCAAAAGAAATCAACCAGCCACCTATCACAGCCCAGAGGAAAGGGCTTCTGGGCTGCCATTCCACTGCTCCCAGTGCAGAGGAAGGGGACTCTGTGCTGCCATTCCATCACTCCCTGCCCAGAGGTAGGGGTCTCTAGGCTGCTATTCCACCACTTCCAGCACAGAGGAAGGGGCTTCCAGGCCACCATACCACCACTCCCAGCCCAGAGGATGGGGGTCCAGGCTGCCATTCCACTGCTCCCAATGCAGAGGTATGGGCCTCCGGGCTGCTGTTCCATGACTCCCAGCACTGAGGAAGGGGCCTTCTGGCCACCATTCCACCACTCCAAGCCCAGAGGAAGGGGCTTCTGGGTGGCCATTCCACCACTCCCAGTGCAGAGGAGGTGAGCTGCGCAGGTGCCAACAGCCACCACACCCCCACCCCACTGCCATCGAAATGAGAAGACACTTACATAAGCCTCAAAACCAGACTTCCAGATCACCTAAAACAACCCTAAAGGGAAATGAGATGGAACACTCTTATATTCAACCACTTGGACTCCTTGAACTGGCAACAAAAGAGAATCTGGAAAAAATGAAATCAGAAATAATTTCTCAGATAACAGCAGAGATTGTGGTCATAGTGCAAGACATGATTGATAAATCTAGAGAGGTGCTGGGGAACATGATAGAATCCCAAGATAGGAAACAAATGGAATCCATAAAACAGATGCAAACAGATTTACAGGAGATTAAAAACTCCATTGAAAGTCTACACAGCAGAATGAGCCAATGGCAGGACAGAAATTCAGATATAGAAGATAAGATTACAATTAGGGACCGGGAAAAGAAAAATTACTTCAAAATTGT
>NW_004624757.1:16823825-16839499 GCF_000247695.1 Heterocephalus glaber | reverse complement strand
TGTTCATAACAGCACAATTTGTAATAGCTAAAACTTGGAAACAGCCCAATTGCCCATCAACTGGAGACTGGATAAAGAAAATGTGGGGTTTTTTTAATAAAATGGAGTACTACTCAGCCATAAAAAATGAGAAATTAGAGACATTTGTAGCTAAATGGATGCCAATTGAGGCAATACTCTTAAGTGAAATAAATAAGACACACATGTGTAAATGCCGAATAGTTTCTCTGGTGTGAGAAACTGAAAGTGTAAATAAGGACTAAAAGGTATAGTAGATAATGTGAAATAGGAAAACAAGGGGCAAAGGGGAGGGGGAAGCTGGAGGGGTAGGGGAAAGGAAAGAAGGGAATGGAATTAATATGAGAAAATGAAAAAATGTAAACAAAATCTTTGCAAATAGGGAAAGCAGGGGAAGGGAGAATAATAAGAACCAAGAGAGATTATGTAAAGGTGCAAATTTCCGATGATGAATGTAATTATATTGTATACCTAAAATGTGCCAATAAAATAAAAAAAATTTTAAAAAAAGAAATCGACCAACAACAAATGCCAGTGGGGCTGTGGGGAGAAAGGAACCCTTCTCCACTGTTGGTGGGATTGTAGACTGGTGTGATCCCTATGGAAATCAGTGTTGAGATTCCTCAAAAATCTAGGATTTGCTGTCCCATTTGACCTAGCTATCGCCATTTTGGGTATCTTCCCAAAAGAATTAAAAGCATCATACCACAGTGATATATCCACACCCAGGTTTATAGTGGGATAGTTTGTAATAACTAAATCTTGGAAACAACCCAAATGCCCATCAATTGATGAATGGATGAAAAAGATGTGAGTTTTTTTAATATAGAGTACTGTTCAACCATAAAAAAGGATAAACTTTGAGTCATTTCTAGGCAAATGGATGCACCTAGAGTCCGCACTCTTAAGTGAAATAAATCAAACACATATGTTAAATATTGCATCATTTTTCTGATGTGAGAAACTGAAGGTATAAATAAGGACCAAAATGTATAATAAATATTGTGAAACAGGAAGATATTGTTCAAAATTATACAGAGAGATACTTTGTTAATAACTAAAATGTTTTATGCAAAAAAAGCTATAGTATTATTAGGAAATGAGTTGAGAGATAGATTAGCAATCAAAAATATATTCTTTTATGATCATGATACACAGTGTATTTACCGTTGTTATTCTCTAATTATTTTTGTTATGAAAAGTTATTTTTCCATGGAGCTGTTTTTGTATTTTATTAATATCTACTTATATTACATTAAAATTAAAAATAATTTTTTAAAATTCAGAATACACATTCTTTTTGGCCACATATGGAACTTTCTCCAAAATAGACCACAGCCTAGTTAATAAAGCATGCTTAAGTAAATGCAAAAGAATTGAAATTTTACCATGCATATTATTAGATACATTGCAATGAAAATAGAAATCAATAACAAAAGAAACCACAGAAACTATGCAAACATATGGAAATTAAACAACACACTATTGAATAATTAATGGATCAGAGGAAACAAAGGAAGAAATAAGACAGTTTCTAGAATTAAACAATAATGCCAGTATGACATATCAGAACTTATACGATATAAGGAAAGCAGTGTTAAAAGGGAACTTTATAGTGGTAAATGCCCACATCAGAAAAACAGAACAAGCCCAAATCAATAACCTAAGGATGTATCTCACAATCTTAGAAAAACTGAACAACCCAAACCCAGAGCTTGTACAAGGAAGGAAATTATAAAGATCAGAACAGAAATTAATAAAATAGAGACTAAAAATATAAAAGAATCAATGAATCAAAGAGCTGGTTCTTTGAAAGAGTAAATGAAATAGATAAAACTTTAACCAATCTTGCCAAAAAAGGAAAGAAAATATAAAAATAAAACAATTAGAAATGAAAATGGTGAAATCACAATAGACACGGCTGAAATCCAAAAAATTATTAGCAACTACTCCAAAAACAATTGGAGAATTCGGAAGAAATGGGGAGAATTCTAGATATATATGAATTGCCAAAACTTAAACAAGAAGACTTAAAAACCTTCAACAATCCATTGACAGGCAATGAAATTGAAGGAGTAGTTAAAAAAAAAACTACTGAGTAAGAAAAGCTTAGGACCCAATGGATTCCAGTTGAATTCTACAAGAATTTGAGGAAAGAGATAACTCCAATACCGCTCAAATGTTTTAATGACATTAAGAGGGAAAGAATTCTTCCAAAATCATTCTGAGAAGCTAACATTATCCTGATCCTAAAACTAGACAAGGATCCAACCAAAAAAGAAAACTATAAGCCAATTTCTGTAATGAACATAGATGCCAGGGATTGAAGTCAGGACCTTACGCTTTCAAGGCAGGCGTGGCACCACTGAGCTAAATCCCCAGACCTTGATTATGAAATTTTATTTTTATTTATAAAATAAACAATACTAAAAAAAATGACCCAACTCCAAGAGACATGCATCTTTGATTCAAATTCTGACTTTGCTCTTTTTCCTGATTTTGCTATTTATTAGCTGTGAGAATGGAAGCAAATCACTTAGCACTTCTTTGACTTAGTTTTCTCATCTTATAAAATGGGATGCCAATAATAAAAATCTATTTTACTGAACTGTTGTAGGGGCTGAATAAAATTATCTTGCCTTCAGAATTCTGGAAAATACCCAATCATTATTAATTATCATTTTCATACAATCACATTAGGGATTAGAGCTTCAATATATGAATTCAGGGAGATTAAAAATTCAGTCCATAATGATTACCCTCCAACACACAAATCCAATATCTTTGATTGCCCTTATTTCCTACAGCTAAAGTCAAAACTAGATTTACTGAGTAACTAGAAATACCCAGTAAATGTCATGTATGCCAAAATATTTGATGCAATGGAGTGCTAGGTCATGGGTATGCTTTGTGAAAATACACACACACACACACACACACACATATATATATGAAAAGACATATATATATAAAATGAAAAGACATATATATAATAACATATATAAAAGACATATATAAAATGAAAAGATACATATATATATATATATCCATTACCTATAATGTTGCCTAAAATATCACACCAAAACTCAGAGTCTAAGAACAGTAAATGATCATTGCCTGTATATATGGAATCAGCTACAGGTCAGAATCTTAGGCCTGTGATTCTCCTGTCCTCACCTGACCTCTGTCATCTATCTGGAAGTAGACTGGCTCTTAGTGGGTAGGGTTTCACTTTTCTAGGATTTGTCTGGCTGAGAGAGCCCAATTCTGCCCCACAGGTCTCACCATCCAGGTCTCCCACATGCTTCTGGAAGAAGAAGTCAGGCATGTTTCCTCATGAAGTGCAAATGCAAGCAATCCCAGTGCCCAGTCCTGGAAGAGGACAGCAAAAGGGAACACTAGATGCATCTTGAATCCTAGGCTCCTCTGTAGCATTCCTTCATTGCCACCATATGTCACTGGATGAAGCAAGTCCCAAGAACAGTTCAGACTCCAGAGGTGGAGAAACAAACTGCCTCTTCATAGGAGTCTATGAAGGGAGGGCCATTTTGCAATCTACTACACCAAAGATCATCTGGCCAACTTTCCTTGTCTCCTTTTTAAATTAAAAAATGTAAATTTTAATTAGAGTGTGTGATTTTAAATGGTATATGGTTTGGGAAAAAGTTTTATGTAATTCATACATTATCCTGTGGGTATATAGTTCATATTTGTATAAATGAAATAAATTATAATGTTTGTAGTAAGAAAAGGTTTTTCATCATAAGGATTTTAGGTTTCATGGGGATGGGGGTGTTTAGAAAATATATTTAGGGAACACTCTGAAAATAACTTAGTATCTTTTTGTGTAAGTTTGAGTTGAGAAATTTTGTTCAATCAGAAACTTTTTATATGTATTATATATTGCATACAAAAGAGCACATCGTTAAGTAGAAGGCTGAAAAGTGTCAAAATCTACTTTATGCATATATATTCTCTTCTAACTATCTTACTGTTCACACTTTGATCCAGATGTGGTCAGAAACTATGAAATCTGATTTTGAACAGTGATGTTCTGCCACCTTGTGGACTCTGCCTGTCAGCACCATTGTTTTTCATTAGTAGCCCTAGAATACTAATCAGAAAAAGCACTGCAATGGGGACATCTTGTCCTTGCAAAAGGCAGGGCTTCTTAACTCTTTCTGTGCCCGTGGGACTCTATCAACTTCTGGACCTCTTTGATGTTTTTAAGTGCATAAAATAAAATATTACGATTAGAAAGGAAACTACATGTATTGAAATACAGTTATCCTGCTGGGGCTTTAGCTCAGTGCTTCTGCCACCTGCCTTGCAAGTGCAAGGTCCTGAGTTCAATCTCTGGTACCAAAAAAAAAGAAAAGAAAAAATGAAATACAGTTATCCAGAGACTTAAAATGATAAATGTGTTAGAATAAAATGTATACAAGGTCTGGGGGTTAGTCTAATAACTATTAAGATTTTGAACTAGTAAATAGTGTCAACATATTTTGAAACATCTATAACAACATCAATTTAATACGAAAATGTGTGTCATTGGGTAATGTGTGTCATTGTGTGTCATTATTGTTTCTTAGTCATAATTGGAGGAAATGTTCAGTTATGCTTAGGAGTTCATGGAAAAAATCATCACCTTGTTTCATATCTGAGTTTGTAGTGCTGTACATGGACAGTTTGGTTTCCAAGAGTCCAAGTTAACCATTGCTGACCCCTAATGCAGCTTACATTTGATCGCTAAACAAGGAAAAATTGCACATCAAAACTTATAAAAATAAATCTTCATGAAGACCTTATAAAAATATTATTTCAATAATGTAATTTTGAATAATAAAGCGGTAATTTTCTCCCCTAAATATTATTCTTATGTATCATGTAATGAATGTGCAGATTTTAATTAGAGAGTATGTGATTTTAAATTATATATGGTTGGAAGAAAAGTTTTATGTAATTCATAAATTATCCTTTGGGTATACAGTCCAAATTTGTGTAAATGAAATAAATCATGGTGTTTATAGTAAGAAAAAAGCTTTTCATCATAAGTTTTTATCGGGATTTGGGAGTATTTAGTAGATACATTTATATTGGGCGTTTCTAATTTTTTACAATTATGGATTGCCAAATATAGATATATAAAACACATGTAATTTTATTTAATTTCTTAAGAAATTAGATAAATTATGTGGAATCCGTCAAAAATTTGTCTTTGAATAATTCAATGACTGTGTACATTTCTTTCTGACTGCTACAAAGATGTATATGTTTTACATACAACATAGTATGTGGCTAAGTAGATCCCAATCTTTCTCACTTGAACTTGTGATTGTGCTTAGCCAGCAGTTATCTGGACCCCCTAAATGTACTCTATTGCAGTGTACCCTATTGCATTCCTACCCCAAACAGCCCCATTAGAAGTTCTTTAGAAAGAATAATTTTTACCCTTCTAGCACGATCATTCTATTCTTTTACTCCCCTTGTCCAGCATTCTCTTGGACATTACTGGTATTCTCCTTAAACTATGATATTAAGGGGGCATTTAAAAACTAGAAAAGTTACACAAAAACTAGAAGGGAGAGCCACCAACTCTGTACCCTCTCAATAATCTCCATGTTACACCATTAATCATGACCTGGCAGTATAGCCTTGGGCATGCTCAGGCTCTTTATTACATATTTGATGCCCAATGTCGTGTGGGCTATAGTAGTTACCTTTGTTAGTCCACCATTCCCTTAAAAACCATGCAATAAGACATTATAAGAATAAAACCCAGTACTCAATGTCAGAACAATTTTCAGTGGAAATATATACATAAGGCATGCTACAGAATGTTGATGGAGTACACTACCTCAAGGTCAGGGCCATTCCCAAATTCATCCTGCAGACATTAGGAAAGACAGAGCTCTTTACTTCACGTTACCACTGCACATCCTAAAAAAGCAGTTTTAATAACTCAACCATCACTTCCCATGAGAGGGCTTCCTCAGTGCCTCTAGACTGAGCTAATGCTTTCTTTGAATAGTATGTTAACGTTGTTGTAATTCTGTTTAAAAAAAACTTTTTAGAATAATTGGACATTTTCCCAGCTCATCTATGAGACTAACCTTTTCAAGGTCAGAAATCACACTTTATTCACCTTTGCCTAACCAGTGCCTAGTATTTCAATGACTTTTATTAAATTTTTATGTTCTTTAAATGTACCGTGCTGGGGAAAAATAACTCACTACTTTTATATGCTACTAGATACCTGGATTAATGTTGAAAGTCTATCGAACAATGGAAATGGTGCCCTGGATCAAGGCTGTTTGATAGGACTTCATGTGGTGATGGCTATTATGCACTTGAAGTGTGGTTAGTGTGGTAAAGGAAATGAATTTCTAATAATATGTTATTTTAATTAATTTTAAAACAAATAGTCTAATATGGTTATAAGCTACTGTACCAGTTAGCATGGCTTTGATATTTGGCATTATACAGATATTTCCATGGGGGTAATCTGTATTTTGACTCTGAGTCTTTGAAAAATGTCACAGATAAAGCTTTCCCAGCTTCTTCTCTCTGAAAGTCAGTTTTTTGAAACTGAACAGACTAACACCTCTCCCAGAAACAGATATGGATTAAACTTTTCCCTTTAAAAATTGCCTTGGAATGCAGCAACATCACTGAATCTTTATTGTTATTAGTGGCCTTTAAAATGTTACCCACTCACTTATTGGTGTGTTCTGTTCTATTTTTCAAAGCATTTTTAAATTATCTTAAGATTGTAACAAAATGAGATAAAAGATGTCTGTTAAACCAATGAGACCTATATTATAAACTCACAAGACTTTTTTCAAGAAAGTTTATGATTCTTAATATGGAGACATTTTATTCAGTATATAATATTTTACTATAAGGTGAACATATTATTGTTGAATAAATAATCTTCATTTCAATCTCTCCCGAAAAAAAAATTTAAGATTACAGATTCACTATCAACTACATGAAAAGAACTATGTATAGCTTGCTAAACACATTTATATAAAATTGTCTATTGAACACAAATAATGGGCTCTTAAATCAGTGCTAGTCTGTTATTTTGGTTGTTTCTTGGGGGGCATATAAGAAGGTCATTTCTCTTTCTCTTAAAAATAGACAACAGGAAAAAAAATCTCTGTAGAAATGATTAATTCATTCAGAATGTTTGATATGTTTAGTAGTCCATAGAAAATACACTTACCTGCAATAAAAAATAGGTTTCATCTGATAAATTTCATAGGAGAAGTGTAAAGTCTGGGGTATCTTCTTGAACTCCCAGAGACAAATAGCATACTATAAATTTTTAAGAAGAATAAATATTAAAAAACTGATTTAAAATAAAGCCCTCAACAGAATTAACTAACTAGCCTCACATTGCCTAAATGAAAAATTTTACATTAACTGAACAGTTCATCTATTAACTACAGACTTTTTATAGTGAAATAGGATCCATTTTTCAGCAGCATCAAGTAACACTATAAATGTAAAAACACATTAATAAGATTCAAAGACATTATAGGATAAAAATGTGGAAAATGAAATTTTATCTTTATATAGTAGCCATGACTTTTGTTCCTGGGCTACATTTTTTAGAAGTAGTTAAATGCATCTCTTTCAGTAGACTTGGGCTGGATCCTTAGGCCCATTACTTACCAGAATTCTTGAGTAAGTCCTGTGCTTCAATATCTCCCTCAGTAAATGTGGACTATAATCATGAATTTTTAGATGGAAAGCATTTAGAATGTTAAGTTCTAAACATATTATATTTAGCTAGTAGCTAGTCTCATGAAAGGCAAGATTGGCTAATAATAAGACAGCTTTTCTGAAATTCCTAACAGTCAGGTCTCTAGTTTATTTCTCAAAATACAAATCTTGATACATGTGGTTTTCAGTAACAGCTTTTATTCTCTTTCAGTCATATAGGAAGATAAATCAAGGCAGTTGCAATCCTGTAGAAATAACAAGGCTTGAGAAATTATAACTATGAGTCAAACTAAAATTCTACTCATTGCTAGGTAAGTGTTTAAGAATACAGGCAAAAATAATTATGAATAGTAAAATTGATGGCAAGAGTAACCTTTTACCAGTGAAGTAGAGGAGCAATTATTGATATTATTATAATACAGATTGAAATTGCTGGTGAGACCCTCACTAAAAATTTGAAGCGTTTTTGTTACTTGTTTTATCAGATAACAAAAAGAGAAAAAAAGAGGAATTGAATCCTGCTCCAGAATTCTAACAAAAGATGAATCACAGGCAGGAGAACGGTGGTGACATCTGGAAAGAAAAGTGAGCAGACCAAATCTCTAGGGCCTAAAGGAAGATTTACATTGAAAGCTGAGCCCAGATGAAGAAGGTGATTCAGTGGTTAACCAGCAGGGGAGGTTACCTAACAGCAGGGAGGCAGGAAGATGCCCAGTCTAGGATTCAGTCAGCCCCATGATTTTATAATGAATGGAAATACTCATTGGAGGTAGGTAGGTCAAATCTAAATTTTGGCTCAGCTTTTTTGCTAGCAGAGTGACATTAAGCCAGTTATTTAAATTTTCAAAGTTTCATTTTCATTACTGTTAAATCAGGACAGTATTTATAATTTCTTAGTTTTGTTGCATTAAAACGACACCATTTATAAAGTGATTGGCATGATTCATGGCTTCATGGCAGAAAGCAACTTTCTATTTAGAGTGGACAAATAATAGTTTTATTGTTTATGGGGTACAATGCGATTTTTGATATTTTGATACATATATTCCTTGTGAAAGATTAAATCAAGATAATTAGTATATCTATCCCCTTGTGTACTTATCTTTTTCTTTCACCTTTTGGTGGCATGAACATTTAAAATGCACTCTCTTGGTAATTTTTTTACATTGCATTATTATTAAATATATTGTGCAATAAATCTCAAAAACTTATTCCTTTTGTTTAACTAAAACTGTGGCTCATATCTCCCTATTTGTATATTTAACATTATTACTTGAAGCAAATATTATTTGAAAATGAAGAGCGATCTCTAAGTAAGTATAGCTAAGTTTTAGATAAACTGTTCATACCACAGACAATCTGCTATGAAATAACTAATTGCCTCAGACAAAGTCATTTATTAAAGAGGTTATGATTTTATCTTTTATAAATCATGGTAGTTTTTCTTATTTTTTTTATTTTGGTTTGTTGACATTTCTCATGACCTCCTCACCCTGTCCTTCCAATCTCAGCTAGAGTCAAATATGAGGATGTAGTAAAAATGTCCAAGTGCTTCTGAAACTCAGGACTAACCTCTGCTCCGTGCCTGATTTAGAAATATCCCTTCTTCCTTAACCACTTAGCTGCTGTAAAGAAAGCTTTGGCCTTAGCAAGGCAGTGTAGACTTCAAAAGCTCTGGCTTAAGTAACAAGAGTAAATACACTGTGTATAACAACCTTCTATAGAAGAATTAATAGCAAGTTTGTTTAGAACTTCAAAATAACTGGCAAATAAGCATTTTCCCCAGTCATTTCTCTTTAAAAGATTGGCGTGCCACAGGATTTGAAGAGGATATAAAAAAGATCCAGAAAATCTAATTTTTTTAGGTGTGATTTAAAACATGTTTAAGTCCCTAGTACTATGATACAGAAAGGAAGGCTATAATAAGTACAACCCTTAGACTGTGCATCAGAAACCTGAGTTAACCTCTTTTGACCTGTGTTTCCTCCTCTGAGGAAGCAATTAGTTGAACACTCTGTTAAATCAACCACTGCGTGGTTCTGTAGTGGATACTTAAGGAGCTAAGGACAGCTTAATTTACAGATGGATTTGTTGCCAAGTATATAAAATAGATTGTTTCAGAAGATAGCACTAATAGTTTTTTTTAAAAAAAAGATATTAATAAAGACAGTCTTTGAAAGCCCAGGTTCATCCACCTGTTTTTCACTCACTGATCAAAAATGATTTTATTAATTCATTTTCACTTTGAAATTAAGTATTTATTTTTTCAAATCCATTGAGCACAATCCTCAAAGAAAAAAAATGAATGATTAATTGTAGCCTCCTCCATTTTTAGGTAGATGTGAGGAATGGTTATCAGAAAATGGGTACATTCACAGATGCCTGTGTCAGTTTTCTAGAGACACGACCTACAGTGTTTCAACTTACGTTTTGTTGTTGTTGTTGTTTGTTTACTTTACAAAGGCACAAAAGCCACGTACTCATCCATTCAGTAGGAATCATACTTTGGTACACATTAACCATGTACCTGAGGAACTTCACAAGAGAGTGGAGTCCAAAGAAATAATCAAAGCAAGATGCTTTTTTGTATGTTTTAAACAAAGAACAATAAAATTGGAAAGAAATTATGGGACAAATGGATAGAAACTAAGAGATATACTGGGGGGCACATGTAGAAGATAGTAGAAGATAAAGATTGCTTCAAAGAGTTTGCTTATTCAGGTTCACTGCAGCCACAATTACCAGTCTCTGGTCATCCAGGCTATTACACTGGTGAAGGGCATTCCTCCCAAAAGAAGCTTTATGGTTTGCTGTGATTGAAAAAATACAGGCCAAATCGCCCTTTTTGAAGTTATAGCCCCTCAAGTGATTCCAGTTTTAAATCATTTGTGCATTAATTTGACACACTTTTAGATGGCATGTCCTTCACATGCAACAGTAATGCTGTCAGCAAAGAGAGAAAGCTTTCAATAATGATTCTTCATGAAGACACTAGAACACTGCCAGAAGATATCATTTTGGGGAACTAGAACAAATCCAATTCACCAAACTGGTCATATTATTTTTCCAACTACATATACATAAGACATATTTGTAGAGAGACCATATTTTAAGCCCACGAGTACTTTCTGTATTATATTCTACAGGAAATATTTAATATTATACTATGCAGATTTCTTACATTTATTTTATTACATTGCTGACTTTTTTAAACATCCAAGTGTCAAGAAAGTATTATAAAATGAAACCGTTGTGACCTTAATAATACTCAGTTCAGTCAGTTATTGACTTCCTAAGTAAAATAGCTTCTGATCCCAAACCAGTACAATTTTATTTTGTATCAGGAAAATCTTTCTGTTGAATTAGTTTTAAAGGTACTAATTATATTGATCTTGGCTTACTTATTATACAAGCCATTGAGTAAATAAAAATATTTTTCAAAAGTTGATACCTTTGGTCCTCAGACAATATTTCTGCCAACTAAAAACATAAAAACATCAGCTTTTAAAAATATGATCTGATAGCTGGTCTTGATGTCATTTGATATTTAGAGTCCTTCGTTTTTTTCTATAGTTGATAGCAGATATATTCTGATAATATGAAATGAAATCTATCTTAAAGTAGTTTGGGAAGGGACAAGAGAAGAAGGGAAGCTAGTGTTGTGTTTTGTTAAGTGAGAAAACTAATTAATGATGATAGTTACACCATTGGCAGTATAGCATTTTCAGATAAGTAGTTTTGGAATAGATTGTCAGTATACAAAATAGCTTCCATTAATGTGGGTAAATTCAGGGCATTGTAAGGTTGAAAAAAAACTACACGCTTTTTAAAAAGTAGTTTTAATAACTACCTTTCTAGGTTTCAGTCTAAAAAAACAGCAATATTAAATTAGTGTGATGCTGAATCCAGACCACATTTTGAGAAAAGCCCTTACCTAGATGTCCTGGAAACTCCATGAACTAATCCATTGTTTTCCTAACTTCTATTTAATGAGTCAGTGACAAGCGCAAAATATTCTTCTTTCTTCTTCATTCTTTCCTTTACTGCCCCTAAAATTTCATCTACTTCAAGAACTGTAAACTGAATTTTAGAGGTAATAAAGATCTATTTAAGTGTTGGCCGCTATGATCATACTGTTAGATATATGAATTACAAGGTACAGTGGTGGAAAATGACAAAATCCTGTCCACAATGTGTGATTATTCCACCCCTCAAAGGCTTAGTTTATTCATCGTTAAAATTAGGGTAATAACAATACCTTACCAAATTACCGAGGGGATTAGATGAGCCATGTAAAGAATATGAATTAACCAAAGCTTAGTGTTCTTATACAATACATTATCTCACTTAATAGTGCTTGATTTCTGATTACACGTATAAGGATGCAAGTTAAGATTCATTTTTGTTATCAGGCATGCAGTTGAAAATCAAAATGTTTCTTCTTCAAAGTCTTTCTGGATCCACAAAGTAGACAGGGCAGAGTGGAAAGAATGTGCTCTTGTGATTCAGGGTCTGTGACTTTTTAAAAGCTGTTCACACTTGAGCTGGAATCTTCCTACTTTCCCTCCATGCCAATACTTTTTAACCTCCATCCATATTTGCACCCTTGGATTCTCTTATAGTACACTGTTCTTAAAAGAAAGATTTGAGAAACTATAACTAGAGTTTATCATCTTGTATAAATTTTATTTATACAGAGAACTGAAAGAAACTTTTAAAAGGTCCAAGCACAGAAAATCACAATTGCACTTGCCTTGCCTGTCTGTACCAACTTAGGTCCCACTGGGAGTATCAAATGGGAGATGGGGTCTGCTACTCCTTTGCATAAGGTCCAATGAGCCTCTCTCAGTAAAAGCATCTCACCAAGGTACTGAGATTTTGATATTCAAGATTCTTTTCTTTCCATATTATATGGGATCAGGACTAACTTAGTCTAAATGCAAGTTTCATTTTATGAATTAATATTAGAATCCCACATCTACTTCAAGTTTAAAAATTTTGATTGCCATATGTTTTCTTTTCTCCCAACCTCCAAATCTTCCCAAAATAAAAGGAAAGGAATTCTTTTAGGTAGCTCACAAAATGAATGGTAGGGGAGACCACAGAACACAGGATATTTTCACAAATTCTCAGAAATGGATAGGAGATGCAGGAAGAGTATTGAATTTAACAGAGTGGAAGAAGTAACAACCTGAAAACCCGCAGAAGGGGTTATCTCATGTCTTAGTTACCTTTCTTACTGCTGAAACAAACACTCAAAGTGAAAGGAGGAAAGATTTATTTAGCTCACAGTTTGTAGAGCTTCCAGTTCATAGTTGGCTGGCTCCAAGGCAAGGTGGCATTGCAGAGAGGCATCGCAAAGGAGATACAGTTTATGGCAGGCAGAAGAAGCAAGAAGCAACAAATGACAACAGGATTTGTGGATGATAGGACCAGATTTTAAGCAGATTGATTCCAATGCAGGATATTCTTAAATCATATACTTTACTCCTCTCCTGGCCCTCATCTTGAGTCCCAATTCTAGCAATTTGGAATTTTTGCAATATCTACTACTCAATTTTTAATTTTACCCTCCTAAATCTATGGCTGGTCTTATATTGACCTTGTACATAATTTTTGTCTTAATAATCTGGTAAAATTTATAATCCCTCTAGGACTGCAACTGTGCCTTTTAACTCTGCAGTACAACTGGGCTCTCTCAAAGACTGTAAGTCATATAAAAGGACAGACAGAAAGTAACAGACAGAAAATGGCTTTTAAGAAGGACTTCTTTGTTGGCAAGAATTGTATTCAGCTACTTTGAGACCAGAATGTGAACAGAACATTTCAACTTTGCACACAATGCAACAGCTAGAGAATGAAGGAGTGAAATGAGATTGAGTTGAAGCATGTCACAAATAACCTTTTTTGAGGAGAAAATAGTCTTTTTCCATGGATATTGTGGACTTCTTAATAGCCTAGATTTTTGTGTGCTTCTCCCTCCCCACAAAAGATATCAACTCTAATATAAGTTGGTGATATAGACTGGGAAACTGGAAAGAGTTTGAGAACTGTTAGATCACAAAGCTTGTAGAACCTCGAGGGAAGGAAAGTTGGAAGGTTGGGTAGAAACATTCTGTATTGTTATGCAGTCTAAGGAAGAGTCCGAAGGCTATTGGGCAATCTTGGAGCTAAAGCCAGTCATCAAAAGGGCTTAGTGACATCCAGGAAGAGGCCCAGTATGCTCACAGTCATGGGCAGGGAGAAGCACATGGGCAGTGTGGCCCTAGCACAACGCTGCAATGGCGTTCAGCCCACATTGGGGTAAATTCCTCATAATTGGAGGTCTAAAGGCACATTCTCATGGCTGCCACATCTAGGAAGGCCAAACACATCTATGCAATGTGTTATATGGCAGATTCAAGGTTATTTTCTCCATTTAAATCTGACTTTTATCCAAACTTTCTTTTAAAAAAAGGAGTTAGATTTAGCCTGTCTTGAAATTAATATCTTCAAATATCAATGTAAATATTAATAAGTTTTATAAATCATTAAAAGAATATGAGGCAAACATAATAAATTTCTGTTCAATAGTAGACGTAAGCCAAAAAACTGTGATTAACTTTTTTCTAAAGATAAGCGCAGTTGATTCAGTTTAAATAAAATTATAAATTGATTCTGTTAATGCTATATACAATATGAAAATTATTGGCAATGCAATTATTACAGTTATTAAAACCATAAGCCAACACAAAGAAACAGGCCTGAGGATCAATGGAACATATTAGAAGATGAAGGAACAACTCCAGACATACTCAGCCGCCTCATCTTTGACAAAGGGGCCAAACACCCTCACTGGAAAAAAGGACTGCCTCTTTAATAAATGGTGCTGGAAAAACTGGGTTTCACCTTGGCAAAGATTTAAACTAGACCCATATCTTTCACCATGCACTAAGCTGAAATTGAAATGAATCAAAGATCTAAATATTAAACAATGAACCTACTGGAAGATAGATTAGGTAGAACTCTTGAAGACATTGGCATATGAAAAGATTTTCATGAACATGAAATTTTCGTGAACCTCAGTCACATGTGAACTAGAACAAAGAATCAACAGCTGGGATCTCATCTTATTAAAAAGCTTCTACACAGCAAGAGAAACCACCAAGGGAGTGAAGATACAATTTACAATGTGGGAAAAAAATTTTACCACCTCTTCCTCAGATAAAAATCTACTATCTAGAATATATAAAGAAGTTAAAAAATTAGATTCCCCCCAAATGTAAAGACCCAATTTTTAAAAAGGCAGCTGAAATGAATACACATTTCTCACATGAAGAAGTAGAAGCAGCAAATAAACATATGAAAAAATGTTCAACATCACTGGTCACTTGATCAAGAGATGCAGATGAAAACAACACTGAGATTCCATCTCACTCCAGAAAGAATGGATGCTATCAAGAAATCAACAAACACCAAATGCTGGCGGGGCTCTGGGGGAAAAGGAACCCTTCTCCACTGTTCCTGGGAGAGTAGACTGGTGCAACCATTGTGGAAATCCATGTGGAGATTCATCAAAAAACTATGATTAGAGGTCCCATTTGACTCACCTAATTCCCCTGCTGGGTACATTCTCAAAAGAATTAAAAGCATCACACCACAGTGATATATGGGCATGCATGGTTTGCAATAGCTAAATCATTTTTTTAGTATTTTATTTTATCTTTTTAATTAATTTTACTGGTACATTTCAGGTATACAATATAATGACATTTATCTTTGGAAATTTGCACCTTTACATAATCTCTCTTGGTTCTTACTTTTTCCCCACTTATGGGCCCTCCCTTCAATCCTTCCATCCTACCCTATTTACAAAGACTTTGTTTCCATTTTTTCATTTTCTCATATTAATTCCATTCCCTTCTTTCCTTTCCCCTACCCCTCCA
>NW_004624757.1:16729067-16799246 GCF_000247695.1 Heterocephalus glaber | reverse complement strand
ACGAAGATACATCATGTACAGGTACAAGCACCCAATGATAAATGTAAATGTATTGTATACCTAAAATGTACCAATAAAAGAATTTAAGCAAAAAAATAAATAAAGAAGTATGGAGATTTCTCAAAACTTTAAAAATTGAAATACCATTTGGTCTAGCTACACCACTCCTTGGTATACTCCCAAAAGAATTAGGCATACTACAGTCATACATGCATACCCATGTTTGTAATAGTTCAATTTACAATAGCCAAACTATGAAAAGAGCCTAGATGCCCATCAACAGAAGAATAGATAAAGAAAATGTGGTATAGATATGCAATGGAATATTATTCAGTCATAAAGAATAAAATCATGTCATTTGCAGAAAAATGAATAGAATTGGAAACCATCATGTTTATCAAAATAAGACAGCCTCAGAAAGTTAAATATTTCATGTTATTTCTTATGTGAGCAATTTTAAAATAAATAAGTAAATAAATGAAAATAAAGGTGAGATGGCAGGAAACTAAAAGGTAGACTTTGGAGATGGGAAATGGGATCAAGGGAATGGGAGGAAATTGAGAAGAGAACTAATGGGGATGAAAATAATCAGAATGTTTTATGCATGTATCAATATACCAAAATGAATCACACTGTTCTGTATTATTAACACTCATCAGTAAAAATGTATTTCCCTTATTAGTCATGGGGCCTTTGAAAATAAAGCTTTAACTAGTGGCATTTATAGTATCTATGAAATACATATAATTATGATAAACGGTTTTGGAGGTTTATTTGGTGGTACTGAGGATAGAACCCAGGGCCTTCACACTGAGACATATCCCTGGCCTCCTTGCCTTTCTTTCTTTTCTTGAGTCTCACTAAATTGCACAGGCTAGGCTGGAACTTGCAATCCTCCTGCCTCAGTCTCCCAGAGTACTGGGATTACAGGCATATGCTACCTCAACTAGCTAAATATGATAGAGCTTTTTAAAGATATCTGCTCAAAATATTTACAATAGCATTTAGAAAATGAAATAAGTAGAGAAATAGTGTATTCATGGCTGAAAAGACTGAATACTGGGAAATGGAAATCTTTGATGCATAGCAATCAAAATTCTAACATGTTCTCTTGTGTATATTTCAACTTATTACAGGTGAGAGGATTTACTGTACCTGATACCCAGTATTATTGATCATCTGTACTTCTTTGGTTCTTGGTAGTGTCTCAATAAATGTTTTTTCCTTGAAAAAAGGAAAAAAGAATTCTTGGTGCTCATCAGTGCAAAAGGATCAGATGCTACTGGAGATATATATATAGATATAGATAGATAGATAGATAGATAGATAGATAGATAGATAGATAGATATGGCTCTAAGTACCGTACTTCTCTTAATCCACTAAATTCTTATGCCAATCCTCAGAGGCCAGTCCTACTGCTATCCTCATTTGCAGATGTGGAAATGGAGATGGAGAATAAGATCACACAGCCAGCAGGTAGCAGAGCGAGAATTCCAGCCCAGGCCACTTTCTTTACCACCTCACTACTCTCCCTCTATAAAGCAAGTATTATGGTGACATAGCACTGTGACAACTAAGTGTAGGATTTTGGCCAAAAAGAAGAAAATCCAAAGTGGCTACTTGCCAATCAGATATTTTGCTGCATCGGAAGCAGTGAGGCATCTAGACATCTTTTTGTAAGAGTTTTATTACAACCCAGTTTTCCTAGGCCCTGATTTTGTAACCTCAAATACCTAAGGAACAACAATAAAAAAACCAATTAACCAAAAGAACATTATTTGCCTCTTCATTTGTACTAAAGTAAGATGTGAACTTTTATTAAGCTTGAACAATAAAAAGTAACAAGGTTAGAGTTATTTTTTCCTTGAGTAACAAAGTTGTTTCAGATTTTAGAAAAATCCTGTTTAGATGCTCCAGATCCTATCATCTTGAGCAATCTCCACTGGTGACAAAGGATTATCATGGATAAAACCTTGACCACAATTCTAGTTCCCAAAAGAAGACACTTCTCTTTTGGATTGAGTTTCGGTACATTCAGTTCTTCATTCTAAAAGTGAGATAATTATCCTTCCTATACTGGAAGCAATCACAATTTTATGTTCTCTTATATGTGGTTCCTCTTACAATCTGTAAAAGCAATATTATTTTTATCAGGAGTTTGGAATTTAATATTAATAATATATCACTCATGATATACTTAATAATTGCTGAATGAATAACACAAAAGTAGTGGAGGGGAGAAAAATTAGCCATTATGTTTTGATCAAAATATACAAACAAGTAAATACATAGGTATGCCTTTATCCCACTTATCACTTTTTAAAGCTGATTTTATGAAAAAAAAAAAATTTTTGGTACCAGGGATCCAACTTGGGATCTTGTGCTTACAAGGCAGGCAGCAGAACCACTGAGCTAAATCCTCAGCCTTATGAAAATTTAATTCTGATTAATGACATTAAATTTCAAGTATCCATTTTCTACTTTAAGGAAATATGATAGAAATAAACAAAAATATATAAATCCATGATCCTAATGAATAATGAATAACCCTTTATATTAACATTTTTCTTCAGTCAATAATATTCTTTATATGCCTTTACATTAAATAAATGCTATTTCCTTCTAAAAACTAAAGATCAAGGAAAAATATGTCAAAGTGAGAAAAATGTAAGATGTTCATTGATTTTTCACTGACCTTAAATATATTAGCTATTATATAGTCAAGCCAAATATAAGAGTGACTTTTGCTTTAAAAACTCTAAGCTTTTATTTGGGTAAAATAGTAAATAAAAATGGGAGAAATGGTTGTGAAAGTGGAAGATGTCAAAATGAGAGAAAATATCAATTTTTACCTCTTCAGTATTTTTTCTAGAGCCAGCTCTGATCAATACTTGCCCAAACCTTCTATTATTTGCCATGACAGATCCATTCTCCCTCCTGTAATGAGTTAATGATAGCTCAAGTTTTATTTGAACATCATATCACTTCTTTTCTCAGCCAAGCTACTTAGAAGACTGCCCCTAAACTAAGATAGAGAGCTGTGAGCCCTAAGTTGTCACAGATCAGGGGTAGGTGCACACAAAAGTAGATCGCAAGTCTATGGTATGTTCAGACTTGTGCTAAAAGTAGCTTTGATGGTGTGAGGTCACGAGTCCTGGAGGTCTATCTATGGTGCAGCACCTTTTGCAATGACAGAAGCCAGCATGGCCATGAAGCTGGCATACAAACAATGCTGACCCTGAGGATGCACCCTAGGAACATGGTTAGCTTCCTCAATCAAACCACACACTTACAGACAGACTGGCATCTGGTCTGTGCATAATACACAGTAAACAATCTCATTCCTTTTAAGTGACTCTGGGTTGTATAATGACATTTAAATTATTAAACATCATAATGATAATAACACTACAGTTCAGGCTAATCTTTAAGCAGAAGCATGATGGGGGGGAAATGTGATGGTCATTCTAAAGTACTTTGTAAAATAAGATAGCAGAATTCACTAGGGTTGAGGAATGCTGCTTCTGGTTATATAATTATGCTGGGTTTGTTATTACTGTTAACACATATTAACTACAAATTAATAGGTTTCACTGTGGCCTTTCCATACGTCCATATATCGAGCTTTGATCATGTCCCCATTCATTCTATTGAAAAAACTAAAATGGACACAGTCATTTGATATGTCTGAAAACTGTTTTGTGCTTTTTCAAAATTGCCTGATTTTGAAATACCTTCAAAGTAATTGGACATAATAAATATTTAATTTTTGGCACTACAAAGTCAAAAAGATGAATTATGTTTAATGGATCTATGAACTCCAAAAGAGGGAGAGCTTGTTCTAGTTCTGGCTCTCAGCGAAGCCTAAACTATGTTTAAAGGGAAAAATAAAGAAAAGTAATTCAAGCTGACAACTAAGTGGCCCACTTTATGCTCTTATTTTTAAGAGGTAGGAATGTTTCAGGGTGTGCAGAAAGGAGCTTGTCTCTCTTGGTTAAGTTCAAATTCTGTTCCAGCTGAAACTAAATTAGAAAAGATATTAGACTAGGATTAAAAAGATTTTTTAGTGAAATCTATAATTTACACTGGCAAAAGTTATCTTAATTTTAAGATGATTAATTTAAAGTGTGCATCTGTGCTCCTCATTTCTCTTCTCAGCACTTTATTTTTCTTCACAGCACAGGGATGGGACTGGAGACCTCTCAGCATAGTTAATGCATGTTCCCTCTTTCCTCCTTCCTTTCAGTTTCCCTCTTGTTCTAATTCCTATTTTCCTTTTTCCCCCTTCCCTCATCTGACTACTGTCCCTCACTTCCCTCCATTTCTCTGTTTCCTTTAGTCAGAGAGGGATGCTGAATTGGTATTTAGGAGTAGTGAGATACAGTGATGGGGGAAGGGATTCCCTCTCTTCCCCCATCATCATCACTGAGTTTTGTCACCACTGCTAGAAAGTTTCCACTTACCATTCTTATTTTTCATCTCTCATTATTTTCTACTTATTATTTTTAGTTATTAGTTATTCATTATTTATTCTGTTTATTTATGTATTTATTTTGAAGCTGGGGGTCTAACTCAGTCTCATGAACATCAAACAGGTACTGTATTCTATCACTGAGCTACATCCCAGCCCAATATTTAATTGTATTAGTCACCATTGCCATTGCTGTACTAAGTACCTGGCACTCACAATTTAAAGTAGGAAAGATTTAACTTATCTCCTGATTTAAGGGCATTCAGTCCATGGTTGGCTGTCTCCAAGGAAGAAACATCAAGGTGCGAGTGTGTGACAGAGCAAAGCTGCTTAGTTCATGGTGGCCAAGAAGCAAAGCAGGGGACTAATGGAAGAGAGGGAGGGGTAAGGGACCAAATAGAGACCTCAAGGCTACATCTCCATGACTTACCCAGCAGCTGCCTTCAGTCTCCTTTGCAGCCAGTGACTCCATCAAAATTAATTGTCTCTAGGACTTCTAACGACAGATTAGAAACTTTGAAGACATTATCTATTTTTGTACTTTATATAAATGGAAAGGATCCTCATTTTTACTTCATTTTTCATCTGTGCACATTCTTTTCATGAGCTCAGTGATGCATTTAATATGAGAGAATTTTCTTGTATTTATCTGACACTTTTGATTGTTTTCATCACAAAGGTCATTTAAGAAATCTAATCACTCCTTCATCTTTCAACCTCTTTTCCTATTTCAAAATATCAATTATTCATTTTAATCATTTTAACCCTTGTTTACACTATCAGTTTCTCACACTAGAGAAACTATTCGGTATTTACAAATGTGTGTCCTATTTATTTCACTTATGAGTATGGCTTCGATATGCATCCATTTAGCTATAAATGACTCTAGCTTTTTGTTTTTTATGGCTGAGTAGTACTCCATTTTATTAAAAAAACACATTTTCTTTATCCAGTTTCCAGTTGAAGGGAGGGAAAGGGGAAAGGAAAAGAGGGAAAGGAAAAACTATGAGAAAAGAAAAAAAAATAGAAATGAAATCTATGTAAATAAGAAAGGGTGGAGGGGGTGAAGGGCGCACAGGTAATGGGGAAAAAAATAAGAACCAAGATACATCATGTACAGGTACAAACACCCAATGATAAATGTAAACAAATTGTATACCTAAAATGTACCAATAAAAGAACAACAAAAACAAAAGAAATCTAATCTTACATGCTGGCGGCTCAATGACTTTTTCATTGTCAAAATCACTGGACTCTTTTTAGCCCTTTTCTTGCTCTCTGGTATCACTTTTTTTTTTCTTGAAAAGTACCCTTCCCTGTCTTCTGTGATGTTTCACTCCTGGATTTTCTCCTCTCTGATGTTTGTTTGTTTGCTTGCTTGCTGTACTGGTAACTAAACCCAAGGAGTACTGAGCCCCATCTTCTTCTTTTTGACAGGGTCTTGCTAAATTGCCCAGTCTGGCCCCAAACTTGAGATTCTCCTGCTTCAGCCTCTTGAGTAGGTGGGATTACCAGCATGCACTGCCGTGCTCAACTTCCTATCTCCTGAAACTTATTAAATTATTCTTTAGTATAATTATTTCAGTAAATGATGTTCTCTCACTTCTTTTTGTAAAACCCTTGAAAATAGAGCCTATAGCTTAATCACATATATGGTGCTCAGTACAAATTCTTTCAGTCAATCAATATTTACTGAACACCTTCTATGTGCCAGCACAGTTCAGGGACTGGATACAAAATTTGCCCAAGGTTATTACTTATCTTGGAGTTTAAATTTGTTTATGGGTGTTCAAAAAGTGTTAACTAACAAAGAGTAAGCAGAAGACAAGAGGGAGACTGTCAGCCACAGAAGAGTGTAAGGTTACATTTAAAGGATCAGCAGTGGAAGAGCCTCGAGGGAGAGTTAAAATTAGCTGCCCATCAGGAGTGTTCTGGAACCTAATTTTAGGTCAAGAGTGTCAGACTGGTCGAGTGTGGGCCGGCTTACCCAGAATAGAGATGTCTAGAGATGGGAAGTCAAATAGACCTAATAACCCTTGCATTGTTCTTGAGTTTCCTACTTGAGTTTATCACAGCTTTGCTGTGTGTACAGGCCTGACATTGGGAGATGATGACAATGACTCTCATCCTTCTCCAAACTCTTCTTCAAAGAACAGAAACCTGCTCTTCTTTGGCTGTTTTTTGTCCTTTTATCTTCAGACATTTACACTTTTGCTTCTCCAATTACGTGTATCTTCTGGGTTTTTTTTTTCAAACTCCTCTGTGGTGCCTGTCTTTCTTCTGTTTTTTTTATCTATATTTCTCCCATGTTTTCCCCTCTCATCACTCCTGTGCTCCTTAATTGTTGGTGTTGAAAGTTCAATTCTTGGAATTTTTACTTTTTGCATTCCTGTTCACTGGCTAAGCTCTAGGGAGATGAGTGCCTAATTCGTGTCTACAGCACCAACCTTTCTTTCTCCTCTAGTCAAACACTTCATCAGTAGTGGATGAGCCCTGAATTTATTGGTTGAATTCCAGGATTTTGTGTGTCAGAAAAACTCATGAAGCAAAAGCTCTCTTAGCAACAGTACTAGGTAGATAGCTTTTTCCCTGGTGCTGGCATTTCATCATCTGCATTCCTATTTCTTGCAATCACCACATAGAATTTGAAAAAGAAACACCTTTTTAAAGTAAGACCCAAGACATAGCTCAGTAGTAGGGGACTTGTGTGTGAGGCCTTGGTTCAATCCCATGTACCATAAAAAAGTATAAACTGAATTCAGAAAAAGTATTTGCTTCAGTCAAAAATTAATAAAATTTAAGCTTTTATATATTTTTGTTTCTTTTGATTCATTATGCTTTAACATCAAAAAGAATGTTTAGGGGCTGGGGATTTAGCTCAGTGGTTCCGCTACCTGCCTTGTAAGTGCAAGATTCTGAGTTTGATCCCCGGTACAAAAATAAAAAGAATGTTTAAAGGAATACTATGGTTATTAAAGTTATTTTGTTGATATTTATAGTAGGTAGTATGGAACTTATTAAAGTAAAAATGTAAAGTGTAACCTTTGCTAAGTGATTAGTAGCAAAACTTTGATATTTTTCACCATAAATATAAATTAGAAAGAAAAAGAGGAAATTAACCTTAAACTCTAATAATGCAAAAGAAAACTAGATTTCCTAACTCTTTAGTATATGCACTAAACTTCCTTATAACTGATAATTTCAACAAATTGGTTATTCCTAAAATACTGGGCAGATAAAATGGAAGTCTGTAAATGAAAATTCCACAGACATCCTCAAAAGATCTTGAGGTAACCTTTAGAGGTAGGACAATGAAAGTCTCTGGAAATAAATTAAATTTCACTATTTTGTCATTTGGCTACTTGATTCTTGGCAAACTAACTGATGTTAAAAGATTAGGCACATTCCAATTTTAGAGTTTATTTGACAAGACAGTGATTCATACATCACATAACATCAAAGCACAACCAGTTTGGACTCTACCAAGAGGATATGGAAGAAAATTTTTAAAGGTGTTGGTAGAACCAAGACAAATAAACCAAGTGATTGGTTACAGTGGAAAGCTCCTGGTTAAAGGTCAGTTGGTGGTTTCTGATCAGTTAGGGTACGCTGAGTTGGGTTTCAGTCTGTGTAGAAACCCAAAATGCTAAAAGCATCAAAACCTAATTTCCTCCCAATTGATTTTCTTAATCATCTAGAACAGGCAGACAGAAGAAGCCATGCTCTATCTTTCCCAAACCACCTTGGATTTAGAATTAGATGAGATTAAGGACTTGCCAGAGAGGATTTGATGTGGCTCTGCAGTCTAGATGAGGTCAAATGGGAGTTAAGGCCAGGGCTGTAGGGGACTTATCTCAGCCATGCAGTCAGTTTGGAGCTGCATCAGCTGGTAGTCACTAATTAGCAGTCATAAAACAATGAATCTAATCCACCCTGACACCAGTCTTTAAGGGTCAAGATAGGAGGGTGAGCTGTAACCACCAAGACCACAGACATCCCTGCAAAGACCAGACAGTGGAGAAGAGCTCAAGCACAGAACCTGAACCTGGGGATTTCATCTTCACAGCAATGCCCATTAGTTGGGAAAGCCATACTCCCTTACCACATACCCACATGCTATGTTGAGGTGGGAATTAGCGGAAAATGGATGAGACATTTGAGAAGCCAAACATTTTCACCAGAGAGCGCTGAATGACACACAAAAAAAGACTATTTAAATTATTAGAGTGTACTGAGTTAAGACAGTTATAAAATACAAGGTTGGGTCGTACAAAGCCAGCTTAGTTATCAACAAAGTAAAGAACCTTCATTTCCCTCTTTCTGTTCATATTGCAAGTTGTAGTATAAGATTTGTAAGCTTGCTGTGTTTATTGTTCAGGAACTCTGTATCTTTCTATATTCTTGATCTGTCAAAAACACAGTGGTATGTTAAATCATTTCATTATCTTTATGTTTCTATTAGTTTATCCTTATATGACTAGTAATCTTTGCTTTACCCCTTTAAGTAGTTATTTATAATAAGATTTAACATTATCATAATTATGCTCATAAGAGAACCACTAATATCAGATAACCACTTTATTTTGTCCAATTTTTATTTTTTAGTACACACTTGCAGTACATGATGATGACATTCCCCCTTGTAGGGACTAGGAAGTGCACGTAACACATGTTCGTTCTTTTCTTCATCCTGTTCACCCCACTCCCTCTCCTGTCTCTCCATCTCTTAATCTACTTCCCTTTCCAAAAGGTCTGTCTCCCTATTTCCTATTAGCTGTCTTTTATTTTTCCCTTTATTTATACTTTGAGTTTCTCATGTAAGAGAAGCCATGCAATATTTAGGCTTGTGTGCCTCACTTATTTAATGTTATGGTCTCAAGATATATTCAAATGACTCAAGTTTATCCTTCTTTATGGCACATTAGTCACCCATTGTGTATAAGTAAACATCTTTATCCATTCATCTGCTGATGGACATACAGACCACTTTCAAGATTTAGCTATTATGAATTGTGCTGCTATAAACTTAAGGTATGCACGTATCACTATAATATGATGTCTTTAACTCTTTTGGGAAGATACTTATAAGAGGAATAGCTAGGTCAAATGGAATTTCTAGTTTCAGTTTTTTGAGGAGTCTCCACACTGATTTCATCATGGAAATCCCACCAACATTCCCACCAACTATGTAGGAGGGTTCATTTCCCCCCCCCCCCCACAGTCTCACTAGCATTTGTTATTCTTTGCTTTCTTGAAGGTAGCCATTCTGTCTGGAGTAAAATAGAATCTCAGTGTTGATTTAATTTACATTTTTCTAATGGCTAGAAATGTTGAATTTTTTCATGTATTTTCTGGCCATTTGTACTTCTAAGAGGTATCTATTGATTTCAGTTGCCCATTTTTCAATTGGATCTTTTATTTTGCAGAAATATAATTTTTAACTTCTTTATATGTTCTAGATATTAGTCCTCTGTCTGAAGGATAGCAGACAAAATTTTTTTTCATTCGGTAGGTCATCTCTTCACTCTGTTGGTTGTTTCGTTTGCTGGGAAAAAGCTTTTAAATTTGATATGATCCCATTTATTGATTCTTGATGTTATTTCTTATGCAATCGGGGTTCTGTCCAAAAAGTTCTTTCCTTAGCCTATGTCTTCAAGAGTTTTACCTATTATATCTTCCAGTAGATTAAATGCTTGTTTTAACATTAGATCTTTGATCCACTTTGATTTTAGTTTAGTGCATTGGGAGATATATGGATTTAGCTTTGATCTTCTGCATGCAGATAGCCAATTTTCATAGCACCCTTTATTAAAGAAGCTATCTTTCCTTGGTGTATGTTTTTGGCCCCTTTGTCAAAAAACAGATAGCTAAATGTGCCTTGGTTTGTTTCTGCATCATCTATTCTGTTGCACTGATCCATGTGCCTGATTTTGTGCCAGTCTCATGCTGTTATTTTGGTATGGGGGATCAAACCATGCTGTTTTTATTACTATAGCTTTGTAAAATAACCTGAAGTCCAGGATTGTGATACCTCCTGCTTTGCTTTTGTTTCCCTTTATTGTTTTTGTTATTTTGAGTCTCTTTTGGTTCCATATGAATTTTAGGATTGTTTTCTCTAGTTCTGTGAGGGATGCTGTTGGTATTTTGATTGGGATTGCATTAAATCTGTGTATCAGTTTTGGAAGTATGGTCATTTTAATTATATTGGTTCTGCCTGTCTGGGAAGAGGGGACATCTTTCCATTTTCTGATGTCTTGTTCAGTCTCCTTTTTCAAAGTACTGTAATTTTTGTCATAGAAGTCTTTTACTGCCTTCATTAGATAAGATCCTAAGTATTTAATTTTTCCTGATGCAATTGAGAATGACTATGTTTTCCTAATTTTATTCTCAGTGACTTCATTATTAGTGTACAGAAAGGTTATTGATTTTTGTTGTGTTGATTTTGAATTCTGCTATATTGCTGAATTTGGTTATTAATGCTGGAAATCTTTTGGTTGAATTTTTGGGGTCTTCCATATAGAGGATCATGCCATCTGCAAATAACCATAATTACTTTTCTTCTTTTTCTATATGTATTTCTTTTATTTATTTCTCTTTGCTGATTTTTAAAATTTATTTCTCTTGGCTGATTGCCCTGGCTAATGTTGCAGGCACTATACTGAACAAGAATAGTGATAGTGGATATTCTTATTTTGTGCCTGATTTAGAAGAAAAGCTTTCAGTCATTTCCCACTTAATATGAGGTTGGGAGTAGGTTTGTCA
The DNA here is from genome assembly GCF_000247695.1 of Heterocephalus glaber. The sequence goes on along the minus strand of NW_004624757.1, from coordinate 16,788,012 downwards.
TAAATGGCTTTTATCAGATTAAGACAAGGTCCTTCTACACCTATTTTCTTCTGGGTTTTTATCATGAATAGTTGCTAGATTTTGAGATGATCATGTGATTTTTGTCCTTGCTTCTGTTTATGTGATGTATATCATTTATTGATTTGAATATGCTGAGCCATTTTTGCATCCCTGGGATGAAGCCTACTTGGTCATGATGTATGATCATTTTGATGAGTAGTTGCATTCTCTTAGCTAGTATCTTCTTAAGGACTTTCGCGTCCATGTTTATTAAAGAGATGGCCTGTAGTTCACTTTTTTGGTGGGATCCTTGTCTAGTTTTGGAATCAGAATAATGCTATCTTCCAGGAATCACTTTGGGAGTACTCTTTCCCTTTCAATTTCATTAAAGAGCATGAGGAGTATTGATGTTAGGTCTTCCCTGAAATTCTTGTAGAATTCAGCAGTAAATCCATCCAGACCTGGGATTTTCTTAGTTGGTAGGTTTTTTTTTAATTACTAATTAAATTTCATTACATGTTACTGGAATTATATCTTCTTGGTTCAATTTTGGTAATTCATATATATCTAGAAATCTATCCATTTCCTGTGAATTCTCCAACTTTAATTAGAGTGCAGGTTTTTTAAGCAGTTGCTAATAATCTTTTGGATTTCAGTGATGTCATTGTGTTTCACTTTTTTTACTTCTAGTTGCGTTGAATTGGATCTTTTCTTCCTTTTGGTAAAAGTAGATAAGGGTTTTTCTATTTTGTTTATTATTTAAAATAAAACCAGCTCTTTGATTCTGTTATGGCTTGTGTCTTGATATCCCCCCAAAGCCTCATTGCAGGCATATGTGGAGCTTTTTCTGAGGTGGGTGAATCTAGAGTTTGATGCTAAAATTAAGGATATGTGATAACTAAACCACTACATGTGACTGATTAGTTTGGCACTGCCCTAATCCTGGTAGTCTGAATAAGATAAAAGGAGCAGAAAGACACTGTAAAACTCCCTTGTTGCCTTTGTTGTGTTCCACACCCATGACCTGTTGCCCCTCTGCCATCTGCCACTCTGCCTAGAGCCAGCTGAGTATGGACTGAAACCTCTACAAACTGTAAACTTTTCCCCTTTAACTTTGAGTGTTGGGTGTTTTGTCTCAGTAACAAGAGTAAAGTAACTAACACAGATTTATTAATAATTTGTATTGCTTTTTTAATGTCAGTTTCATTAATTTCTTCTCTGATCTTTATAATTTCCTTCTTTGTACTAACTTTGTACTTGGATTGTTCCTGTTTTTCTAGGACCTTGAGAGACATCACCAGGTTATTTATTTGAGTTCACTGGTTTTTGTTTGTTTGTTCATTTGTTTTTTAATGTGGGCATTCACAACTATAAACTCTCATCTTAGGACTGCTTTTATTGTGCCCCATATGTTCTCATATATTGTACTGGCATTATTGTTTGATTCTAGGAACTGTCTAATTTCTTCTTTGATTTTTTTTTCTGGGACCCATTGATTATTCAAGAGGGGATTTGTTTAATTTTCATGTGTTTGCATAATTTCTGAGGTTTCTTTTGCCATAAATTTCTAGTTTCATTGCACTATGATCTGATAATATGCATGGGATAATTTCAATTCTTTTACACTTACTTAAGCATGCTGTATGGGCTAGCTTATGGTTTATTTTGGAGAAAGCCCCATGTGCTGCAAAGAAGAATGTGTATTCTGCTGTTGTAGGGAGGAATATTGTATGTATCTATTACATCCATTTGTTTAATGGTTTTCTTCAAACCTGACACATCTTTGTTGAGTTTTTTCTAGCTGATCTATCTAGTAGGGTATTGAGGTTCACCATTATAATTGTATTTGTTTACCTGGTCTTTTATTTCCAGTAATGTTTGATTTATGAAATTGAGTGCACCATTGTTTGGTGCATATATGTTAATAATTATTATCTCTTCTTGTTGAGTTGTTCCTTTAATCAATATGTAGTGACATTCTTTGCCTCATCTAATCAGTTTTGGCTTGAAGTCCACTTTGTCTGAAAATAAGATAGCTATGTCTGCTTGCTTTTGGGTTCGTGTTGCATGGAATATTGTTTTCTATCCTTTGATACTTAGTTTATTAATTTATTTTGGGATTAAATGTATTTTGTGTATACTGCATACACTGGATTTTTTTGATCCATTCTGCCAATTTAAGCCTTTTGATTAGGGAATTGAGACCATTCACATTTAGAGTTATTACTGAAAGATACTGACTTATTCCTGTCATTGCATTATTTTCGTGTTGCTGATTCCCCTTTTCCCCCTTCTACTCTACTGCTCACTCAGCCTCATTTATTCATTCTATTATACATTTGGAAATGTTGTCTTCATTATCTCTTTCCAGGATAAACTTGAGAATTTTTTTTGAATGCTGGATTGGTGGTAATGAATTTCTTTTTTTATTTTGCATTGTTTATTGGTACATTTTAGGTTTACAATACAGTTACATTCATCATTGTGATCTTGGACCTTTACATGATATATTTTGTTTCTTATTTTTTCCTTTCTTTAAGTGCTCTTTTTCGTGGAATTACCTCATTTCTCTATCCACTTTAAAAGATAGTTTTACAGCATATATCAATCTGGGTTGGATGTTGTTTTCTTTTAGGGCCTGAAATACTTCACTCCAAGTTCTTCTGGCCTTTAAGGTTTGTGTAGAGAAGTCATTTGTAATTCTAATATGTTTACCTTTATAAGTGAGTATTTTTCTCTCTCCTTCTAACAGATTTTAAGTTTTGATCCTTGTGTTGGACTTCTGAGATCTTGACTATGATGTGTCATGGAATGGTTCTTTTTTGATCATCGCTATTTCAGGTTCTATATGCCTTATATATCTGTATGTTAAATTTTTTCCCTATATTTGGAAAGTTTTCTGTTATTATTTCATTAAACAGGTTTGTTAATGCTATTGGTGCTTTCTTCTGATTTTTTTCACTAATCCTAATTAATCTTAGTCTTCTTTTTGTCATCTAACAGCTGTTAGATCAATTTTTCACATTCTCTTGTTGTTTTTAAAGTATCTCTGAATAATTGGTCACCCACATTAGTCATTTCTTCTAATTCTGGTAGTTTCTTCACATTGATCCCTTCTGCTACCTATACTTTCAATAAAAATTTTGTTCTCCTGAATTTCTGTTTGATATCTTTTCATGGACTCTAATTCTTTGCTGAACTGGTTGTTTATGTTTTATATCATTTTTTTTTCAGCTCAGCTAGCCTTTTAGTGTCTTCTGCAGACTTGCTTAGCATTTTATTTATTAGGTCCATTATCTATTTAGTTATATCTTCTTTCAGCATATCAAACTTACTGAGCTGTTTTTAAAATCTTCTGTTATCCTTTCAAATAATTTTGCTGTGTGGCTTTCAATTTTCTCCCTTTCCTTCCCCACGGATCAGCGTTGGGGGAGTTGGGAATTTTGGGAAGCATTTTGTTGTCTTATTTTCTCATGTATCTATTGTTTTTCACTTTTGTTTTTGTTTTTATTTGAAGGATGAAGTTTTTGGATTGATTTATAGTGGAAGATTTTGTTGTCATTGTGGAGAAGGTTCAGGCTGGGCATGGATAACTATTGGCCTTTGCCTCTGTCCCAAGATCCATTTATTTGGGAGGGGAGGCTGCAGCACATTTGGCCCAGCACCCAGTTCTCAGGATTGTTAATGATATAAAGGCAATCCAGATATTGGCCCCCAAAGAAAACCAATTACTAGAAACAACTTTTCCTTGGTATAGTAATAAAATCAGCAACAATAATAGCATCAAAGACAAACTGGATATTAACATACCCTTAGAACCAATTATGTACCAGCCTTAATCACAGAAAAGAGATCTATAATTATAGTATAAACACTGTCAAACGAAATATTAACCTATAGTAAATATCTACTAAATGGAACAACTTTCTATCTACTAACAATGAAACAGTGTTCAACAGTAATAGCATAAGGTTAACTATCTAATGATCCATAAAGCTTAATGGTTATATTAGCAAAGTTAGAGGTGGTGTGGAATGGGAGAATGAAAAAAATAAAATTTGAAAAGTTAATCAATGGAAGACTAGAAGGAGAGGAGAAAAGTGAGATAAAGTATCCTATTGGGCATTAACAGGAAATTAAAAGTATAGATAAAAGTAACAGAAAAAACAACAAAAAGAACAAAAAAGAAGAAACAAAGCAATATAAAGGAAAAAAATTAAGGAGAAAAAGACACAAAACAAAACCAAAAAAGGAGAAAAAAACAGAAGCTCCCCCAAAACAGTGAAGGAGATAGATTGATTGAGTCCTCCTCCCATAAAAAATTCTTTTTCTACATCCACTTGGGTGCACTCAGACTCTCTCTTTCCATTTAGACTAGATTTAAGGGGGCTGTGACTATCCCTAAGCCAGTGCAGAGTGTGGCTGTACTGGACTGCAGTGGAATCTCTTCTGTCTTCACTTGATAGATGGGAATTTACTTTTAAAAATCTGAAGTAGCCTTCAAATGCAATACACAAAAATGATTAATGCCAATCTGCAAATATATTGCTCCCAGTATTCTAAAAAAGCCATATTCTCCTACTGCTTCCCCTTTACCTATTATAGTCCTGAATATTAAGACTCATCATTTCTGAATGTAGAATGTGAAAGAAAATGGAGGTAAGCAGGGTTGGCCATTTGATTTGCAAGGCCTAGTGCAAAATGGAAACATGGGGCCCTTTGTTTCCAATGCCATAATTTAAAGTGTAGTTAAAGGTACTTCTCTTTCTTCTGTGATCTTTCTTTGTGTCTGCCATGCTGTGTTATTTTCAGTTTAATGTCACATACCTTAGGGCAAAGGTCTACTAGCCAAGAAAGTGCAGCCTCTCACAGGTACCCAGAGCCCACTTTGTAACTCTCTGCCACATCAAGTCACCTTCTGCTGGCTGGGAGTGGGTAAGACAGTTTCACAGTGATGGGCAACCAGAGGTGCTCAGTACTTGGATGGGGGTGGGGGTGAGAGGCTCATCCTTGCCACATTGTGTTGTCAGGTAGCTTCTGCCATGCCTCACCCAATATACCACTGGGAAGCATTCCCAACCCAACTCAAGTTCCCTGAATTTGTATGCAAGTCCATGCTAGGGGTGGAAGCTGGCAGTGGTCACCAGACAAGAGTTGGGGGAAACAAGTTGGGTAGAATCTGGGAGGTCAAATGTGGGAGAACTGGCAATGAGAAACTATCTGAGGAGGCAACAAAAGAGGGCTGTAGAAACTTGGGCTGCAAGCCCTCGTTGTTTGCTCCATTGGTGCAACAGATTATCACCTGTAAAACACAAACTTAAAATTCTTGAGATTTCGATTTTAACCAAAGAGTATAAAACCTCAGACATGAGACTCTTATGAGCATGGGATCCTGCACAGCTGCTCTGGCCATGCACAACACAGGTAGTCCTCCTTGGAGGAGAGCGAGTTCACATCATGGTCCCTCCAAAGGCAAGAGTCACATGGTGGACACAGTTCAATCTTCTGACCTCTGCATTTCTGAACTGTGGGCAGATCTGGGCAAGGGTATAATTCTTTCTATGTCTACTTCCTTGAAGGAATTGCTGCTCTAATTGCATTCTTCAACCCAGCTTCAATTTCACTATAATTAAGGTAAATGCTTTTCACCTTCTTTGAAATGGTTTACAGATCTACTGATGCTGAGCAGCTGTTTGGAGCTTCCTCTGTGCTTACAAAGATGTTTTACTAAGAAGTTAAGAAAAAGCACATAAGAGATTCATTGCATTTTCATTCACAGCACTACTTTGACTTCAAAAAAGGTAAGGATGGAACCGGGGGTATAGCTCAGAGGTACAGTACTTGCCTAGTATGGGTGAAGCCCTGGATTTGATACTAGTACCTCCACATACACACACAAACACAAGAATAAATAGAGCTAGAGAGGTGAAGAGGACTCTTCATTGTTTTGTTTTTGTTTTTTTCTTTCAACAACTGTGTACTGGTGACTCCAGCCACACCAAGCCTGAGGCCTTCTTTTATCCGGAGAGAGGAGGAGACAGCAAAACAAGTTACTTTTAATAACTGGCTCCAGAATTCCTTAAGATTACTGTCAAAAAAAATATTTTCTAAGTCACTTGGGGTGGAAGGTAGATACAAATGTTGCTTGCTTAAGCATTCAAACTTTCTAGCTAGGGCTGGGCATGGAGCTCAGTGACAGAGATGTTGCTTAACATGTATGAGGCCCAGGATTCTAGCCTCAGCACTGCAAGAATGAAAGAGAGAAAGAGAGGAGAGAATGAGGGAGAGGGAGAGGGAGAGGGAGAGGGAGTTGACTAAATTGATGAGCATGAGACAAGGAGAGAGGGAAGCAGAAAGTAAAAAGGAGAGGGATTCTCCCTGAGATGACTGAAAGTTCTGCACTCTGGTGACCTTTCCCTGGAGTCCTGGATTCACCAGAAATGGGATGATTTTCTGCAGTAAAAATGCAGCATATATCTTACAAATAAAACCCAACACAGTTTTCATTACCAGTAATTCTTGTCCTATAGCTTCATTGCTTCAGGGAAAACACAAAGCTGAGAACAAAGACGTCTTTGCTTAGCTTTGACTTTCAAACTAGACTTAAAAAGAAACTCAGTCGAAATAGAAACCACAATTAGGAAAGCAAGATTTTCACTTCCAAGAGCCAACCTAGCTGAAAAAGAAAAAGGAGAAAGAGAGAAAGATTTAAATTCTAAGACACAAAGAAACTGAAGTTTGGGGGACTAAGGACCAAAGGGAATGCCACCCCAGAATATGCCACTTTGTCATAAGGATTATTTTAAGCTGGAGGCAATTGCAAATCAACATATGCAAAAGTTCTCTGCCCTCCTCTTGTCTGCCTAAAAGCAGAACATAAATTTCCCTTGAGACAGTTTCTCCTTATCCCACACCAGGAAGAGCAGAGAAGCTCATCCCTGGAGACTGAGATGCCATTGAGAGGAGTCTGCATAAACAACCCTTACAAAACAACCCTTATTGTCCATTATTTTCTCCATATATTCACTGCTGAGTCTAACTGCAACTTTGAGTTTTATTTCTCTATGAAATCCCATGTGTATAAATATTAATAAAAATTATTTCTTTTTTTCATATCTGGCTTTTGTTAGTTTAATTCACAGAACTTCAGGTACTTAATCTGAAAAATTACTTCCTCCTGACAGTTTCTAGCTGTAGAATGATAATTAGGAGAAATTGTTTCTTGACCTAAAAGGAAGGAAAGGAGAGAGAAATAGTTTAGCTATGAATGCGGAGTCTCAAAGATGAGCAGAGGACGAGGAATAGTGACGGTGGATAGAAAGGCCCCAATTAACAGAAGGTACTTACACCTTCCTACTCAAAAAATTAGGGGTGATTGCCTCACAACCCCTCTGTCTCAATTAATCAGACACATACCCAGTATTTCCAAATGCAGATTCTCTGCTATATGCCTAAATATTTAAGATGTAAATAAAGTCCTAGTCTCCTACTGTTATGATTTACATCTAGATGTCCCTTTAAAGCCTCATGTGATCACAGGCGAGCCTTTCAGGAGGTGATTGCATCATGGGGCACTTTACTCCTCGTGGATTAGTCTACTGATGAGTTTATGGTTTAATGTGCTGTTAGCAGGTGGAGCCTTGTGAGAAGAGGTGGATCACTGGGGAAGTGAAAGGTTCATCTCCCTCCTCTGCTCTTTCCTTCTCTCTCTGCTTCCTCGCTATCCTGAAGTTAGCAGGTATTCCTCGGCCATGCTTTTCCACCATGCTCCTACGTCATGCTGTTCTGCCTTGGAGCTAGCCAACTATGGACTGAAATCTCTAAAAAATGTGAGCTAATAAACCTTGTCTCCTTCAACTTGTAGATGTCCAATATTGTGTCCCAGCAATGAAGAAAGTGACTAAGATACAAACTTTACAAAATACCATGATAATACCCTATAATGTTGGAAGGTAAACATTTTTTCTTTTTCTTTCTTTTCTTTTTGGGCAATAATGGGTATGGAACCCAGTCAAGTGCATCACAGTCAAGTGCTCTACCAGTAGACCACACCTCCAGCCCTGAGGCTCAGATTTTAAATTTGAGACTTGATGGAGTTCCAATCAGAAAAGTGACATGAGCTCCCCTTCTCTTCCCACTCTGGAGTCCTATGAATGTGTGCATCTGGATACCCCAATGTGCATAAAAAAGGCCTGTCCACAATCCCCATAAAGTTGCTCTTGGACAGTGCACAGGCCTAGAAGTCTGCAGATGAGAAAGGGGTATGAGGATGTGTGTGGCTCTAAGAAGCTAAGAAACCAAAATTTGGAGAACTAAGAATGGGATCAGCAGCCATGACTGCTCTCGAGAGGACAGATGCAGGAAGAGGTCTTTGCAGGCCCAGGAAGTAGGCTGGACTATTTGAGCAAGGACCTCCAGACCCTTGAGAACACAGAGCATGGTCTCTAAGAACAGAGAGTGGCACATATTCTGGTGGTCACATGCCCTTTAGTTCAGCATAGGCTTTGCCCTATGGATGAAGACACCACAGAAGACAGCCATAAGGCCCTGTAAGAAAGGGACTCAGTTTGGAGTCCATCTTGCTTGGGGATAAAGGCAGTAGGAGTGGTCTCCACACAAAGCAATGGCATTAAGTAGGGTAATGTGTCCCACCCTCACTGCCAGCTCACCTGTGGTCTATGTGTGCCACAGAGGAGATTCAGAAAGAGATCCCTGCATGTCCAAGAGGAGATGGAAAATATTAGAGAGTTGCTGGATGTTCAGACATGTCAACATGGAAAGGAAGAGTCCTTAGAGCAGAGGCAGAGAAGGCTCAAATGGGGCAAGTGGCTCCGTGAGTATGAAGTTGGGGATCAAGTCAGAGTCCCTCTCCTCACTGGCATGGTAAGACCACAGACCATGAGGCACACTAGCATCACACACATAGAATACATGTAACAAGGTCAGTACCTAACTAAACCTTTCCCCAAATCTAGATAGCCTGCTGGCGATAGAGGAGGGAGGAAAGTGCCTTATGAGCCTAAATCAGGTAAAGTCTGAGGCTTGAGTTGGCTATTTGAATATGGAGTTCTATATTTACCTAAAAGATAGTAAATCTTAAATCAGAAGTCACCAGTCAAAATCAAATTATTTTTTATTTTGCCACCAGGAAAAATAAGGGCTTGTAAAAAGTTGGATTTGGTCAAGGAATGATAAGGAAAATTAAAATTTGGTCCATCAGCCATAGAAATCAAAGAATGAGGGTCATGTGGAGCTATTGTGGACCAATGAAGAAGTTGAACACATTGATACAAGTGTCCTCCAAAATCACAACAATGCATGGGAGGACTTTGGCACCTTCACAGGGCATGCTGTGTAAGTACAAAGCAAGTTCACCCAAATTTTAAAGAACAGGATGGCCTGAAGGCATTCTGAGTTACTGTAAAAAGAGTGCATAACACCTGGCAGGAACATTCCCTGTGCTGTGTCTCCTCAGGATCTGAAGGCCTAGCAGGTAATTAACATCATCATCACTATTCTACCTGATGCTCCAGTCTGCCCTCAAAGTTACCCTTTGCTCCCCCCCAACTCCAAGTCATACCCTGACTTGGAAATTCATTACTATTGATCTTCTATTACCCCAGGGGATACCCTTATTCTTTCTTTGCTGGACATCCACCTTAGCTCCTACCTTGTTTCTCTGCCTATATGATTGCTCTCTTCTCCCTTCTCTGTTGCTGTAAACCACTATGTATCTTTTCTTAACACTCAAATTTGACTATTTCATTATGAAAAATGCATATACAAAAGGCCCACAAACTTCTGTTGGACAATGTTCTCTACAGTTTGCCCCTGTGATAGAATAAAGATGTTTGCTCTTTATTCTTGGTTCTTAGTACAAGGTTAAACTCTTGGAAGATCCTGAGTGATAAAAGGTCACAGGAGCAGGATGGGGGCTGACACAGAGCAGCAGTAACCACACCCATTTACCAATGCCAGGCCAGCTCCATGTTTTGCTTCCGATACATCCATACCCATGATTATACCAGAACAATTCATAATGACTAAATCTTGGAAGCAGTCTATAAGCCCATCAGCAGATAAGTAGATAAGTAAAATGTGATATTTATATACAATTGAGCACTACTCTGCCATAAAGAAGGATAAACTGAAGTCATTTGTAGGGAAATGGAAGCACCTTGAGACCATAATGTTAAATGAAGTAAACCAGACACATAAGCTTAAATATCACATGGTTTCTCTTATATGAGAAACCCACAATATAAATAAAGACAAAACATAGGAAAGTTGGTAAGAAGTAGGGAGAAGGATTTTTCTCATATGGGAAGGAGATTAGGAGATGGGGGGGGGAGAGAAGAAGGGGTTACAAAAAGCATTAAGATGTGCCCAGCTCCCCATAAGATGTGTAATCATTATGTTTTGGAAACATGTATTCATAAAAATAAAAACTGGCAAAAAAAAGATGACAAGACCAACTTGTGTTCTAATGAGACTACTGTTCATGGGCCCCTAGCAAGCTTTGGGGTAGGAGCTGGTGGTTAGGAAGACTAGGCCTCCATTAGAAGCTTGGGGCTTTTAGCCCCCACCTCTCAGGAAGGGGAGAAGGGGAAAGAAGGGAAGAGAAGGGGAAAGAAGGGAAAAGAAGGGGAAAGAAAGGGAAAGAAGGGGACAGGGGCTAGAGAATGAGCCAGTGATCAATGCCAATGATGTAATCAATCATGCCTACATGATGGAACTTCTGTAAAAATCCCCCAATCTTCTACGCAGTGAGACTTGAGCGCTCTGCCTGGTGAACATATACACATGCTGGGAGAGTAATGTAAGACAACTTCACAGGCACAGTGCCTGCACTCGGGTCCCTTCCAGACCCTGCCTTGTGTATCTCTGCATTGGGTTCTTTGTTGGTGTCCTTTTATAGTAAACTATGAAAGTAACTACAGCATTTTCTTATTCTACCAAATTACTGAACCTGAGGGAACCCCCACCTAACCTAGGGACCTGATACTTACAACAGGTATCTGAAGTGAACACAGTCTTGTGGGAATTAATAGGGTGAATCTGATGCTAATTCCAAGTAGTGTTAGAATTATAGAATATTAAATGGCATCAAAAGTAAACATATCCCTTCAGACCTCTACCAAAGTTTACACCATTACTTCCAATTACATCTTTAAAAACTTCATTTTGTAATCAGATTAGTTACTCAAACATGACTTGCATTCCCCACACTTATGCCACACCCTTCGCCTGCCATACCACCACGAACACAGCTCATTTTTTCAGGGACAAGCTTAAAACTGATTTACAGGGAGAAGGCTTGCCAGATACTCATCTGCATTTATCTTTCTACTTTTACTTAATGTAATGTTATCTTGTGCTCGCTTCTGCAGCACATATACTAATGTAATGTTATCTTTGATCATGGCACTTTCACACTATTCCTTGTGTTAGAGTGAGCAAGGAGTGCACAAAGAACTCACCCCCAAAATTTTATAACACAAAGGACATTCTACAAAATACTTTATCAGTACTCCTCAAAACTGTCAAGTTCATCATGTCAAGGTCATCCAAAACAAGGAAATTCTGAGAAATTCTTACAGTTAAGAGGAGCCCATGGAGACATGATGATCAAATGTAATGTTCCATTACTGTGAACATGGAACAGGAAAAGTTTTTTAGTTTAAAACCAAACCAAGGAAATCTGAAAAAAGATTAGCAAAACAAACAACAAACCATTATTGTATGTTACACGGATAGAACATAAACAGGGAAAACAAGCTGTTTGTGAACAATCTAGAAACCACTTTAACAATTAATCCACAAGGGCCAGAGATTTAGCTCAGTGGTTCTGCCGCCTTCCTCACAAGTGCAAGGACCTGAGTTCAATCCCTGGCACCAAAAAAACCACCACAACAAAAAAACAATCCACATACAAATCATTAGAGGTATTGCCAGTAAAACCACTTTTTGGCTATATTTTGTCAGCTCCTTAATTTATTTTATGTATTTAAAAGAAAGCAAGTGGTATGTCTTTAAAATACAAATTTTCAATGATTTAGTGATGATTACCATACCTTTTCTCCTAAATTAGTAAAGCAATGTACGTGTGTAATTAATATTATGAAATAATATTTCCAAAGAAAGATTATCTCTTAAAAAGAGATATCTAACTTTTATATATCCACATATAATACATATTCCTTTATGACTATAAAGCAATTTGATGGAAAATTTTAGTTTACACCATTACATTTAAGTCTGTTATCAAAAAGAAAGCAAGATTTATAGTTTCTATCACATTCTATCACAGAATCTAAAAGACATCATTATTTCATGTTTCATTAAGAAAGATAAAGAGGTTGTCAATTTTAATATATTGATTGTAAGAAGTACCCGAATTTTACAAATATTAAAATGTGAATATGTGTTTGTTGAGCAAATGAAATAGTTTTTTCTCATAGAATTCTTACTATATATACCAATTTAGCTGATGAGTCTAATTTACATTAATGAATATTTTTATACTGCAGCAAAGATACTTGCATTTTCCAGTCTTTGTAGAAAAGTAATTCAAGTATTTTTTATGGTACAGGTGAAATTTTTTTTTTTTCCTTTTCTTTTTTTTTTATTTTTGGTACTGGGGATTGAACTCAGGACTTTGTGCTTGTGAGGCAGGCGCCGGAACCACTGAGCTAAATCCCCGGCAGAAATTTTTCTATTAATACACTGAAAGGCCACATAATTCTCCAAATGTTAAAGTAAATTGGCAAATGATCCAAAAACCTGATTAACAGAAAATGGAAATGCTATCTGTACATACTGTCCCACAATTAACAATAATTTTAAAAATATATTCTGTTGTGATTATTATATCGAAGTATCCTACAGTATATTAATTTGTATTAGATCACATAGATGTCAGAACTATTAAATTCAATTCTTGTTAAAAAAGGAATTTCACCACCACCTGCCTCACAAGCGCAAGGTCCAGAGTTCAATCCCCAGTACCAAAAAAAAAAGGGATTTTAAAAATTCTAAGTTATAATATATTAAAGTAATACACCAACATTGGGTATATAACCTCACATTTCTCATTAAGAAAAAATGCCTTTATAGATCTATTCTATGACTTTTAAAAAATGCCAATTGTTTCAATAGATGGAAAATCTGCCTTAAATTTCTGTGTTTAGAATGAAAGATAATTCTATTTATATAAATATGAGGTATGTTTTCTTTGTAAATAAGTTCTAGATCAACATATTCTAGGAATTGTAGGAAATAATTAAGTATCTTTTTTTCTTTTTGCTGGTCTTAGAAAAAAACTAGATGTCACAGTTGTTAAGATTCCTTTTAGGATAAAACCACTTGGGATGGAGGTTACTTCCCAGGTCAACAAGTCTAAGTTCACAGCCAATTTCCTCTGGTACCTTATAAACATAGAAATCAAAATGTGGATATTCTAAAATCCCATAATTTTTAAAGTATCAGTGTAACCACTTCTAAATAGCACATCCTGCACTGATTTAATTTGCTATAGTGACAATAGTGAATAATTTCATTACAGAATTACTGTGGAAATAAAAATTCCTGAAGGTGTATGTTTGGAATCCTAGAGTATTAATAAACCACACCAAAATTTCCATAAAGGAGCATCACTATGTTCATATCAATCTTTAGGTTGGTCACAAAAGTGGAAGACAGAATGTCTTATGCATTTCATTGTAAAACACCTGTTTCTAGCTTCTCAAATTATACCAATTAAATATGTTCTTGACATGCAGCTGTGAGCTAGGTGGGCTCAGGTGCAGGGTAGCCAGGATGAAGAGGAACAACAGCAAGGAGCCTGGTACAGGGATGGGCCCCAGAGCACCTAGCACCTAACAAGTGGATTTCCATGCAGAAAGGATTGTTGATGACCCTCATGACAGGTATAGACAGAATTAGATCCATACTCCAACCAAGAACTGATTTTCTTTTGATCAGAATGGAATTAAAAAGATGCCCCTTGTGAAGTGTAGCTTTTTGAGACTCATGGATTTACAATAACATTTGGTTAGCTGGGTAATAGCACTGGTGGAAACATTGGAATTAAGCACACCAGTATATTACTGCCTACTAAAAGTGGTTTTAAGAAAGGCATGTCTGCATGCCTCATAGATTTCTGCACCTGGATGTCCATGAATGGTGGAGGACCACAGCCTCTTCCAAGGGCCGAGACGTCTCTCTTCATCCTAGATGGGGATGTTTGGTTGGGTTTCTACCAGCTCCCTTTGAGGGATTCCACTGAAACAGTTATTGTAGTTCACAGGATTGGTTTCGAGGAACACAAAATAGATGATGATTTTTGGAACAGCCAGATTGTGCCTGGCACCCACCATTCAGCACATGAACTGGGTTCACTCCTTGTTCCTGAGAAAAAACACTTTTAATGAGTGACTTCCCACTGTATGTGACAGGTGCTGTGCTGGGCCCTGAGATGAAGTGCAATCAGAATCACAGTCCTGTTCTCAGAGGTGAACATTGTTACTCTTGGCCAGTAAGCCACACTGCCTCAACTTCTATTCCCTTTTCTGGCCCCAAGCAACTCTGATATCAGGCAGCTCACACCCTGCCTTTCGTTTTTAGTACCCTAATTAATAGGGAAACCTGAGACACCAGAATTTTGGAGGGCCACTCTAAAACTGACTCAGGGATAACTGATGTAAACAAGGATGATGCTCGGCAAACCAGGCCCAGTGGCCTCCCAGACTCATCAGGTTCATGGTGGCCAGGGCTGCTGGTGATGGTGCTACTGCATGCTTGGGTCCAAACTCACTCCTTCATTTTTCCCTGGCATTTGCACAGGAAGTTTGCATTTTTGCTTGCAGTATGTAAGCTATCATCTCAGAAATCTGCCTGTACTGCTTAGAAGAATCCATTTCTCTTTAATCCATCATCCCAGACTGTAGCAAGAACAGTCTTGTTTTTACCTCTGGGCTACCATGGTGGTTAACAGCAGACATTGCAAACCTAGTGGGGTAGGGAACTCAGCGTTGCCTTCCCATCTACAAACATACCCAAGCCAGCATTACCAGAAATAGGTCCATGCCCTCAAAAGGGGTGCCCTTACCCCCCTGAGGGTCTACACAGTCACCAAACCTGGAGACCCAGGGTTCTCAACAGCTAAAGCCTTGCTTAATAGCTGGAGTTTATGAATGTCTGGAGTATCCCTGTTTAACCTTCTACTCTTTTACATATGAAGAAATTGAAGTTCATGGAGATCCAGAAGGCTGCCAAGGTTATCTAGGAAAATACAGTGAACCCTTAACGAACTCAATCAGTTCTCCAGGGCTGGTTGTAACTCGAGTTGGTTGTAAGTCAATACAGCTGAGAGCTATATGTTTACCTGGATACATGCTATAGATAACAGATCTTCCATTAACCTAATTAACCCAAGTTGTTCATATGTCAGGCCTATTGTAACTTGAGGGTACACTGTAGCAAAGAAGCTGGTGTTAGCATCCAGATCTATTGGACTTCAACAACTTTACTTCTGCTTGGGTACCATTTCTAAATATGTGGAGGTGAGGTATGCAAGATTATTTTAGGCAAGTTTTGTTTAAAAAATGTATATTCACTTTAACTTGAATAGAAAAAAAATCACAATGAGACTTGTGATTTTGAAGCTATTATTGCTTAAGATGTAAAGAATATATTTAAGAAACAGTCAACTTTGTGAAAACATTTAAGGCAATAAGGGACAGGGCCCTTCAGCAGGGATAAATGTGGAGTGCAGTCCTCACTTTGGTTTCTAGTGCTCTGGCCGTGTGACCCAGCCATAGTGTAGAGGCAGGGTGACCCTGTACCTGTGATTTGGGTAGCTCTGTCTTTTGCTCCCTGTGAGCTGTGCTCTTAGTCCAGCAAGATTTTTCCTAAATCCAGCAAACTCATGATGAAGTAACTGTATAGCAAAATCTTAAATAGACTGAAAACAAAGAATTCCAGAACAATAGCTATTATAATACTGTAATTATGCTTGAATTGACTGGGGCTACTGATTTGTGCTCTGCCAACTCTATTATATTTCTTTTTTAAATTTTATTTATTTATTTTCTGGTACCAGGGATCAAACTCAGGACCTTGGGCTTGCTAGTCAGGTGTGACGCCACTGAGCTACATCCCCAGCCCACTATTATTTATTTATCGAGCACCTGAAGTTTTCCAATCAGCCACTGCATTACTGATTGAATTATGAAACGGTAAATATAGGCATTATTCAATTTTTAAAAAAGAGTATGATCTTGGTTGTCAAACACTCCCATTTGATCTTAGTTTTGTCTTTCAAGAATATGTACTTTATAAATAGTAACCAATCTGTGGATGTTTTTCTTCTAAGGTATACAGAATCAATTGAGAACACATATATCTGCTTTTCAAACTAAAGTTCATACAAGGGACATGTGATCAACCAAGATAACCATCATGCATCTTCCTAGAGAATCTTACTACATTATCTAGAAGGAAGATTTTTGTATTACAATGAATTATGAAATTAGAATGGAGTTTATATTACCATTTATGATAAAACGTTTCAAAATCATGACTAAATATGTTTGAGAAATTTTTATCAGCAAAAATCCATAGCAGTAGTCAAATGTAGATTGTTACCATTATGAAGTTTCAGCCTCCCTTGCTCCAGAAAGCCAGTTAGCCTCAGGACTTATCTGCGCTTACTCCCATTTATTATTTTTTTTAAATATCAACTAAGGTAGATTTTACTGAGGTAAGGAGGGTCATTTCATGACAGAAAAGTCAGTACTACAGGAGGATCATAGTCCTAAATTTTTATGCCCCTAATAAATAGCCTCCATACATATCAGTTAAAATTTATATTAAAAGGTAAATAGGTAAATCCACAGTGAGAGTTGGAGATTAATACATCTTGTAGTTACCAATAGAAGCAGAGAAAATAAGTAGAAATACAAAAGATGTGAACAGTTGTAACTCAGTGGACAAAGTTACAATTAGCATTGATCAACAGATAAATGCACATTTTTTTTGAGTGTATGTAGAACATTTGCTAAAATTGACTGTATACTGGGATATAAAGATCCAGCAAATAGCAAAGGATCAAAATTATATACTGTATGTTTTTTGACCATTGTGGAATTAAGATAGAAATCCAACAATTTCACTCCTAGATATATGTCCAACAGAAGTGTGGGGGGGGGGTGGCGGCTATTTTTAAGTCTATTTTAGGGGAAGGGTTAAATCTAACATCTGGTTGCTCTCATGAGCAGTTTTCTGTTGCCTGTTTTCTAATATATAGGCTATTATTTCCCATTGTTTTTGTATGACTTGTATTTTTTTGCTGTTAGAAAATGGGCACTTTAGAATATATGTAGTATTCTGGATTAAACCCCCCTAAACCCCTGGAGGCTTGCTAGTGTTAGTTTGCTGATTGGCTTGTTTACATTAGTATGTTCTTCCTCACCCCACTCCTATCTTTCTACATATTTAAGGCTCTGCTGTTGCTCTCTAGGGAGGTCTGGTTTGGGTGTGTCCATCATCACCCTGGAATGACAGTGGTGTTAGTAGGGCTCTCTTCCTCTTTCCCTGACAACATCTGTTAAACTTTGCTACTTGCTGGTTGATTTTTCCATTGTTTTTATAAATACCCCAACTGCATAAATTGCTCTATAAATATATCCAACCTGAAATTGTGGCTCTTCATAAGAAGTTTCTTATGTTAGTATTTGTTGTGATCCCAGGAAGACTTCTCTCAGCTCTCTTATTCCCTGGCTCTCTTGCAAACTGGCCACTTTTACTCTAGTGTATATCTTAAATAAATTCAGGAATTTCCTCCCAATCACATTTCAAAACAACTTTTTCTGGTTTTGAGAATGTCCTTGTTTGAGCCATACTCTATTATAAATGCAGTCAGTTGATGTGGGAGGAGATTAGGCTTGCATCTTCCCCTGGGCAACGTCTCTGTACCCATGTGCTGGAGCTTCCCTGAGTATCAGTCCTGCTTTAGGAGCTGAGTGATCAGTGGAGAGGAGCCAGAAACCTGAGTCCTCTTGGCTTGGCTTTCTTGTTGTGGAACCTTGCCTCATGATTTGGGGCAATCAATCAGGGTGCAGTATTCTGAGCATGCTGTATCAAGACTGAGCCCACAACTCATGAGTAGGGGCTTGGTAGAAGATGGGAGCCCTCATGTCTTGGCCAAACTCACTCAGATTGTGAGACCAAAGCGACTCCATTTTGCTAAAATCCACCATTCCCCTAGCCTCTCACAAATTAATGGTTAAAATGTGTTTGCTCTGGGACAGAAGATACAATCTGTAACAAACCAAAGTTCCTAAATTAATTACTCAGCCATCTGTTCGCCCAGGAAATGAATGTTCCAGGGCCCCATCCATAGAACAATCTGTAGATGTGCCGACCATCAGTACATGATGGTCGTGACCATTAGCCATTGTGTCTACTGACTGCCAGTACTTGACAGTCAGTCACTAAGCTTTGTCCCTCTTTTCCCTGTAAAACCTATACGTAATCACCCCTCAACCCCCAATGGGCCTAGCCAATCAGAAGTATACACTTCATGCTTGCTAAATGCCAACCAATCATGTGATTGCTAAATGGAAAATCCCCAAACTTTGCTGTAACTTTAGTAAAAACCCCGCTAATTTGAAATGCGGGGATCTCAATCTTCACCCGCTGCTTCGGTGACAGTTGAGTCCCTGCTCAAGCTTGAATAAACGACCCTTGTGTGCTTGCATCAGAAACGGCTTCCTGGTGGTCTTTGGGACTTCGCAATCTGGGCACAACAAGATCAGGAGTTTCTTCGGGAGCTGGATGAAAAGTGCTGAAGTTCTTCAACTGCAGGGAAGCAAGCCCCCAACTGAGAGGAAGGCCTGTGTTTTACCTGCAGCAGCCTTGACTGGGGTGTCTGTCTCACTGAGCAGGGAACAAGAGAGAGAGCACATCTATTATTTGGTTCAAATAATAGACTCACCTTTATTACTGAATTCATAAATTCTCCTTAATAGATAATCGCTGACTCCCATTTCCTCAAGCCTATGAGAAAGGTGAAATTGTGGCTAAAATGTGTCAATGACATATGGAATTCTCCTAAAGAAAGTGGATTCTGAGGAGATTTTCTGGAAGTCATCCTAGAACTCAAAGCTGCAATTCAAAAGGCAAAATTCTGAACTAATGATAGGCTCACGAGAGAAAAAAATTTTCAGCCAGGGGCTCTAAAATCCCTCAAATCACAATGTTGCTACCAAGGGCTGGACTGCATTACTATAACCACAGTTTCCTGTGATTTTCTTCTGCTCTGATTTCCTAGATTCTGTGTTAACTTTAAACTGATAAAATATTCTAAGTGCCCTGCTTACTGCTATCTAATTTGCAGGTAAATTTACTACTCCAGTAAATTACACCAATATTCACATAGCTTTTCTCCTATGAACAAAGCCAGCATTTATTTTATTAGCAATGTGCTACAGCCTGGAGCAAAGAAATTATCATTCCCATTTCCTACTATAATTAGCCTATGATGTCTTAAATATGCCCACATATCTCACTCTACCTACTACTGGGTGATCAGTAAATGATTTCTAAATTGGATTAACCCTTTAGTTTTTATTTAAATAAATTATTGTACTTCAGCAAAACTAATTACTTGCATCTCTCATTTCCTGTGCAAGGGTTTTCCTGATGCAGTAACAATACTTTGAGTCACATACGGGATCTGCTTAGCTTACTTCTGAAACATAATTTCTGCAATGCAGTAACAGTAATTAACACTCCAGGAGCGTTACTCTGTTCTAAGCCCTTATTATTTAAAATCCACATATTAACTCACAAATCCCATGGAAGCTTAGGTAACTTGCCCATGGTTATGGTCTTCTACAATACTTCTTTCTTCTTCTAGATGTTAATCCACTGATCATGTGCTGATTCCACAAATTATGTGTATGCTGATATTCCCAGCACTGCACAGAATGCAGTGACATATAAATTTGAAGTAGCTTAGTAAAGATAAAAACTACTGACATATCTATAAAGAACCAAAATGACAGATAATAAAATTTAATCTTTATCTCTCCTACTTGCAATGGTTTGGGAAAGCAAATTTATTTTTCTGGAACACTATTCTACACCTGTGATGGAAGCTTCCCTACTGTCAGATGGAATGAAAATGAAGTGCAAACCCTCTTCCTGGGGGCATTTTAATTTTTTTTTTTTTTCCTGGCCTTCTCTTCTCTCAGAGATGGCCAATCTTAGCTGCTAAGTGCCCAAATACTACTGGTACAGAAATACTACATTTAAGGCTTTAGGGTACTGTCCTTCAGTTCTCTGCAGCCACAGTGAGATAATCCTCAAGCACAATTTTTGCTGAGCTCTTCTAAGAGTTTTAGCAGCGAAAATGCAAATTTATCATAACACAGTTAATTTGGAAACTGGAATTCAGAGAAAGTCATAAAAATTCAATTTAAGTAAAATTTATTGTCTATAATGTGCATGGACTTTTATTAGACACACTGAAATTCAGGCACAAAACAGAGATCTCTGGCCTTAGGTACTTTATAATCTAGTTAGTATAATACAGATTAAAAACAGTAGACAAGTTACATGATAATGCTCAGTTACCAGCGTCAACATTAAAGAGCTGTGATTCAGGTGATCCAAAATTGCATCTAGTCCTAAAATCATTTATAAAATGTATTTGGTCTTAGAATCCACAGCACTTCAAAGAAGGTAAGTTCCACTGCAGATAAACAGTCACAAAGATGAAAACACACTGAAATATTTGAGAGCACTATGAATGATTTTTGCTATTTTGGATCTTTTGTTTTCTTCTTATTATGGTCCGAAGTCTCCGTAATACCAATTTATCAGACAGAAGCATGTCATCTTGTTGTTCTAGATAACTCAGTAAATTTTCAGTCCATTCAAGTGCAGCTTTATGGCTAACATGCTTCTCAGGGTTCAGTTCTGCTTTTCTAGTCTTACTGTAAGGCTTCTGCTCAGCAGCTGTGGCACGGTCCTCAGCACCTTCACTATCCGTCAGCACCTGACAGCTTGAGTCGTTACTCCGAGAGTCAAACCACTGATCAATATTCTCAATGTCAACATGTTCACAGTTTTCTGTATTCTGTAAAACCGTTGCTAAATTAGCGGCTAAAATGGCTCCTTCATCAATGTTCATAACTGAATTTTCTCCATTGCCAGGGAAAAGTTTTCTCCATGCTTTGGTTATGGTACTTGTTTTTATCATGTTCCAAGCCCTGGATACCTCATAAATTGCATCCAACACTGTCAAGTTCTTCCAAAACATTTTTGGGTCAATTCCTTCATCCAAATACTTCTGGAGAAGTCCTGCTCGGTAGTATCTTTTTACTGTGGCTAAAACTCCCTGGCTCATTGGTTGAATTAGACTTGTGACATTTGCTGGCAAATACTTCACAATTATTCTGCCATCATCTGAACTCAACAGTTCTTCATTTGGATGTGCTGGGGGAAAATCTAAAAGAAGCACTGCTTTTTCTAGAAGACCCTTGGATCTCAAATGCTTCTGTACCTGTGGCACAAAATATTTATCAAACCACTGTCTGAAAACAGACTGTTCCATCCATGCACCTTTTTGACTGAAATAAGTGACAGGAAGACTTGAAAGGTCAGTTCCTTTGAATGCACGGGGTTTTTTTGCTTTCCCCACAACACAAAGATTAAGTTTGTGTAACCCTGTGGCATTTGCACAACACATTATAATGATTCTCTCTCTGCTTGACCTATACTCTGAAGTATTTCGCTCAGTGTCAAGAACTAATGTCCTCGATGGTAGACATTTCCAAAACAACCCAGTTTGATCAGCACCATAAATTTGCTCTGGTTGTAGATTCTCTCTCTCAACAAATTCCTGAAAGTTACCACAAAATTCACTGGCAGCAGTTTCATCTCCTTTTAATTTTGTTCCTTTACCAGCAGCCTTTGGGATACCATGGCGCTGTTTGAATCGAGTTAGCCAGCCAGATGATGCATTAAAATCACCTTCCATCCCCAAAGCATCAAAAAAGAACTTGGCTTGTTTTGCACAAATAGTTCCAGACACTGGGACCCCATCTGTCTTCTGTTGGTTAAACCATTCTATCATCACTCTATCAAGTTCCTCATAGGTTGACGACTTCATAGATTTACGTTTGGACACCCCACTCGTGGGATCCGAACTGTTTGCATAGTTTATAATTCTTTCTTTGTTCTTTTTAATATCCCGAACTGTGGACTCACCAATCCCATATACTACGGAAAGTTTTTTGAAAGAGATGCCTTCCTCAAGTTTCTTAATAATGTCAAGTTTGTCTTTAATCGTCAATACCACACGCTTACGTTTCCCCAACATTTTAAGCATCTAATATTTCAGGTGATTACTACAAGATAATTACCAACTTAAGATTTGAATAGAGAGACCAGAAAATGGAATCTTAAGATCACTTGTCTGTGGCCTAGGACCTAGTGTGATGGCCAAATTTCCAGACAAAGTCTAAAAGAGTCTCTTCATTTGGACTTTAACTTACAGTTCCTACAATAAGGAATAGCTCCAGTTAACTCCATCTTTCTTTCTTCCTCACAGTGTTTGCATAACTTGTAATCTTATGAAAGGCTGGAAAGTGAACCAATACTACATTACTAAGATCTCTAAAAGGGTCCTTACTGCATACTCAAATCTGCCATCAGTGCAGGTAAGGTTCTTTGTAAAGCCACTGATTCAGGTTATTTTGGGACATGTGCACAAAAACAGTTTAAATCAAGGAAAAGACTTGCAAACTTGACGTACAAGAAAATGTGAGAAAACTTATTCCTAATGTTGTTTTTGTCAGGCAGTGAACTGTAACGAATGCTGTCTCTCTTAAGCAAAGGACCCGTACAGGTTGCACAGGGAAGCGCTTAGGAAAAGCATAGCAAGCAAGTCAAGACGAGCTGCACAGAAGTGAGAGGTGCAAAGGTGAAAGTGGACAGGCAGGAATCTCTGTCCTTGAACTCAACACGAACTTATACCTAATGGATCTGACCACTGGAAAGGAGAAAGGTGGGCAAGGGGTGGTGTTACATGATTAAAGAAAGCACCAAAAACTTCATTGGTGGAAATCAGACCCAAGGTAGAGCCTATGGGTGAAGGCGCGGTGAAGATGTTACAATAATCCTGGTGAAAGCTGATCGTCCAGGGTCCAACAAAAGTAGTTCCTGTGGGGCTGTATAGGTACTTGGAGCTTCTGAAACCTAAAGAAAAATACCAAAAACATTTTATTTTCAGCATTAGTGTCGGTGGCATTACCCACACCTACTCTGCAACTATGTTGAGAAAATTAACGCCTCCAACCAACTGTGACGCTAAACACTACAAATAATGCCCCTAGGCATCATCTGGGTATCGAAGGGGACCTGGATCGCCTACCTCCTCAAATTAAGAGGTCAGGGAGAAGCCGCACGAGCGAGCGAGGGCCTCCCCACCGGGCGAGAGGCGGAGCGCGGGCTGCTTTTCCTCCCGCGACGGAGCGCGGGTTCCGCCCGGACGCCGGCGACCTGGGTGTCACCGCCGCAGCCCGACAGCCAGCGAGCGGCCGCTGGGCGCAGGGGAAGCGGGTCCACCAGCCACGAGCATCGCTCCCCGCCTGGCAGCACGGCGGCCAGACAGCACCGAGAGCAAATGGAGTCTCCCCAGGGACGCTGACACTGGTGGCGCGGCGGCAGCAGCGACGGGCGCGCGTCGCGCCGGAGCCGGAAGGCGGGGGATTAGCGAGCACGCGCGCGCCCCCCGCAGGCGCATTGGGCCGGCGAGGGGGCGGGGCTGCGCGAGCAGCAGGGCAGGGCTACGCGAGTGGCGGGGTCGGGGTTTGGGGCAGGGCTTGCTCTGTGGGGCGGGGCCTGCGAGCGGCGTAGGCGGGGTTCCGGGCTCGGCCGCTTCGGGATGCGGGGCGGTTCCATGGCCGGCAGGAGGCGCTGTAGTCTGGCCGTGTGTTGGCGTTTCTCACGGTGGCCCGGCTCTGCGGGCCAGGTTTTCTCCTCTCCCGGCGGGAATCAACCTCGCAACGCGGCTGGCTTGTGAGGAGGAAAGCGGCGCCGGGGGCGAGCACACGTGGAGAGTGTTTCCCAACGCCGGCGCTGCACCTGCGCCTCCCGGACACTGCGGCTCCCTCGCGTGCCGGCCGCGGAGCGCACGCCGTGCGGGGGTAGGAGCGAGCGGCCGGGTGGGCGTCCCTCCTGGGCGGTCCCTGCAGACCGAGCCTTCGCCCAACCGACGGCCGGGGCTCAGGCGAGCTGCGGGCGCCGCTTGGGTCCCTGCAACCCTGCGAAGCCCTCTGCCCTCAGCTGTTACTGGGGGCCGCCGTCTCGGCTGTTGTTTGCTCTTTTCCTTTTTTTGCTTTTCTCTTCTTTCCTCCTCCTCCTTCTCTTTGAAAATTAGAAAAGTCTTAGTTTTTTTTTGTTTTTTGTTTAATGTGTGAACCCAACCGTATCTTCCTTCCTTTAGCCACAGAAGCGCAGTCCAGTCAGGGGTCTTCACTGGGCAGCACTGCTGTGGATTCTTGGAGCTGCGCAAGGAGATCGGGCTGAGCACCCAGAGCAGAGAGCAGGTGTGGATTGCAAACCTTTTCTTTGACTGGCATGCCTTCAGACTGCACAGTTGCAGCCCTCCGCTGTCCGGAGTGATGGAAATTCTTTGATTTCTTTACGCTGAGGTTGTAAGTGAGTTTAATGAACATTTGTTTTCTCAAAGGTGGACCCCTCCGCCTAACGCCCGCACCCACATAGCTTTCGAGCGACACAGTCCCTTTCTGTCAGTTTTGGTTGACTGTTTTGGGTAAAGTATAACTCTATGGTAGTTTTATGTAACTTAAAAGTTTCCTCTTCTCTGATTTTGTAAGGCGCGTGGAACACTTGTATCTGGATATCTCTCCTAAGGGAAGACTCCTGATTCTAAGGAGCTGGCAGCATGCAGCCAGGTGCGGCTGCTCGGCCTACCTTTTACCCTTCTGGGTCACTCTGCCTCCGGATTTGTAAATAAAAACGAATCCAGTCTCTTGTTTTCTTCTCCTTCCTGCTGTCCCTGGGGTATGCCCTTCTCATGTATTTCGTGTCTTGTAGCTGTTCCCTTTTGATCACCTTATGCAGATTCATGTTGTGCAGATACAGCCTGCATCTCTTGATTTCTCCAAAACACCACTTCACTCAAGGCAGTTGTAGTTAAGTAGGCTTTTAGTGGGGGCGTTTACCGAGGCAGCTGCATCTTTTACACAGCAGAATTTTCTCCCTTTGCTGAGGGGAGGGGTCGCTAATTGTGGAGACTTAAGGGGAGCGATTTTAAATATTTTCACCATAAAGAAGTGGTAAATGAAACAGACATGTTTAGCCTGACTTAAATATTATACAACATATACATGTATTGAAAATCACATGGTACTCCCTTAATATGTAGTTTTTATATTCTTAGCTATCCATTAAAAATTAAAGTTAAATAATTCACTATCTTTCAATATTGTAAGTTACCAACTTTAAAAAAAACAAAATCTGGGATTTCCCAGCGTGCAATCCGACCTTTCACTTGTTTGGAAATTTTCAATAGAAAAGTGCTACTACCTTGAACCATTCAAAAGGATGTATTTATATTTATATTAAAAATGAATAATTTGGGCTTTTGCTTATAAATACAAAGTAAAAGAACTTTACAGATGAAAGAGGCTTTGAAGAATTAGCACTTATTTTACTGGTGAGAACTGGTTCATACCTTGCTTGCCCCAAAACACAAAAACACACTTCAGAAGGAAAATAAATTACATTTTAGCTGGAAAATTCCCCTAAATGTTTTATGACTGAAAGCAGATGACAGTAAGTGGTTTTTGTGCAAACCATTGACTTTCAGTTGGCAGTGAATATTTTTATTAATAGAGACAAATACTATCTGATATTAAATAGGTATAAAAGACTGGGAATAATAGTATCATGATAAAAATTTCCTGTTTTTATCTAAACTTATTAAAATAGTAATTCAGTATCAAGAACCAAAAATCTCCAAGGAAATGAAGGTCAATGATAAAGGAAATGCAAACCAAACACCAGAAGAGCAGTCCCTTAGCATTAAGAATTTACTCTTTCTAGAGATGTCATGTTCTGTTACACAAATGTAGTTATGACTGAATAGTATTCCATTGTGTATATGTACTACATTTTCTGTATCCATTCATCAAATGATAGACAAATATTTCCACCTCTTGACTGCAGTGAGCACAGGAGTGCAGATACCTCTTTGACATACTGGTTTTCTTTCCTTTGGTGTATACCCAGTAACTGGGTGGCTGGATCATGTGATAGTTCTATCTTTAATGTTTTGAGGACTTACCTACCATTTTCATAATGCTCTCCTAATTTACATTCCCACCAATAATGTACAAGGATTTCCTTTTCTTCACATCCTTGCCAGCACTTGCAATCTTTTATCTTTTTTTTTTTTTGGTACCGGGGATTGAACTCTGGTCCTTGCACTTGCGCAGCAGGTGGCGAAACCACTGAGCTAAATCCCCGGCCCTTTTATCTTTTTGATAATAACCATTCTTACTAAGGTGAAGTTGTATCTCACCCTGTGATTTGCATTTCCCTAGTGACTAATGGGGTGGGACTTTTTCATATAACTTTTGGCCATTTATATGTCTCCTCTTGAAAAATATCTATTTAGATCTAGTGCCCATTTTTAAATTTTTGCTATTGAGTTTTCCGAGTTCCTTACATATTCTGAATAACACCTTGTCAGAGGTTAATTTGTCCAAAAACTCCTTGCCTATTCCAGTGGAAGGCAGCACATCTTCTATGTTTTCTTCTAGTAGTTTCATAGTTTCAGACCTTACATCTAAGTCTTCCATTTGTTTTGAGTTGTTTTTTGTAATTAGTGAGAAAGGTGGTTTAGATTCATGGTTCTGCATGTGGATACCCAGTTTTTCCAGTAAGCCTTTATGTACTCAGCATTTGTTGAAAAACAGCTGAACTAGCAATTTGCAGTCATCTGATTTATTAGTCGTTTTCTTCACTATTCTAGCTAATGGTTTGTCAATTTTATCTTTTTGAAGAAATAGTTCTTTCATCAATCTTTCATACTGTATTTTTAGTCTATTTCATTTATTTCTGGTCTGATCTTTATTATTCTTCTACAAGTTTTGGGTTTAGTTCTCATTTTTCTAGTTCCTTAAGATGCAGTAACAGGTTGTTCATTTGAGATCCTTCTGCTTTGTTTGATAGGAGGGATCGATTTCTATAAATTTCCCTTGTAGTACTGCTTTTGCTGTAGCCCATAGGTTTTGTTATGTTGAGTTTCCATTTTTACTTTTTTCTTGAAAGAATTTTAAAGTCTGAATCATATAGACGCCCAGTAGGGACTTTCAACTTAATTTTGTTGTCTATGTTTCTGAGTTTGCTGGTGGTAGGTTTTTAGATGGCTGGCAGTATAGGCAAAGATGAGGATGAGTTTCTAGGAGGTAGAATGAGATCCTTGGAGGTAGAAAAGATTTTGTGGGGTCAGAAATGAAAATTGCTAGTGGAATTGTTGAAAGAAAAGTTATACTTGCTTCCTGAAAAGCACTTTTATACCAATTGAAGAAATCGATGAATTGGCTGATTGATGTCAGAAATGTGGATGTGATGCTTTAGTGAAAGTCCTGCGCCTACCTTGCCTTCCCAGGTTGGTTCTATCAGGTTCACCAAAGCCCAGTGTGCCTCACACCACTCACTCTCCATCACCTCAGCACACACAGTTGCATGATTTGGGGCTTCTCCTGCCTTTCCTTTAGCCCAGTGAGTCTTTCTCCCTCCCCCTAAGTCTGTACATCCTTCAAGTCCTAGTTGTTCCAAAGACCACATTTCTTAAGGTTATTCATACATTCCTGGGGCTCACGCCAGGGATAAAGTCCCGGGATGGGATCTGTCTTCAGTGAGCATCCTAAATGATTCCAGTGTGCTAAAGTTGGAAAGCCTTAGTTGATTGAAAACAATTTGAAACAGATTTCTTCCTCATAAGATGTTCTTCTGGGAGGAAGGTTTTCTTTTTACTCCTCTTTCTCCTTTTCTTCTTATAAAATTTTGTGTACACTTTTAATGAAAATATGAAATACAGAAAAGGAAAAAAGGAGCTACTGTATTACCAACATTTAAAGATAACTACTCTTTACAGTGTGTTTCTTTACCTTTAGTATGTATCTGTTGCCTTGTATCAAGTAATTCTTCTATACATATATACATACTTTAAAAAATGAGAACAGATAAATGGGTAAAGAAAATGTATTTACACAGTGGAGTATTGCATCATTCTTTAGGCTGCTTCCAAGTTTTAGCTGTTATAAATTTTGCTGCTATAAACATGGATGTGTATGTATCACTGCAATATGATGTCTTTAACTCTTTTGGGGAAGATATGTAAAGGGAATAGAAGGGTCAAAAGGTATTTCTAGTTTTCGGTTTTTGAGGAATGTCCACACTGACTTCCATAGTGGTTGTACTAGTTTATATTCCCACCAACAGTGTAGAAGGGTTGATTCAAGACCAGGACTGGATAGCTCCATTGCTTTGGGCCTCTGATCATAGTGGGTCATCAAGGTAGGAGCATATGGTGAAGCGGTCTACTTAGGTCTCAAGTCAGGAAGCACAAAGCTAGGACCAGTGGGGTCCCACAGTCCCTCAAGGCATACTTTCAATGGCCTAAGGACGTCCCATAGGACCCACCTCCTAAAGGTCCACAGGTCCTCCTAACACCTCCCGCTAGGGACCAAGCCTTTAACATGGACCTTTGGGTGAGAGTCAACATCCAAACCATAGAAAAGTCAGAATATAAATATAGCTTTATATATGCTCTTATGAATAATATATTGTAAGTATTTTATTGTTGATTCTCACAAGCTAGATGTCACCAGAAAGGCAACTGCAGTCAAGAATAGTCTTATTACATCAGCAAGAGAGATCCATACCTTGGGGAAGCAGTGGGAGCCTCATGAAGAGGGAGTTGGAGAGAGGCTTATTACAGGATTCAAGCTTGGCTAAGGTGATTATAGGGAAGTTCAAGAAAATCTGTTCTAGAATAGATGCTGTGAGAAAACGGACAGTTTGGATATTGAGTATCTTAACTTTTATCTAGGAACCTAAGGAAACAGAAAAGAAGCAGCTGGGTCTCCTTTTAGCTGTGAGAGGACTGTCTTGGTTGTTTTTGAGATTGCACAGTGTATCTCTCTTTCCCCTTGCTGAACTTCCTTTTAGGCAAGATTATATAGGGTGATCTTGTTTTTGTCTTGTTTTGCCAAATCATGGAGAGCCCTCCTCAGATGTTGGTGTTCTATGAATTTATTCAGTTTCTGCAGGGTAATATCATACCTACCTTGATCACAGCTTGTAACATATTCTCAAAGGAACATGATGCAAAACAGTTCAAATAATCATCATTGAAAGGTTAATTCATTCAGACTTGAAACTTTCAAGCTGGTTATATAAAATCTTTCATAACTGAAAAGTGGGAATAACAATTACACTGATTTTATACAGTCTTGTATGAACTGAAAAATATGAGCTGAAATAGTATATATAAATTTCCTTTGCAAAATACTGGACATATAATAAGCACTAAATATAGTCTATAATTGTATTTTATTTTCTAGATCTTTCAACTGGAAGGAAATATTTATATTCTCTTATCCTCCCAAGCAAATGAGGTTTTTGTGTTTTTTTTGGTATGGGGCTCAAACTCGGGACCCTATGCTTGCGAGGCAGGCGGCACCACTGAGCTAAATCCCCAGCCCCGCAAAGGAGGTTTTGATTGGAAATTAACTAAAAGATAATTGTATTGGGAAAGGCCAGATCAATTCATATACACATAGGATATTGTATTTTCTAGAGTGGTTTATATACAAGGTTCTAATAGAAGGGGATTCACAAAATCACCTCACGATTGCATATTGAAAATTCTCATTTGTTTAACCCAAGACAGGTGCGTATTTTCTTCCTGCTTTAATTAAGAATCCCAATATATTGTATATTCTGCATTTTGGACAGATTTTTAACCTGACTATTGTATCTGAAGGAGATAGTTGAAGGTATAAAATGTGGGTGCGATGCAGCTGATACTCTTCAAATACTACAGTTGTCTTTTTTGAAATACATTTTACTATCTTTGTTCTGCTGTATATCAGACTGTTAGAAAGACAAAACATGGAGAGAGCAGTCTGACTCTGCCCTCCTATTCTCTGTTTATATTGTGCCTCTTGATGTATCTGAGCCCTGACACCTCAATTCTGAAAAGTGGGGTAAATGTTAACGATCTTGTTTTCATCTTTTCCCTTTTTCTTTGTTATATAGGTGTCTTCCCCCCCATTCCTTTTCTCTATTTAAGAGGTCACATTATTCACTAATTTGTTTTCTCCCTCCCTTCCCTATGTTGTACATTATGTGTTGTTCTCCTTTGAGGGTATAATAGTGGAATTAGCCACTTGGAAACTCCTGTGGACAGTGTGTTGTACTTGTTACAGTGACTATGTGATTGCTGTAGGTAGAAGACATTTCTGGCATTATTAAATCCATCATTTTTTAAAATCCATCATTTGGAAGCTTGACTGACCTCTAAATACATTTTTTCTTATTTCAATTGGGAGTTTTGTTTCTGATAGTGTTAAAAGAAACAGCAGACTTATTTAAATAATAATACCAACATCTGTTATGCTAACATAGGAGTTAATTTTGTACTGACCTTGTTTGTTCCTAAGTTTTTATTTTTCTTTTAACCAGTAAGTGGTTTTAATTTATTGTTGCTACAGTAATAGAAGAGAAAGTTTTTAGATAGTTTTTTTCAGATAGATCTTTTCATGTGCAGTGTTGGATTTGAATATGCCTGCCTGCCATCCTTCCTTCCTTTCCCTGTCCTACCTCTTCTTCCACCTCTTTCTCCTTCCTCTTAAATTGAAGGGTTCTCTTCTGTTTTCATCATTTGAGACTCTGATATGAATGACTAGGAAATTGATTCATCACAAGTAGAAGTGGCTAATTGCATGGCCTCTGGGAGTTTTGTATATCCTAATGACAGGAACCAAACATTATTATATTCTAAAATAGAAATTTAATAGCAATTCACATATGTAGATAATAATCTCTTGTAGCTATAGTAATGTGAAACAGTATTAGTTAATTCTATGGATTCCAAGAATCCTATAGCAGTGACCCCTCAGCTTTTCCTAACAGTCCTTGCTAGCGTGGCAGATTATAACTCATGTGAGTTTTAAGGCCTTTAGGACTATAAATTATATCCCTAAAAATCCACTGGAGAGGAAGCACATAATGTAAGTAAATCTTTGCTTAGTAAATGACTAAATAAATGAAGGCTGGAACTTCTTTTCTAGATGTACTTCTTCCAGCCATGTGATTGAGCAAGTGATATGATTTCTCAGTTTCAATTTTTTGGTTATAAAATGGAATTGATGACATTTATATCTTAGCTTTATTTCATGTTGACTGAATAAGATAATTACCAAGGAATTTTGCATTTATTAACACTAGTTTTTTTTAAAAATTAACAATCTAGCAGTATTGTACTGTTATTAGTAAACATAATATTTTTTGTAGCGGGGGTTGCCAATTGCAATTGGCCATAACATCATTACCCTCATCTTAGCCATAATCAGAAACCATATCTGTTCCAAAGAGAGAGATTTGCTGACAATTTAATGTGTTTGTGAGAACATAAGTTTCAGTCAAAGCATGGCTTTGAAACCTGTTCCTCTCTGTTGCCCTTGGTGATGAGAAGATACTAATAACTGCTTCTTTTGCCCACACACAACTTAAAAATACAGTACCTTTTTGTCTACTCCTGGGAATATTGCTCAGCACTCCTCTACAAAACAGGTTTTTTGGTTTTTACCTTCTGGGAAGTTTTACTTTTTATTTATGAAAAAACATTTTCATAACCAATAGTAATTATTAAACTGTGTTATTATCATCAAAGTGTTACTCAGTAAAGACATAAACCATAAAGATTCTTACAAAAAAGAAATAACGCAAACTTTTCAGTGAACTAAGATAAACTCTTAATATGAATGAAACAAATTAGCATATATATTGAAATATTTTTAAAACAATGGACTATGCAATTTGAGCAAGTAATTTAAATTCTCCCAACTTCCTACTTATCTCCTATTTCACTCTCTCCTGTGCTCTTCTCTCTTTCTCTCTCCCCCATAGTGTTTCTTATATAAGAGAAATCATGCAGTATTTGAGGTTATGTATCTGACTTATTTAACTTAATATTATGTTCTCAAGTCACATCCATGTACCTACAAATGCAAGTTTATCATTCTTTATGGCAGTGTAGTAATCCATTTTGTGTAAATACCACATTTTCCTTATCCATTCATCTGTTGATGGACATACATGCTGTTTCCAAGATCTAGCTATTAAAAATGTGCTGCTATAAACATGGATACACATGTATCCCTGTATTATGATTTTGCCTCTTCTAGGAAGATACCTAGGAGAGGGATAGCTAGGTCAAATGAAATTTCTACTTTTAGTTTTTGAAGAATCTTCACATTGATTTCCATAGTGTTTATACTAGTTTACATACCCACCAACTACATGTAGAGTTCCTTTTTCCACACATTCTCAACAGCATTTGTTATTAGATTTTTTTTGATAATAGCCATTCTTTCTGGATAAGATGGTATCTCGGTGTATTTTTAATTTGCATTTCTCTGATGGGCTGTGGTGATGAGTATTTTTTCATATATTGACCACTTGTACCTCTCCATTTTAGAAGTGTCTATTCATATTGGTTGCCCTTTTTTTTGATTGGGTCTTGTATTTGGGAAGTCTTTTTTTAGTTCTTCACATATTCTTGATGTTAGTCCTCTGTCCATGGAATAGCCGCCAGAAACCTTTCCCATTTTGTAGATAGTCTGATCTCTTTGTTGATTGTTTCCTTTGCTGTGCAGAAGCTTTTTAATTTGATATGATCCCCTTTGTTGATTCTCAGTATTATTTTTTGTGCCATGGGGCTCTGTTCAGAAAGTCCTTGCCTACACCTATGTCTTCAAGAGTCATACCTATTTTGTCCAGCAGATGAAATTTCTGTTTTTAACATTTAGATTGTTGACCCATTTTGATTTTAGTTTACTAATATGGATTTAGACTCAATCTTTTGCATGTGGATATCCAATTTTTCCAGCACCATTTACTAAAGAGTCTGTCTTTCCTCTATTGTATGTTTTTGGCTCCTTTGTCAAAGATCAAACAGCTGTATATTCCTGTAATAGCTGTTTCTGCTTCTTCTATTCTGTTCCATTGATCTACATTCCTGTCTTTGTGCCATTATCATACTGTTAAGATCACTGTAACTTTACAGGGTAACTTCAAGTCTGGAATTGTGGTACCGCCTGCTATGCTTTTGTTACCCAAGATTGCTTTTGTTATTATTGGCCTCTTCTAATTCCATATAAATTTTAGAGTTGTTTCCCCAGCTCTGTGAAAATGATGATGGTAATTTGATTGGGATTGCATTAAATTTGTGTATCAGTTTTGGAAGTATAGCTATTTTGATTATGTTGGTTCTCCCTAACCAAGAACAGGGGCTACTTTTCCAGCTTCTGATGTCCTCCTCAATTTCCTTTTTTAGTCTGATATAATTTTCATTGTAGAAGTCTTTCACTTCCTTAGTTAGGTTAAAACCTAAGTGTTTTAATTTTTTTGATACTATTGTGAATGGTATTGTTTTCCTAATAGGTTTTTCAGTGAGTTCATTATTAGTGTACAGGGATGCTATTGATTTTTTGTATTTATTTTACAGCCTGATCCATTGCTGAATTTGATTATGAATTCTGTAAGTCTTTTGGTGAAGTTTTTGGGTATTGTAAGTAAAGGATATATAATCTGCAAATAATTATATTTTGATGTAGTCATTTCCTATACATATCCGTTTTATTTCTTTATTTTGTATGATTGCTCTGGCTAATGTTAAGACTATGTTGAGCAGGAATGGTAATAATGACTATCCTTGTCTTGTTCCTGATTTTAGAGGGAAGCTTTCAGTTTTTCCTCTTTTAATATGATTTTAGAAGTAAGTTGGTCATAAATAGCTTTTATCATGTTGAGATAAAGACCTTCTATACTTATTTTCTTCAGGGATTTTTTATTATGAGTGGGTGTTAGGCTTTGTCGAAGGCTTTTTCTATATTTACTGAGATAACATGTGATTTTTGTCCTTGCTTCTGTTTATGTAATGAATTACATAATGGGAATTACATATAGAATGAAGCCTTTTGGTCATGGAGTACGATCTTTTTGATGATCTGTTGCATTTTATTTGCCAGTATCTTGTTAAGGATTTTTGCATGTATGTTTATTAGAGAAATTGGCCTACAATTCTTATTTTTTTGGTTGCATCCTTGACTGGTTTGGGAATCAAGATTATGTTACCTTCTGATAGTGATTTTGGAAGTAATCCTTTCCTCTCAATTTCATTAAAAGTTTGAGGAGTATTGGTGTTAAATTGTCCCTAAAGTTCTTGTAGAATTCATCTGTGAATCTTTCAGGTCTTGAGCTTTTCACAGTTTGCCATTAATGTTTCAGATTCATTCCCTGTTACTATACTGTTCAAGATTTTTATGTCTTCTTGGTTCAGTTTTGGCAGTTCATATATAGCTAGGAATCTCTCCATTTCTTCTGAGTTCTACAGTTATTTGGCCTATATATGTGAAGCAGTTCCTAATAACTTTCTGGATTTCAGCAGTGTCCATTGTGATTTCACCATCTTCATTTCCAGTTGCTTTAATTTGTGTCTTTTCTTTGCTAAGATGCTGTCTATTTCATTCTTTCAAAGAATAATCTCTTTGGTTCATTGATTCTTTCTACTATTTTTAGTCTCTATTTCATTAATGTCTCCTCTGATCTTTGTTATTTCTTTCCTTGTACAAGCTCTGGGTTTGGATTATTCTTGTTTTTCTAAGACCTTGATATGCATCATTAGGTTATTTATTTGGGCTCATTCTATTTTTCTGATGTGGGCATTCACAGCTATAAATGTCTCTTGTAGGACTGCTTTCATTGTGCCCCTTAAGTTCTGGGACACTGGCATTATTATTTAAATCTAGAAACTGTCTTATTTCTTCCTTAATTTCCTCTGTGATCCATTGATTATTCAGTAGTGTGTTGTTTAATTTCTATATGTTTGCTTAGTGTTATGGATTCTTTTGCTAATGATTTGTCATTTCATTGCACTGTGATATTGATATGCATGGTAAAATTTTGATTCTTGTGCATTTGCTTAGGCATGCTTTATTCACTAGTATGTGGTCTATTTTGGAGAAAGTATCATGTGCAGCCAAAAATAATGTGTATTCTGTTGTTTGGGGGTGGAACACTCTATATACAGTGGTACCTCAGTTAATGAACTTAATTCATTCTATGATTCTGGAAAAGATGACCACACTGGTATTCATGAGGGAAAGATGGCCAGGGTTGTGTTTTCACCCAATGTAGAGTTCCCAAACAGAGACAAAATTTTGCCAAACACTTCTGTTTGAGAACCAAATTGTTCTCAAAGAAAACTGTCTGTGAACTGAAGTACCACTGTGTAGTTATTAACTCCATTTGTTTGGCTCAACTCTGATATCTCTGCCTTAATGTTTTGTTTAGTTGACCTACAGTATTTGTGATAGTGGAATATTGAGAACCCCCCCCCCATAATTGTATTGAGTTTATCTGATCTTTTATGCCCATTAGAGTTTGTTTTATGAAGTTGTATGCAATGTGGTTTGGTTAAACAGTGGAGTTTAAATAACAGCCCATGGAATTGGGATGTCTAAACTATCAATTGTGTCAAAGAATGATGAGACCGGTTCAGGTGTTGTGGCACATGCCTGCGATTCCTATACTCTGGGATGCTGAGGCAGGAGGATTGAAAGTTTGAGCCCAGCCCAGGTAGTTTAGAGCCTTAGAAAGACTTTGTCTCTAAATAAAAAACAAAAAGGGCTGGAGATGTAGTTCAAAGTGAAGGCCCTGGGTTCAATCCTCAGCACTTTTTAAAAAATGATGAAATTAGGGCGGGGGATTTAGCTCAGTGGTTTCAGCGCCTGCCTTGCAAGCTCAAGGTCCCGAGTTTGATCCCTGGTACCAAAAAAAAAAAAAAAAAAATGATGAAACCATTATTTAGTACCTGAAATAAGACAAAGCTGAATGATAGCTGTGATTGACACTCAGTAACATGTTTTACAGAATGAGCCATCTTGTATTAGCCAGACTGAGGGGTACACTTCCAAAGCAGTTTACTAAGATAAGTTTCCAATTGATTGTGTTAGTTTAAAATTAGTTATGTTGACTATTTCATTTTCAGGGCTATAGAATAACTGTTTTTCCCAGGAACTTGTGTGTTTGTTTTGAGTTTTTCCCGCAGGCAGAATGGGAATACATCTAGAATTTAGAACAAGACATTGGATCATCAGATGATAAACTGACCTATTTCAGAGAAGTCTTTCAGAAAATAATCAGAAGAGGATAAGAATAGGCCCATCCTCATGTAATGGGACAGTGGTAACAGTAGATTAACAAACCCAAGACCTATTTTCTGCTATTTTCCCCAGAGTTAAAGCATATTTTTATATGCATATGAAGACTCATGGCCAGTAATGTTATTGAATAGTCTAGAGCAGGGATCATCAGACTTTATCTTTAAAACATGGTAAATATTTTCAGCCTATGGGCCATAAGTTCAGTCTCTGTGGCAGCTACTCAGCTCTCCCACTGTAGGTACCAAAGCAGCCAGATTTGGTGGCCAGATATGGTCTAGGATAGCTGGATTTGGCTCCCAGGCTGGAGCTGACTGCTCTTGGACCTAGAAGCAGTAAACTCTCAGGTACATCAAGTATTAAATCCTTCAAGGATTAAAAAATCAAACTACTTTAAACCCTCTGACTGGTCAAAAGGGTTTACATAAATATTAAATAGTTGCTGACTAAATGACTTCTGATAGCCTGTCAGTAGGATGACATCAGTTCTGGTCCAGGCTGGCATGGAGCTAGAGCTGGGGTAGAAAATGGCTGACTTAGAGGGAAAAGCCCTAGTTGCCCATTTCCAATGGGCCTCAGGTGGTCTGTGCTATTGTGGCTACTGTACCCCCACCCCATGAGATCTTCTCATCCTCATTGAATGGCTGAGAGTACTGTGTAGATTACTGTGTTACTGAAAATTCTTATTTCTGTTCCAGCTGAGAGGATTTTTATCCTTTGAAGATTGATGGCTCTGCTCACTGAGATAGACAGCTTGAATTTGAAGCATTTTTAGCTTTTTTGGAGGACACAGTATAACCTAGCCCCTTTGGTTTCCTCAGTCAAGATATATTCTCCAGTTTCCCCTGCCCAGAGGGTGGTTCAAGTGACAGCGTTGGAGGGTCCTGACCCTCAGTTGTGAAGTCACCTTGACTCGATTCTACAGGGTACCCAGGACCTTTTTGAAGGTAGGTCATTCTTTGTCCTGCCATGGTATTTTGGGCTATTCAAAAAAGTACTTTTAAACAATTCTTCTGTCCTTTCTGGGGAAAAAGTAATGCTCATATTTTATATCAATAAATCTCCTGGCTATAGCTTACATATCTTAATGTTCTTTGTAAATCAGTGTTTAGGAATACATATATATTATATATATTTATATGTATGTAAAGAGAGCTTTTTGAACTCTAATAATTTGCATCCATTTTGGGGGTAGGAGACAATACTTTAAATGCTAATTTCAATTATATT
This sequence comes from Heterocephalus glaber, assembly GCF_000247695.1. The sequence continues at coordinate 16,750,225 of NW_004624757.1, read as the reverse complement.
CCATGGAAAAATATTGAAGAGCAGTGTCTTTTAGTGCTACTTATTAAAGGGTTTATACAGAGTTTGAGTTTGTAAATGACATCTAGTCATCACAATGAAGAATAAGAATAAAAATTTGTAAGCACAGGACTAATTTTACTTTAAAATGCTAAAGAAATTAAACAAATTTTAGGACTAACTTTTTAACAATACTATGTCATCTTTATGCAATAATAGCCATAACATAAAATATATGTATACCTATTAGAAATGGTGACAAGGCATGTAATCATTTGGTGCTGTGATTTTTTCCTACTCATAGACTACTTATATGAGGTTGTTTTTCTCTCTCTTACATCAGCTAACTCTACAAAATCAGCTGGATATCTTACAGTCAGCTCAGTTCTGACACCACATGGAGTTTGTGTCATATCCCACAAGTTAAGGGCTCAGTCCCATAAAACACCAAAATCCCAAGTCTTAGGCCTCCCACACTTCTGAACAAACAGCTATAAATCAAGGTTCCCATTACCCCATCCTTGAATTTAATAATGTGCCAGAATGACTCACATAATTAAGAAAACAGCATTTACTTACAGTTTCTGGTTTGTTATTGTGTTAGTTTTTTGTCACTGTGACAAAATACCTGAGAATAGCAATGTAAAGGAGGAAGGGTTTATATTGACTCAATTTTTAGAGCTTTCAATTCATGGTCTGTTGGCTCCATTGCTTCTAGGCTCGTGGTAAGGCAGAGTATTCTGGCAGTAGGAGCATATGGTAGCAGAGACTGCTCACCTACTGGCTGTCAGGAAGCCTAGAAGAGGGAAAAAGCTAGAGAGGAAGGGAATGGAGATCAGATGTAGTTTCCAAGGTCACACCCTCATGATCCACTCCCTTCAAGTCCCTACCTCCTGTTTCTATTACCTCCCAATAAAACGATAAACTTAACCATGTCCAGAAGTCAGAGCCCTCATGATCCACTGGGCATCCAAAAGCACTGCCTGTGAACACATGAGAGTTTGGGGATATTTTCGATGGAAATCCTGCGAGTTATAAAGGATACAACTCAGAAACAGCCAAATGGAAGAGATATATAAGGCAAGGCAGGACTCTTGGGGATGTGAAGCTTCCATACTTTCATTTGGCCTTCTGCTCTCCCAGTGCCTCTGTGTGCTCACCAACCTAGGACTCCAAACCCCATTTTTAGGGGTTTTAAGGAGGTTACATTATTCAGGTATAATTAATTAAGTCATTGCCCATTGCTGCTTAATTCAATCTACAGTCCCTTTCTCCTCTCCAGATGTCAGGGAAGGATCTGAACATTACAACCCTCTTAATTATACACTGAAACTAAGTATCCTAAAATCACTTTATCCTTCACCAGCCCCATCCTCAAAGTATCTTAGGGCCCCAGCCAACAGTCATCTCATTAGCATACAAAAAGTACTGTTGTCACTTCAAGGATTCCAGGGGTCTTAGGATTTTTGTGGTCAGGAACTGGGGACCAAGACCAACAAAAGAGTCTGTCACCCCATCACTTAGGGAATTACAAGGGCTTGAGGGGCACATAAATTAGAGATCTAAACTATGTTTTTAAACAAGCATAGAAAATATACTGAAATATTCTAGAAGTAGATTTGTGATATGTTGGATGTCCTCTGTTCCTCTTTCACTTTTTTTGCTTCTTTATTAGTACATCTGTGTAGGGGGATAAAAATATTTTTTCTTCACTCATCTTAGGTTCATGGCTGAGGCCTCTATAACCAAAGACAAACTGATAAGAAAAAATAATTCAGATTCACTTAATAAATGCTGTGTGACATGAAAGCCTTCATAAGGAAATGAAGACCCAAAGAGCTCCATACACCTGTGTATTTTTATGTTAGGTTGGAGAACTATGGCGGGACAAAGGGAGATGATCTAATGATGGTAAACGGTAAACTTAGCAAGGCCCATTTGTTCAGCTCCTTCTCTGTGACCCTTCCTCTGCAGAGAAAAGGATGTTCTCCAGGGGGAGGAAGGACATCTCTATGTGAAGGTGTCATGACTTGTTTCAGGGAAAGGTCGGGAAATCCGAGGTTTTGTGGCCTGCTTCAGGGCTTGAAAGGCAGGCAAAGAAGAGAATGGCTTTCCGGCTGGCTCTGCAGTTCTCTCGCATTCCTTCAGATTCAAGTATTTAGTGTGCCAGGGTGCCATATTTTGCAATGTGTCCTAACTCTTATAATTTGCATTTTCTAGTCACAAAGGGTTATTTATTTTTATTCCCCCCACCTCTTACTGTAGTATTCAAGAGAGATGGTACCGTGTCTTTCTTATTAGTGCCTGTTTAGTAGTGGCACAGCGTCCGCCCGGTATAGGTAAAAAGTATTGATTGGGTGGTGTTAGATAATGGACCTATACATACTCTTAAGTGAAATAAATAGGACACACATGTGTAAATACCAAATAGTTTCTCTGGTGTGAAAAACTGAAAGTGTAAATAAGAATCAAAATGTATAATTGATATTGTGAAATAGGAAGAAAGTGTCTAAAGGAGTAGGGGAAGTGGGAGGGGTAGGGGAAAGGAAAGAAGGGAAAAGAAAAAATATGAGAAAAGGAAAAACATGGAAACAAAGTCTTTGTAAATAGGGAAGGGTGGAGGGTGTGAAGGGAGGGTAGGGGAATGGGGAAAAAATAATAACCAAGATACATCATGTAAAGGTACAAGAGCCCAATGATGAATGTAACTGTATTGTATACCTAAAATGTACCAATAAACTAAATGGAAAAAAAAATAATGGGCCTATAGGTGGCCTAATGTTTAGAAGACAAGTTTTAGAAGTTCTTATTATTGATAATGTTCTTTAGCAATCATTCCAGTTCTCTAAGGTCAATGGGAAACATAAATTAGAATCCAAATTAAGGTCGAAAAACTTTTTTAATAGAGAAAATTTTGTTCATTCTCCCTACTTCATTCCCTTTTATGAGATTTGGGTTGTATTATTCTGCCTGTAGAGGTAGAGTCTACACAATGTTTTATATATAAGACAAATAGAAATAACTTGTACTTGATATCAAGTCCTGTGGTTCGCTTTAACATGATTTGGTATTTGTGGGTAGCGCTGGTTGGTTACAAGTATACAAGGATTATTGCATTTGAAAGGAAGTATTGAAATGGGTGCTGAGTTTTCCCTTTTCCACTCACCTATTCTCCTTCAGATATTATGCCTTATTGGTACAACTGAAATCTTGTAAAGTTGGATCAAAGGAAACATTACATGTAAATATTAGCATTCTTTAAGTGTGGCAAATATATTTTTTAAATTTTTGAGAGGAAAAAATGGTAATAAACAGGATAGTTTCCTTCTGGCTTACCTGAAATGGTTCTCCTTTCAGATATATTTGGAAATTAAAATCTGTTACGTTTTTCTAATGACACAGAATAAGGAATAGAATTTATGAAAGCTGGGATACAGGCTAATATTTCACACTGCAAATCATGGACTTATAATTATGTAGGTCTAAAGTATGTTGTTTATGTTTATCAAAATAGGTAAGATAATTGAAAGTAATTACAAACAGTAACAGCTTCACAAAATAGAGCATTTTCATTTCAATGAACAATTCTGATAGGATAAAGGTTCAGGGAAAGGAACGGGTAGAATGTTGCTGGTTACTAGTGGAGGATAGAAAACTGCTTCAGGCAAATGAGACATGTGCTTGCAGATGTAAATGTTCCAGAGTGACGAGTTGTGACAAGGAAGCAAGCCCAGGCTTCACCTTTCTGCTCCGTTAGACCTGTTAATGAACACTGCCAGGCAGGTGAGCGGCGGCCTTTTGATTGCAGGGCCTGTGGATGGCATCCAGCAGTGGAGTCAGGTTTAAGAGGAGGATGTCAGCAACTTCAGACCTGAGTCACGTGACTCATCTGTCTTCCAACATTGATGCACCCGGATCAAATTTCAACTCTGGCTGCTCAGCTAGTTGGGCTCAGCCTGAGGAGAGGCCGAGCCCCACTCTCTGTAGGTGTTTGGAGCTGCCACTCTTCTCCACCGCCCACGGGGCCTCTGAAGCCTAAGCATACCCACACGGCAGAACTGTAGGGTTTCGCCTACTTTTTTACTTGGAGACACTTCCTGCGAGGATGGGGGCAGGCGCGCTGGGCATCTGTGTGAGTACAGGCCTCCTGCTGACTGCTAGGTCCGCAGGGCCAGCGGGAGAGGTGGCCCGAACTGTGCTTTACCCCGCGAGGAGAAGAGGAAGATCTGTTACTTATTAAATTCCAGTCTGTTCAGAAGGATGTTAAGCAATTTGGGGGATAGTATCCTGCATTTTTGTGTACTTTCCTTTACAAAAGTGAAGGGAGATGCATGCTTAAGTTTATACCCATTAAATCAGCTTGACTGAACTTAGCACATTGTCCAGTGTGTTGGGCTTTATTGTGTTTAAAGAGTTAAATCTGAATGAATGTTTATTCACAGTTGTTACAAAACTGTTCTGGCTACCTTGAGAAAGAGAATAGCCATCAATGTATTGCCTCAGATTATACCCATGACATTTTTCTATTTCACATTCCTATTTTCCTTTAGTAATTCAGTCATTTCCCTTTCAGAATGGTTGCTGAAAGTGATGGTTGAAAAGCTTGGTTGATAAGTGTTGGTGACTCTTTATTCAGCTATGGAAACTTCTGATTGTAGTATTGATAACTAATACTATTACAAAATCCCCAGGAAAATGTATATTTCTAGGACTAAATTTTATAAATTTCTAAGTAGTTCTGGTGCTTATATAAAACTGTTAACCAAATATTGTCACTAATTTACAGAATTTTGTAATTTAAATTTTAATGTATAGATAATGCACATATATATGTAAATCATATTTATATTTCAAGTCAGTATTTTATTCCAAGGGGACATTTTATTTGTTCCTAAAGGCACTATGTAAGAAATACTATATTCTTTTTTAATCACCTTGACTACTCAAAAAAAAAAAAAAAAACACATTCAAGTCAGGTCTGATTTTTTTTATATGTCTCAGAGCTATGATTTGTTGTAGATTATGATGGCTTTCTGAAATACCTAGAAATATCTGGGCAACTTTTGAAACACAGACTCAAAATGGTCACCAGATGGTGGAGCAGTACCTCAGATTATTTCTTAGTAAACCTACTAAGAAAGGTGGCTGGCTCAGACCTTTTCTGCATCCTCTGCTAGTCTGCCTGTCTTCCCTTTAGCTCCCAAGTTTATAATATCCGGGTATCCATGTGGTTATTTTTTTTAATCGATCCAAAGAGTTTCTTTTAAAATCTGATTTATCTATATGTAAAATACAAACTTTGGTTTTACTGCAACAACATGACTTCAGGTTTTTCCAACTTTGTAAGAGAAATAGTTTAGAAATGAAAATGTAGAGGAGGAGACAGCAGATTGACCTGCTTGTCTTACAGATTTGTTGACTTTCTGATAGCCTCACTATTTGTGCTGGGCCAGTGATACACTGATCTCTACTTAGACTGAAATACAGACTGGCCCATGTATGAAACAGTACATTTTCCCTCAATTTATGTCCAAAGCATATACAAAATTTCATGTAAGGTTGACATAAAAATCACAGTTTAAGAGATTATTCCCTCTGGTAGATCATGAGCAATCATTAGCCTTTGCTACTATTCAAGAAAGATTTTTGCCTTGTGTTGTGCCTTAGTTTTACTATAGGAGGAGATGCTTACATTTTCAGAAGGTACACATAGTGTGTCTGGAAAGCAAAAACTTTTAACATCTGTAGCAGATCCAGGGATTTAGCCCAGTGACACCGTGCCTGCCTGGAAAGCACAAGGTCTTAAGTTCAACTCCTAGTACCAGAAAAAAAAAAAAAATTAAACATCTGTAGCAGAAAGTAAATCAAGTCACCTGTTAATACATACACATAAGCTGATATATTCGCTCCTTTGAGTGTGGTTTCTCTGTGTAGATATTATCTTATAGGTAGCAGCTGCTCACATGTCCTGCTGTCCAAGAGTCATCCTCCAGACAAAATAGTGGAGTACAAACACTTCTACTGGGTGTATCTGTGTGTTAGTGTGCATGCAAGGGATTCTTAAAGTGAAAAACATTTTATGTCCACTGATTAACATGTTTTCTCTTCCTCTATCCTTTTATGTAACTTTTCTTGTTTATATTATGGAACTTTGCTGTGAGCAATACTGTAGTGGGCTCACAAATATAAATATACTTCTTACATAACTAGCCATATGTACAAAGAAAATTTAACTGCTTTACTGTAACAAATCTATTTTTCCTCAGTAAATCGCCCACCCTTAGGCAGAATAGATTATGCTTGACAATTAATGTTTTCTTTGGCTCTTCTAGTCTTAAAAGTCACTTTTGGTTGAGTCTGGTTCTCTTTGGTGAATCCTGAGCCTTGAGTTTCTTACCTATCCTGCTGTCTGTCCCAGATGGTGTGTGGGGACTTAAAGGGTAGTGGGTAGAGAGAGGTAGTTTGCATTTTCTTGTGGGTGGAGAAGGAGGGGAGCTAGTTTGCATGTGTGTAGGTTTTTGTACTCTGGCTGCTCTGATTTGTAGGTGAGTCCAGGTATCAAATCTGTGACTGGTAGATTTGTGGATCAGTTCTCTTGGAATTAATAGGGCTCAATAGTGTTCCCACCTGATTTTAGCTCCAACTGTTTCTGGTGCTGGTAATCCCAAAGGTATACCAGGTCTTGTAGCCTTTCACTTTAACTTGGGGACCACACACCTATACCAAGCGTGATACCTACCATCAGCTACCTTCCACATATCTTGTAGTACAGGGACTTATGGTCATAGAACAGAAAGTCTCATGTACCAAATTAAAATGTTCCAATTATAGAATTGATTGAATCAACTTAAAATAGCAAGAAGCAATGAGGAAAGGATGGAGTGAGTTTAACTAAGTTAGAGATGGTTTAAGTGGAAGGAAAAGACCATACTCTTGTGTTACTTAGTGTGTTTATATCTGGTCCCTTTTTAGCCTTCTCTGCCACATCAGGCTTCTCTAGTCACAGTGTGTTTGAGGACCAGCACTGAGTGTGAGCACATTAGTGGCATTAAGTATATTCACAACTTTTTAAAAATTAACTTTATTGGTACATTTTAGATATACACAATGATAACATTTATCATAGGGAATTTGTACTTGTACATGATATATCTTAATTCTTCATTTTTTCCCATTCCCTTCCCTTCAATGCCTCTTCCTCTTATTTACAGAAGCTTTGTTTCCATTTTTCCCTATTTTTCCTTTTTTTTTCTTTTCCCTTCTTCCCCTCTCCCCCAATTCCCCTTCCCATTTGAACAATTTCTTCCTATTTCACAATACCTATTATACATATATTGGTCTTTATTTGATCTTTTGGTTTCTCACACCAGAAAAACAATGTGATATTTAAACAACTATGTCCAGTTTATTTCACTTAAGAGTATGATCTCAAAGTGCATCCATTTACCTAGCAATGTCTCAAGTTTATCCTTCTTTGTGTCAGAGTAGTACTCCATTGTGTAAAAAAATTACATCTTCTTTATCCACTAATCGGTTGATGGGCATTTTCACAGTTTCCAAGATTTATTTATTACAAAATGTGCTGCTATAAACATGTGTGTGCATATATCACCGTGATATATTGCTTTTACTTCTTTCAGAAAGATACCAAGAAGGGGAATACCTAGTTCAAATGGGACCTCTAGTTTTAGTTTTTTGAGGAATCTCCACACTTATTTCCACAGTGATTGCACCAGTCTAGGCTCCCACCAACAGTGGAGAAGGGTTCCTTTTTATTCACATCTCTGCTAGTATTTGCTATTGGTTGATTTCTTGATAATAGCCATTGTTTCTGGAGTGAGATGGAATCTCAGTGTTGTTTTAATTTGCGTCTCTCAAATGACCAGTGATGTTGAACATTTTTTCATGTATTTGCCATTTGTACTTCTTTGTCTGAGAAGTATCTATTCATTTCAGATGCCCATTTTTGGATTGGGTCTTTAAATTTTGGGGGTCTGATTTCCTTGAGTTCTTTATTCTAGATATTATTCTTTTGTTTGACAAACAACTGGCAAAAATTTTATTCCCACTCTGTGGGTTGTCTCCTCACTGTGTTGGTGATTTCTTTTGCTGTACAAAAGCTCTTCAATAAAATGAGATCCTATTTGTTGATTCTTTGTATTATTTCCTGTGCGATCAGGGTTTTGTTTATAAAGTCTTTGCCTATACCAGTGTCTTCAAAAATTCTATCTATTGTATCTTTCAATAAATTTAGTGTTTCTGTTTTAATATTTAGATCTTTGGTCCTTTTTTATTTTAGTGTGCGTGGTGAGAGATATAGTTTGAGGTTTAATTTTCAGCATGTAGAGAACCAGTTTTTCCTATGAAAGTGTTTGGCCCTTTTGTCAAAGATAAGGTAGTGAACTGTGTTTGAAGTTGTTTCTGCATATTCTAATCTGTTCCACCGATCTTTGGATCTGTTTTTTTTTTTTGCCACTACCATGCTGTTTTTTTATCATGGTGGCTTTGTAGTATAATTTCAAGTCAGGTTTGTGAAGGTCCCTGCCTTGCTTTTGTTGCTCAGAATTGCCTTTGTTATTCTAGGTCTTTTCTGGTTCCAAATAAATATTAGGATTCTTTTCTTTCTTTGAGGTATGCTATTGGTATTTTGATTGGAATTGCATTAAATCTGTACAACAATTTTGGAAGTATTGCCATTTTTACTATATTGGTTCTTCCTACCCAAGAACAAGGATATCTTTGCATTTTTCTGATATCCTCTTTCATCTCCTTTCTCAGAGTCCTGTAGTTTTCAATGTAAAGGTCTTTTACTTCCTGTGTAAGATTGATTCCTACGTATTTCAGTTTTTGGATGCTAGTATATGGGTTTGCTAATTTCTCTCTCAGTGAGTTTGTTATTTGTGTACAGTAATGCTGTTATTTTTGAGTGTTGACATTGTATCCAGCTACACTACTGAATTTGGTTATTAAATTTAGAAGTCTTTTTGTGGAGTTTTTGGGGGGGTCTTCTATAAAGAGTATCATATCAGAGCCGGGGATTTAGCTCAGTGGTTCCTCCACCTGCCTTGCAAGCGCAAGGTCCTCAGTTTGATCCCTGGTACCAAAAAAAAAAAAAAAGAGTATCATATTAGCCAATAATGATAACTTCTGTCTTTCGTATTCTTATTCCTTTTATTTCATTCTCTTGTCTAATTGCACTGGATAATGTTTCCAGAACTATATTGGGTAAGAGTGGTGATATTAGACACTCTTGTCTTGTTCCTGATTTTAGAGTGAAAGCCTTTTGTTTTGACCATTTAGTGTGAAGTTGGAAGTTGGTTTGTCATTGATGTCCATTAGCAGATTGAGATAAAGACCATCTAATCCCATTTTCTATATGGTTTTTATCATGAATGGGTGTTGGACCTTGTCAAACGCTTTTTCTGTGTTTTTATTTATTTATTTATTTTTTGATACTGGGGATCGAACTCAGGTCCTTGCACTTGTGAGGCAGGCGGCAGAACTGAGCTAAATTCCCGGCCCTTTCTGTGTTTATTGAGATGATCATATGGTTTTTGTCCTTGGCTATGTTAATATAGTGTATTACATTTATTGATTTGCATATGTTGAGCCATCCCTGCGTCCCTGGGATGAATCTCACTTGGTCAGGGTGTATGATCTTCTTGATGATCTTCTGCATTCTGTTTGCCAGTATCTTATTGAGGATTTTTGCATCTATGTTCAGTGGGAAGATTGGCCTGTAGTTATCTTTTTTGGTGGGATCCTTCTCTGGTTTTAGTATCAGGGTAATACTTGCTTCCAGGAATGAGTTTGAGAGTACTGATTCTTTTTCAATTTCATTAAAGAGTTTGAGAAGTAGTGGCATTAGGTGTTCTCTAAATTTCTTGTAGAATTCAGCAGTGAATCCATGAGGACCTGGGCCTTTCTTTATTGGTAGATTTTTAATTACATCTTCAATTTCATTAACTGATACTGGGTTATTTAAAATTTTTATATCTTCATTTAGCTTTGGTTGTTTATATGTATCTAGAAATCTGTCCATTTCTTCTGTGTTTTTGATCTTACTAGAATAAAGGTTCTCAAAAGTAGGTATTGATGATTTTCTGGATTTCTGCAGGATTTGTTCTAATTTCACTCTTTTATTCCTAATTGCATTGAGGTTCGTGAAGAGTAATCTTTCAAAGAACCAATTCTTTGATTCATTGATTCTTTGTATTATTTTCTTAGTCTCAATTGCATTAATTTCTGCTCTGATCTTTGTAATTGCCCTCCTTACTTGCTCTTCTTTTTCAAGTAGCTTGAGGTTCACTATTAAGTTGTGTGTTTGAGCTCATTCTGTTTTTCTGATACTGGGAATTCACTACTAGGAATTTCCCTTGTAGTACTGCTTTTATTGCATTCTATAAGTTCCAGTATGTTGTATTGGCATTACGGTTTAATTGTAGAAACTGTGTAATTTCTTCTTTAATTTCATCTTTGACCATTGATTGTTCAAGAAGGTGTTGATTTCCATGTACTTATGAAGTTTTTGTGGCTTCTTTTGTTATTGATTTCCAATTTCATTGCACTATGATCTAATAATATGCACAGGATATTTTCAGTTCCTTTGCATTTACTTATGCATGTTCTATGAGCTAGTATGTGGTCTATTTTGGAGAACGTCCTATGTGCAGCTTAGAAAAATGTGTATTCTGATGTTGTGAAGTGGAACATTCTGTAGACAACTACTAAGTCCATTTGTTCCAAAGTTTGTTTAGTTCTGATATTTCTTTGTTGATTTTTTTGGTCTAGTTCATCTATTTGTGACAGTGGGGCATTAAGGTTCCCCATTACAATGGTATTAGTGCTCATTTGATTTTTCATGTCCATTAATACTTGTTTTATATAGTTGGGTGTGCTGGTATTTGGTGCATATATATTTATGATTGTTATCTCTTCCTCTTGGATTGTTCCCTTAGGAAACATGTAGCGATCTTTGTCTCTCTTGATCAGTGTTGGCTTGAAAGCCACTTTATCTACCAATAGGATAGCTACCTCTGCTTTTTTCCAGGTTCCTCTCACATGGAGTATTGTTTTCCATCCTTTGACCTGCAGTCTATGAATTTCTTTTTGAGTTAAATGTGTTTCTTGTATGCAGCATATCGTTGGATCTTGTTTCTTGATCCATTCTGCCAGTCTGTTTCTTGCATTGGTGAACTGAGACTGTTTACATTGATGGTTTTAACTGATATGTATTGACTTATCATTGTCCTGCTATTTTCCTGTTGTTGGTTCTCTTTCTTTCCCCTCTGTTTAATTACTAGCCTTGCCTGGTGAATTCATTGTGTTGGGGTTGATGGAGTTGTACTCCTCACTTTCTAGAATGTCCTCCAGAACATTTTGGAGTGCTGGTTTGGTTGTCATGAACTTCTTCAGGTGTTCTTTGTCATGGAAGTATCTTTGTTCTCCCATCAATTTTGCAAGATAGTTTTGCAGGGTACATCAATCTGGGGCAGACATTGTTTTCTTTTAGGACTTGAAATACTTCATGCTCTCCTTGACTTAAGGGTTTGTATTGAGAAGTCTGCTGTGATTATGATGGGCTTTCCTTTATAGGTGATTTGCTTCTTTTCTCAAACACCTTTTAATATTCTGTTCTTGTGTTGAGTTTCTAGAATCTTGCCTATTATATGACTTGGGATAGATTTTTCTTAATCATGGCTACTTGGAGTTCCATATGCCTCACTTATCTGTATGTCACATTCTTTTTCCATACTTGGGAAGTTTTATGGCATTACTTCTGTGAACAAGTTTTTTATTTCCTTTCTCCTATCTCCTGCTTTTTAATTGACTCCAATCAACCTTATGTTGTTACTCTTTTCATCATCTAGCAGCTGGATTGATTGAATTGATTTTTCTTAGTCCCTTGGTATTTTTAAGAAATTTTTCTTTTCATGACCATTAACCACAATGTTGTCTGTTAGATCTGATATTCTGTCCACATTAGCTCATTGTGCTGTGTGTACTTTCAATAGACTTTTTAGTCTCCTGGCTATCTGTTTGAATCTGTTTCATGGATTCCATTTCTTTCCTATGTTGGGCATTCATGGTTTCCATCATTTTCCTAGGCTGTTCTATTTTTTTTTAATCTGTATCTACTCTAGATTCCCCAACCATATTCTTTATTAGGATTGTCATCTCTGTAGTTATGTGAGAACTTATTTGACTGACTTTTTCTAGAACTCATTCATCTCCTTTTGTTGCTTCTACTGTTTCCACTGCAGAGAGTACAGGTGGCTTTTGAATTGTTCCACCTCATTGTCCTCTGGGTTTGTCTTTGATGAGCTGGATGTCGGAGTTCTAACTTGCTTCCGTGTCTTCTCATTTTTTCATTTTTTGTTTTTTTTTCTCTAGTTTAATTCTTATGTTGATGCTTTAAAAATACATTAGGTAGCTTTGTTGCTAGAATAAAAAAAAGGAAATGAATAATTTTCAGTGATGTCTTCCAGGTATAGTTGCCTTTTGAGTTTTGAGTATGTTGCAAGGTCCTACATCTTCCATTTATTGGGGATGAGAAATTGCTGCCTATTTGGCTTAGCCCCTGGTTCTTTGGCTCTGACCTATAGAATTGCTTATGACCCTCAGGCAATGTCAGTCTTGGCATAAAATGAAGAACAACTGATTAGAACAATTGTATCACCTTGAGTAAAGTAGTACAATCAGTAATAACAATAGCATCAAACATAGGTTAGAAAATGACAAGCTGTAGTAACTATTAAGTTGTCAACTTTAACCATATGAACAAGATTTGTAGTTATATAACAAAATCTAAACTAGACCAGAAAATTGTATACAGTAAATATCCCTTCAATTTGGCAATTTTACCCTCAGGTAAAAAGTTAAAAGGGTTTAGGGGAAAAAATAAAGAAATAGAAGAGAAAGAGATTAAAAGCAAAGCTGGAGGACAAAGGAAGATTATTCAAGCTTTGGGAAATTGGTGAAGAAGACAGGAGGAAAACAAAAAAATAAGAAATAGAACAAAACAACAAGAAAAATACCCAAGACAGTGTTCACACTGATATCAAAACACGAACAATCAATCAAGAAAAAACAAAGAGGGGCCAGGGACTTAGTTCAGTGTTTCCACACCTGCCTTGCAAGTGCAAGGTCTTGAATTCAATCTCTGGTACAAAAAAAAGAAAAAGAAAAAGAAGAAGAAAAGCAAAGAAAAAGTAAAAGAAAAAAAATGTCCACTTTAAGACATGTCTCTGCTGTCAGTGGTAGACAGAGGGGTCAAACAGAGCCCAGCTCTGTGTTGATTGATCCCAGCAAGCCAGCAGAAGAGTTACAGTGGGGTGGTGGATAATCCCAGCAGACCTGTGCTTTTAGTTCCACTGAAATTCAGGCTGCTTCTGGTTTCTGGCTCTGCAGCTGGACCTGTGTTGTTCAGGCCACAACACTCCAGTGCCTGCTGCTGCTTGAACTCCGCTCCCTGATCTCCTGCTGGCTTGAATCAGCTATGCCTTACCCAGACACTAGGAACCCCTAGATGGAGCCAACCTGCAATGGCTCTGAGTTCTGAGTTCAGTTGGCCCCTCTTCAAGATGTCTACTGGCCAATCACCCTCTCCTAGGGGACATCTGAACCTGGATAACTCACCCGGCACAGCAGTCCAAAGTGTCCATTGCTCCATTCTACTGGTGTGTTTCTTCATGAAGGCCTCTGAGGTCACCAGTAGGCACCATGCATCTGCAGATTCAAGCCACTGTGAGCCGGGGTTCAAGGAAAAAGCTCCATTTGCCACCTCCCTTTTCTGTGTTGAGGTACCCCTCTTTGCTTTCCCTGAGGGCTCCAATTCTTGCTTTAGATCCTTACTCTGTCCTGGAAACTCTCTTCCCTCCTCTTTCTCTTCCTCATTTTTCTATATTCCAGCATGTGCACTTCAAATCTCAGAGAGGCTGTTTCTTTGCTGCTCATCACTTCACCATCTTCCCAGAAGTCTCTACATTCGCAGTGTTGAAGCAACCAATACCACTGTCCATATCCAGAACTGTTTCATCTTCCTCAACATCTGTATTCATAAAATAATAATTTTTAACCCTCCCATAGCCATTGTTCTACTTTCTGCATCTGTGAAATTATTCTGCCTTGATAGCTCATACAAGTGGTATCTTACAATTTTTATCTTTTTGTTTGCCTTATTTTACTTTGTATAATGTTTTTAGGTTCATCTATGTTATACTGTCTTTTGGCATTCACTCCTGTTTGAGGTTGAAAAATACTCCATTATACATATATACCACATTTTGTTTATCTGTTCATCTGCTGATAGACAGTTGTATTGTCTCTACTTTGGGAATTATTGTGAATAATGCTGCGAACATTGGTGTGTTTAATTCCTTGCTTTCAGGGTACATACCTAGAAATAGAATTGCTGAATCACATGTTAATTCTGTATTAATTGTTGAGGAATTACCCATTTTCTATAGCAACTGTACCTGTTTTATATTCCAACCAGCAGTGTGCCAGTTTTTTTACAAATACTTGTTATTTTCAGGTGTTTTGTTTTGTTTCATTTGTTTTTATTTGGTACTTGGGATTGAACCTAGGACCTTTGTTCTGAGATACATTCCCAGCTCTTTTATTATTTTTTATTTTAAGACAGAGTCTTGATAAGTCACCACATTGCCAAGGCTGGGCTTGAACTTTTGATCCTCTTATCTCAAACTTCTAGAGTGCTTAGATTCCAGATGTGTGACACATGCTTTGCTAATTCTTTTTTATAATAGCCATCCTAATGATGTGAAGTAGCATCTCATTGTAGTTTGCATTTCCCTAAAGACTAGTGATGCTTATTGGCCATTTATGTCTTTGAAGGAATGTATTTTCAAAACCTTTCCCCATTTTTTTCTGATTCATTTGCATTTAATTCATCTTTTTTTCTTTCTTCCTCACTCCCATCCTCTTTCCCCCTCCTCGTCTCCTCCTTTGTTTTCTTCCCTCCTTTTCTGTCTCTTTCCTCTTCCTTGTTGTTGTTGTCTTCTTCTTCTTTATTGTCTCCTCCTCCTCCTTCTCCTCCTTCTCCTCCTCCTCCTTCTTCTTCCTCTCCCCCTCCTCCTCCCCTTCTTCCTCTTCTTCTTCCTCCTCTTCCTCCTCTTCCTCCTCTTCCTCTTCCTCTTCCTAGTGCTGGAGATTGAACCTGGAGCCTCACATGCTAGACAAGCATTCCACTACTGACTTGCATCCTCAGCCCTCTTTGCCTATTTTTGAAGTTAGTTTTTTTTGTTTCTGAGTTGTAGTTCCTTACGTACTCTAGATATCAATCCTTTTATCTGATACATAACTCACAAATACTTTCTACTCTTCTATGGGTTGTCTTTCTACTATTCATAATATTTTTTGATGCATTTTCTTTAATTTTGGTGCTCTGCAGTTTCTCTCTTTGTTGTTGCTTGTGCTTTGGTGTCATGCCCTTATTAACTTCTGACATTTTTAAAAATACTAGATTATAGTTTCTATCTGCTTCATGGCAACATTTTTCTGAGGAGTTATTGAAGAAAAGTTGAAGCTTTTTTTATACTTTTTAACAGCACTACCTCTGCATAGAGGTCGGCCATGTTCCTTTTTTCTTCCTCATCTTTGAATGAGATGGATTTTTGTGGAATCAGCAACCAGAGTTATGATGCACGCTATCAGTGAGGGACTCAGGTTGTTTTTCAAGTTTCACAATTCAGGGACTCCAGACTGTATTGTTAAGAAAAAAATTGACACCTCTGTTTTATAGCTCTCTCCTTTGCCGGTTGAATGCTAACCCATCAGGAGAGCTCAGCTGCCTTTTCTTCATAAACTTGCCTTCTAAGGTGTTCACTTGCTAAGAGGTACTATTGTACATTTTTCTGATGCTTCCTCAAATCTGCCACCTTGTGGTCTTTGTAGGTACTTTTTGTACCTTCTCCAAATCCTTTACGCAATTGAGCCCTGTTCAGCTCCACCCCCAATTTAAAGATCATCTATTGGTCCTCTCCATACTTTCCACATTGCTGCCGTGATGGCTAGATGAGCTTCCCAATCAGCAGATGTGGATTCCAGCTTGCAGTCTCCTGTTACTTTTCTTAATACTTTTCTTAATCTCTAGTTTCAGAGGAAAAATGATAAAATTCACATGGTATTTATTGGATTTTTAAATAGTTTTTTGAACATTTCAATAATAAATACATAGGGAGTTTTCTTTTTCAAAGGCATTTTAAGTATAAGTTGTAGAAATTAGCTGAGCATAATTTAAAAATGAGATATGACCAAACCTACTTTAAGTGTATATTTACTTGGGTAAAGAAATAAGTAAGCTAAGTAGGAAAATAATAAGAAATACAAATAGGTTTTCTTTTAAAATCTTCATGAAACCATAAATTTTTATGAATGCTTAAAGATTATTGGATCTTAACTTTTTAGTTCCTAGACCTTTTTGAACATAGAATTTTTGAAAATGTGCTGAACTCTTAGGTTTTCATGATCCATAGATTCCAGATTAAGAACTATTGTCTTATAATTACAGTGATACATGCATTTGCATGTTCATAGCAGCACAACTCATAATAGCTAAGTCCTGGAAGAAGCCCAAATGTCAACAGATGAATGGATAAAAATAATGTAGTATATACACAATGGAGTATTACTCTGCTATAAAGAAGGATAAATTTAAGGCTAGAGATTTAGCTCCCAGTGGTTCTGCCTCCTGCCTCACAAGCACAAGGTCCAGAGTTCAATCCCCCATACCAAAAAAAAAAGTTTAAATTTGAGTCATTTTTAGAAAAATGGATGCACCTTGAAACCATACTGTTAAGTGAAATAAAGTAGGCATACAAGTTTAAATAGTGCGTGGTTTTTCTTATATAATAAAACCCATGTATAAAAAAATTAGCAAAATAAAAGATAGATAATAGGTACCCAAGAGATAGATCTTTTGGAAGTGGGAAGAGGACCAAGAAATGAAAGGGAGTGGAGAAAGAGGATATTAAAAAATGATTAAGATGTGGCACATACATGTGCTAGCTCTCCATGATTAATGCACTCATTATGTATTGCAAACATGTACTAATACAAACATTTTTTAACTATTGTCTTAAATCTGCAGTCACTTACATAATAATATGTTCTAGGAAATGTTTGTATAAGGAAAACTAATAAGATATTCAGGAAGTGCTTTGAGTTTTTAAAATTAATGAACTAGATTTAAAAGAATTGATTTGTAAAAAGCTTTTGATATCCTTGACCCATTACGTTCAGAAAATAACTGTTGCCTTTCTAACAGAGCACTATTTGAATACTCTCTCACGTAAAACAAATCCATAGATGGGTATTCCAGGGTGAGTGTGTGGTTCTGTAACAATAGTAGGTGGAAAGTTTCTGATTTACTGTTCTTAATGTTTATCTTCTAGCTTCCAGATTGCATAGTCACAGCATAGCTATTGGGCATTATGTCTGTGATCTAAGCAGAAAATGGGGATAGGAGAAAAAATCTTTGTTGGCCTCCTTTTAAAGAAAGTTTCCTTAGGGTCCCACCACCTTCCATGAACAAGTGTTGTACTTAATAAAATTCAGCTATCTGGCCATGTGTATATATGAGGGGATGTTGCAGGGAAGGCTGAGTACAGTTAACTGGATACTTTGCTCCCCCTCTTCTCAAAGAAAATCAGAAATTTGCTATTAAGGAAAAGGAAAAGAGCTATCAGGAGACACATACAAACTGCCACAGCATCCTCTACTGTGTCTGGTCTGTGTGGAAGATGTTTGCATGTCTTATACTCTTACAACACTATAAAATGTGTGCCTTTACTGCTGCTTAACAGATGAGGAGCAGTCCTGATGTGGATAGAGATATTTATAAGGACAGCAGGCTAAACGTGTGCGTGATATGGATGCCGTTTTTGTCTTCCCTGTGATCCCAAGATTGACTTGGGTGATGGGACTGGGTAGCGAGCAGCGGCTGTCCTTCTTTATTGTTACACTGACCTCTCCTCAAAGCCTCTTTGATGGAAGAGGCTAACATTCCCACTGTGAATATACAAGTTGGTGGCTAAATCAGGACTCAAACCTGGTCTCATAAGTTCACATTTATTGCTTTCCCAAGGATGCCAACTCTGTCTAGGCTAGTATGACTACGTAAGAATGTTTCACAGTCGTTTTCCTCTGGTACTAGGGATTAAACCAGGGCTTCACGCTCTACCACTGAGGTACATCCCCAATTCTTTTTATTTTGAGACAGGGTCTGGCTGAGCCCAGGCTGGGCTCAACTTGGAGCTGTCCTGCCTTGGTCTTCAGGGTAGCTGGGATTATAGATGTGCACCACTGCACCTAGCTGTTACTGTCAATTTCTTAATTGCAATTTGAAGAGAACATGTTCTTTTCTTTCCTTCTTGTGCTATTTATCTAAATATCTATCTCCACATGATAGTCTTTGTTGGCAGGGGACTTCTTCAAGGGATCTTTATTTTTTACAAAGGAAAAAATGTCACATCCCTAGAAATTGAAAGGCTGCTACAGTGAACAATCTATCTACTGTCCACCTAGATGTAAAAATTAGCAATCTTCTATATTTGTGTTTGTTCCTTATTTTAAAGTATTTAAAAACATCATTACTCTGTACTGCTATTTCAGTCATGCAATTCATCAGAACAAGGACTTCTATGGGTGAAATACATTAGGTTTTTTAAATATTGTTATTATATCTAAAATATTTACAATTATTCATTCTAATATCCAACACATACCTGATTTGCCCAGTTGTCTGAATGAAACAGTTGGCTTTTTTGTTTTAATTAGTAGACTTTATTATTTTAGTTTCAGGTTTACAAAAAAATGAAGTATAGAGTTCCAATATAACCCTTCTTTCCCACTTTCCAGTTTTTCCTATTGTTAACATTTTATATGACATGTAAATTTGTTATAAGTTATGAGTGAACATTGTTAAACTATCAATAACTAGGTTCTATAGCTTTTTATATTCAAGATTACTTTTTATGTTGTACATTCTGTGGGTTTGAATGAATTATAATGACATTCATCTGTGTTTTGTTTTTAATAAACCAGAAACCAATGAAGATTCATGTTACATTTGGAGGTTGTATACTTTAACTTCTTTTAAATCTAGAATAAGTCTTCCCTCATGACACAGGGGTTTTTATTGGTATATGTTTGCAATACATAATATTTACATTTGTGCTGGGAAATTGATTCAGATAGCATATTTTGATCCCCTTTCTCTTCCTACCCTTTTTCCTGCCATCTGTAGGCAAATGCAAACTGCCTTTCCCTTCCTGCAAAAGTAGGCCTTTATTTTACTTAATTTATTTGTATTTTGTGTTTTGAAGAGTCCATGTTCATATTTTGTTGGTGTCCTTCATTCGATTTTGTCTGTTTGTTCGTATTTTAACTTGTTCTTCTACTTCTGTACTTACTATAAACTGGAAGTTAGATTTAGCGAGTGAATAATCATCAGCTTCAATATTTTGGGCAAGAATACTTTATAAATGATATGTTCTTCATACTGCATCATATGAGGAGCAAATAATGTCAACTTTTCTCATAAGATTAAGATGATTACAGCCAGATACTCCTGTAGAGGTAAATTTTTTATTTTGCAATGAGTATGTAACCTTTTTTTTTTGAGTACATAATCTTTATGACACTGTGAAACTTTTGTTCCTTGACAACCTTTCACCTGATGTTTTAGCATTTACTCATAATCATTGCTTTAAACCATTTATTAAATAACATTTCAAATTCTGTTATTCTTTTTACATTCTGCAGCAGCATTCTTCTGTAAAGACCTTTATTTACTTTTTTACCTTTTTCTCTTATTTTTTGCATCCCTATGGATTTAAGGATGTTTAGAGACACTATGTTTTGTTTTTTTGTGTTTTTTTTGGTACCGGGGATCGATCTCGGGTCCTTGCGCTTGTGCAGCAGGCGGTGAAACCACTGAGCTAAATCCCCAGCAGAGACACTACGTTATCATTTACAGTTTTTACTGTTGGTGCTGTATCCCAAATTCAGCCAAGAAAACCCTCATGCAGCGGGCCCATGAGACTCTTTGACTTCACCTCTTAGTCCTTGGACATTGCCTTCTTTCTAGAACAAGGTCTTAGGTTCATCTTGTGCTTTCCTTGTACCTGTTTTTCTTGGTGGTGAGGTGCCTTTCTATTCTACACTTTCTTTGTTAGCTTGGTTAGCTTTAGTTTCAGTTCCAAAGACTCTTGAGACACACAGTTCTGAATTTAACCACCAATCTAATGTAATTATCCTTCAAAATGCCTTAAATTCATGATATTTAAAATCATGGAAGAGTGCCTCCAGGAAATACAGGACATTGATTGTAGTACTCTAAAATTAAATTTTGTATTAAACAAAATAGAGCAGCACAAATATAATATTGGGCCTTCTAGCACTGCCAACATTAAAGATTCCAGGGATGCCATAATGCATTGTGAAGTGCTGGAACCCAAGGACCTGGAATTTGTTCTAGCTGCACAACTTACTAGCCATGGCCAGTGTCTTTTCCTTTGTGCCTCATTTTCTTATCCCAGTGGAAATAGTAAGATTACCTACTGATAAGAGATTTTGAGACTTAGAAACATTAATTTTAAACCACTGTAAGAGTGCCTGTGACAAAATCAGCACTCAAGAAATGTTAGCTGTTACAAGAACCCTTCTGAAGCTCATCCTATTTATTGTACTGATGAAAGTCCTCTCTATTCAGGTCCTGATATCAGAAATAGTGATGATGTTTTTAAAAAGATAATACTTTTTAAAAAGATAATAAGAGAGCTAGGCTTGGTGGAATGTACCTGTAGGCCCAGCTACAACAGAGGCAGAAGCAGTAGGAGGATCATTTGAGCTCAAGAATTTGAGACCACCTTGGGCAGTGTAGTAAGGCACTGTGTCACTTAGGTAGATAGTTAGGTACAGAGATACCCAAATAGACACACACAGACAAACTAAGAAATGTAAATAATCTTATTTTTTTTTCTGCCACAAGAACATGAGCTTTGCTTCTTATTTCTGATATATACACTGGTCTTTGCAGCATGGGTGCTTTGGTTCTCACCACTTCCTGTTTTCAGGCACCATTAAGAGTGGGCCTTCTGGGCCGGCGATTTAGTTCAATGGTTCTGTCGCCTGCCTCA